>FR997800.1:12801827-14030160 GCA_905475355.2 Clostera curtula | reverse complement strand
TGCGACTTTGTTTTATACTATGTAGTGATTTGAAAATGTCATGGATGCTCTGCCGTAAGAGATTAGCCAAGGTATGTGGGACTCCGGGACGCAAAAGGATGGTTATTAGCACCCCGACCTACCCACAAAAACCAGCGGCTTTCTACACCGGTTTCGCTCGTCTATGGGGAAACATGCTCCTTGAGATCTTTGGCCCGCCTCGATTTATGGAGTCCCTAGCTCCAAGGCAGGCTCCAAGATTTACACATCCCAACATACCACCTCATTATTGAAATCACTTGAAAAGTGACATTAAAATATCTTGTTTCTTGTCATAATATATTTTTTCTGTTACACCATTTGCATACTTGCCACCTGCTCTCGTACTACAACGTGCCAGGTTGCATATTAGTACGCGTTCTGTTTATTTTATTCCTCAAACATTCTGCGGCAGACATCTTTGTACGTATTGTTGGAGATAACGTCACGTTGGTTTGTCTAGCTCAACCTTACAATACGTTGTGCCTCCATGTAATCTTGCTTTGATAAAGTACAATATTAGTTACTATTTCATTTTCTATATTGAAAAGCTTCGTTCATTTCACGTGGCTGTTTTGACACAGTTGTTTTTTTTGTTTTAATCACAAGACGGCCATAGACATTCGAATCAAAGGAAACTGCTCTATGTCCTGTCCATTAATCACGTGATGTTTTTTTAACCCCTCCCTCCCCCTTGGTGATACCTGGTGAGGTTTAAGACTACCCCTCCACTCCCCATGAAAAATCACGTGTATTTGTTTTTGTACCGTTTCAAATTCATACTAATCACATATAGTATACGTAGTGTAATTTAATGCCCCTCTGTCATATCAACTCTGTGTATAGTGTCACAACCCAATTCCATCCAGCGGGTGTCGTAAGAGTCGATCAAAGCTGAAAACCTAGCTGCAAGCGAAACCCTAAGACAACCCGTCTAGCGAGCGTGTCACAGTAGGCTAATTACCCTCCATATAAGGGGAGGGGGTCCGACCCAGCAGTGGGTTATATGTGGGCTGTGTAGCAGTAGTTATATTGTAAGCTATTTCATGTTTCTCGGCAATTTACAGATATTTCATATTCATTTGCATGTTTCTCGGTATAATTTTGTATTGGTCTTTAGGTTAAGCGACGACCGGTTCCGTCCCTCAGAGCACACGTAGATAATTATGATTTAGATATTGTATGTAGTGTTTATATAAAGTGTATGAATGTAGTGTATGTATATTTTATCAAACTTTACACCTACCAATCTTTGTCTCTGCACCACCCAAGGTAGACTGGCAGAAAATGCCTAAGGCCTTAAGTCCACCTTTGTACATCTTGTGCAGAAGTGTAAATAAATAATTCCAAACTCTAACATGTATTCATCACATGTAAACAGCAGCGCGAAAACGGACTATTTGCCAAACCAAATCTTTACTGGTGTTCTCTTTACATGGCTATCAAAGGTCAGTTAGCTAGCCCAATAAGGTTAAACTGATGACTGAAGAACATAATAAAAAAGCCGTGTGGTGACGGAATTAAAATACATAGTGTCACCACCCCATTCCAGCCTGTGGGTGTCGTAAGAGCCGACAAAAGGAAACGACAAGTCCGAAATCTAGCCGCGAGAGAAGGAAAATTGGCATAGGGTTGATATGAAACCCTATGCCAACCCGTCTGCCCTGCGTCGCACAGTAGATCAATAATCTCTCTGTGATGGGAGGAGGCCCGACTGAGCAGTGGGTCATTTATGGGCTGAGTAGTAGATGATTTTGTATGATGAGAGTAGACAAATTTCTCGCCATAATGCATCCCTAGCTTACACGAACAAGTTGTATCAAAGTAAAAGCTGTAACAGATTAGTCAGGTTCGACAAGAATACAGCGTTGGGAAACTATAACATTTTTCTTCGTCCATGAAAAGTAAGCTTAGTCACGAAAGCGCCATTAATTCCGCACACCCCTTGTAAATACTGTTGTACAGTGAGGAGTGATAAATAGCAAAAACAAGTTGTTATCTTCGTTTCTTTATTTAAATTATGATTGTGACATTGAACTGATTTAATTATAATTCAATTGTTTCTTTTTTTGTTATTTCTTTTTAAAACAGATCCACAACAAAACAAGGTGGGCTTATAAACATCACGGCCGACTTCCCCACAGCGTCCGTTCGCGGTGCGGATTTGCCAGGGCTTCCTCTCTTCTGAGCGACCCCATTCAGCGATATAAATCCCTCGTAGAAGGAAGCCAACCCCTGGTCTTCCCAACCCCTGGTTAATGACCAACGTGAGGATACTATGATGCACCGCAGCACTTTGGGCTCGTAGGAAACTCTGAGGACAGAGGAGTCCCCGGTATGGCCCCAACGGATCTTGAGGGCACGCAAGCCCCCTCATCGCAGCGAGGTAGCAGCACCGTCGAGCGAGTGCTACGCCTAAACCACAAGCCATCAGTAAAAAAATCAAATATACAAAGCTTACTGGGAGCCAGCTAAATGCATCAGTAAATGACTATGACTGATAGATATATATATATATAGGAAATCATTTCGTAAAAGTCATCTAGTGGTTAGATGTGCCGCCTTTGGATCAACGGGTCCCGGGTTCGATTCCGTGGTCGGGCAAGTGTCTTTGTCTAAACCAGAGGCACTGGCTCGGAGTCTGGGTGTCATTTCTATCTATAATATGTATGTATTTACAAAAAAAAATGTATTTAAGTAGTTTATCATCCATCTCGTTACCATAACACAAGCATTAAGTTGCTTAGCTTGGGACGAGATGGCGTTGTGTGAAATGTCCAAGGATATTTATATTAAACTATCTTAAAAATATTTAATTAAATAATCACCACTCGAAACAGTAAAGAAACTAATAACTTATTTTACAAATCCCACTTTTACGCAAAACTGATATCAAAATAAAATTTCATCTAGGTAAATAAAAAGGTAATTTATTTGAAATTCTCATAGTTGTGCGGAGTGAAAAGCATGTAGGTACATCTGAAAGTTTTAAGATGGCCGTCAACAACTCATCAAAATCTAATAACAGGGGCTTAGTGCTTTTGTACGGGCTCTGTCATCTTTAAATGTAAGAGGCAGCGGTTACGATTGGAATGTCACTGATTTTCTCGTACTATAAAAAACTACACACCTCTTTGAAAAGTAACCAAAGTGAACCAACCAACCAACAACCAATAATACATGCAGTATGTTATTTTATCGCTATCGGGACCCCAAAAATGTTATTTACTTCATTCTAATAAAGTCTTTCCGCATGATTAAGGTACGTTAAGATTACAGAATGTCAGCTACAATACCACAGTAAAATCTGTCAAACTAGGCAATCAAAGGCAATCAAACTATGAAAAAAATATTATCTTTCGTATCTCTCTCTCTCTCTCTCTCTCTCTCAGCCCACAAAACGCGCGAATTTTTGCCGTAGTTATAAACTACGGCAAAATTCGCGTAGCTTATCACGCTAAATAGACATATTATTATAGACTGTCATTTCAAGTTTTCTTTACGGCTCAATTGCATGCCTTCCGAACATTTGGACAGTACGTAGGTCACCCCAGTGTCAATTGAATAGCATCAACATGCTTGTTTCTTGATTACTTCTCGTGTTAGCAATCGATAGATCGCATTGAATTCCAAAAAAAAACTTCCACTACTAAGTCGGGCCTCCTCCAAAACCGAGGGAAATCAATTAATTAATTAAAAAATATTCCTCTTAGACCGTACTTTCAATTTACTAAGTAAACTTCAAAATAAATAAAATACATAAATAATAGTAGCTCCAATGTAGCCTCCGGAATAACATTAAAGTTTATGTCACGGCCTATCGGACAACCGGTCGCTCCCGCAGATTCTTTCGTCTAGACAAAACGCGTGGATTCGTGACTTTTTTACAATTCACAATCCCACGGCAACTGTACCTCTTGTCTACTTCACCGTACCTCTGAGATCGACGGGCATCATATTAAATTTTGCATTGTGGTAGTCAGACTTACCAATCCATAATACGATGAATGGAAGTTAGATTTTTATTCGCAGATTCAAAATGTATTTCTTCCGTTTTAAAATGGATACTTTTCTAGCGTGGCACAGTAGTCTAAGCACCCTCGATGTAACTAGATGCTCAGTCTCGACTCACCGCAGACTCCGAGCGCTCCTGGCACTTGCAAGCTCATCACACTGCAGCAATTCAAGAGATCGACCTCCAGTCTTGGGGGTCTACTTTACACAATTTACCCGAAAATCTAAACTTTTTTTTTTTAAATAAAAAACATTTATTTGTCAAATTTCAATAACTTATACATAAAAAAACAACACTGAATTAAATAATAAAAATAAATTAAATAACTAAAATTACAACAAAGGAATTTGCGCCAGATCGCTGTCATCGGGTACGGTGAAAACTAAACTAAACTAATTATGACCAAGAAATATTGCCTACAAATGCCAGAATAACCAAAAAACCCTACGTTATACATGTTAGGTGTATTGTATTAATATTTTTAGAAAATAGTCTTAAAAGCCCGGCTTTGTACTACATAATAAAATACATATATATGTTCCAGGCTACCGTTCTTGATTATTATTACTTTCTCTTTGACAACGTAACAGAGATGTGTTAGAACTTATCATGTTACATTTTAATATTTAAAGACTCGTGCTCTCTAAGCACTTATGTAATATAAATAATATACTAATTAAGTAAAGACATGTATTCTACGAAGACACGGTTCAGAATAATTAAAATGAAATATGAACTAATTAACGTCGCAAAAGAATACGCTTTCACAATATACATATTTGAAGGTATCTAAAAATGCAGAATCGAGCTTTACGCTCCTCAGGGAAATATAAAAATGATTTTCAGTTTTGCGATATTGAATAGAAATATAAGTTCTCGTTTATTCCTCTCGTGAAAAGCATTTTAGGTTTAGATGTCTCTCGAAGTAAAAATAACAATGTTGCATTTGCTTTGTTTTTTAATTTATGCATATTCAAAATATATACAGGATATCGCTATATTTGACTCGTTGGTCTAGTGGTTAGATGTGCCGCCTTTGGATCAACGGGTCCCGGGTTCGATTCCGGGGTCGGGCAAGTGTCTTTGTCTAAACCAGAGGCACTGGCTCGGAGTCTGGGTGTCATTTCTATCTATAATATGTATGTATTTACAACAAAAAAAAAAATTATATAAGTAGTTTATCATCCATCTCGTTACCATAACACAAGCATTAAGTTGCTTAGCTTGGGACGAGATGGCGTTGTGTGAAATGTCCAAGGATATTTATTTATTTATTTATTTATCTGGCCTATGTTATATACTAGAAAGTTTTGATGGATTGATGTATGTTCGTTACGAAATCTTAAATAATATCTTAAATAGCCCTGGCGTAGTAGGCTACGTTGCTTTTTACAGAATTGGAAATCCACGCCGCGGTCGGAAGTTATATACAGGGTGTAACAAATCCCCTATAGTCATCCGAAGTCAGGGCATAGAGCCTAGCGAAAGGAGCGGCTTCGATATTATTTTTCTATTTTAAAGTTTTTAATCACAAAAGGCCTGTTGCGACGAAAATGAGCTACAAAAAACATTATAATTTGTGTAATGTCTTTCCTTCAAATTTAATTTAGTTAGTGGTGTAGCAACGTCCTAAGATATCACATTGACTGTGAAGTGGAATCTTGGCTTGATGCATAAAATATACGAAATTTCTGGGTGTATGTTTGCAAGCGACACTGTAGCACGAAACTACAATACTCACTCAATTTCCGTAAGGGAAACGAAATTCGGGATTGATTCTTGTAACCATGACAATTTCTCATAACAATCCAGTTATAAAGAACTTATTTGTCTGATTTATTAACAAGTGATGAGAAGTAAACTTAAGTGGCAGTGGGCAGGGCACATAGCTCGCAGGACCGACGCTCAATGGGGCAGAAAATTCCTCGATTGGCGACCGCGTTTCAGAAGGCACAGTGCTGGTAGGCGATGGACCGGCCTTTGTGGAGATCCTTGATGGAGGCCTATGTCTAGCAGTGGACGTCTATTGGCTGAAATGATAATGATGTTAAGAAGTAAATCAGTGTAAATCCTAACGAATAATCAGCTTTTCTTTCATATATGCAAGACACTACCCAACAAAACAAAGATTAATTACAGAAAATTAGTTCATTTATTTAAATCCCACCATTTCAGATACTTTGAAGTGTCCGTGGTCGCATTTGATGGTGGGCGCATTATGACGCACGTGAGTCATGTTGTTGTACATGTAGTCCGGTCACGTGGCGGGGTGCGTTACGCCGAACATAACATGATTAAGCTATGTATAACGTGCTCGGTTGATACAGAAGACGTTCACAGTGTCTTGCGGTCTTGCAGTTTGTGTTTCTGTTATGTAATCAGAAATATATATGTCGGAGATAGCGACGGCAGAGCGATAGAGTCGTCATCATCTTGACTTGGTACGAGGTTTATTACTTGTAACTTTATAATTCACAATATTAACCACAGTATCAATAACAATGTTCAGTTAACACACTTAAATAGACAAACCGACAGGTTCGCAACGGAGAAGTGTCTCGGTCCGTGTCCCAACGTCGACTGACTGATCGAGCCAACCTCACTTTCCATTACGATTCTGTCCACGTGCCGCCATTGCAAAACAACTGACGTCACCGCGTTTGCCGCACTACTGTGTCAACAATCAATTGAGAAACTTAATAAAACGATATCGTTATCCACGACACGGCCATTCTGACGAAGCACACGTCCTCGTGTGTACTTGTAACAAAATAACCAACTGAGGCACATTTTCACGTTCGGCCAACCTGATGGTAATGGTCCGTAATCGTATCTTACGAATAAAGTTAACAGAGATCACGTTAGCATACAAATAATTTCAACAACTTTAACACGAAAGGTTCCTCTAAGCCCATAATCTTTAAATCTCAATACTGATACTTTAAAACAGTAAGTTTAAAGCAAAAAGTACACAACACATGGCCCAGCTGTCCCAGCAGCTAGTGACAATTCACGTGTCACCCATATCGTCATCGCCAGCTTGTTTGTCGAGTACTCCACTTAGGTCGCAGCCTTGTCGCTCGTGTACTGCACCATGTCTCGAAACAGGTCATGGAACCTCTTAGTAGCTGCAAACTGACGCGTAAGTCGTTCCTTAGCTTCGCCCCAGGTCTTGCACAGAGGATAAGACTTCGATGCCCATTTGCGAGAGAAACCATCCATTTACTCGTTCCTTCGTTCGATACGTCACAGCTCTTCAGAATCTATGCGCAGCGCCATCCGCGAGTAATGCCACGGAGGCGGCATAGATGGCGCTAGTAGTACTAAAACGTTAACTCAATACGCCACACGACCATCCTGACAGTCAGCGCGTTCTCGCGCGTCTTTCATTGTCGTTGTGTGTGAAACGTAATAAAAGGAAAAACTCGTACGGTTATCGGGGTGCCCCGAGTCACAAAGCGCCAAGCTTTCAATGGTCAACTGTACGCGAAGCGCGTAGCTCCCGATGTAACAGTACGGGCTACACAAAACACGGAGTTCCGACGTACAGCAACGGAGCTACGTGAAGCGCGGAGCTTCCAATACACTATAGCAGTGTTACACGAAGCGCGGAGCTTCCAATGCACTATAACAGCGTTACACGAAGCGCGGAGCTTCCAATGCACTATAACAACGTTACACGAAGCGCGGAGCTTCCAATGCACTATAACAGCGTTACACGAAGCGCGGAGCTTCCAATGCATTATAACAGCGTTACACGAAGCGCGGAGCTTCCAATGCACTATAACAGCGTTACACGAAGCGCGGAGCTTCCAATGCACTATAACAGCGTTACACGAAGCGCGGAGCTTCCAATGCACTATAACAGCGTTACACGAAGCGCGGAGCTTCCAATGCATTATAACAACGTTACACGAAGCGCGGAGCTTCCAATGCACTATAACAGCGTTACACGAAGCGCGGAGCTTCCAATGCATTATAACAGCGTTACACGAAGCGCGGAGCTTCCAATGCACTATAACAGCGTTACACGAAGCGCGGAGCTTCCAATGCACTATAACAGCGTTACACGAAGCGCGGAGCTTCCAATGCACTATAACAGCGTTACACGAAGCGCGGAGCTTCCAATGCATTGCAACGGTGAACTTAGCAAACTTCCACATGCCTCTCGTTACTCGCCGCTGCTGCAGGCGCTGCTCCGAACTGCTTGCGCCTACTGCCGCGCCAGCTCCTCCGCTGTTGCCACGTGGACACTTCGTTGCCAAATGTCCGGCGGTGCCGCACCTGAAATAGATTAAGTCCGACCGCGGCCTCGGTCCCGCAGAGCTTGACGCCGAAGTGACAGCACTGGCTGCCTTGCCTTTCACCTCGCCTTTGGAACGGCAATCGGACGGTCGGTGACCTATTTTACCGCAGTTGTGAAATTTCACCGTTGCCGACTGAAACTTCGATCGCCTGAAGTCTGGATCTGCTGTCCTATCGCCTTATGTTTATGCTCTCAATCTACCTCACCGATGCAAATCAAGGCATATAATGGTGCCATAATCTTGGAAAACTGATATAACCTGCCGAAAATATGACGCTAGACCGATGAACTGTCAAGCTAAACAAGCACAGCAATCTAAACTTCGTATCGCAAGTAATTAACAGGTAAACATGTAAAAGAATTTCAAATAATATTTTCTTACACCGGTCAAAGCCACACTATCGTAAAGTCGTATACCATACAATATACCCGAGTAATAAAATGGAAACTGCTCACCGGAGTGACGTAAAATTGCAGCTGGTGCGCTTACTACAGATCCACTCACTATTCTTTGACCTGGCTGGCCGCAGTACTGTTGCTCGCCTTCCTGCTGCTCCGCTCAGGGCAGTTAGACCCATAGTGTCCTTGTCCATCACAATGAAAGCAAGTGATCCCCACTTAGTTAATCGCCGCACTATGACTGCAGCTTGTGATCTTCAGTTTAGAACAATCTTCATGTAGCTTAATGTCTCCTTTATAGTGACAATGAATCGCCATTATCGGTTATTTCCATCGCGTACAGAAGCACACACATTATCACTACACTGTTTTCTCCACGTGAGCTGACCGAGTTACATCCCACTTCTGATGTCGGAGATAGCGACGGCAGAGCGATAGAGTCGTCATCATCTTGACTTGGTACGAGGTTTATTACTTGTAACTTTATAATTCACAATATTAACCACAGTATCAATAACAATGTTCAGTTAACACACTTAAATAGACAAACCGACAGGTTCGCAACGGAGAAGTGTCTCGGTCCGTGTCCCAACGTCGACTGACTGATCGAGCCAACCTCACTTTCCATTACGATTCTGTCCACGTGCCGCCATTGCAAAACAACTGACGTCACCGCGTTTGCCGCACTACTGTGTCAACAATCAATTGAGAAACTTAATAAAACGATATCGTTATCCACGACACGGCCATTCTGACGAAGCACACGTCCTCGTGTGTACTTGTAACAAAATAACCAACTGAGGCACATTTTCACGTTCGGCCAACCTGATGGTAATGGTCCGTAATCGTATCTTACGAATAAAGTTAACAGAGATCACGTTAGCATACAAATAATTTCAACAACTTTAACACGAAAGGTTCCTCTAAGCCCATAATCTTTAAATCTCAATACTGATACTTTAAAACAGTAAGTTTAAAGCAAAAAGTACACAACACATGGCCCAGCTGTCCCAGCAGCTAGTGACAATTCACGTGTCACCCATATCGTCATCGCCAGCTTGTTTGTCGAGTACTCCACTTAGGTCGCAGCCTTGTCGCTCGTGTACTGCACCATGTCTCGAAACAGGTCATGGAACCTCTTAGTAGCTGCAAACTGACGCGTAAGTCGTTCCTTAGCTTCGCCCCAGGTCTTGCACAGAGGATAAGACTTCGATGCCCATTTGCGAGCGAAACCATCCATTTACTCGTTCCTTCGTTCGATACGTCACAGCTCTTCAGAATCTATGCGCAGCGCCATCCGCGAGTAATGCCACGGAGGCGGCATAGATGGCGCTAGTAGTACTAAAACGTTAACTCAATACGCCACATATATATGTCTCTGATGTTTAAAAAATACGCTATTTTTATTATTTATGTAACGTCAACCAGTTACGTTGCCTGGATTGTCGAATAATCCATATTTGAATATGACTAGTAATCGGCAGGTGACATTTTGTCGAACGGGTCAGAAATAGGATGCGGCGCCGGTGTCGATATGTGATATGGCGATACGTTTGGCAAAGGCACCTTGTCGGAACTCGCGGAAACACTGACAGCCTGTCGCTACCTACGGAAAGTCCAATGTTAGGAAATTGATATTGTTTCACAACTAATATGTAATATCTACGAGGATGTTCTTGATACTTAGTTCGGTATTAAGTACCATATTTCGATACTATAGAATTACTGTAGTCTAGTGGGTAGTGCGGTACGGTACACATTTGATCTGCAGGTAAAGCGATTCATGTTAAGCATTTGACCTCTTCTTCTCGTTCTCATTCCTTAAATGGACGAATTTCAAACCCCACTGCTCGGGTTGTTTTGAAATTCGTCCATTTATTTTGTTTTTTTTTTCTTGGAGATAGTAATAGTATATAGTTATAGTAGAGTAGTTAGTTATTCCAGTGAAAGCCATATCCCTCTACACAGTGCTACCTTGCTGCAGTGAGAGAGCTTGCGTTCCTTAAGACCCGTTGGGGCCATACCGGCTCAGTGTCACCAATGGGTCCAAGGTCAGTTGTCTTGGGGGCCTTAAACCGCCACGACACACTGCGGAGTGGTGGGCTGATTACCCCACTGGGATTCGAAACCTGTGGCCCTATTTTGAGCAGCAAATTACCATGTTCCGCCCCAGTCCCACATAATCCACGGCCGTACATCCATGTGGGTCTTCGAAGTAAAAACAAAAGCGAAATTCATATACATAGCACTCAAATCATAGAATAAAGCAAGCGAACGGCAATCTCATCGCATTAAGCTGAAGCCAGCATCGTTTAATCCCGCGTTATACATCGGATATTGTGTTTACTGGCTGCGATGCATGGTCATTGTCCAGTGCCCAACCAATGAAGGGTAAAGCCACTAAGCTCGTGGAACCCTGTCTGGAAAATCCCTTTATGACACATAGCCTCAGCCATCCGTACTGCCGGCGACTTAGTGGCATTGACGATATAATATTCAATACATTCTTCTGAGAAATCGTTGCATGCCGTGTAAGAAATAGGTATTAAAAGGACTAATAAATGCAAGACATGTCAGTTTGTGATAAACTTAAAAAGTATTAAAAGAGTTTCAGCAACAGATAAAGTGTTAAATAAGGAATGTTTATGTATATATTATATTTATTTACTATACTACTACTCAGGCCATACTGACTGCTGCTGATTCGGGCCTTCTGTGCCACGCTGGCCAGACGGGTTGGCACAGGGTTTCAAGTGTTGCTCCACTATGAGGCGGGCCAAGGCCCCCAGGGACACGGAGCATGCTCTCTGCAATGGGAGTGAATCCCGTGGCCCTGGCTTGGGCAGTTAAGGATCGCCGTCGGTTTTAGTGGGTAGGTCGGGGCGCAATTTACCATTTATACGCGGCCCGGAGTCCCACATACCCCGGCCATTTCCCAACGGCCGGTTGGGTACCCGGCCGAGGGCATGAGGATCTCCGACGTAAAAAAAAAATGGTTTCATGTGTTTCTGCTCTTGCGGCCAGATTTCCTTTTGTCGGCTCTTACGATACCCTCAGGGTGGAATGGGATGGTAACACTAAGTATTCTAAACCCCTTCAGCATACGGATAACCTATTAATTATTAGTCATATTTATTTACTAGAACAAAATAAAGATCTCTACTAAAATCACTTTGCACTTTCGGTTTAGCAGCGATATCGACGTTTTTACATTTAAAAAAAAATTATAGGAAGTTTTGAACAAAATCTGAACTTAGCATATTATCTTTACTGTTGTATTAATCCTTAGCTAAATAAATTATTTTATAGTGACGTCTTCATTAAATTTCTTTTTTTTCGTATCGGTTTACAAATGAAAGAGTTATGCGGTAGCCAATATAAAAAACAAACAACAGAATTTAGAAACCCCTCCTTTTAAAAGACAGTTGAAATTATTGGAATGTATGTCATAATATTCCAAATTTGAAAGCAGACGTTTGGTAAAAAATAGTTTGTGGTTAGATTATTAGGATAACGTAAGTGCTTCTAACTTGCCTCATAAACGAAGTAAGTAAATATTCAAGTAAGCGATCATTGCAAATGCTAAGTAGGTGATTTAAGTAAATTTCTTATCGCAACGGGGCGGCTGAACTACGTAAATAAGGGCATTTTAGGGAGGGGTTGCAAGAATTTGTTTTTTCCTGGTACAGACTATATTCCCATAACCAACTTCAATGGATATTGTTTATTTTTCTATTCTACTTTTAACACTATGCATGGGTATTTCTAAAAATGAACCTTTATAGAGGAAACTTTACTAAGCTCGTTATGTGTAATGACGCTGAAAAAAAGCAACAGTTCATTAAAGCGTAAACGTAATAGGCCTCCCACACGGTGGACCGATGAGGTCATCGTTAACCAGGTGATTAAGGTCGCTGAATACTATGGATGAGGGCCTCTGTGGAAATCCTTTGGGGAGGCCTATGTCCAGCAGTAGACGTCTTTTGGCAGTCTGTGTCTGAAATGATACTGATGATGATGAAGCAAAGCGTGGGGTGATACCGACTAGTATAAAGGTTGACCTTTATAAGGAGTCGGTGGGTTGCACAAGATATTGCTTTGTGATGATATATAAATAATATGGAACATACTGAGGAAAGGAAAAGCAGGTTTCTTCAGCACCAACACTAAGCAATTCATTTTTAGGCGCAAAGGGATGATCATCCAGCCAGATGAGGTGATATGTCCGGCAGGGCGCCGTGACGCCTATCCCCCCGACAACTTTAGTCGAGGATATCTTAACCGTGCGAATTGCTCTCGCAATCGCGGTGTAGGACTTATTTTTGGAAATTATCGCATTTGTAGGCGGTATTTCTTGATGTTGATAGTTCATTCATTTCTATACCCACTACTGAGTCGGGCCTTCTCTACATTCATGGAGAGAAATTAGCCTACTGTGCTACTCGGGCAAGACATATTGGCAATTTTTTTTAATTCGATTTTTTTCTCTTGCGACTTGGTATTCAGGATAGTGTGGATTGGTGAAATTGTGTATTCTTAATTCAAACTCTACAGAACAACACCACAGAAGGTGGTATGTACTATTTGATTGATTCAACAGTTCTTTTTTAACGTCAGAATGAATACTCATTTTTTATTTTATTTATTTAGTGGCCCGCCCCGGCTTCGCCCGTGCAAAGCGGGGGTGGGTTATACATAAAAACCTTCCTCTTGAATCATTGTATCTATTAAAAAAACCCGTATCAAAATCCGTTGCGTAGTTATAAAGATTTAAGCATACATAGGGACGGACAGACGACAGCGACTTTGTTTTATACTATGTAAAGATAAAGACTATGGAGAT
Organism: Clostera curtula; assembly: GCA_905475355.2. NCBI lineage: Eukaryota > Metazoa > Arthropoda > Insecta > Lepidoptera > Notodontidae > Clostera > Clostera curtula. The sequence goes on along the minus strand of FR997800.1, from coordinate 14,016,579 downwards.
ATTAAAAAGGTCTGAGAATGACATTGCCACCTGCGGCGTGGCAACGGGACGAATGCGGGATCAACACGATAGCCCGTTGGAGCTATGGCGATATTTAGCAAAGGGTTGGAAAGGATCTTATGAAAAATGGTCTGACTAATTACTGCGTCGCCGATTTTTCGTCGCACCATTCATACTGTTGGTATTATATTGAATAAATGAATATTTTTTTATCCCATAGACGATCCACAGCTGAGTCGGGCCTCTTCCAAGTTTGATAGAGGGAATTGAAAGCCTACGGCTTCACGCTGGCTAGGATAATGCTATTATTATTAGTACAAATTCTAGGTTAAATAATGTTTCTCTATAAACTCGATTTGCTTCGCTAGTTGTCCATGTTGTGACGGGTTTAGTATACACAGTGACGACAACCCATTCGATCCTGAGGGTGTCGTAACAGCCGACAAAAGACATGGCCGATTACCTAGCCGCAAGAGAAGGAAAACTTGAAATTAACCTCCTCCATTTAAAGGATGGAAGTAACATTGGACCTGACTAGATGGGTCTCAATATTGGTTTAGGCAAGTCAGATTATAGTGGCATTTACCCCAATAACGTAAGGAAAAGGCAAGGGTCATGATCATGATGACATTACTATTCAGACACCAAATTTATTATCTGTGGATTTCTTTAATGATTGGACGATGACGTAATCTGCCAACCAATCGAACGCGAGCGCGCATTATTTTACCCGGGGGTTTTATTTTAAAGTTTTAAAATTGTATCGCTTCAGTTGTTTTTTTATTCGCCGATCAAGACACACGCATCATTTCTGTAAAAATTGGAGAAATTGAGTCATTATCACACGCATCTTGTGATTGATCAACCCCTCGACCTACGAAGACACACACAACAGCAATAACAATTATAATATTTTACAAAGCTATATGCGAAGTTGAGTCCATAAGAAAATTTTCACAAGTAATCTGAATCACAAGGCAGCCACCTAATCCTGAAATGTTGTACGTGTCACATACCAAACTCGGAGCGTATGAGCGCGAATTAATTGTGAAACTTGTAAACTGGCTTTATCATCTCTCGATCTTCACAAAACTTGGAACTCATAATGCGTGAGCGTGAGTTCGCAGGATTTGTTAGATAATGGGACTTCGTGATTTCATTAATTGAGTTATCTCGATAAGTCGGCTGATTAGGTTAGATTGGGATTTTGTCGGAGGCTAGTAGGCTTACGCTTATTTCTACGTATACACGAGAAAAGTTGCGAAAAACAGATCATGAATAAAACTCGTTAGCTGTAAACTTATGGTAGACTGTTCTTTGACATAAAGCTGATATTGTGTCATGTATGATGAAGACATTCCGTGTGGCGACTGATTTGGAATACACACACATACACATAATTAACGCACACATACTACAGAAACCTACGCGCAAGAAATGAAAACGTAAATCAAAACATAAGGTAACCAGGTGGCCAGTGTTGCACTACTACTATGTACTACTCAGCCCATAAATGACCCACTGCTGGGTCAGGCCTCCTCCTAATCCATGGAGGGTACCTAATTACACGCTGGCCAGAAGTGTTGGCACAGGGTTTCGTATTGCTCCTTCCTCCAGCTTGTAGACCAGATGGGGTTGAACGGTTCTGAACGTTCCAGCGCAGGCTGCCCCCGTGGAGGTGGAGATACAGTCAGGGCCTACGGGCAGCAAGCGCGGGACGGTACACCCCGGGGAGGGTAATTTTCCTCCTTGTTATTGGAGGAGGCCCGTCTCGTGAGATGAGATGCCCATAGAATTGCCACTTTCCACTACACTCTGTGGCACCGAGTCTCTCTGAAAGATAGGATCTGCAATGAGATTATCGGACAGAGGACCAAAGTCCGACATAGCTCAGAGAATTATTGTATTAAATGAGTAATAAAACCTGCCGTCCCCGACGGAAGATCAGCGTTGGTTGACAACAACCAGCGTTATGCTGAGTCTGGGTCGGTTTGTGGCAAGACTATAAAACAATTGATGTCTATTTTAATTTTAAAATCTATGTCATGTGTATGTGTTATAGGCGCGCGAGTTCATGTCCATCCTGAAGAATGCTGTAATACTGTTACCTAATTAGTTAGGGTAATGTCGATCATAACTATCGATTTAGTCAACAGCTGTCAATTTGGTTTATTGTAATCTAAGGTAATTTTTAAAATTAAGAAATAAAATAAATGTTGGTATTCAGGCCCCGATGGACATGAACTCGCGCGCCTATAATATGTCTTTGTATTTTTTCTCTCTTGCCACAATAAAGACTATGTCTAATAATATTGCGTAAATTTAAACGTCCAAATTAACAGTAGTACGGGCCACATTGAAAATCAGCGCTGCAACACCCGTCCGGTGTGGCAGCTGAATGCTGACTGGGGCCTTATTCAGAGTTGCGCCAATATATTTAGTATGTTATAACAACATTACTACATGTAACTGTAACTCTGAATAAATTTACTGCATTGTTTGCCTAAGCGTTGGATCACAGGGTCTCGGGTTCGATTCCGGGGCCGGGCAAATGTATTTGTGAATTCATGTTTGTAAGCTGCCCCCGCGATACAGTTCTATAACTAGTGCAGGGGTTTAGTTTTTTCGTTTCGAACGAATTTCGTTTTATTTCAATTAGCATATTGAAGTGGCAGTAGGCTGCCCGTGTCTGTAGAAGAACCGACAACTGCTGGGGAAGACGAGGTCTGGAATGGAGACCGCGAATCGGCAAGCGTAGTATAGTAGAACTAGATGGAGCGACGGTCTTTGAAAGGTTGCGAGCAGCATTAAGTTATGGCAAGGCGCTATGATGCTCTTTAGGGGAGCACTTTAGGGCCAATGTCCAGCAGTGGACTCGAGTGGGCTGACGATAATGATGATGAATTATGCAAAGTATAGTTTAAAAGATTATTTTATACCCCAGAAATAATCCACCGATTAACAACGATGAACATTACCGTCTCTGGTACTATTGCTACTTAGGTAATGGAAAAACGACATACTAACAGCCTTCGAAAGATAAGCGAACAGGAATGAATTAATAAACAGGTACTAAAAACGTACTCAACGAAATGCCTCCAAAGCTTTTCAGAAATAATCCCGAAGAACCCAAGATAAAGGTATCAAATTAATTTTTAACAAAGCATGGCAAATATAGACGCATTTTTTCTTTTGTGGCGCGTTACAATGAAATTTCGTTTTGAAACCCGACTACTGCGTAAGCTAGCTGGAGGAAATAATGATTTATTTATGTCAATGGGGCCTATTCGAGAGCGGTGTTTTCCTTCGCAAATTGGTTATTGTTCGTCGTATAAACTTCTTTTATTACAAGATTGTTAGTAAAAGGAGCGACGGCAGGTATTTTTTTCAATTACCCACCCCGCTTGGTATAATAAAGGCGGAATTTAGAGGCTAATCTGGGATTTTTTATGAATACAATTCAATGGGATGGTCGATAAATTTTCGTGATACACTAAAATACGGCCTTTATTTATATAAAGAACAATATTTTTAGGAATTTCATTAATTACTATGATGGTTAATGTAGTATTTTTTTTAATGTACTTAAAATTAGCTGTTGCCTGCGTTGTAGGTCCCGTACACCCAGATCTGGTTTTTGAGGTATAAAAGACGTAAGACTACAAAATTGACGTTTTCTAAATTGACGGTGGTGTCATACAATCCGTGAACAAAAATGACTTCATTTAATGGGCGTTCGGATTTTGTACCGAATTTGACTTTTCAATTTATCAATTTGTATAGATACTGCAAGAAATGGAAACTGGAATGGCATATTCCAATAAATTACATTTCTATTCACCTAAAATTTCCCGACAAAAGCTGTGAAATGTTGGCTAGTCTATTCCGTTCTAGCCGGGTTTTCTTCAATATGTCGGATATTGAAGAAAACCCGGCTGATAATTCTATGTTACGTCGTCTACAATATGTGATAAAATCATAATGATGATTGTAAATGCCACACCTACCATATAATATTTTTAATTCTGCACAGCGTATTTTATTGTGTGCACTAAAAAAGAGAAATAAATAAGAAGAACAATTCAATTTCCTTGCCACCATAAAGCTTATTTACCTTAAAGATAGTGTTTGCGGTGTGCTAGGTAGCAACCACGTGTAATTTTCTTAATACAAAGACATTCGAAGCGTCTAGACTTGCCATGTGTGAAATAACCTGGCGAATTGTACACCCACTAATAAACCTTAAACGGAGGACATAAAACTAATGCTGTACGTCACTCTGTCGTAAAGCGTGTTATTAACGGTGAAGAGGCTTCAAGTGCGTTTCCATTGTCCCACGGTTTTTATTAGTACCAAAACCTTTAACAACATATTTGAGTTTATTATCTTATTTTTTTTACCCAAAATCATTTGTTTGAATTTATGTCATTTACATAGTACCTAAATCACTCGTGCGGCGTTTTTTGTTTTGCTGGAGAGATCCTTTATGCATACCGCCGCCCCTCGAGGGTGAGATCGTCTACCCACTAAAACACACGCCACGCTTGGGGTGCCACAGGTTGGCATAAACGCATTCAACCATGACGCCCCGACGTCGTGCCCGCTACGCCAGCAAGCGACTATCGGTGGCCGTCCCGGGACGCCTTCAATCAGTGAGGATGTCGTCGGTGGCGGGTCCCCCGACCCACCATCGCCTCCTCCTCCCTTGCTTCGCTTTTAGTGCCTACTTTAAAAGTCGGTTAAGATTTTTGTTAAAACACTTGTATTATTCGCTATAAGCCCCAAGGCATACAAATGCTTGGTTGGCAAAGTCGAATTACAACTACATCTTTGAAAAATACAAATTTTAACCCCATATTAATCTTGGTTATTCATTTATTTAAAAATAACAAGAAAGAATGATCCAAATCCTTTTATAAATTAGCTAATTACAGGAACAAAATATATAACCGTGCTAAGAACCTCCTTAGATTGGGTTAATTATATAGTAAGAGTAATTTCTCAAACGAGATCGTGTAACAATGGACACACTGTGTTTGGTCGTACTCACAGGAGACCAAAGATGAATCGCCAAGTTCTCAAATGCATCACGTGATGTCTAATTTAGCGTGTTTAACGCTTTTACTTTTACATTGTACTAAACTTGAACTCTCGTGTCCATCAAATACATTCAGGATTGTTTACTTACGTACCCAATGTCTGGTGGACATGGTATGCTTTTAAGAATATAAATTACGTGTTTCATTTTTTTACTTATTGATGGTTTCTGCACTTTACCCATATGTCGCACTACATAAGCTGTTCTCTGTCTTATTCGGAAGCTGGTGTGACCATTATCTCTCAAAATGTTGTATTTTAATAAATTTTGCCGAACCAATTTTTTATCCATATTGTTCTGGCGAAACTCTTCAACATAATATGGCTCACATCGTATATGTTATTACTCAAAGGGGCTACAGAACGATAAAGCAATCTAAGCCACAAGGATTTGCGCTTTCTCCGAAGAAAGGTCATCTTAGGCAATATTAATGAACGGATCGTGACAGGCACAAGAAAAGATGATGAGGCGATAAATAAACTTAGTCAATTACTAAAGTTTATTAACCGTTAGATAAAGAAAGTATCAGTCTGCCGTTTAGGTGACGGATTAAGAATAAATTATATTAATATAGTGTATTTTAAATTCGTCACCAGGACTAGTAATCTAGTCCATACCATCCTGAGTGTATTGGATACCATCCTGAGGCTAAAGGAACAGAATTCAAACTCAAAAGGAACTTTGTTTACGTAGGTTGTAAAACTCAAACTCAAAAGGAACTTTATTTACGTGGGCTGTATCACAAAACTGTTATAAATCGTCATATTTATAATTACCAATATTATCTTGCGGCCCCTGTCCCACGTTAGGTCGTAGTCTCCTTAAACACATATCAGTCGTCATATCTACATTCACACCTTCCGTACACAACAGTGTATGGCAGACAACCGAGTTATAATAGAAGGTAAACTTGATAGAGACCATGTGCCAAATTACACAGAAGGCAAAATTCCCTCCAGATAAAGGAGGATGACTTAATAGCGGCCTGATAGGTTGAATGGATCAGCATCGCCGGAAAAAAGGAACAGGATACATACCTTTACCAAATATCCACTTAAATAAATATAAATAAATATCCTTGGACATTTCACACAACGCCATCTCGTCCCAAGCTAAGCAACTTAATGCTTGTGTTATGGTAACGAGACGGATGATAAACTAATTATATCAATTTTTTTATACATATTATAGATAGAGATGACACCCAGACTCCGAGCCAGTGCCTCTGGTTTAGACAAAGACACTTGCCCGACCCCGGAATCGAACCCGGGACCCGTTGATCCAAAGGCGGCACATCTATAATCATACTCGTAGAATTCCTTTCCCCCAATTTTTATACGTGGTGTACCAAAAGCCCAATAGCAGGCCAGGGAATAGAGCATACTGAATGGAGCAGTTCTATTTATATTTTTTTTATATTTTATGGATAAAATTAGGAAGATACCCATATTTTATTGATCTTAATTTTCTTCGCAAAAAATATTTTCCATCAGAAATGAGCCCCGCTCATCATTGCTTCATCATTTCAGCCCTTAAATGACTCACGACTGAGTCTGCCTCCTCCAGTCACATGGAGTGTAATTAGCCTACTGTGCCACGCTGGACAGACGGGTTGGCACAGGTGGCGCAGGCCGCCGAGTCCAGCCGGGTCCCGGGGCAGGGCACGGGGATGCCCTCGCCCCACACGAGATCTGAGAAGATGCGACGTCCTGTTCGGGTGCTCACGGCAGGACGTCGAGTGCTCGTAGGAGCCTGAGTTGAGGAGGTGGGCCTCCTGTCTGCGGCGGCGTGGTACTGTGTACAGATCCCACAATGCCGCAACAAGGACGCGAGTTGGAGCACCCCGGGGAGGTTTAGTGGGTAGGCCCCCACGGCCATCCCCGTGGCCACTCGGCCATCCCCGTGGCCGACGGGGATAGTCCATAAAGGATTTTAACACGGGCGAACAAAAAAAAAAGGGTCATTTACTTTTGTCGGCCTTTACGAAACTCTCAGGATGAAATGGGGTGGTGACACTGTGTATTCGAAATCCGTCACCACACAAGAGTTTAAAAACGGTAGCTAGCAATGTCAACCATTCTGGGGAGCATCTGGTACCAGGTAAACCAATACTCACATAGCATCTTACCCAATCCTTTTCTAATTCTCCTTTCAGTGTTTTAAAAGTAAGTATTATTTAAGTACACTTTTCAGCAGAAGTTCAAAAACTCACACTCCTACTTCAGCGCTTTCGTCAAGAAAATTACAGCAACTTGCTGAAAACTAGACATTCAAGATTTACGGTTATTTTTATAGTCTTAAGACCAGGTGATTTACGCTGATTGAAAACGCGTTACCACTATAACAATATACTGAATCACCCAATCACAAGAATACACACTTTTCCGTGATGTTTAACGGCACATACGTGTTCAATCTACCGAAGCCTGGATTAAACCGCAGTACCAGCTTGCCATTTCACTTTATGACAGTGTGGGCAGCTAAACTCCGAAGGCTACAAAGTCCAAAATACTTGATGTGATAATTAAAGAAGACCTGTAGGTGTAGGGTTGAATGTGTCGCCTTTCGACCACCGGTCCTCGGTTTGATTTTGGGGTCGGGCAAGTGTGTTTGTGTAAACCAGAGGGATTTGCACCCAAGGTACCTAGTGTACCGTTTAAAAAAAACTAATTTCAATACATATATGGCATATTCATCGAAAAATACGCAATCACTATCACTATCACTACATATTATAAAACAAAGTCGCTGTCGTCTGTCCGTCCCTATGTATGCTTAAATCTTTAAGACTACGTAACGGAATTCGAAGCGGTTTTTTTAATAGATAGAGTGATTCAATAGGAAGGTTTATATGTATAATAGATGCATAATTCCACCCGTGCGAAGCCGGGGCGGGTCGCTAGTTGACGATAAAAAGATTCTGATATTTTGGATTTGTCGGTGGGGTGACGAACCTAACCGCAAGAGAAGGAAAACTTGATACGAAACCCTTTGCCAACCCGTCTAGCCGGCGGGGCACAGTAGGCTAATTACCCTCCATGTGATGGGAGGAGGCCCGAACCAGCGATGGGTCATTTATAGGCTGAGTAGTAGTGGAAATAAAGGACTAATGTTACTTTACATCGTATTGTTGCTCTTATGAAAAATAGTATACGAAATTACATGATTTTCACAAGACCAATTTCAAATCTAATACATATTGTAGTAGGATCATTATAGCTTTAATGGAGATTTATTCGATATTGATGTATACAGATTTGTGGGTAATGACACAGAACATTGCCTATGATGTAATAAAAAAAAGAAAATAACCGCCAAACTTTTGGCCGCCATCCAACTTAAACAGCGCTTCGCTCACTCGAGACTGGCTCAGCAGCTTAAAACCAATTTCCCTTAATACGAACCGTCTATGGTACATAGTCTTCTTATTCGGAGCAATTATACAGCTGGAATTGTTGTTATGGCTGCAATTATCTCGCGACATCGACTATACGATCGTCCCACGCGGCGTATCCGACACGATGTTCTTTTGTTAATTGCACTTTTGTTATGGTAATGAGATAATCGAAATAGTCTAGTCGGACTTATTTTACTGTAGTGAAGTCTCTTAGTATTGCTTCAGTAAGAATTAACACATTTTGATAAATACTAATCATCATCACTATCACTACATAGTATAAAACAAAGTCGCTGTCGTCTGTCCGTCCCTATGTATACTTAAATCTATAAAACTACGCAACGGATTTTGAAGCGGTTTTCTTTATTAGATATAGTGATTCGAGACGAAGGTTTTTATGTATAACTAGCGGCCAGCCCCGGCTTCGCACGGGTGCAATGATTAACATCTAAATTTATTAGTGTTCCTCTACAATATTATGCACGTATTATACATATAAACCTTCCTCTCGAATCACACTTTCTATTAAAAAAACGCTTCAAAATCCGTTGCGTAGTTTTAAAGATTTAAGCATACATAGGGACGGACAGACGACAGCGACTTTGTTTTATACTATGTAGTGATAGTGATACATGCATAATTACACCCGTGCGGAGCCGGGCCGGGTCGCTAGTAATATATGAGATAATAAAAATTTTCGTGTGGTACATAAAATGCAGTAGTGAAAATTTTTCTTAATATCTTTAGGTTTTCTTTTTGAGTTGGCAGTATGGCATTCTGTTTATTAGTGGCTTTAGACAAATAGACAATCCATGCTGGCCATACGAAATGCAGCCTCTCGTTGGTAAACGACTGCCTCGTTGGTCTAGGGGTTGGATGAGCCGCCTTTGGATCAACGGGTCCGGGATCGATTCCAGGGTAGGGCAAGTGTCTTTGTCTAAGCCCGAGGCACTTGCACTGAGTCTGGATGTCATTTATGTTCAGGAATTTCATGTTGGTAAACTGCCACCGCTATACAGGTTTGCAAAAAAAAAATAGCCTCCCCTTAGTATGAACATTTATCTTGTTTTTTTCCGTTAGTCGTCACTGAACATGGAATGGGAAAGTGATGCTTTTCGTTATACTTCTAATACAATAACAGACGGACGCGAAACGTGTGTTTCGATTTTTTAAAAACATATTTGCTCACGCCAATTCGAAATTACAAAATTCTTAGAGACGTATGTGAACCAATTAAATTTCGCATTCCGTTTGCAGACGCTAAAAGCGGTCGTAACATAAAACTTTTTCAATTTTCAAATGCAGATACCTACAGTCGTGTAAAAGGTTTCTCGCGGGTACATATTTCTGGAAGGTTGACGATGCCCGAGGCGCCTCGTAGCGACTTGATAAGGGCGAGGCGGTCATAAAGTGCATGTAAACACCTCTTCAGGTGAGGACTGGTGCAAATTTAGACGTTCAGTAACTGCGATATGACGGCTGCGAATTGGAAATTTTAATTTTACTTGCAAGAAGCGACGATTTGTTTGGATTCTGCCTGTTTGGGGTTCGCTTTAAAAGCTGTAGTTATGTTAGTTTATACCTAATTGAAAAATCGTCAATACCGAAATACGGATTTAGAATACATACCGCGCCATTCCGTCCTGTGGGTGTCGTGAGGGTGCCGAAAACCAAGCCGCAAGAGAAAGAAAAATTGAAACGAAAACCTGTGCCAACCGGTCTGGCGAGCGTCTGGCACAGTAGGCTAATTACCCTCCCTGCGATGGGAGGAGGCCTGACTCGGTCGTGGGACGTTTATGGACTGAGTAGTAGTAGATAATATATCGTTGGCATCTTTTGAGGCGATAAATTGTGCAAGTCTGCTGCTAAGATTTCTATCTCTTCTGACAATCTGATCTTTTGGTATGTTGAGTCAACTATGTATTTAAGCTTTTTATTCTATTTCCCACCCTAGGGTGGGAGGAGTAACTTTCAGTGTCGTGACTCTACTAACTTCCCTCTATGATATTGGTGGAAGTTAACTCAGCAGTGGGATGTTATTCGGTTACGCCGAAGGAATGTAGTATACTCGTAGCGTACATATTACAAACCGATATGTTTTTTTTTTATCGTAACCGCTTTAGGTACAACCTGTATTGCGGGGGCAGTTTACAAACATGAAATGAAATTCACGAACACAAATGACACCCAGACTCAGAGTAAATGTCTCTGGTTTAGACAAAGACAAAGGCCTGACCCCTGAATCGAACCCGGGACCCGCTGATCCAAAGGCGGCAAATCTAACCCGGCAGAGGCAGTCAATCAACCATCCAAAATATCAGTAACTGAAATATGACAGCAAGACAGTTGCATCCGTCAGTTTAAGTTAACGAGCAAACCCAGGGGACAAGTTAACGTAGTTACATATGTCTCTATGAATCGTATGAAATTCAATCCGTTAAGAGCGTCTGTTAAACTTCACTTACAATCTATCATAGGGATACCATAAATTGTGTTTCATATGAGACTTTTTGTTTTTCGTATTTAAAAGAGACATTTGATTTGTGAGAATAGGTAACAAAATGAAGTATTTTTTAATTTTCTAACTAGCGGCCCATCCCGGCTTCACACGCGTGGACATTATTTTTTTCTTGCAATTATAATAGCCTGTACTAATCAGTGATAATTTAGCATTAAGATGGTGAAAGAATTTTTTAAATCGGTCCAGTGCTTTTAGAACAAATTCGTTACAAACATATTACTTACATACAAATCAACTCACACTCACAAATATTTCCTCTTTAAAATATTAGTATAGATAACATTTCAGGTTGTACCAGCTTCATGGAACTCAAGTGCGGTCGAAGGCTGGTAGATAATAATTTGAATTTGGTAGGTATAATAATTTGAATTTCTGTTCGGTTTAAAACACGTACAGCCCATGTCTAGTAATTTCACAGTGCACGCGAGAAGAAAGAAAAATGATTAAATACTTAATCTAATTTAACTGATAAGTTTCTCTAACTATAAAAAATTGTTTGAAAGACCTAAACAAACGGCTGATTAATAGACAAAAAAAGAGACCCACATTAGCTTTAGAAAGCCTCCGAAGAGGAAATTTTACTGGGAGTTAAATATTTGTGGACGCTTTTTTTCTCATAAGTGCTATTGAAGAAGGCGTGCTATTGAATAATGTGATTAAAAGGCGAGGATTAATTCGTTTTTATCTTTGAAAAGAACGAATCCCCTACACTAAAAAAAATCTGTATCGCGGCGGGGTCAGTTTACAAACATGAAATTCACGAACACAAATGACACCCAGACTCAGATTTGTGCCTCTGGTTTACACAAAGACAGTTGCCCAACCCGGAATCGAACCGGAGACTCTTGATCTAAAGGCGGCACATCTAACCCATAGACCAACAAGGCATTTTTTTTTTTATTTCATTCAGTTGCAGAATGAGAATATTAACAGAATTATGGTTTAAGGTTATGCTGCTTGTCCCATTTCCATAGAGTTAAGCATGGCCACTTACTACGTTGGGCAGTGCACTACAACGATAGCTGGGCAATCATTCTAATGGCTATTCGTCGGATCAGCTCGCAGACCAAATTAGTTCTTTTCAAACAACCTCCATCATTGAATTGAAAAGGTCCAGACGACCGACTACTACAGTGAAACATTTAGAGTGTTTATTTTATATAAATCAGTTGTGACTCAGAATCCGTCGCGAATAGTTGTGTTACGCGTGCCTTACTTTTCATACTTAAGTAAAGCGCTGGCGCAGCAAATTGCGTTGCCGCCAGCGAGCTCCGCGATGACCCAGTTTACGTCATGCAACACCACCTAAAGACTAATTCATACAGTTAAATAAAAACGACTAATAATATCAACATGGGCACGGAAAACTTCGTACTAAAAACCGAAACTGAACATCGGCTATACAAATACTTGATAGAAGAACAAGAAAAACGCCATCTCCAGCAAAAAGTCCTACATGAAGAGCAAGAAGAACGAAAAAAGCTCCAAAACCTGATCAAAGAACTGCATCAGCACATCGCAGGACTAGAGCAAAAAAATTCAGAACATCGAAAAATCTAACCAAAAGCCACAACCAAAAGACCCAATCAACAACCTTCCTCCTCCAGTCCAATTTGAGACCGATGAAGAGGAACTCGCAAATGAGACTGAGTGGATACGTAAGCAAAACCGAAAGAAAAGGAAGCTGAACCAGTCACTCTCTCCACCCAACCAAAAAGGAGAATCATCCAGCGAGGAAGGTAAGAATGTAAACATTAAATATCCACCTAATACTAAAAAATCTCCCCAGCCACCACCGATCGTGGTCGAGAATATTAAAGAATATCAAAAATTCTATGACCTAATTATTTCGACAACACCTGAAGACTCGTTTTTAATAAGTATGAAGACAGGTGATTGTGTTAAAATTAATGCCAAACATGAAGAGTCATATAGGGCTATTACAAAACTATTACTACAAAATAATTGCCAGTGGCACTCATACGAAAATAAGCAAGATAGGCCAATCAGAGTGATGGCAAAGAATTTGCATCACTCGTGTGAATCTTCCAGAATAGTGGAAGACTTAAAATCAAAAGGTTTCTACATTCAGGAAGCAGTTAATAAGCTTAGCTGGAGGAACAGAGAACCACTAAATATGTTCATGCTATCATTCAACAAGGACGAAGATATAAAAAAAATCTACGAAATTAAATCGATCCTGGGATGCAAAGTAGACATTCAACCGTTGAAAACATCAAAACTAATCCCTCAGTGTAAGAGGTGCCAAGCATATGGGCACACACAAAAGTATTGTAATAAAGAACCCAGGTGCGTAAAGTGCACAAAAAAACACTTAACAAAAGACTGCACCAAACCTGCAGAAACAAAACCAAAATGCATTCACTGTGGAGAATCTCATCCTGCTAGCTACAGAGGGTGCATGGTTGCCAAGCAACTGCAAGCACTTAAAAACAAAACAGTTAAGAAAATTACTGTTTCTCAACCACATGGTCCCACACCGAATCAACCCAAAAGAAATTTTAATAGTCAACCTGTTTCGGAAAATCTGTCCTTTGCCCAAGTAACTCAAGGTGCTACCAAACCACAGTCTCAGCCACAAGCAAAAGTAACACAAAACCTAGACGAAAAAATTAACAAGATTTTAAATTTCATGTCGTCATTCGATGAACGATTAAAAAAATTGGAATGTAGTGCCAATAAAGCTACTACGAGGCAAAAATGATGAATAAAGCGCTCACTATTATGGCCTGGAATGCTAATGGACTTCTACGGCACCAAAACGAATTACAAGTTATTTTAAACATAGAACAAATAGACGTTTGTCTCATTTCAGAAACCCACTTCACAAAAGAATCACATATAAAAATCAAAGGCTACAAAACGTACTGTGCACTGCACCCAGACAACAAAGCTAGAGGCGGTAGTACAGTATTAGTTAGAGAAAATATACAACAGTATGAGAAATTCAAATATGAACAGCCCGAAATACAAGCAGTAGCCGTATGTATCACAACTAAACGATACCCAATAACTATATCGTCTATATACTGTCCACCGAGATATCAACTAAAAGAACAGCATTACAAGAATTTTTTAACGCAGCTTGGAAATACATTCGTCCTAGGAGGTGACTTTAACGCTAAAAACACGCACTGGGGCTCAAGACTTACCACTACTAAAGGTAAGGAACTCCTAAATGCAATAACAGAAATGAAATGTGAAGCTTTATCAACAGGAAAGCCTACATATTGGCCAACAGATCCGCAGAAAATCCCAGATCTTATCGACTTTTTTATAATAAAGAATCTACCATTAAGCCATTTACACATTAAAGAGGGTCTTGATATGAATTCTGACCACTCATCAATAACACTTACAATAAGTGAACAAGTAGTTAATACAGAAAAACCTCATACACTAACAAACAAATATACAGATTGGGAAAGCTTCAAATATGACTTGGATTCTTTAATTGACCTTAATGTTCCTTTGAAGACTTTCCAAGAACTAGATTTAGAAGCATGTAAATTCAATACTGATGTCCAAAGATGTGCTTGGCAAAATACGCCAGAACTAAAGCTAATACCGTATAAAAACACCTACCCGATAGAAATAAGGAGACTTATCGCTGAAAAAAGAAGACAAAGGCAAAAATGGCAGCGGACAAGATTTCCTGCCGACAAGTCAGTCCTAAATAAAATGACTAAACATCTTAGCAAAGAAATACAACAATTTAATGATAGCTGTATGAATAAACGCCTCGGTGAGCTTACAAGTGATCGTAGAACTGATTACTCCTTATGGAAAACCCTTAAGAACGTAAAAAAACCAATAACGCAAATGCCTCCAATCAAAGAAGACAATGGTCGCTGGGCAAATAGTAACGAGCAAAAAGCCATACGGTTTGCGCAACATCTTGAAAACGTTTTTCATTTAAATCAAGACGACAATGAGGAAACTCAATTCGAGGAACTCGAACAGGAAGGTGGTGTTTTTTGTATGAAACTTGCAACACCAAAAGAAATACAACGTGAAATTCAACACCTCCACAAAAAGAAGTCCCCTGGATATGATTTAATAACAGGAGAAATACTTAGCAATCTACCTCGGAAAGCAGTGATCAAAATCACAAACTTAATTAATGCTACATTCAGATTAAAACACGTACCGGATGTATGGAAAGTAGCAGAAGTCATAATGATACCAAAACCTGGTAAACCAACGTATGACGTGGCATCATACAGGCCTATCTCTTTATTACCAATAATATCTAAAATATTTGAAAAAATATTGCTTCGGCGAATAAAACCCATCATAGAAAAAAGAAATTTAATACCTGACTATCAGTTTGGCTTTAGAGAAAAACATTCTACGATCGATCAGGTACATAGAATTACCAACATAATAGAGAATTCATTGGAAGAAAAGAAAGTTTGCTCTACTGTTTTCCTGGATGTAGCACAAGCATTCGATAAAGTGTGGCATCAGGGACTCTTATACAAATTAAAACAAATGTTTCCAAAATATTTATCACAAATATTGGAATCTTACTTGATAGGACGGATGTTCAGAGTAAGGCAAGATGATGCTTATTCTGATTTGAAAACTATTAAAGCCGGAGTACCGCAAGGAAGTGTTCTAGGTCCAGTCCTGTACCTATTATACACATGTGATATCCCGGAAATAGAAAATGGCACAATAGCTACTTTTGCAGACGACACAGCTATCTTAGCTACTGGAGACACTCACGAGGAAGCTGTGGGAAAGGTCCAAAAGGCCGTAAACACAATCTATGAGTGGACAAAAAAATGGCGCATCCAACTTAATGACGCGAAGTCAGTACACATTGATTTCACAAATAAAAAATCGATATACCACCCAGTGTACATAAGTAACCATAGGGTACCATATGGAAATACCGCTAAATATCTTGGGATGACCCTCGACGCTAAGCTCCGTTGGAAGCCCCATGTCAAAAAGAAACGCGATGAGCTCGACCTACGCTACAAAAAACTGTACTGGTTACTTGGGAAACATTCTACTTTATCAGTACAGAATAAATTACTCCTATATAGTCAAGTCCTAGCACCCGTATGGACTTATGGTATACAACTCTGGGGTTGTACCAAAAAAAGTAACGTGCAAATCATTCAAAGATTTCAAAATAAAGTACTAAGGGGTATAGTTAACGCACCGTGGTACATCAGAACAAATGACCTCCACCGGGACCTGAAAGTGGACTTTGTTGCCAGCGTAATAAAGAAACAGGCTGAAGCGCATGACCATAGGCTTCATCACCATGTGAATGTCGAGGCTATACAGCTCCTGGACACCACAGACACTATAAGACGGTTAAAAAGGACTAAACCTTTCGAACTAGTGTAGTGAACAATAGTGATATATAAAGTGCAATAAGTGCAATATTCTGAACACATGAACAAAGTGTTTTAATATTACTAGAGACAATAAGACAAGTGCTAGTGGACACTGCCTTAGTTTATTTATTTGCGTAGTAATTTAGGACAGATACAAATTACTTATTAGCCTAGGCTAGATTGTAATAAGAATGGTGCAACCTTAAAACGAGTGCACTATTAAAAAAAAAAAAAAAAAAAAAAAAAAAAAAATTTTATATAGACTTTTTTTGGATCAGAAATTGGAATACTTGAGGTCACTTTATTAAATTATGATCCCTGAAATTAAACTCGTCACAAGTCTGCTCTCATAAATCCTTTTATTCTTAGTCTTGTAAAAAACAACAACAGAGTTTTTCGCCGGCTCTTCATTCCAGATCGGTCGTAAATCATACTTTTTTTTTCGTAGATTCTAGCCAATTTGAAACAAAGATAAATTTATTTAAAAAAATGTAAGCATGCCCTGATTTGTCTCACAATCGGGAACATTCAGCGATGTCTGAAGACAATTTAGCCGTTTTATGCCACATCGATTCTAGTGGTTTCATTAAGAAGTTCGATGGTTTACATTATTCTACTTATTCTAGGTTGTAGTAAAGCAGTTATCCCAACCAGTCTTGCCAGCGTTGCACAGTAGGCTAGTTACCCTCCAGAGGAGGAGTTATCCAGCAAACCGTGTCTATGTGGTGATGGATTCAGAATACATAGTGTCACAGCCCCCTTCCAGCCCGAGGGGGTCGCAAGAGGCGACAAAAGGAAATAACAAGGCCGATAACCTAGCTGTCATAGAAGGAAAACTTTATACAAATAACAACCAACCCATCTGGCCAGTGTGGCACAGTAGGCTAATTACCCACCATGTAACTGGGGGCGGTTCGACTCAGCATTGGGTCTACGGGCTGAGTAGCAGAAGTAGTAGTAGTCATCCATTATATATATATATATATATATATATATATATATATATATATATATATTTTATTCACAACGCCATCTCGTCCCAAGCTAAGCAACTTAATGCTTGTGTTATGGTAACGAGATGGATGATAAACTACTTATATGTATACATTTTTTTTTTATAAATACATACATATTATAGATAGAAAACACCCAGACCCGGAACAAATACTTGTATGTCGTACAAATATATATTAATGATAGTGATAAGTTTGTAAGTCTGTGCAATAAAGTATATATAAATAAATATAAATAAATAAATATTTCTTCCGTGCGGGAATCGAATGCGCGACATGCTGCGCAGCAGTCGATCGCTCAACCACTGCGCCAACCGTGCCCTGTTGAACCTGTAAGTCACACCCAAGCCAAAATCTACTAATAAAAGGTTGTCGAATAAACTATTTTGATTCCTCTAATGGTACATTTAAGTTAATAACTTATAATCATAACGCGCTGTTTTCACGTGTGGCTGAAGCGATTAAAAGTTCGTAGACGCCAAAGGGGTATCATTAAAAGGGCATAATTTAACGATACCGTGACGGCTAACTTCGTACACGTAGAAGAAGGTACACGTGTTGTAAATTAAGATCCTATAAGGTTCCGTAGGTCTTTCAGTCATATTTTATGAGTCCTTTTGTCTTATAAACTTAAGCTCAAAAAGGTCTGTCTTACATTCCTGTAGTCACCTCATATGATACAAACAAAATGGAGGTTTTCTTTTTTAAATAAACAATACTTACACGAGGTAACCAGTACAAGAACATAGTTCAAGGACATGAAATTGACGAACAGAAGGATAGCCCGGAGTCAGAGCAAGTGCCTCTGGTTTACGCAAAGACACTTGCCCGACCCCGCAACATCCCGGCTGTTGATGACTAGCCGGGATATATAGTACTCCGGGGCGTGGAAAGACACATCAAACCCCTTGATAAACAAGGCATCGTGTATTCCAAGTCATTAAATGGACTATCGTGATTGTCCTTAGGTACTGTCATGACTTTCATAAGGTACTTTGTTTTTTATTGTGGACTAGCTGTTATTGTTTATTGTGGTGACGGATTTAGAATACATTGTGTCACCACCCCATTGCATCCTAAGGCTGTAAGAGTCGACAATAGGAAATGACAAGGCCGAAAACCTAGCCGCCAGAGAAGGAAATCTAAACCCTGTGCCAACGCGTCTGGCCAGCGTGGCACAGTAGGCTAATTACCTTCCACGAATTTGGAGGAGGCCCGACATAGTAGTGGGTCATTTAAGGGCTGTAACGAGGACTTCACTATTTTCATTGGATACGTTGAAGCGGTTTTTTGTAATAGATAGAGTGATTCAAGAGGAAGGTTTATATGTATAATACATCCATAATATTGTAGAGAAACACTGATAGATGTAGAGGTTCATCATTGCAACCGTGCGAAGCCGGGGCGTGTCGCTAGTAGTAATTAAAAAGCGGTTATTTCAATTCTACAAAGAGACATTCCAATTTTATTTATTTCTTTAAGAAAGTAAGCGATACTTTACTTTTCTCTCTCCTTGATAGTTATCTAATGTATAGGGACCCCTAAGTTTTGCCTCAGAGTGTTGACTGATAGTGTTAATTGTCTATTGTCGTAGAATAAGCATAATAGGCGGGTACCTGATTGCACTGACAGGCACTGACGGGTGAGGTCGGGTAGGCTCGTGCGTGGCTTTAAATTAAAGGTCAGTCCTCTTTTGTTTTCAAAGTTGTGATGGCATTTAGATAAAAGTACCAAGTGGTTTTTTTGTGACTGGGAAGCAATTAGGAAGATTATAAATACGAACGGCGTAGGTTATCCTACCGAGTAATTAATTGTATATGATTTGTTGGCTTTAGATTGTACTATAAAAGTTGTATTAAAGTGACATTGTTGTTTTATTCATCGGAAAATGACGAGCAAAAAATACGTTTTCGTCAAGACTTATCTCGTTGTATGCACAATCAGAATCATCGTTTGTATTTATAACAACACAAAGTGAACTCCGTGAAATTCATATAGTTTTTTTTATATTATAGGTTTGAGCTTCGTTTTCTATTATTCTGTAGTATATATGTGTATGTGGCGTGCTTGCCAGACTGATAGTAACAAAGTTAGTTATGATTTTTTCCTACGTCTCAATACCGTAAACGATGCTAAAAGAAAACCGTAATATTATGACGTCACATATAAACTACGGTCCTGCAAGATAGCGGGAGATAATGTGACCATTACAAAGATTTCTAAGGCGGAGCCGCAGACGCACCACCCAGACGCCGATCGTAAAAGTGAAATATTACTGTAACGTTCGCTGAATTAAAAAAAAAACTTTGCAAGTATGCAATATGATTTTATATCACTTTTAAAGACGTTTTATTGTAACATTAATTTCATTGATTACATTCTAGTAGGTAGTGCAATGGAGAGGGCTATGCTCGGAGTTTCCCTGCGAGATCGAATCAGAAATGAGGAGATACGCAGGAAAACCAGGGTCACCGACATAGCCCACCGGATTGTCAAACTTAAGTGGCAGTGGGCAGGGCACATAGCTCGCAGGACCGACGTCCGATGGGGCAGAAAAGTCCTCGAGTGGCGACCGCGTTCCGGAAGGCGCAGTGCTGGTAGGCCTCCCACACGGTGGACCGACGACCTGGTTAAGATCGCCGGAAAGCAGTGGATGCGGGCGGCCCAGGGCCGGCCTTTGTGAAAATCCTTGGGAGGGGCCTATGTCCAGCAGTGGACGTCTTTTGGCTGAAATGATGATGATGATGATGATGATGAGGTAGTGCCGAATGCAGATGACGTGATTAAGCAATGTTTAACTAAATCGGATATTGGACAATGCCGGCGGGCCCGAAGGGTAGAGAACAGATGAAGAGCAGCAAACAGTGTCCTGGTTTTGGCTCCTTGGACTCTTCTATCGTCAGAGTTGCCTCGGGAGCGTTAAACTGCCTCAACACACAGCGCGGTGGTGGGAAGGTACAACCCGTATATGGTACGAGCCCCCACCAACAGCGGGAGCGGATGAGGCCAGGCATTTAGGCTGCTAACAGCAGAGATATTATTGATAAGTTGCCTTCACTGACAAGTTGATATATCAGCTTAAAGTACTGTAAAAACCAAACTAAACTCTGACTTGAAAGACAGGTCAAAAAGCCGATGAAATATATCTTTAAAATTTGAACATCCAGGCAAGCTATAGCAAATATGTATACTACATTGTTCTATACTTTAGTCGCAAAGAGATGACCAGCCAGACGAGGTGGTAAGTCTGACTGGGGCTCGCAGCGCCTATGCCCCGATGACTGTAGTCGGGGATTTCTTAACTGTGCGAATTGCTCTGGAAACTTCACTATCGCGGTATAGGAGTATTTGGTAATTTTGTACGCGATATATTTCGGATAAATTGTGAAAGGTATGTAGCTTACAGGCCGCTACAATGCTTTGTTGTAAAAAACTGTCATAAATATATAATTCACTCGTTTATAGTTAGTGATAATTTTACCAATTTCAGGACTTAACTAAATTTTGTAAACAGAAGCAGTCGCAAATTCCGAGATGTTTTCATGTCGCAAAGGCGGAAACACTTCACAAGGGGAAACACGAGTAAGGTGTTAAAAGAGCAATGGAGGGCTCTCAGTCCTTGAGATCCTAGTCCCTGGAACGTTCGTTTCTGTTTTAGAGCTGTTCCTAATTGGGTAAAGCGTCATAAGGTTTAAATCGGTTAATTTGCCAACTGTGTGTGTTGGATTCAGTGCCAAATGCTCAAATTTTATCAGGAAAACGTTATTGAAGTAATTGAAATATGGAAAAGATCTACCTACTTTAACTTTTCCGATAAACTATTCTAAATAATTTAACAGCTTTCATGTCCTTCTTTTTACGTTGGAAATCCTCATGTGGGACTCCGAGGCGTAAAAATATGGTAATGGCGCCCCAACCTACCCACTAAAACCAACGGTGTCCCTCAACTGCCCGAAAGAGGGCCATGGGATTCACTCCTCCACAGTGGGGAGCATGCTCCGTGGCCCTGATGGGGCCTTAGCCCACTTGTACAAGCGGGGCCCCACCTTTTGATGAGGAGCTCTGGACGCTCCCCAACCCACCGAGAGGCACGTGCGAGACGTTGCACGTGTCCGCGTGCCTGGTTGCCCCTCCATAGCTAGCGGTGGCAGCCCTGGCCTGGCGGCCTAGCCGAGCATCTGCTGCTATCGGCGCCAGCCATGACCCGCTGGCCTAGCCGCACCTCCGTAGCTAGCAGCGGCAGCCCTGGCCCGCCGCCCTAGCCGAGCCTCCGCTGCTATCGTTGGTAGCCCTTGCCCGCCTTTACGGCTCTCGAGGCAACTCTGTGGGCAGAGGCGTCCCCGGAGCCAAAAACCACCACGTCTCTGTGTGCCGCTCTTCGTCTGGCTTCTCCCCGTGGGCCCCCCGGCATGGGTAACCCGGAGCCGGTATGGCCCCAACGGATCCTAAAGGAACGCAAGCCTCCTCACCACAACAATGTGGAATGTCGGTCGAGGGGGGCTTTCATGTCCTAAAAAAAGCACGGAGGACCAAAGGAACCCATCCAACATCTAGCAAAATCAGACGTTGCTTAACCAGCTCAATGAAAAAAATAACATGCAGTTTTTAATTTCCTTTTAAAAATTTCAACTTTCATTGTTTCCTATATTGCAAAAAGCATTAAGTCTTTCTTTAATTAATGAAGGTGAAATTGCTCAATGACTAAAATAAACGTAATTAAAAACTTTGGGAATTAACTCTCGCCTGATTTCTTTTTTAATTTCGCCCTGACTCGGCTAATTTCGTCGCGCAACGGGCGTCTGACACACCCCTAATCTGAATTTGACCCTTTGTCATAGGAAAAGAGATTTTTTAAGGATTTACGAAGGGCTCACGAAGATTTCGTCCCTAATTTCGCAAACTAATTTGGTTTGAAGGTAAATTGTTAATGATTGAGTAAAAAGTTTTATTTTGTCGGGCTTTGGGGTGGCAGAGGTCTTTTTTACTCAGATTTGTGTTCAAGTCAATGACAAAACATTGTCTGATCAAGATATTGTTGATTGGTAAAAACTAAACTTTTTTTTTTTAATTTTCATTTTTGTGCTAAATTTTTTGGCTGTTTAAAAGAAATCGTAAGAATTTATTTGATTAAAAAACATTTTGATTTTGAGTTGCGTATCTATTAATTTTGTAAACATGTCATCCAAAGATATCTAAAACAGTAAAGGAACAGCCATAAAAAGTGACCAGATGGATCACCTTCATATAAAATTTTACGTCTTCATCCAAAACTGTAAACTCGCATCAACAGGGTCCTGTTACGCACCTATTTGTAGATTACAAAGGTCCTTTACCTGTTCGTCCATTTTCTTCGACGAGTAGCTTCACGAGTCATTACTTTCGCTGACCAGGCGGCCGTACGTGACGATCAAACTTAGCACATGCTTGCTGTCCTACAGGAGAGATTGGATATGCTATAGCATATCCAATCTAAGTAGCAAAAGCATAATGCTAATAAAAAATCATGTTATTTTCAAAAATCATATAATAAAAAATCATATGTTATCTAACCACTAGACCTCGTTGGTCTAGTGGTTAAATGTGCCGCCTTTGGATCAACGGGTCCCGGGTTCGATTCCGGGGTCGGGCAAGTGTCTTTGTCTAAACCAGAGGCACTTACTCGGAGTCTGGGTGTCATTTCTATCTATAATATGTATGTATTTACAAAAAAAATTGATGTAAGTAGTTTATCATCCATCTCGTTACCATAACACAAGCATTAAGTTGCTTAACTTGGGACGAGATGGCGTTGTGTGAAATGTCCAAGGATATTATTATTATTATATTTATGGTCGTAACAGTGAGGAAGGTGCAGTACGTACATTACTGTATGTTTCTGACTCTTTGACACTTTTGTTTTTTATATTTTATATATTGTTTTTCCTCTCTTCTCAGCATGCCGTTGTTCTGTTTTATGAATGGTCCCTTATTGTCTCGGCGACAGTATAAAATGCGTAAACTTCCATAATTCTGTATCCCCGAGTAACAAAACTTAAGTTGCCAAACTTAAGTGGCAGTGGGCAGGGCACATAGGTCGCAGGACCGACGTCCGATGGGGCAGAAAAGTCCTCGAGTGGCGACCGCGTTCCGGAAGGCGCAGTGCTGGTAGGCCTCCCACACGGTGGACCGACGACCTGGTTAAGATCGCCGGAAAGCAGTGGATGCGGGCGGCCCAGGACCGGCCTTTGTGGAAATCCTTGGGGGAGGCCTATGTCCAGCAGTGGACGTCTTTTGGCTGAAATGATGATGATGATGAGTAACAATGTATGTTTAAGACTTAACCGCTGTACGCACTAGCGGCTGGACTCCTAGGCGGCTAGCTGCTAGATTTTGGCTCAAGATGTAGCTTTTCATAAGGTGCAGACCTAGGTTACACAATCTTCCTTTAAGCCTGTAAACTCTTTGACTTACGAATAAGACATTTGAATGACAAACGAACGAATCTCGATACTTCTTTTCAAGAATATTATATCGCTTCGCTTAGGTACGTACGTAGGACACCGAGTTTCAGATGTGCGGGCGACATAAAATTTTTATAGACAAATATAAAGACTCAGGGTGTTCATCATGAGACATAGGCCGTGTTGGGAGATTGCAAAACGATGGAGCCCCAATTTTATTGCTGGTTACGCACCATAAACGCGACGGTGGCGGCCTGCTGATAATGTTTCCCGAATTTATTTTTTCGATGTCGAAGCATAAAAGTTGTTTAATGTGATAGTTGGCAACATTATTGCCGCAGATCGCACTATAGATGACATGTATGTATCACGATATGGTTGGGATGGAATGGATAGATGTTTAGTCTCTATTTTGAAGTTGATTTGAATTAAAAAAAACGGTATTTATTGCAAATAAAAGTCAAAACTAATTTGGTATTCATACAAATCTGAAATTAAATTCAAGTTTTCTACCAAGCTACTTACTACAAATTTGTTATGGGACTAATCTTCTAACAAAACGAATGTTTTTCGAATGGGTCTGCAAATGACGAATTTATGTGGTATAAACTTAAAAAATACATTAAATGAATTGAACCTCCTTTTTGTAGTCGGTTGAAATATGTAAGTTGATACTAAAATGACAATGAGATAGGTAAATATAAAACGCACGAATTCAATCAAGTTGGCAAACACAAAAGGGGAGGTGAGGGCAAATTATATGACGTTGGTACTCACTGTCCATATAAAAAGTTTTGGTGACGGTTAATTTAGTTGTGTAGGTACCTACGTTAAGTTACTAGGTAGTTTCATCCCTTTCCGTTCGTTTTTTAAAGGAAATCCCTGCGTTAGGTGTAACCTGTATAGCGGGAGCAGTTTACCAACATGTAATTCACACATACAAATGACACCCAGACTGTGGAACAGAAATGCCTCTAGTTTGCACAAAGGCTTGTCCGACCCGGGAATCGAACTGGGGCCCGTGCTCTATCATCTACGCGGCACATTCAACCCCTAGACCAACAAGGTCAACATAAAGAGTTTCTGTTTCTAATAAGAGCAGTGAGGCTAACAACATACTATTTTATTTTTATAATTAATCCGTTTACACTGTTTGGTCGTTGGTAAATTACAAGTAAATTCAAATATTTGCTGTTTCCATTTTTCTAAAATTCATCAAACGCAACTGACCTGCAGTTCATTATGTTCTTATTTTATGCCTGACAATCTTGTTTCTCTTGACTGTCAGCTTAGTGTAGTTTCAGATCAGATTTCGTTTTACGGAATTTCTTAGCTAGGTTGAGTGAATCCCGTGGCCCTGGTTTGGGCAGTCGAGGATCGCCGTCGGTTTTAGTGGGTAGGTCGGGGCGCAATTCACCATCTCTACGGGCCCCGGAGTCCCACATACCCCGGCCAATTTCCAACGGCCGGGTATCCATGAGGATCTCCGACGTAAAAAAGAAAAAAAGGTAAATCTGTCCAGGGTAAAACAGAGAACTCTCTGTGGACAGATTTTAGAATACATAGTATCGCCACAATGTTTTATCCTGAGAATGTCGTAAGGGCCGACAAAAGGAAATGGCCGAAAAAATTGCTGCGAGAAAAGGAAAACTTTATACGAAACCCTATGCCGTGTGCAGTAGATATAGCTTGGCAGCTTCAAAGCATGAAGAAGAAGAAAGAGAATAAATAGCAAAAGTGAATAAGTAAATCAGAAGTCCAATTACACTTAATTTGGAAAACTAGGGAAATGTTGAAAGAAAATTATAAAAAAAGGATGCATGCTCGATTTTCTTAGTTCTATCGAATGTGAAACTTAAAGATCGTCAAAATGGTCATGCTGAACATGAATACATACATACGTGCTAAACCAGGGTTACTGACATAGCCCACCGGATTGCCAAACTTAAGTGGCAGTGGGCAAGGCATATAGCTCGCAGGACCGACGCCCGATGGGGCAGAAAAGTCCTCGAATGGCGACTACGTTCCGGAAGGCGCAGTGCTGGTAGGCCTCCCACACGGTGGACCGACGACCTGGTTAAGGTCGCCGGAAAGCAATAGATGCGGGCGGCCCAGGACTTGTGGAGATCCATGTGGGAGGCCTATGTCCAGAAGTGGACGTCTTTTGGCTGAAATGATGATGATGAAATTCGACAGAGCCTATGCCAGGAAGAACACGATGTTCCTCATATACTGATGATACAAGAAAAATTACGTAGCCATTTTGAAAACAATATTTATCTGTTATGTCACAAAGGGGAGATGCGTGAAAACTGACCCTCTCGTTGAAACTTATTACATGGTATGAGAACGTAATAAAACTTGTTTTATGCATCATATAAAATGGGTTAAAAACACCCACAGGTTCTGCCCACTGCCCATTTTATTGCTTCGCGCTTTATAGCCATCAAATTTCTGTAAGCTCATAGTAAACTTTGTCTAGCGCAAAGTAATGAATGACTGGCCATTGAATGTTCGTTCAAGTAAATGAAACTACCGACCTCGAAAACTGTGCACAATTTATGTAAAATAAAATAGTAGGTATGTACCGACTCATGTGTAAGTTAGTGGACTACCACCATAATATATAGATACTACTATAGAACATATACAGTAGTAGAATATATCTACCTACTTAAGTAATATAGAAAAATTCGCTAGTCGTCTTTTTATTAATCTAAGTACGGTTTTTTTTCATACTTACTTTGTATTGGTTATTAACCGCAGGCGACTAATTAGGGCCTATATAATGAGTTATGTTCAGAAATATATCTTACAAAATATATTTTCATAAATATATATTTGTATACCTGTAAAAAGTCATTTTCCGTATGGGACGGATTTAGAGTATGTACGTTCGATTCCGGGGTCGGGCAAGCGCCTTGTGTAAACCAGAGGCACTGGCTCGGAGTCATTGTCATTTCTATTTATAATATGTATGTATTTACAAAAAAAAATGTATATAAGTAGTTTATCTTCCATCTCGTTACCATAACACAAGCATTAAGTTGCTTAGCTTGGGACGAGATGGCGTTGTGTGAAATGTCCAAGGATATTTATTTATTACTAGCTGTCCCGGCAAACGTTGTTTTGCCAAATAATTAACCATCCCGCGCGCAACCCTCTTCCCCGCGCAACTAAAACTGTGACACGAGAATTTTATATATTAGATATATGAATAGCTGACCCGACAGACGTTGTCCTCTCTGAACTATGAATATTGAATTCGAATTGGAATAAATAATAATAAATTAATATACCGCCTTTTCTTATCGATTCCAATCCCTTATTTAATGTAATTAAAAAAGAAAAAAAGTAATTATGCCAAATATAGCGAACCGTCGGGACGAACGTCAAATGTTTGACAGGTAACAGTTTGTATGGGAAAATAAAATTGTTGTTTTTATTATTTTACTTACAATATCAATGTTTTCTCTAGACTCTTAAACCTTCCCTGGACTCACACGAATATTTCAAGACCAAAATTAGCCAAATCGCTCCAGCCGTTTTCGAGTTTTAGCGAGACTAACGAACAGCTATTCATTTTTATATATAGAGATATCCTGAAGGTGTCG
This sequence comes from Clostera curtula, assembly GCA_905475355.2. Classification (NCBI taxonomy): domain Eukaryota; kingdom Metazoa; phylum Arthropoda; class Insecta; order Lepidoptera; family Notodontidae; genus Clostera; species Clostera curtula. Next base: position 13,989,118 of record FR997800.1, on the reverse strand, counting down.
TAAGAGCCGACAAAAGGAAATGGCAAGGACCCTAACCTAGCCGTAAGAGAAGGCAAACTAGATACGAAAACACTGTGCCAACCCGTCTGGCCAGCGTGGCAAAGTAGGCTTATTACCCTCCATGAAACTGGAGGACGTCTGACAGTACTGGGCCATACAGGGTTGATACGACATAGGGGCATTTTTTTAATAGGTATCATTTCCAGACTCTGTACCAAAAATCAATTAAATTGGAGCAATAGTTTAGCCGCAAATGATTTTTTAAATTTTTGCCTCATTTGAACATGATGTATCTTTCATAACAGATGTTTATGCCTAACGCATCGTTTATTAACCTTAGGGGCTGTCCATTAATCACGTGATGTTTTTTAACATTTTTTAACCCCTCCCTCCCCCTTGGTGATACATGGTGAGGTTTAAGACTACCCCTCCACCCCCCATGAAAAATCACGTGTATTTTTTTTGTACCGTTTCGAATTCAATCTAATCACATATTAGTATATACGTAGTGTAATTTAATGCCCCTCTGTCATATCAACTCTGTATATGGGCTGAGTACCTAGTAGTAGTATTTTGATCATTAGTCGCTTTTTAATAAAGGTATTGCTCGAAGTTATGTGTGGTGGCCGGGGATAGACGAGGCCGTGGAGGCCATGTGTCGAGGGTGTCGGGTATGTGCGGAGGCAGCAGACGCACCACCAAGACATGAGCCTCAGCCTTGGCCGTGCACAGGGCAACCGTGGTCACGGTTGCATTTGGCTTTTTAAGGCCCATAGAAGGCCGGTGTTACTTAAATAAATTCGGACCCAACAATTCAGCCCATAGATTGCTCACAGTTGAGTCGGACACATGCCTCCTCAAGTTATATGAAGGATAATATGCCTACTGTGCCACGTTGGCCAGACAGGGTTTCGTATGAAGTTTTCCTTCCCTTGCAGCTAGGTTTTCGGGGTTGTCATTTCCTTTTGGTTCTTACGAAACCCTCAGGATGGAATTCATTTCAGCTGAAAGACGTCCACTGCTGGACAAAGGCCTCCCCCAAGGATCTCCACAAAGGCCGGTCCTGGGCCGCCCGCATCCACTGCTTTCCGGCGACCTTAACCAGGTCGTCGGTCCACCGTGTGGGAGGCCTACCAGCACTGCGCCTTCCGGACCGCGGTCGCCACTCGAGGACTTTTTAAAATAGAGTGATAAAAATATGTCCTGGGAATCCGTCAGTTATGGACTTTAATTGACCCAAATAAAATGAAGTCGGTACATCTGCTGCTGTCGTAAAAACTAATTAAATTGCTATGCCTATAGATGTAAGGCCGGTTTAAAACTAATCCGTATAAGACGAAAAAAAATCATTTAAAAACGAAATAAAAAATTTTTTTCGTTACCTATAAAACGGTTGGCTATATTTTTCTTAATTGTAACTTCATTTTCATAATTTTACCGAGGTAGTTATATCGGAGTACTTAAAAACTGTAAAGATTTTACCTATAAAAATATTAGATTTTAAATGTGTAACGGATATTAATATACATACATCATTTACACAAAGTAAATGATTTATTCTAATGCCGGTCACTCACATTCGCACGAATACGCGAACCCACAAGTGTAGGACGACATTCGCGAATGGGTTTGCGAAGTTTTTGCTGCATTCGTGCTTTTCCAAGCGGTGTCGGTTTATTAACGCACTTAAAAGCGCGCGAACCGCGAACCTTCGCGTAGTCTCCCACACATTCGTGTGACCAGTTGCGCCCACGATTGCGGAGGTAACGGACGTGTCGCTATTTTCATAGTTCGTGACGACTCTTGTTTAGCGTACCTTCATAATGGATTGGAATAACACCAAGATGATGGAGTTCACTGAAATCCTTTTATTTTAACTCCTGCACAATTAATATGGGATCCTCAAAAGAAATCCTATAAAAACGGAATGGCCGTTAATGACGCCTGGGAAAGAATTTAAAATTCTGTTTTTCTTCAATGTTCTATTGACGACAAAAAATAAATAATAGTTTAAAAAACTAAAAAAATACGCTTTTATAGAAAATCAAACAAAAAAATTGATAATAAATTTGAATTAAAAATAATGTCAGAAAAAATGTTTTTATTGTAAAAACAGCGTGGGGTGCTTTCAGGATATTATCAAAATAACCCTTCTAGTCATATCTAGACATTCGTAAACAAGCGCAAAAGGGTTCGCGAACCCATTCGCTTAGCCTTAGAAAGTTTGCGAATGAATGTGACGGCCATTCACATGCGCGCAAACCTTCGTACATTGTACGAATGTTTGCGCGCATGTTAGTGGCCCCGGTAATATAGTGTGTGTAAGAAAATTTATTAATTATCTATACCTACAAACTTATGAAATATTGCCCAAAATTAAGTGTAAAACATTTGGTTTAAATCGGTTGATTTACATCTATAGCTAACCCTAGGTATTTGTACCATAATGCATCTCATGATCCTCTAATTACCTAACAACCAAAATTCCCATTCATTTACGCTCAAATGCAAATGAAATCTCAAAGCATGCTCTTATCCTTATCTCTGAATTAGTGCGCCGGGTGCTCCCTAATTTCCTCGTCTGCATGGAATTTAATCCTTTAACGGGGGCTTGCAATAAATAGCTACAGTGTTTTGCTATAGTTGTCTGCCTGCTGGTTTGCTTACTTAATAAAACTACTTTTAAATATCCTTAGACATTTCACACAAAGCCATCTCGTCCCAAGCTAAGCAACTTACTGCTTGTGTTATGGTAACGAGATGGATGATAAACTACTTATATAGGTATATATATTTTTTACACATACATATTATAGATAGTAAACACCCAGACCCGGAACAAATATTTGTAGGTCGTACAAATATTTCTTCCATGCGGGAATCGAACCCGCGACATGCTGCACAGCAGTCGATCGCTCAACCACTGCGCCAATCTGCTATTTACGTGTACATTCAAGTCCGTTTGGTGAATGATTTAGAATACACAGTGTCACCATCCCATTCAATCCTTAGGGTGTCGTGAGAGCCGGCAAAAGGAAATGCCAAGGATAACCTAGCCGCAAGAGAAGGATAACTTGGTGCGAAACCCTGTGCCAACCCGTCTGGCCAGCATGTCACACGACAGGAGGAGGCCCGACTCAGCAGTGGGTAATTTAGGGTCAGCGCTGACCAACGGAGTGGCGACGAAGAGACTAATTCGGCGCTGACCCTTTTGGGTATGTTTAATAGTATATTCAAGTTCTTTCAAAATTCATTCAAAAATGTTAACTTATGAAACTGATATGACATTACACGGTAATTCAGAAGAATTCACACTCCTTAATAAAATTATTGGGAATAACTAGATTTGCATTTGTTAATCACAAACTGCTAAATACTGTAGTATTATGTATGCCTATTCACTCAAACTTGTAACTGTGTGAGACTGCTGTAGGCGAATATAATCGCCATACATATCCGACACGAGTTTTAATCAGTTTTAATCAATTGTTTAATCATGAGGGATTTTTGTATTATTTGAATCAGGGTAACTTTAACATATGGATTTTATTGATTGCACAGCTGCTGTTTTTGGTGAATTTTGCATAGAAATCGCATTTAGAATGCACAACATTTAAAGTTACCCCAATACTGTGAAAATCTAATACACAAATAAAACGCACGGATATTTTCAAAGATTTTTTTATAAAGGTTTCATTGTATTTTATCGTAGGTATAGTGTAACTTGAAATATATTTCATAGCTTAACTAGCTTTCCAATTGAATAATGTGTAGTAGGCGATTAGGTAGGTACGTATAACTAAAACAATGGTAAGTTTAGTAAAAAGAACTTTAAACAGCTTGTCGATTAAATAGCGAAACTTAAATTCAATAAAAACGTTTATAGTAAGTATTAGTACAAAAGGGAAAAAAAACATCAAAGTAACTAAATGGGTTATTCATTGTGCATAATTAAAAGTAGGTAAATTATTAAAGAAATATTAACTAACTTAATTTGAAAAGCTGCTAACGTAAATTGTAATGTACCTGCGGCACAATAGTATTAGTTTAAAGTAATCTTTTTTTTAACCACGATATTTACGATCTTATTCGGTTTAATGGTGCGACTATCATACATATTAGCTGAGATACAACCCAGGGCTCCGAACTTGTGACACGATGCAATTCCTACGATCAATCTGCTAAATTCGAAAGTTCTTGCCAAGTGCTTGTGTCATATGCCTGTGGCATACGTCCCGAACTCGCAGTTTAGTAAGGTACCAAACGTGTTAAAAACGTTCCCAATTGATCGATCTTGATCTGAATTTGAATCGAATTCGAAGTTTGGGGCCCAGATGTGCATTCACAGACAATGAGCGTCGAATACGCACTTAAATAATTTTCCATTCAATAACAGTCAAACAAAATTGGACTAAACAACAAGGAATTTGTACTTTGGGAAATGTGATATTAGGAGAATCGACTAGGTCCTCATCAAAATGAATATTAAATACTTAATAAACATTGTATCCATAATATATAATATAAGCAATATAAAACGTAACATAATCGGAAATACTAGACAATAATATAATTCTGCTAAATAATTGAAATGATCTGATTCCATTGCTAGATTTTATGGACCATGCTAGATCGATTTAGAGAGGTGGAGAGCGCACATGGCCGATGGACTAGACAAAGGTTTCACGATAACAAGGGGTCTTACACGAGAACTAAATAATGTTGATGATGTAATATAAATATTGGTTTCACTTTGTTATTGCATTTGTTTTCTTGGTTTATGGCTGTTCCTTTAAAGAGGGTGGTATAGGGACCTGGTATGTTACCATCGACTTAGCAGTTCATGCTGCTGCGTTTCATTAATTATTTAGTGTTTGGGTCAAATTTTAGGACCAAACGTTTTACTTATTTGTTTTTTTTAAGTAAATTATAAGTATGAACAGCCTGCTTTTATTTCACTTAATAAAAGTAATCCCTATCGCAATTTTTATTACAGCTGTAACTCTAATCTAAGTACCTAATGTTCTTTTTTTAATTTGTTTATCATATAACAATGCGGTTTTATATTGATATTTAGATATCTCAGGACTGACAGTAAATATTCAGGACCGAAACAAGGACGTAACTCCTTGTTTCGGTCAAGTTTTAAAACCATTCAATAATCAACTTAAACACAGCACATATTTCTTAAATATTGCATAAATATGCAACTACAAATTGCCAAGTTATGAGTAAGTAGTTCCATAACAAACTGTATGATAAGCATTTGAAATATATTTTTGTTATTTATAGATTATCGATATTAGAATGGGCAAACTTATAAAACTTATAGGCTCTATGTTTCAATAAAGAGTCTACACATAATAGTCTCATATTTCTATAATAAACAGCACTCGTATCGGGACCCATATCGGCAATCCGCACTCCCCACAACAGCACATAATTGTCTAACAATCTATCAAAAAATTGAATACAATTAAAAAACATTGCTACGATTTTGTACCAAAGAATGTATCTAGCGTCGTATTAAAATGATATGCCTGCGAACAGCAACACTTTGGTTAAGATCACTTGTGCAGGAATGCTGCTCTTTCACATAAACGAAAATAGTTATGTGCCCCTCGCGCCTACCCACTACACATTCTGCTATTGATCGGTGTTGGCTTGTTCGGTAGTTCTGCGTATCGATATCATATTAATAATAAATGTCACAACATCAAGCCGGTATAAAAACACTAAGCCTACTAAAACTACTACCTGCGAAAACTCTTTTAAAGAGTAAACTTACACACTAGATTCGTAAAGTAACACAAGTCCCGCGGAAGCGGTCGATATCAGTATCCGTATAAAATATAACATTATTTTTTCTCCTCCCCAGTTTTATTACAATTTTCTGAAACAACCTTACAACTACGCTCGCCCTCCCAACGTTACAATAGACAATACACGCTCACAATCTTTAAAAAAATTAATAGCTTTTTTTTAATAATTTTTATCTCGGTACAAAATGGAACTTTTCATCTTAATTTTAAACCCAATAATCTTATGTAGCCTAAACTTTATTTGTGCCAACTCCATACGCATCGTTCTCGAATATACAAAAATATACGTTGACGTATCGAAAGGATTACATAACATATCCAAATTCAATGGTATTTTATAGCATACTTTCTAAACCCTTACAAGTAATTCAAGCACTTATAATTTACTTAAAATTAATCAATTGGCGTTTTCCTTCTGAGCTTCATTTCATCATTCCACACTCCAGTGCTACAGAACCATTTTCAGTGAAATTGTAAGTAAACGTGAGATCATAAAGAAAAAAGGCGTAAATATAAAGACATGACCACACTCAATTTAAGTTACACATAACTGCGCGTAGAAAACCGTTTACACCGAATGGCGACAAAGGGATTGAAAAAGTGATTCATACACTTTGTTTTTAGACATATGTATGAATAGTAAATCGATTGATTTGCTACAGGAATCATTTCAATATTTTATGTTTATTCTGTTTCTGCTTTCCGAAGGATATGATAAAAATGCAGATATATAAAGACTTAAAAGCCTAACTGTATAAGGACCTGTGTCGGTATATCAAGAAGAAATCTCACAATAAGGTTGCTACGACAAATTCTTTGAATGTTTGACATGCCCCTCGAGATTGCTCCTTCAAATACTTGACACGGACGATCTTACATTATCTATTATCGCTGTGATACACGCACGAGATCTAGTCTCGATTTTAGTCTTACAAAAATACTACACCTACGATTCCAGTAAAAAATGTTATGTTTATTTTATGCTTTATACATAATTATTAGAAAAAACGTTACAACTAAGTTACTCGTTACCGTTACGAAAGTACAAAAGTGTTATTACAAATTATGACACTCATACCCTGATGCACCCCGCGCGTTACGTAGTAAAAACGTTTGTTTAATTGCCACGCAATTGCTTAATTATTATCATTACCCAATTCGTAAGATTATCACCAATTTTAAATGTTCATACAAAAATGACTCGGCTTCAACGAAGACCGACGCACGTAATACGTATTCGCAAACTTGTATTGACTTCTTAGTCTTAAGCCTCGTTCGCAGTTGGCAATGACAGTAAGCCACAATTTATTGAAAAGGTTCGGTACGTAATTCTACTGGATCTCTTTACACTGTTATAGGAAACTACAAAATTCGAACGACGGTACACACCTGTCTATACAAGTCATTATATACGCTTAACACTACGTTAGTGTAGAAAACATCGAGTATCAAAATATAATTAACATGTTTTTATTAGCATTTTTCACTAACCAATAACAGCCGTATACTAAAATCAGCCAATGCGTTTGAGGAATTTTGAGCTACATGTAGACGAAGGGTATCATTTGGATGCTGAATGTCACATCGGTGCCTGCCATGCGTAACTGCGTTATTAAAGTTAAAAGTTCTTATGAACGATTGATCTTGATACTTGTTTCACCTGAAATTCTAATAATCAAGCCAATAGCAGGTTTTAAATTGTGTAGACTATTTTGTTGAATGTTTGGTCGTATTTAATTTAACGGTCATATAATAAACAAAAGACAGCAGCGAGGTCTACATCCTGTCTTTTATTAGATTTTTTAAATACAGTGGCAGGCACAACACTGAGTTCGTAAACTAGAAGTGACGAAAGACATTTTAATTTATGTTTACTTATCAGCGGCGCACGCGCCCCTATGACCAGAATGTACACGATGTCATAACAATTCTCGCTTGGCACGAGATTATTGTAGTGAATTATAATTATAAAGAAAAAAAACACGCGACGATGAATAAGACTTAATGTTAAGTGTGACCACATGCATACATCCTCATTCACACAGTTTATCAATGAAGACCTTAAGATCCAAAATTATAATCTGTGGAAACAAGACTCGATAAAAATATACTCATAGCGAGACATAACATCCACAGATCAGAGAATATTATGCCGTTGAAATCTACGTTATAGTGCACTAAAGGTACGAAGTATAAGGACTACAGTATTCGATAAAATACTTGTTATATAGTACGTATGAAATGAACCTAATGAGACATATAGCTTTTATAATAAGTAACAATTTTCGCTCCTAAATTTTAAACAACGTAAACGAAATTACTTTATAGGACCGATAAAAATATTCACACGAGTGAAACTAAATCGGTAAAGCTTACATGATTTACAGCATCTATTTGTTAAAGATTTTCTAGACCAGTGTTACTTTTAATATTATGTAAGTATTTGATTTATTTATTTTTTTATAAAATTTGCAAAAGTAACAAATTGTTTCTTTGTACTTTTAAGCAATTCACTAAATTACACCACATTAAAATTCAACATGAAAAAACTTGAATGTCTTAATGAATGAATGTCTAAATAAATTGTTCATTAATTACAAAATTTAACAAATATGTGCAAATAAACTAGGAAAGTTGGCAACGTTTGTGTTAATTACATTTATCATTAAAACTGAACAAGTAACTAATTGTTTAAAATATGAATAATCAAACACATACTCGGATTCTGTACGAGGAAGAACCAAATTTTCGATATATCTGTTTCTATTTAATTATCTATACAACCTATGAAGTATCTATATAAGTTCATAAAAAAAGTTATATTCAAAAACGTTAATGTGGAAGTTTTCATATAACTGACCGTATAAATTACAACACTATGATTGTAATGTGTCCACTAATATGCTGGTCACCGGAACATTTTACGTGTTATAATATTTTGTGTGCATATTTTCTCGAGTTGGTGTACTCTTAAACATATTTGTAACTAAGGTTGTACTTTGCATCTAGGAAATAGTAAATAGTCTCTAAAATGGATTTTATTTGTGGAGTCTCAATGGTTGCTCTATAATTAAACTAATATTTTTTTTCTTTTGTATCTAAAGAGGTAATCGAAGTATAAAATATGAAATAAACAGCCTATTTATCCATTCGAAGGACTCTGATATAGCGTCTTGGAGATTTCAAAATAGATTTAATGCTTTGATTTGTACCGGAAAGGGGGAGACGATTTCTACCGACCAACAGTATAGTCCTATGATATTACGTCTACATAGATGGCTCTGTATTGACTATTAAACAATATGATCTTATAATTTGTGTAGCTCTCACTATGCGTACGCGCAGCCATCGCAGTTCACTTCACATTTGTACATGGCCACCATCAGATGATCTGTTTTTTTTTAATATTTTCCTAAATATACCAACAACAGCTCGTCTTATTTTTTTTATTTCAAATACTTTATTGATTACATACACTTCGATGAATGTACATAAAAACTTTAATATAATTCTATATACCAACGAGCAAACTTCGATAAAATTAAAATTGTATAACATATGAAATGCGATGGTTGCTGCGTGGGCGCGTTCTAATTAAAAAATAATTAATTAGGGATCTTTGATATTGTTGAAATTATGTACTATCGATTATGGCTTAACTAGTTGTACGCAATATCTCATTAAATACTTTATGATAAGCATCTGCGTGATTATCGGCTTATTTACAATAATATACGCCATAATATAATAAAGGTGCGATAGATATTATTTTGATATATATATTTATTTTAATTTGACAGTAACATTAAGCGAAGAATATTAGTTTAAGAGGTAATGCACTCACACAAGACGGGCTGGCAGTTATGTCTGTTGCACTATTTATCAATTAAATGCTTAACCCGAACGCGATTAAACGTGGAGTATCTTGTCGTACTTATAACCCTATGGGAATTTATTATGATGTTGTAACGGCAAAAATAGAAGTCACACCAGACTTGTGAAGAAGATGAAATTTATTAAATACTGTCATACGAATTATGAAACCGTTTTTTTTTTTCAGAAAATATTCAAGTTTCGATAGTACCAATGATATAGTAGTAGTTGTATAGGTACTTGAGATTTCGCAGACAGGTTTGCAATATGTTGGTTAATGTGACAGGTGCAATAACTAGAGAAATAGACACAGAAACCCCAAGAAATATAGTGGGACACTAATTACGGGGCTTGTGGGATATTCAAGATAGCTTATTTCCCATAGAAAACACATTTAGTGTTTAAAATTGGGTCACAAAAAACCAGGCCTCAACCTTCATAATTAAAAAAATATATACAGAACTGCTCATATTGACAGCTTCATCGAAAAATAAATAAAAAGGAGGTTTGTTACATCCTGTATAGGGAAAAATTTAGACTGCATTGTGTAAATAGTACGAGTCTGCTAAATTACCGAAACTGGAAAGAAAAATGATTTTCCTCAATCAAATCAAATGAGTTCAATTAAAGGAGTTTCTAGCCAAGTGGATTTCAAATTCAAGTCACTTTTTTAGAATAGATAGGCAAATGTTTAGATTGGCAAGTCATGTCCATACTGTACATTTGTTTTTCTAAACTCAAATCATACGTTTCAGAAGCCACTTGGGTAAGCCCACAGTATGCCGAGATGAAATTAAGTTTTTTAAGTGATTGTCTATGTATGACAGCCCCCTCGATGCAAGTCTGTTAGATAAAAGGTAGCCGTTATGTTTTTTTTTTAAATATCCATGTTTTTATTTAAGACATAAGTGCCAGTTCGCCACCCACTCAAACCGTGCGGTGATGAATCAGATGATGATGATGAAGTGCAGTGATGCGGATGATGGCGTGATGATGTGCAGGTGATGAGCCCTACAATTACGTAACAAATACGAATCTAGCCGTATTCAGTCAGTATAAAGAGAGCCGAGGTATTGCGGTGTTATCTAAGGCCTGAATTTGTGAAGTGAAATTATTACTAAGCGCGAAAAATATGTGTGAAATTTGAAAGCCGTACGAATTATTGTTTTTTTTAAATTTATAATTCGACTAAATATATTGATAAACTAACTAATGATTTTAAAATGGAAACATTGTATTCTTTGTTAAGAGAATGCAATCGTGTTAAGTTTGAAAGGACTATTTCATACATTAATATAACACATAAAATTACTGCAGCACTCATACAGGCATTTTTATGACAAACTTTTGTTTTAAGAAAATAAAGACCTAAAACTAATTTACAACTCCATGAAAGAAAAATTGAAAACTGAAACACAGGAACACCTCGGCGAATTACATTACAATGTAAATGGCAGTATCGATTTAAGAAGAATAATGCAAAAAATTTCATCTATAAAAAGTGTCAAGTCTTCGTAATAATTTATTGCCTAATGTCCAGCGGACATGCCTCATTTCGATTAATATCACCGTTTCTGTTCCCTACTCGCCTTTGATCCGCACCACTTTTTACTAACCACTAAACACGCACTATGTACTAAAAGTTATCACTTGTAATCACTTCGCGAGTAATAAGTATCAAATGTATAAAAACCTTACCTAAACCGTTAACGTTAAAGTTACTGAGTAAATGTGCATCGCTTATACGTTTAGTAAATGTCGAAGCGTCTATCCTTACAAATAAATAGACATTCATAATAGTAAGAAAAAATCTTAACCTAATTCAGATAGCAAAATTTAAAGACGTTTAACAGAAAAAAAAATCACTACTTTACATAAAAACTCAATGATTAGTGGCACTTTTTAAAATAAACTTTTAAATATTTTATTGCTATTGCAAACTAAATGCCAATTGAAACTAATAAGCACTAAAGATTATTTGTTTATACTTTATTTATTAAGTAAATTAGAATAAATAATTCAATTTATTGATGAAAAATAAATTTATTTCCATCTCTTTAGTATCGCCAGGCAGCAATATTCTACATATTGTCTGGTCTTTATTTTCTATTTTTAAAACTCTTTTTCTGATATGGCACAATTCCAAAACTTTGATAGATAAAACTCATATTTAATTATTATAAAATTAGTCCGCTAATCAATGAGATTAAAAAGAAACATTTATTTCACATTACATAACGACACAATAAAAGTTATAGATACAGGCTAATCATATTATTGGTGGCACAGCAATTACTTAAAATTAAACACCTCCAACTATAATTTATAATTGGGTGAAACGTAGCAAATTAAATGTATACAGCCATGTCATAGAAGATTTCAAACTTTCTTTATAGTATAGTATAGCAAACAACACATATTTAATTAAAGAAAAGTTTAATATCTTTAAAATTACCACACTGATAAACCAGCATGACGTTTTAGTAAAGAATTAGGTATACATCCTTTACTTTAGTAAAGTGCCATCTGGTGGGAGAAAATAAAAGTTCGCAATAAACCTACGAAAATATTGTATAACACTTAATAAGTTAAGTTTAAAATTTTGCTAAAATAAAACACAACTAATAAACTAAATTGAACTAAACAACACGCCACACGTAAACCCCATTGAATAGGGCAGTATCACTGAAAACGAAGGTAATAATTTAAACTCTCCATCCACGTGAGAATCAATCGAAACAGAACAAAAATGCAATTTCTGGCATCTCGCTATCATCATCCCGATAAAAATCAACTTTCAAACAACAAAGTGCAGAATAAAATTAAAATAAAATCAATAGTACTTACTTAAACTGACACATAAAATTATTTTCAATAATACCAACTTAATTTAACAGAAATTACTACTAGTGTCACAAGTCCGATCAACAACGCAACATATGAGTCCAATTGACGCCGCACAGTCCCGTATCTACGCGATTTGGTTCAAGTAGTCCATGAAATCGTTTGAGAACAACTGGAGGTGAGGAGTGTCTGTGTTCGTCGCTCGTCGAGGAACCCCACAACCGCCCATGACGGGACGTTCCACCGGTTTCGGCCTTAAGGTAGCCAAGTACCTTTCCGCGAGAGATTCCCCGAAACTCATAGCTAGGGTTTCTGGGCTGAGTCCGAGTAGCGACAAGGATTCAGTGAGGCTCGCTAGGGTAGGCGTCAGGTTGGGGTATTTAGGCGTAGATTCTTCTGGTTCGGGTGCGCGGGAGGCCATGCTCGTGTTGACGACAGGGCGGAGCGCGGGGGGTGAGGCGCGGCGAGGGGGAGTCGCGGCTAGGCCCCAGGCGTCCGTGGCAGCAGGGGAGGTGCCGGGAGACGTTCCCGGCACCGCCGTCTGTTATGGCCACTGCTGGAACAGCGGGAAAACCTGTTTCGTGAAGCAGTAGGTGAGGGGCTTCACGAAGTGGGTGTCGAGTACCCGGCAGTGCGGGCATGTCACTGGGTGTGAGTAGTCGGAATAATTCAGCCGCTGCTGCGGGTGTAGTAACAGCTTGTAGCAATTGTTGCACTGTGGACAAACGGAAACTTGTGAGGCCAATGGTTTATATTTACTACTACTACTCAGCATATAGATGACCTACTGCTAAGACCAGCCTCCTTCAGTTACATGTAGGGGATTTAGCCTACTGAGCCACACTGGCCGATAACCTAGCCTCAAGAGAAGGAAAGCTTGGTAAGAAACCCTAAGCCGACGCTGACGGTTCCTTTTGTCGGCTCTCAGGATGACATGGGGCGTTGACACATGTATTCCAAAGCTGTAACCACACGGACGAATGGTTCATATGTTCAATGTCTAATATCATTGTTATCATAAGGCAGTAGACGGAAAGCTTGATATCAAATTGCCCGCTTCAGCAATGGTCCATTTAAGGCAGAAGTTTCGTCGATATATTATGATAGGATAGATAAATCGCGTCGCATGAGCGCAGCACACGTTTGGATAAAATGAAACGCTATGAGGGGTTGGATAGGAATACATTTTTAAAATATTAAGGAAACGCTTATGACCTTTTCTCCTTACTTATAAATACTATTTCCTGTAGAAGTGTCCACGACAATCGTGTGCTAGTCATAATCTGCTAAATCAAAAGTTCTTGCCAAGTGCTTCCCTGTGCCATACCTCCCGAACACACACTATAGTATTAGTACGTTACTTAAACTGTCAAAATCGATAATCAAAGGTATTGATTGAATTAGCAGCATTGAGGGCCAAGCTCATTGACGAGTATGCTTGAGGCTAAAATAGTCAGTCCTCAAAACGACTACAGTCAACTCTTTCACCAGATACAGTCTACATACCTTCAGCCTGTCAGCGCAGCACGGCGTGGCCATGAAGATATCATACGAATACATGGTTCCAAGCACAAGTGACGACCCGTCCCATTTGACCCCGCAGAACCGGCACCGTATGATGCGATCGGGGTCGCACCTCTCCAGACATCCCATACACACGCAGGTCAAGTACTGCGTCCGTCCCTCGACTTTCACCTGTGAAGTGACGTTACAGTGTTAGATAAACCGCTTTAGGACTTACTAGTGGTCAGTTCGTGATAGCTATACAATTGTTGCAAGCCAAAGGTTTTATGATATGTAGAAATCCGAAAAACACACTTGTTATCATCACATCTTTGTATTTTCTATCGCATTTATCACGGGGAGTGTTCTGAGGAATTGTTCGATCTTGTCCCTTCCGCTTCTTTCTGGCACAGATCCACCCGCCAGAAATACCATCAATTTCATCTGGACGAATGGGTGTCCACCACCGTGCGTTTTGTGGAATCAATTACCAGCCGAGGTATTCCCGAACCGGTACGACATGGCAACCTTCAAGAAACGAGCCTATTCCTTTCTTAAAGGCCGGCAACGCACTTGCAACCCCTCTGGTGTTGTGGGTGTCCATGGGCGGCGGTGATCACTTACCATCAGGTGACCCGCTTGCTCGTTTGCCTCCCTCATTCATAAAAAAAAATCACAACTTGGGAAGGTAGCGTTTTGTTTATATTCATAACTTTTTATTATAATCGATTAGAAATATAATTGGCTGGATGTCGTCAAATCCGACATGAGAGCCAATGGCCTAACTGAAAAGGACGTTGAAGATCGGGCAAAGTGGAGGAAGGTCAGTCGGAAGACGGACCCTGGCAATAGCCGGGATTGACGCCAGATAGAAGAAGAAGATTAGAAATATAATTCGAACAAAATTCTAAACGGATTCTACTATTTTCTATGTCTTTGGGATACAAGTCTCCCAATAATATCTTCAAGTATTGTAATTTTTTCGTATGGATTTAGAATACACAAAGCCACCAAATGATTCCATCTCGAGGGATGCAGGGAGCGCAAGAAGCAGATCAATCACCTAATCGCATGAGAAGGACAACTTGATACAAACCCTGTGTGCTAAGCAGTCCATGGATTTGGCGGAGTCCCGAATCAGATGATCATTTATTGGCTAAACCAGTAACACGATGACTGCCGGTGATCTAGGGGTTAGGTGGGCCGCCTTTGGATCAACGGCTCCCGGCTTCGATTTCGGGCTCGGGCAAGTGTCTTTGTCTAAACCAGAGGAGCTTGAACTGCCCCCGCGATGCAGGGTTATACCTAGAGGACAGGTTTCGTTTTTCTTTAAAAAAAAATGCGCCAAGTAGGTCCTCAGCACTAGGCTAGGTTTCGTCCATCAGATCTGAGACTATTTTTAAACGAGCAAAGGCTGAAAGGATATGCCAGATTGTTTTTCTGCCTCGTTGGTCTAGTGGTCAGATGTGCCGCCTTTGGATCAACGGGTCCCGGGTTCGATTCCGGGGTCGGGCCAGTGTCTTTGTCTAAACCAGTGGCACTGGCTCGGAGTCTGGGTGTCATTTCTATCTATAATATGTATGTATTTACAAAAAAAAATGTATATAAGTAGTTTATCATCCATCTCGTTACCATAACACAAACATTAAGTTGCTTAACTTGGGACGAGATGGCGTTGTGTGAAATGTCCAAGAATATTTATTTATTTATTTTCAACTAGTGGCCCGCCCCGGCTTCGCCCGTGCAAAGCGGGGGTGGGTTATACATATAAACCTTCCTCTTGAAACACTCTATCTATTAAAAAAATCCGCTTCAAAATCCGTTGCGTAGTTTTAAAGATTTAAGCATACATAGGGACGGACAGACCACAGCGACTTTGTTTTATACTATGTAATGTAAAGAAGATAAACGATACCCTGACATTAAGAGAAAGCGTAAGGTAAACAAAATAAAACTCGCGTAAAAATAAACAAGATAAAACTCGCAAATCTTTTAAAAATGTAAGATTAAGCAAAGACTCGAAATCTTCGCGTTTACGCAAGCCTTGCTAAGAGGAACAACAAATACGAGTATCACGCGAATATCCTTGAACGTTGCAAACTTAGCAGTCTCATGTTATGACTCGCTCAGCAAATATTCAGTAGTAGATACCATGCAGAATATTGTAATTAAATTTATTCTGCATATATTTAAGCGAATTCATATTAAACTTAATCATTTTAGCTCTTATAATTATTCACCACTATATATCCAACTTCATGGATTCAATATTTAAAATATACAATGTCACCAAACTATGCCGAAGAAACGTTAGACAGAACAACTTACGCGGGAGAGAAAGAAGTTTGCCACTAACCCATTTTACCACGGCCCGACTCGGCAGCGAGTCATATATGGGTCGAAATGGGCCAGGCCAGGCTGAATAGCACACGGTTTGATTCCCAGACTTCTTTCTCTGGCGGCTATAATGTCTGTCTAATACCTATGAGCTTCGTAAGATCCTCAGGATAAAATGAGATGACGACGCTATTTATTTTTAATCTGACACTCATGATATTAAAGGTTTAATATCCGTATACGCAATAGCATGTTTGAAATGAATGGATGAACAATGAAAAGTAAAGACGAGAAATGATGAAAGAATAGAAATAACTCATCTTTTAGAATTACTTCTTACACAGTCAATTTATTTGCTTGGGTCATCGCTAATTCCTAGTTAAAGTAGATACTTTTATCATTACTTCTACTACCTACTTCTCTGCCCATAAATACCCACTGCTGAGTCGGGCCTGCGCCAACATGGAGGGTAATTAGCCTACTGTGCCACGCTGGCCAGACGAGTTGGCACTGGGTTTAGTATCAAGTTTTCCTTCTCTTCCTCTTCTACATTTCCTATTGTCGACTCTTACGACACCCTTATGTTGAAATTTGGTGGTGACACAATGTATTCTAAATCCGTCACCACACGGAGACTTTATTATTAAGGCATCGAATTTAAAGTAACTTTCTCTTTAACTCTAAGGTGAGATATCCCTTGAACGTACAGCACCTTTCAGCAGTACACACTAACTTTGGCGGGAACTTATTTAAGTTTGCCAACTTCCAATCCCTATTTTTAGCACCGGATTTAACGAGGTGTTGTTTGAGTTCTGGGAGTCCTTCGGCAAAACAAGTTTATTTCAAAGAATAACATAAAGAAACCACTAATATAGAAGCACTTTTAAATTGCAGCCGTGAAGAAATCATTTCCTGCAATGTGTAAAGATCGTGACATCCTAAGACTTGTCTAATTATTTTTCTATTTCTCTAATTCTTTTATCCGAAACTAGCTTTTGGGCGCGGCTTCGCTCGCGTGGGCTTCGAACCCGTGCTTATCTCTTAACATTTTTTTTTATGAATATAAAAGTGGTTATTGTGACTAAACTATGATAGTTAGATATGTGCTCTCGCGGACTTTTTTATAGATTTTAATAAGACCTACAAACTCGTAGTACTTCATTTTGTTCTATTGTCAATCGTTTTTGCAGCGCACGCATAAATATGTTTTCGATTTTACACCTTGGGTTACAAAATCGCAATTTCCATACGGATCCCTAATTCTTTTGAAAATAAAATATAGCCTATAACCTTCCTCGATAAAAGGACTATCTAACACTTAAAGAATTTTTGAAATCGGTCCAGTAGTTCCTGAGATTAGCGTGTTCAAACAAACAAACATACTCTGCAGCTTTATATATTAGTATAGAGTATAGATAATTTCTCATTATCATCGTATAGGTGACGTAACAGGCGTCGAAAGAGACAAGGTATTCAGAGAAAAACGGTTCACCAAACAATTTTACCAACTGCAAAATAAGCATTTGCACTAAGAAGCTAAACATAAACAACCATTTACCGTCGGTGCATAAGCATAACTGTGTCCTAACTTGTGACATTTTAAATCTGACACGCTTCTTTAAACAAATAAACGCATTCATTGTTAAGGACTCAAATAACAATATTGACGAAATAATACAAATTGTGCCTTAATACAAATGTTTGTTGATTACTGAACTGATTTTGATAAAATGTATATGGTATCAATTTGAAACCACATCACAAATAATAAATAAATAATAAATATACTTGGACATTTCACACAACGCCATCTCGTCCCAAGCTAAGCAACTTAATGCTTGTGTTATGGTAACGAGATGGATGATAAACTACTATATACATTTTTTTTTGTTGTAAATACATACATATTATAGATAGAAATGACACCCAGACTCCGAGCCAGTGCCTCTGGTTTAGACAAAGATACTTGCCCGACCCCGGAATCGAACCCGGGACCCGTTGATCCAAACACACACAAATAAAAACCTCCTCCTCATTATAGTCGGTTGAAAACCTAGCCGCTAGATTAGGGAAACTTGATATGAAACCCTCGGCAAGCTCGGCCAGTTTGTCCAAGGCCACTTTCTTATGTCTAATTGGTGAAGGCAAGACTCCGCAGCGTTCGTTTATAGGCTTAAAAGAAGTAACATATTATTTTGGCTCATTGAGTCTTCTGGCAACGTGAACTTATCTCCCCTTGGCTTTTATCGCCAGTCTAACCTGATCTGCCTATATTTTATGGTTATACCAGCTGTCTGTTTTCACGAAACGGACTACGTGTAACGAGTACCATAAATGACTACTGGGCAATGGCAGTAGGGAACAACGGCTTTCCGTGCCCGCCGAAGCACAAAGGAGGTCAGATTACCAATCATGGATACCCATCCAACATCCAGCAACGACTGACGATGCTTAACCTGGAGTTCGGTTGCGTTGCGCGCTGAGCGTTAGGCTACTTTGCAACGTCTCCCGCCACCGTGCTGCCACCTGGTGGGTTTTGGCTCTGGGGACTCCTCTGTCCTCAGAGTTGCCTCGAGAGCCTTAAACTGCCGCGACACACATCACGGTGATGGGAGCGGAGGGGCGGCCAAGCAGGCGGGCACGTGCAATGTCCCGCACGTGCCCAAGATCCCCATCAAAGCGTGGGGCGCTCTTGTAAAAGCCGTCTAAGGCCCCATTAGGGTCGCGGAGCATGCTTTGATTGATTGAGAAGTGAAACCAGTGGCCGCTGTTTTGCGCAGATGAGGGCCTCCGTTGGTTTTAGTGGGTAGGTTGGGGCGCAATCTCCATGTTACCGCGCCCCGGAGACATAACCCGGCAAGCGTTTAGCGATTGGGTAACCATGAGGAGTCCAACATATAAAAAAGGCTACTTTTCAACGTGAAACCGTATATCATATAAAGAACATTTGAGATCTTACCTCGACGGCGCTGCTAGTATGCTGTCTCGGGCTTAGGAAGAACGTCCCATCCACCAGTGGATAGCGGTCGAAGACATGCAGCGTGTCTTTGCAAAGGGCACAGGATACCCTCGGTTTGTGCTGCCCCGCCAACGTTGACAGTATGAAGAGACGCGTGTCATCGTTACCATGGTTACCCTCATCTTCTATCTGTAACAATTGGAGAAAAAGTTAAGTGACGGTGAACCGAAACATCTGAGAAGCATTTCTTAGTAATGTTTTGATTTTATGTGTAACCTTATAAAATCAATGAAACCAGATTGATACCCATAATATTACTAAATAATAAACCAAAGACACTTGCTCTTTGTGATCGTCAATTACATGATTGTAAACTGCCCCCGCCATACAGGTTATACATACATTGCTTTTATTATTCTTAAACTACGACGTGCCTCGGAATGTTTAAATAGATGTTCAATATAAAATAAAAAAAGGAATTCTCAAAACTTACATGCCATATATTAAAGCCATTAAAAATAATAAAAAAACAGCAAAAATAATTAAATAAACCTCAGTTTATGTTTTATTATAACTTGATTGTAGTTCATACTAGACTTGATTGTAGTATAGAATTAACTTTCTATATAAACAGTTCTCTCGCGTGGTACAGTAGGCTAGGTTCCCTCCATGACATAGGTTGAGGCGCGACTCAGTAATGGGTAATTTACGTGTTGAAGACGAATAACTTTCTCTTATGTTGAAACCTCATAATTTTCAGAAGTACCAAAACAGTACATCTGGCTCTTTATTCAACAAACTTCGGTAATGCATGTTTAATAATCATAACTTGCCACGAAAACACTAGACAAATTTAACCTCATGCACACCGAGCAGACTATATTGTAAATCCGCGCGTGCAATTTCAATATTTCATGCCCCCACATTTACATATTACGATTAATGCATCCACCCACGACACTTAACGTGGCAATTCTCCCTTCGTGATAACTCCGGCACTTTTACTTCGGGTTGCCCTTTAATCTGCTTATTGGAAAATGTACGGATAGACGATGGCGTTAATATTTTAATCATCACTATCACTACATAGTATAAAACAAAGTCGCTGTCGTCTGTCCGTCCCTATGTATGCTTAAATCTTCAAAACTACGCAACGGATTTTGAAGCGGTTTTTCCTGCTCTTGTGGCTAGGTTTTCGGCCTTGTTATTTCCTTTTGTTAGCTCTTACGACACCTTCAGGATGGAATGGAGTGCTGACACTTGGTATTAATCTTAAATTCTATGTCAAATCAGGAATCAAGAAGCAAACCGCAGAAGCAACAGGCAAACCGCCGTAGTCCGAAAAGTTACCGCTGAGGCTGAAGTATTCGAGCAAATGGAATTACATGGGAAACCGTAATGTGAAGTGATTCCAGGTCATCATCATCTCGCCAGGAGTAGTCCACTGCTGGACAAAGGCCTCCCCAAGGATTTCTACAAAGGCCAGCCCAGAGCCGTCCGCATGCATCGGACATAATTAGAACCTAAAACTACGCGATTTTCTAAAGTCAACTACTAGCAACCATACTGCATAAACTTGAATAATGAAAAGCTAGAAGGCAATTACGCTGAATTCAGAGTCGAAGTCAAACAAAGGCACACGAGTGAGATCGATTGTGAAGCACAATTCGTTCACGTACGAACAATTTGTGAGAGTGAATAATAATTTAAGTTTTAACGAATCGGGCGTAGGCACCGCGGTGTAACTTAATTATCAATATTGAGCCGCCGAACATTACTGTAGGGTTGGATAACTGAAATCTAAATTTAAATGACATTGGAATGCAATAGCATTTATTGTTGATTGGTTAATACAATGGTTTGATACAATATTGTTTCACCGTATACTGGAATTCACCACCGTGCGCTCATCACAACGGTTTTAGTTCCAAATATTTTTTAAGTGTGTATGCATTTTATAATCAAGTTAAAAGAAACTATAATGCTGAAATCGGCGACAAGGCATCCATGAAAACACACGAGTGTCAATTGCATCATATTCTTAGGATTCGTTATTTTCTGTTGCATATTTCGAAATATATTGTAGTCACTATTTATTAACGTTTTTTATAACATTTTCTTAAGATTAAAGATAAAGATCACTAAAACCTACTACAATTTTTCCGGTCTCAAGCCAAGCCACCTGCGGGAAACTTAATTTCTTGAGAAGCCTTGATACAAGCTTTAGAGAACCCTTCTGGCCAGTGGGGCATACTAGACTAATTCCCCTCCATGAATTTGGAGGCCCGACTCAGTAGATCGCCATTTATGGATTGAAACGACGACGTTAAAGTGTAGTATGCGATAAAATCGCCAAAAATAGTTCAGTCACTTCCTAGATAACGCTTCAGCAAAACGCATGACGCATAACTAAGGGAACTCGCGACATTCCATAGTGCGCGTCTATTAATAGTGACGTGACACCAGGAACATATAACGTGCTGGGAGCATTGACCTGAGCAGACTCTGTATGATTTGCAGTGCAGTGCAATACAGTTTGCCAAGAGTCGGGGGCGGGCCATCCGGCAAACACCGCGATATCTACGACTATGAGGCACTAAGTCACTACTCACAGAGATCTAACTGCTTGCTTGCTTAAATGGTTGGCATATATTTACTTGGATCTCGTCTGCCGTTTGGGAACATTACTTTGTTTCACGGAAAGCTATAGGAATCAGAAAGTGTTGGAGAATGTTTCTCTTCTATTTGCCGAGTCTTAAACGCGACATGATAGTTCGAAAAAAAAATTGTCTGAATTATTCTTGAATGCAATAAAAGGATAAGAGAAAAGGGTTCAGAATGCATAGTGTCACCACCACATTCCAACTTGAGGGTGTCGTAAGAGCCAACAAAAGGAAATAACAAGGCCGAAAATCTAGCTGCAATAGATGGAAAGCTTTATAGGAATCCCTGTGCAAACCTGTCTAGCCACTAACTGGAGGAGGCCTGACTCAGCAGTGGGTCAGTTATGGGCTGAGCTGTAGTCTTGAATGAAGGAAATTTGGTCTTTTGAAGCCTGAATAGGTTTCGAGGTGGGATAACATTTGTAAGGCGGTTTTTTAACTATTTTTTAAACCAATTCGGATTCTCCGTCGCAACACTGTATCAAATACTCTGTACACCGCTGCTTTGTGTCTTAAAATCTATTTCAGTTTTGTCGACGATTTTGCTATTTAACTATCGGCCGTAACATTCGAGGCCCAGTGTTAATGCGTCCCACCATTTGTGTATTGCAGTCGGTCTCGCCGGCTTTGCTAGTGATAAATAACTGCGCCGTCTGCTCTGGACTCGCGTGATTGATCCAACCGAATGAGCAGCTGACTACACGTACGTTATATATCGCAGCTAATGATTGATAGCGCAAGATATCACTTGGCTGAGCGAGCTTGAAGCGGCTCTAGAATATACACTTTAGAAGATAGTCGAATTTAGTCTGAAACGACGTACATTTTAGATTGAAATTCGCCTCCCTTCAATATTATTGTGTATATTATTTGTCATGTTACTTATCAATATTATGATTGTCAGAATTCTACAGCGCATGGTTTGCATGATGCGTGATCGTCTTTTAAAGGATTATTATCCTTGGTCTTTATTTAACGTTGAAGTAATAAATGTAGGAATGAATGTGGATAGTGTTCTGACGATGTCTTGTCTGCACATCAGAATTTCACGGTCACGACATTTGACCTGTAATATTCTGTTCTTGCGATAGAGGGGTGTAACAATATTATAATTACTAGCGACCCGCCCCGGCTTCGCACGGGTGCAATTATGCATGTATTATACATATGAACCTTCCTCTTGAATCACTCTATCTATTAAAAATCGCTTCAAAACCCGTTGCGTAGTTTTAAAGATTTAAGCATACATAGGGACGGACAGACGACCGCGACTTTGTTTTATAGGTACTATGTAGTTATATTATCTTGATGCGAGGAAGTATATTCAAGTTTGTTTACTTACTAGCGGAATAAAGGCTAATGAAGCGCGTGTGGTACAAGACACATATCTGCTAAAAATGCAAAACAGACAAAGCACTACAGGGGTAAGGTTTGAAAAGACGCAGCCGGCGTAGAGTTCACGGCTAATGAAACGTCTATGAATTACGGTGTTAATTAAAGTGGCGTTTGGGATGTCGCCTCAGAACTAATGAGTGACAATTAAATTGTTAAGTACGCGACAGTTTAGTGAAGCTGCAAGTTGCGGTCGTCGAACCCGCGGTATAATCTTGCACAACTCTCCTTTGTGAATTGATGTGTAGTGTTCCGACTGTTTATTTACTAAATCCGATCACGCTTTGTCTTGCAATCGTCGCCTTTTATAGTCGTCTACGGTGACTGGGAGCGGCTGTAAACCGGCACATACAACTTTGAGTTTAGTGAGTGCATATCGTCGCAAGTCACCAATCCGCGCGGCTGCAAATGCACATTTTATGCGAGAGTACTTTTCCTGATGGAACAGGTTGTATTCTAATTCAGTCATCATTTTATGGCTACGTGTTGAGCTTTTAATAGATTGATATCCGTGTCAGTATATTAAACTCAAACTCAAAAGGAACTTTATTTACGTGGGTTTAATCACAGAACTCTTATAAATCGTCATATTTATAAACACCATTATCATCTTACGGTCCCTGTCCCACACTAGGTGGTAGTCTCCCCACACACCTATCAGTCGTCATACCTACATTCACACCTTTCACACACAACTCTTCACTCCTACAATCCCTCCATCTCCCCTGATCGGTCACAATCTCTGCGTTCACTCACATTCCATGCCGAAACTACCACCGGTTCGGAAGGCTGCTCTACAGAGAAGAGCCGGCAAGAAACTCTGTAGTTGCTTTTTTTTAATTATTGGTCTTGTTTACAAATCAATGAGCCTCATTTAAGCACCAATTTATCTACTACTACTCAGTCTATGCATGATTCATTGCCGAATCAGGCCTCCTCCAACACGGTCCGTAATTAGCCTACTGTGCTACGCTGGCCAGACGAGTTCCTATCAATAATTCCTTCTCTAGCGGCTAGGTTATCTGACTTTTGTCGGCTCTTACGACACCCTTAGGTTGGAATGGGGTGGTGACACAATGTAATCTAAACCGTCACCGCACGGACTTGTTTGTAAACAGGTTAGGTATACCTAGAGCCGGGAGTAAAAAAAACCTTTTTTAGGAGTCTTGGCAGTTCTCTAATTTCAAGCACAAAACTCGAACATAGCGAAATTTCTAATATGTCGTATGTATATGGGAGTTAATAGGAAGGAAAGCGACTCGGTAGCTCAGTCGGAGTCAGTTAACGCGAGTGCAAGAGCCATTCGATGGCCGCAGACGACGCTGCCACCTCTAATTGCGTCTACTGAATTTACATAGCGCGAGGAAACTTGGCAGCCAGTTAACTTTGCGGTATCAATGGCGCCGGAATATTCTAGAATGGAGACACTTCTAAACTAGAATCTCAAAATTATGTAGGTACCGTGATAACGTGAATGCCGTCGTTAGGCATTAGGTACCTACTAAAAATATGCTTTGAAAATGAGACCTGTTCAGTGTTCCCAACCGTACGATAATTTGGACCTACGTACGATGTACGATAACTTATTATTATCGTACGCAGAATGCATGATAATTTCGATTTCGCAGATTGTACGATAATTTCCATCATGATGTAGAATTTTCAATATTCGACTACGCTGATAGTCTAGTAAAAAGGGTCGTCTAAAAAAAGGTCGCGTCTAAAAAGTGGTAGTCGAGAGTGGAGGTCTAAAAAAAAGCTCGTCTAAAAAAAAGGTCGTACGATAATTTCGGCCGATGTACGATAATTTTACGCATTTTACGCCCCCTTGTACGATAATCAGTCCGCTTCAGGTTGGGAACACTGGACCTGTTGACGATGTGAACAGAAGCATTTTACTTACTTACGTAAGCAATTTCCGTGTGCAAGAATTCCATATATAACATTTAAAAAACAAAAAGAAAAAGAATTAGCCGTGTGGTGACGGATTTAGATTACATAATTGTCACCACCCCATTCCATAATGACATATGATGAAATGACAAGACCGAAAACCTAGCCGCAAGAGAAGGAGAACTTGAAACGAAACCCTTTGCCAACCTGTCTAACCTGCGTGGCATAGTAGGCTAACTCATCATTTCAACCAAAAGACGTCCACTGCTGGACATAGGCCTCCCCAAGGATCTCCAAAAAGGCCTGTCTTGGGCCGCCCGCATCCACTTCCGGCGACCTTATCCAGGTCGTCGTTCCACCGTGTGGGAGGCCTACCAGCACTGCGCCTTCCGGAACGCGGTCGCCACTCGAGGACTTTTCTGCCACATCGGGCATTGGTCCTGCGAGCTATGTGCCCTGCCCACTGCCACTGTTTGACAATCCGGTGGGCTATGTCGGTGACCCTGGTTTTCCTGCGAATCTCCTCATTTCGATTCGATCGTATCATCTGATTCGATCTCGCAGGGAAACTCCGAGCATAGCCCTCTCCATTGCCCTAGGCTAACTACCCTCCATGTTATGGGAGGAGGCCCGACTTAGCAGTAGATCATCTATAGACTGAGTGGTAGTAGTAGATAAAAAATCGATAATTTATTTGATCAAAACCGTATACCGTAATAACGCGCGAAGATCCAACTTTAATCGCAGTCCTGTTCAAACAAGGGAAAAGGACTGAATGAGGCGAGAGTTCTGGAGAGTGCTCGGAGCGTTGTTAGTGCTTCGTCCCGCAACCAAATGTACACACATTAAAAGTTTCCCAATAGGAGGTGACGTTATAATTAAAGAACTGCATGGGGTGCTAACAGGGGTGGCATGTTTTTATACAATAAAAATAAAAAGACTTAATTTGATTTGCACAAATTGATTCATTATTTTTTTTCACGTGAAGGAGTCATGACTTTTGTAAAACGAACGCAAACACTAAACCGAACAATCATTTATTATTCAAAAATCTAAATTTCAATTTTTATTATTTTATTGTATTTGCTATACAAATGGTATCCATGGACATCAGTAGTAGTACCTAGTATCTATCACTACATAGTATAACACAAAGTCGCTGTCCTGTCCGTCACTATGTATGCTTAAATCTTTAAAACTACGCAACGGATTTTAAAGCGTTTTTTTAATAGATAGAGTGATACAAGAGGAAGGTTAATATGTATAATACATGCATAATTGCACCCGTGCGAAGCCGGGGCGGGCCGTTCGTTTAATTATATAAGGTTATTTTGCATAACAGTTTTCAAACTCAGATAGGAAATTTCATGGACTTGAAATACGTAGTTAACTTAAAATATATTTCTATGAACGTAAAGATAAAAATATATGTGTTTTTAATGTGAATTTATTTGCTCACTAGCATCCCTAACCGCCCTACCGATATCACGCTTTTACTGCAACCGGAAAAGGAAAACAAAAACCGAAATCTGATAACATTTAACGGTTATGTACGAGTAGTTGTCGTTTTTGTGACGCGACTCTTTTAACTGCGCGATGTAAAAATTGTGCGATTTCGGCGATGTTGCCAGAGGCAAAAACTTTCACGCCATTTGTTACATTCAAATTACCCGACTGTTTTGCTGCTTTCTTTTTTAATGATTTACCCTAAGAAGTAATAATAATTGATGGTAATTACAGCCGTCTGACGAGCTTATAAAGGTCGCTGGAAATCGGTGCATAAATGCAAAATGTTTCCGTTTCATAGTGTAGGTCTATGAGTAAAGGACGGAGATTAATAGATTTAAAAGAAAATTTAATGTAATTAATGTAATTTAATAAATATGTCCAGCAGTGGACGTCTTTTGGCTGAAATGATGATGATGATGATTAAAATAAAATTTATTTTATTGTTTGTGCTAGAAAAGGCATGTTTTCTTATGTTTGCGCAGTTTTTACACATTTTATACATGTACTTATGTATTTCAATATTCTTTAAAAAATGAATTTATTTTACTGCATATTCTTGGCATGCATTTCGCAAAAGCTCGCGCACCAACACACATCACTTACAAATGCTTATTCTAGCCATTATAACATAAACATTCTGAAGTCTATTTACATTTTAAGACTAACTCTGAGCACAAATAATAGCTTTGCCAACGAAGATTTTACGAGTACTCAAAAGTCAAAACAAAAGAAAAAATATTCAAATTCTTTGTAAATTTCTATCTCCACAACGAAATGCACGGTTACTGGCTTCTAACATTTGCGTTTTCCTTTAATAAACAGTTGCAAAGTAATTCGCACTACATTGTCTCTTTCCCATTGTTCTAAGTATCTGTAAGCGTACACTCAGCAACGACACAAAGTAACTATTTGTAAAGTCCTCACTTTTTATTGCATTGTGAAGTTACAACAGATGTGTGTTTGATGTCAATGGAATTTATTTGCTTTGTTTACAACTATATTGTGCTTAGCTAACCTCCTAATAGTCCTATATGATAAAGTATCATCAGCCCCATCTTAGACCTTGGATGGCAGTTGCAAGTCTCTTTTGACTGATTTAATAAATAATTAATCCGCTATATCAAGCTGTGTAGGGGCTTTTTGGTATGAAATTCCCATTTTACCTCCAATATCGTTGATTTAACACTAACACGTTTCTAGATTTTACGAAAGCTTTTTTAGTATGGTTAGTTTGTAAATGAACTATCTATAATAAAAATACGGTAATAAAACGTTGCTTACCTATACAAGCAAATATTAAGTTAGTATTTGAATTTCTACAGTTACATTTAGAACTGGGTGCAATCTGCATGCATTTATTTTGTGGCAAATGTTTTTGAAAGCTTTTTTATAACGGGCCGGCGGACGTTCCCGACCTAAGTTGAATAACGACCATAAATCTCGTTCGCCCCAAGGGTAGGCTATTTTTAATTAGTCAACTTTTAATTTTTCTGATGAAATTTTCAACTTTTCATATTTTCCTGTCGCTGGGTTATATACAGTGATCGTGTTGAAGTCTAAAAAGTAACGATAAGTAGTGATACTAGTGCGTTTTTATTACCATCATTGCGAAAAAGCAGTGCTTATAATGCTCACAAAAGTTGATTTTGTGCATCAACTTTTGTGCACAAAATCAACTTTTGTCCACTATTACAGACAACTGAAATAGTGGCGAATATAAAATAGTCGGTAATGTGCTTCTAGTCATACAATATATTTACTCATCCCCGACTAACTTTGTTAGACCTGTGTGGTGATAGATTTAGAAACAAAGATTTCTACAATGTAAGATGTTCATGAGAAGTTATCGTCATCATTTCAACCCACACATAGCCCACATCCGTTCTGGGCCTCCTCTGGTTCATGGAGGAAAATTAGATAATTAAATTAAGTTATGGTAATTGTCAATGATATCTTAGATCTAGAAGACACAATGTTATCAACCTATACCATCCCGAGAGTGGCCGAGAGGTATCATAGGAGGCGACTAAAGGATCGCAAGAACCAGAAAACCCTGCCGCAAGATACGAAAAACTTAATAGACTAACCCTGTGCCAGCGTGGTAATTATCCTCCATGTAACTGGAGGAGGCCCGACTCAGTGGTACGTCATTTATGGGCTGAATAGTGGTAGGTAGCAGACATCACAAAAGTATGTATAACTTCAAGACATTTTATAATGTAGAACTATAAATATTAGGATCGAGCAAACGCCGCAATTTTTCAATAGCACCGTCTCAAACAATAAGTCTGGGCGAATGGTATTTGCGCTGTTCAATACATTTATCCTGGCAAAAACGTTCCTTAACCATAGAGCTGGTACAGAAGGTACTTTTGGTAAGTTGTGTTTTGGATTTTAAATGTTTAAATACCAACATATTGTCAATAACCCTCTATTGAATCTAGCCTCCTTCAAATTAATAGAGGTAGCCCTGGCAAGACGGTTTGGTACAGGGTTTGTGTCAGGTGTTCCTTCTTTTGCGGCTAGGTTATCAGCCTCTTGAGTTACTTTAGTCACCTCCTGCGACACCCTCGGGATGGTATAGGTCGGTGAAATTGTGTATTCTAAATCCTTCATCACACGGAGAGCGTACCAAAATATGTAATAGCGTAATTTCTTAAGGAAATATAGATTATTTGCTATCTCATCATATTGACTTCCTTGTCGGGGGTTGGATGTGCCTTTGGGCCACAGATCCCCCGGTTCGATTCCTGGGTCGGGCAAATGTCTTTGTATAAATTAGAGGCACGTGCTCTGAATCATGGTGTCGATTGTGTTCGTGAATTACACGTTTTAAACTGGCCCGCGACACAGGTTATCATAACTAGTGCAGGGGTTTTGTTTAAAAAAAAATTAAATGACCAACTGTTAAATCAGGCTTCCTCCAATTTTAAGAAGGGAAATTGGCATAAACTTATTTACCACATGTACTCTTTTTTTCCTTACCAGACCTTTTAGCCGCCGTCTATGACATGAATAATTGATAAGTATCACTGTCTTTTAAATTGGTCATGTATGTCTTTCATCTAACATAATAATAGAATAAAGTATTTACAAATGAAATCATCTGTATTTAGTTATTCTGTGAATGCGTTACATTTCATTCCATGTTCGCGAGTTTCACGTTAATATTTTGCTGTTTGTATCAGAAAATGCATTCTACAATAATGCAATTGTTCGCTTTTGTACAACTTTCCGGTTAGTTTATTTGTTGCAGAAATTTCGCATCGTATACGGATATAGTATTTATGTATAGTACTTACTTACTTCTCAGCCACTGCTGAGTCGGGCCTCCTCCAACTACATGGAGGGTAATTATCCTACTATGCCACGCTAGCCAGACGGGTTGGCACAGGGTTTCTTGTCAAGTTTCCTTCTCTTGCGGCCAGATTTTCGGCCTTATCATTTCCTTTTGTCGGCTCTTACGACACCCTCAGGACGAAATGGGATGGTGACACTATTTATTCTAAATCCGTCATCTCACCGAAAATCGTTGGGAAGTATTTATGTAGTTGCTATTAAAAATATTCTTGTCTGTGTGGCAACTAATAAAATTATTCTTGTCTGTGTGGTGACGTATTAAGAATAAATGGTGTCACCACCTCATTCCATCATGTCGTAAAAGTTGACTGAAGAAATTGACCAGCGCGTAAACCTAGCTGCAAGAGAAGGAAATCTTGGACCAAACAAACTGGACAGCGAGCGTTGCGATTCCCGGCTGTGGGGGATAGCCAAACTATATAGGACTCTGGGGTGCAGAAAAATGGAAACTAGCGCCTCGACCTACCCACTAAAACAAAAGGTTCTCGGTTCTCTAATAGGGAAACATGATGCAACCCTGGAGGCTAGCTAATCCTCCACTGAGGGCTTAGCCAAATGACTTTCGAAACGCAGGCTTTGGTAGAATAGAAAAACAAATTAATGGGATTGACATGACCTGTCAATGTAAATGTCATACATTTGCTGTTCTACCAAAGCGTACGTTTCGAAAGCCACTTGGCTAGGTCAACTGAAGACAATCACTACATAGTATAAAACAAAGTCGCATTCTTCTGTCCGTCCCTATGTATGCATAAATCTTTAAAACTACGCAACGGATTTTGAAGCGGTTTTTTTAATAGATAGAGTAATTCAAGAGGAAGGTTTATAGGTATAATATAATTGCACCCGTGCGAAGCCGGGGCGGGTAGCTAGTATAAATTCTAAGAAGTGACTAATATACGCCAAACACTTCTTTATAAGGTAATAATTTTACTAAGGAGAAATTGTATATCCTACCTCGGGAGCTGTTTACTAAACTGCCACATTTCACATTCATAAAGAACAATAGCTGTAATGAATGCTATCTGATTGAGATAAGCTGACATACAGGGCCTTTCAGATTATGTACAACTTTCCAAAGGAAATTATGGTTATATGCCATCGCGGGATTTTCTGTTACGAGTCCGCTCATCAGTATGCGCCTGTCAAAGGACCCGTTTCATGTAAATCTCGAGCATTTATTAAGCTCGTAACTGTAGCTCCAATACATCAACCTATTCACGCTAGGGTTGGTTACTTAACTATCACTACTCACTACATAGTATAAAATAAAGTCGCTGTCGTCTGTCCTTCCCTATGGATGTAACTAAAATCTTTAAAACTACGCAACGGATTTTGAAGCGGTTTTCTTTAATAGATAGAGTGATTCAAGAGGAAGGTTTATATGTATAATACAAGCATGATATTGTAGTGAAACACTGATAAATGTAGAGGTTTCTAATGTGATGTCGTACATAAACATATTTTTATGCGCTTACATTGCAAGGGTTTATTTAGTATCAGCATTGCACCAGTGCGAAGCCGGGGCGGGTCGCTAGTGTACAATTAATTTAAAGATTTTTTTTTGGTAGTCTTTATTCTCATCGTGGCATATTTTGTTTTTAAGATAATTTAAGTTATCAAAATATTTTCACCATAACAAATTATGTTCTCCAAATTGATTTCTACGATTAATACATTACCGTATTTATTATCATCATCTGAGCCCTTAATTGTCCCACCTGCCATATAGGCTTCCTCCAATGGAACGAAATTAGCCTATTGTGCCAGCCTTATCTGCCTTTTTCGTTTCCATAGTAGACTCTTACAACAACCTCAGGATAGAATAGGGTAGTGACACTGTATTCCAAATCGTTCACCACATGGTACTGTACTGCAGCCAAATATAACAGCAAAGTACAAATATAATAACATAACAGGTAACAAATAACATGCGATTGAGGAAAAAATATATGGTAAGACGCAAATTCCGATTGCATTAATTAAACCCACGTGTATAAATATCGTATTGTATTCAAAAACAATGAAGAATTTGCCAGCAAAATAAGGCAAGGAATATTGAGACGTAGCTACCGTAAGAATGTTCCACACACCTTGAAGGCAAGTGTAAATATTTCGCGAAAAATTCAGTGTCTCGAAAGGATATTTTCTCGCGTGAATTAATAGCGTCCCAACATTCCATATTACGCGCTGATGTTCGCGAAATATGAATTCCGAGATACCGTCAGTAGGTAAAGGTATGTTAATACGAAGCCGACGACGATGTGAAAATTCACATGTGCAATTTTAAACTAAGAACGACGATATTAAAAGTAAAAGACATCGAGCGAATCGACGAGGCGATGTCAGCGAAACTGATCGCTGAACTTGTATAAATGCAATTTTTCGAAGAATTTAATACATGTGTCTTAAGTAGACTATCTATATTTATATTGGAAAATTTTCAAATAAGATGCTTATTGCATCTATAAAGATTACAATTTCAATGTCAAAATTGTTGTCTGACACTTTGAATTAAAAAGTACATTATATTTTTTTTTCAACTTCAATAAACGTATACACAGATAATTAAATTACATTCGTTAATATGTAGCAACTTGTAAATTGTTTTATGTACCTGGTTCTAATTCGATAACAGCGCCATCTGTTTATGAAAGAAGGTCGTTTGAATTTTTGCTACCCAATCACACATTACACATACCCAAATACCTAGAAACTTATTCAAGTTAGGAATACAAGAAAATGACACTCAGATAATTATTTAAGTAAATTTCAACACCGACGATCTCAACTGTTTTACTACAGCCAATACATAACCCAGTGCTTAGTCGGGACGGTGTACTGTGCCACGCTGGCCAGACGGGTTTCGTTTCAAGTATTCCTTCTCTTGCGGCCATGTTTTCGGCCTTGTCATATCCTATTGTCGGCTGTTACGAAGCCCTCAGTATGGAATGGCACCTTATATTTTGCAGGAAATTATTTCTTCACGGTTCTGATCGTTTTATTTTATTTCGGACACTACAAGTCTGAAACGTTGGGATTTAAATAAAATAAAACGATCAGAACCGTGAAGAAATAATTTCCTGTAATGTGAGTTAAGATCCTGAAAACCTAAGACATCACCACCTTATATTTGCTAACGTAGACAATGCATCCAAATCTAAACGCGTATTTTGCCTTGTCTATACCACAAAGTCGTCGCTATTTTACAACTCTCTGTCTCCAAAGGTAATGAAGTGTCAGACATAACCGGCGTCTCGTCAGACACTAAAATTCAGAGTCAAATGGATGTTAAAACTTTTCAAATGTATTACGAACGAGTTGGGAGCGCATTGATGCGATTTTGATGAGGTCCCCAGCAGGCAACGGAGATGGCTGACATTTTTATTAAAATGTTTGCTGACAATAAAACAAGCTCGCCGATGAACGAGATGTCGTAAATTTGTCGATGGTAATTGATTGCGGACCGTCCGACATGTTGAATGTGGCAATCGAAATGAAAAAGAACTTCGTCGAATCGCGACGATGTTCATTACGTTCGGTCATAAAAATGTTTTGTGCTGTGGCAAGATTTTCGCTTGTACTTGGGATAAAAAAAAACATGTCTCGACTTCGGTTCTCATTGTGCACAAATATGTACACCTTTATAAACGTCTGGTTACATCTGGAATATTCCTTTACTGCTACAGAAATGTGCGATAAATTTCATAAGTCTTTATATGGTTTTGTAGCTCCTGAAACAATTTTATTTTAGGTTTCGTTGTTTGAAAGTGTCAATCGAGTCATCTAAGATAAGACGAAAGAAGTGTTCGGTCGTTTCAAAATTATTTTTGGGTCGGTGTTTTTACATATCTCTTGGTTGGTTAAAGGTTAAAATTGTTCACTATAACATTGTAGGTACAGGGTATAACAAACACCATATAGCCATCCGCAGTTCTGTATTTAAAATAGTTTTGTATCTTTTGGGAGCAATCGACGTTAAAGTGAAGCGAGAACAGGGGTTATAGTGCAAACCAACCAACAAGCAATCGTTATTATTATCCTACACTCACTATTAATTTGTTTTCCATTAAGTTTCTTCATGGTGACGGATCTAGAATACACAATATCACACACTACCTCAAGGGTTTCGTAAGAGACAACTAAGAGAACGTAAGAGGCAGATAACAAAGACGCAAGAAGTTGATGCAAACCCTGTGGCAACCAGTCTTGCCAGCGTGGAACAGTAGGCTAAATTCCCTCTATGAATTTAGGGGAGGCTCGACTCAGTAGTGGAACATTTATAGGCTAAAGTGACGCCTCTTTGGTCATTTGTGTTATGACATATACTCGTACGTCACCAGTGTGTATTAAAAATAGAATTAGAGATGTTAAAAAAAATAAGTTGCTTATTTTCCTTAAGTCTGTAGTACCATCGATCCTTTCGTTATTGCTATAGGGTTATTGTTATATCCTGTATATCTTTGTTCTAAAGTATGTACCTAATGCGAATACCAGATACTTTATTTGTGTTGCGCTGCAGACTGTTAGATCTGGGTACATGAAAAACTACTTACGGGTAGGTTTTATCGCCGCTCGAATTGTTATGTCAGTTGATACCCATTCAGCTAGCGTCATTATTGCATACAGACTTTATGTTACAATTTATAGCTTTTATAAGAGGAGACGTCTCATTTAATTGCACCTGACTGAACATTCTTGGAGCGTACTTTTGAAAATAATACAGTATTACAAGCGTTGTCTCTGACCATGCACAAGAAGAAATGTGTAAAGGTTTTTCATGGTTTCAGCCCATAAATGACCCACTGCTGGGTCGGGACTTCTCCAAATTCAGGAAATGATTTATAAGCCTGTTTCATTATAGTGTAGAGTAACAAATGTCATTTTCAAATTAGTTGTCCGTTTGGGGGTTTTAAACGACAATGGACAGGTGAATATATACAGGTTAACATACTGCAGGGTTAAATAAAAAAAAAGAATAAAATGGTTTGAAAGTAATAAACGGGGTCTAACATGAATTGTAGAAATGATAATGATTGGACATTTCACACAACGCCATCTCGTCCCAAGCTAAGCAACTTAATGCTTGTGTTATGGTAACGAGATGGATGATAAACTACTTATTATATTTTTTTTTGTTAATACATACATATTAAAGATAGAAAACACCCAGACCCGGAACAAATAGCGGTAAATTATATTAAGACACACTAGAATTTTCATAGAAGCTGAATTAAAGTCAATTAACGATCTGCTAATGCAATTGGCAATAGTACTCTAAAATTCACAGTCTCCATTTTGCAACCTCAAATGTCTATTAATTAACAATGGTGGTAGAAGAGAGATAACATAATACAACATCAGGTAATACTTATTCAGCTTAGAAACGATACAATTTTAATATAACTGTAAGAGATAGGTACGTGATAACGTGCATTTATACATATAAATCTTAAGAGGAAAAATAGGAGATTTTTCCTTGGTACGAACAAAGGAAAAAGGACTCGATAAATAAATTGTTATCTATTCAGAGATTAAAAAATCTAGTTTGAATGTAGAATGGAATAGAAAAATATTCATTTTATAAACCGATTCGATTCCTCCACTTTTATTATTCCCTTCATACATGCTCTTCGGTTTAGGGTACTCTCTACTGGCGTTTTTCTAAGACGTCCCTGACTTGGTCTCGAAACGTCCGCCTAGGTCTACCCCTTCCAAGACTTTCATTCACACTCGCCTACACTTTTTTCGTCAATCGTTCTTCATTCATTCTTTCGACATGTCTTTTTATACGCATTATTATTTCAATGTAACAAAAGAATAAGAAACTTTCCACTGTCTTTAGGTATAGATGAGACGGAGTCATAAGGCATAAACGCAGAACTCATTGTCTGAGCAAATATGACGAGTGCAGATTTGCTCATGGAATTAAACAAGCGATTCCCGACTTTGTTTGTTTTCTACGTAACTGCTAAGAATAGAATGTGCACTCGTGAAACTGATACACTGTGTCTCTTGTAATACTCAGTCTACTTACAATAATATTTTAACTAGCTTCGCGGAGCATGCGCTTGCATGCCATCCGGAGGGTGTCGTAAGAGTCGACTAAAGAAACTGCAAGAGTATGATAATATAATGATACTAACCCAGTGCCAACCTGTCTTGAGAGCGTGGCAAAGTACAGTAGGCTAATTTCCTTCATTGAATTAGGAGGAGACCTATTGGGCTTTCGATTCTTCGACAGCAATAACAAAAAAGAATTGCGATGAATCAAACACGACCCAAAGAAAATCGATTCGTCCTTACCGATAGAGAGTTCACTAAACCCAAAGTACCTTCAACGATAATCATAATTACATAAGCAAATCGATTTGAAATACATCGATAAGCCAAGATTCGATAACTTCGGCATAAGGAAATATTTACACCGAGTACTGTGGTTGTACTGTGGTTGGAGTACCTAGGTTGGCCAACCACGTGCACGCAGGCCAGCTGAATCAACAATCATGCGTGTGTAGTGGTAGCTACAGAATACGTTATGAATCAAACAGAATTCTGCGGTAATTTTTTCAATCCCGTTTCTGTGCGTCATGCGAATGTGTGTGCCTCTATTCATTGTGGAAAATGTGGTCTGAACTCGGTGAATAAAAAAAAATACATGACATCATCATCATCATTTCAGCCAAATAACGTCCACTACTGCAGCGATCAACTGCTGCGCAGCATGTCGCGGGTTTTATTCCCGCACGGAGGAAATATTTGTACGACCTACAAGTATTTGTTCCGGGTCTAGGTGTTTCCTATCTCTAATATGTATGTATTTACAAAAAAAATTTATATAAGTAGTTTATCATCCATCTCGTTACTATAACACAAGCATTAACTTGCTTAGCTTGGGACGAGATGGCGTTGTGTGAAATGTCCAAGGATATTTATTTATTATGGATGTCCGCGAAGGCTGGTCCTGAGAATCCATCACTTTCCTTCGACCTTAACCAGGTCATCGGTCCAACGAGTATGTGACGAGTGGGAGGCCTACCAGCACTGCGCTTTCTGGAACGCGGTCGCCACTCGAGCACTTTTCTGCCCCTGCGACGGTCCTGTAAGCTATGTGCCCTGCCCATTGCCACTGCACATAGCTTACAGGACCAGTTTGGCAATCCTGTGGGCTATGTCGGAAACTCTGGTTCGCCTACGTATCTCCTCATTTCGGATTCGATCTCGCAGGGAAACTCCGAACATAGCCCTCTCTATTGCCCTCTAGGTGACTTTCAGCCTTTTGATGATCAAATCAAATCAAATCAAATCAAAATGTTTTTTATTCGAATAAATTCTTACGAATGCTTTCAAATAGTCAAAAAAAAAATACTCTAAATAAAAATTAAAAAATAAAATATAAGAATAATTTATCATTTAGTTTTTACCACCGGTTCGGAATGCCATTCCACAGAGAAGAGCCGGCAAGAAACTCCATGGTTGCTCTTTTAAATAAAAGGGTTACAATGATGGTGGTACAAACAAGTCTGACAGATTAGTGAAAGCAATAACACGCATAAACATGTGGCATATTAAAAAATTAGAAAATAAAAATTAGTGAAATTACACAAATTACATGGTGCGTGCTGAAACTGCACTCACATACTGTTTACAAAACTTCACTAATAAAAAGGCTGAAAGATCAGAGCTAGACCATAACACAGCCGACGTTACTCCCATGCGTCACTATCTGATAGATAATCATTAACTTTATAGTACGCTTTTTTAATTAGACCGGACTTCACGTAACTTTTAAATTTCTCGAACGACCAATCCAAAACAGTTTCCGGTAATTTGTTGAACAAGCGAATTCCGAGGCCTACAAAAGAACCATGTGCCTTTTGTAGCCGGTGGAATGGTGTAACTAGCTTACGCCTATTTCTGGTTTGGATATTGGAGGACGAGACGTCACTATTTTTTTTAAAGCTATTATAATTTTGTCTAACAAAAATGAGATTAGAAAGAATGTACTGTGACGCCACAGTTAAAATACCTTTCTCTTTAAAGCGTTCTCTCAGCGATTCTCTAGGTCCTAAATTATAAATTGAACGTAGTGCGCGCTTCTGTAAAATAAATATGTTTTGCATATCGGCAGCATTACCTCAGAGTAAGATCCCATACGACATAACGCTATGGAAGTAACCAAAGTAAACTAGTCTTGCCGTATCTTCGTCAGTGAGTCTCCTAACCTGTCTAACAGCATAGGCGGCTGAACTAAGCTTTCCCGTAAGAGTAGCAATGTGAGGCTTCCACTGCAGCTTATGATCTAGAGTGATGCCTAGAAACTTGGTTGAATCAACTATGTCTACTTGTTTATCATCCAAAACTAGTTTTGTATCTGTTATCTTGGTATTCGGTGTTACAAATCGAATACATTTAGTTTTCACAGAATTTAGTAGCAGATTGTTTGTTGTGAACCAGTATGATACCTGACTAAGCGCGCTATTCACGTCGTCGTAATTAACGTTTGTTCGGTCAACTTTAAATACAAGAGATGTATCATCAGCGAAAAGCACGATATCGCAGATGTCATTAATAAAAAAGGCAAGGTCATTAATTTAAACAAGAAATAAGAAAGGACCAAGGATGGACCCTTGTGGCACGCCCATTGACACAGGCGATCCAGCAGACTTAACTCCGTTAATGTTGACGAACTGAATTCTATCACTCAGATACGATGCTAATAAATTGAGAGCATTGTATTTAACACCATAGTGTTGAAGCTTTCTTATCAGGGTTTCGTGATGCACACAGTCGAAAGCTTTCGATAGGTCACAGAAAATACCTATGGCATGTTGCGAGTTCTCCCAAGCATCATAAATATGTTTTAAGAGCGCAGCACCAGCGTTGGTCGTAGACCGACCTGACGATGGAGCCCATAGTTAGCGACTCTGTACCATATGTCATCACTACATCACTCACAGGACATGTCTATAAATATAAAATATTCTAGATTTTAACGCCTATTAACTATAGAGTAACTACTAAATAGGTTTTGGATTTAGGGGAAAGACATGGAGCCAGAAATCCTCTTTCATTCTTTGTCGAGGGTTATTTTTTACTTCGACAAAAAAGGGGGTTTTACTCCAATAACACTTAATGCGAGTCTGTCTGTGTCATCGTAGCTCCCATACAAATATACCGATGATTATGCAGTTTGTTTAATTCTATCAACATCGGTTCACCCGTTTGAAGATCATCATAAACAGAAGATAGTCTGTATTAGACTTTCCGGAAAATATTAGTTTATTATATATTTTATCGGCAACCTAAGCAGAACTCAGTGTGGTGATGGATGTGGAATACACAGTGTAGTGTCACCAACCCTTACCATCCCGAGGGTGTCGTAAGAGGCGACTAAGGGAACGCAAGAGGCAAATCACCTAGCCGCAAGAGAAGGAAAACTTGATACAAACCCTGTACCAACCCATCTTGCCAGCGTGGCACACTAGGCTAAATTCCCTCAATGAATTTGGAGGAGGCCCGACTCAGTAGTGGGTCATTCATGGGCTGAAACGATGACGATACGCAGAACAAATGTGAGGAGTCATTGGCACTAATTAGCAAACTTGGTAATGCTGCTTAACTAGTTCTGGTCGTAAATTGCAAGTTTACGACTTACGT
The DNA here is from genome assembly GCA_905475355.2 of Clostera curtula. Taxonomy (NCBI): domain Eukaryota; kingdom Metazoa; phylum Arthropoda; class Insecta; order Lepidoptera; family Notodontidae; genus Clostera; species Clostera curtula. The sequence goes on along the minus strand of FR997800.1, from coordinate 13,949,303 downwards.
ACAGCGAAGTTTTTCTGAGTCATTTACTGAAAATAATGTCTGGAAAATAGTAAAAATTCCATGACTCAGTTCCATTCTTTAAAAACGTTATTGAACTGTAAATAAAGTGATTGATACAATGAACTGTATAGTATCTGTTCAACGCTTCGTAAGGATCCTACTAATATTGTAAATGCGAAAGTTTGTGAGTATGGATGGAAGTATGTTAATCTTTCACGTAAAAACTACTGATTGGATTTAATAAAACTTTGCAATAATAAAGCTTATACGCCAGAATAACACATAGGCTAAGATTTATAAAGATATTGTGTGAACGGTCCAAAATATATTAATAAGTGTCGAGTAAGTAAAAAAAATTAACGAAAAAATTCATTCCATCACCACGCGGGAGAAATCGCGGGGCGCAGCTAGTACCGAATAAAATCTGAAACAGGTAAGAAATTGACAAAACTGCATTAAAATGATTTCGATGTGAGGAATGCTCCTCATTCTCTAAGACCCTAGTAACTTCTGGCCTATTTCGATCAGTGAAGGCCCAAAAATACACTGAGGCGGCCGAAGCTAATGAAATTCAAGACTAATAGTATACACAGTAAAGATGTGTATGTATGTTTGTAACGTATAAATTCGAAAACTACTACTGCTCAGCTGGCTACATGGAGTCTACTGGGCCACGGGTTAGCCCAGGATTCGGATCAAGGTTTTCTTCTCCTGCAGCTAGGCTTTCAACATTGTCATTTTCTTTCTCGGCCCTTACGACACTCTCACGATGGAATGGGGTGGTGACACTTTGTATTCTAAATCTGAAACCACACGATCGCACATATTTTTCCAAAATTATCAACCTACTTAATACTTCGCCTGTCATAATAAGATTATCAAACTGTTAGCATCATGTTATACGGACGCTATTAAACTATGAAACTGATTTATTAGTTCCACATCTTTTATTTTGTTTGATACGTGAATCATTTCATCATGGTTACCGGTGTATTACGGCAACGAAAATAAATTCTATCTACCGTGTTTACCTAGAAAATTGGCAAAGAGCATCGAAATCAGATAGTGACGGTTCCGTATATTAAGGAGTATAATAGGGGTTTCCGTAAGTGATTATTTTTTAAGCTGAACTCAAAAATTTATCAGCGTGTGTGTGTGTGTGTACAGAAACGCGTTAATAATATGGTTAGAACTTATATCATTTTTTGTTTCAATGCGAGCTTGTCGCTTTAGAAATTTAGTCCAAATACTAACAGTGATAACCGAACGAAGTTACCAAGTAAAGTTCTAAGGGCATAACAAAATTACACGGTATTAAATTTTATTTAGACCAGTTTTTTTACGGTGAGGTTTTACTTTAGAACTCGGCTTAAAACTATTCATTATTACGAAACTTATTAAACTATGATCCAGCTAGTATGATATTAAAATAAATGCTTATGTTGAGCGACAGTTTTAAGCCTACTTATGACCATAAAGTTAAAATGACCTCACTTCGCTGTGGCCATAAAAACAGAGTCACAAGTCATATTTTAATCGAAATGACAACTTATGACGTTGTCATTTCGATTAAAATATGACTATAAACAAATTCGTAGGCATAAATTTACGTAAATACGTATGTAGCAATATCATGTTAATATTTTGAAATAAGACGCAACATCTCGGTGTTGGAGACACGGTTGGCGCAGTGGTTGAGCGATCGACTGCTGCGCAGCATGTCGCGGGTTCGATTCCCGCACGGAAGAAATACATGTACGACCTAAAATATGTAAAAACATGTATATATGTAGTTTATCATCCATCTCGTTACCATAACACAAGCATTTAGTTGCTTAGCTTGGGACGAGATGGCGTTGTGTGAAATGTCCAAGGATATTTATTTATTTATTTAAAAAGATCACCTCGAAACGATTTAATTAAACAATAGTACTTTTACTACTACTCAGTTCATAGATTACCCACTGCTGAGTCAAGCCTCCTCCAGTTAAATGTAAGCCTACTGTGCTCACGCTGGCCAGACATAAGTACAGGGTTCAGAATTAAGTTTTCCTGCTATCCGGTTGGTGCCATTATGTATTCTAAATCAATCACCACACGGATAACTGTCGTTATAAAATCAATAAAATTATTCTTAGACTATATTTTGCGTGCGACTTCGCTCGCGGAGATTTCGACCCCGTGCTAAAGCCGAAATCGTTCCAGAAATACACCTATTTTTAATGTTTTCAGTAGTTGAACCCAATGAAACAAACCGAATATCTTAAACCTAGATTATTATTTGACTGCCTCGTTGGTCTAGTGGTTAGATGTGCCGCCTTTGGATCAACATGGCGAGTGTCTTTGTCTAAACCAGAGGCACTGGCTCGGAGTCTGGGTGTCATTTCTATCTATAATATGTATGTATTTACAAAAAAAAAAGTATATAAGTAGTTTATCATCCATCTCGTTACCATAACACAAGCATTAAGTTGCTTAGCTTGGGACGAGATGGCGTTGTGTGAAATGTCCAAGGATATTTATTTATTATTATACTTTTTTACAGATGTATGTAAGTTGTGCGAGTAGTTGCAATGTGTTTAGAAGTTTACAGTACCCTATAAATTTATTATTATCAATTTGGTGAGTATCCAAGTGTGAAGATAAATTCTTAGAAGCAAACTAAAATGTTTTATGTACATTTTACACGTCTCATTGCACCGAATACACGATTGATTTGCGGTGAAGTTGTGGCACTGTTTTCTTAGAAAAACACTAATGAACTAAGATGAAATAAATCAATCTTTTTAATAAAATTGTCCGTGTGGTGACGGATTTAGAATACACGGTGTCACCACCCCATTCCATCCTGAGGGTGTCGTAAGAGTCGACAAAAGGAAATGACAACGTCGAAAACCTAGCGGTAAGAGAAGGAAAACTTGATAGGGAACCCTGTGGCAACCCCTCTGGCCAGCGTGGCACAGTATGCTAATCACCTTCCATGTAAATGGAGGAGGCCCGACTCAGCTGTGGGTCCTTTATGGGCTGAATAGTAGTAGTAGTAATATAATTGAAATCTAGTCATATTCTGATAAATCACTACCACTACATAGTATAAAACAAAGTCGCTGTCGTCTGTCCGTCCCTATGTATGCTTAAATCTTTAAACCTACGCAACGGATTTTGAAGCGGTTTTTTTTAACAGATAGTTTGATTCAAGAGGAAGGTTTATATGTATAACTAGCTGACCCGGCGAACTTTGTTCCGCATCACTACATAGTATAAAACAAAGTCGATGTTTTCTGTCCGTCCCTATGTATGCTTAAATCTTTAAAACTACGCAACGGATTTTGAAGCGGTTTTTTTTATTAGATAGAGTGGTTCACGAGGAAGGTTTATATGTTTAACACACCCCCGCTTTGCACGGGCGAAGCCGGGGCGGGCCACTAGTTATAAATATTTAAAACAAAAAGAAAGTTGGACATAGGATACCTGAGATTTTTATCCCGTCCGTATAAAAAACCTTTTTTTTTTTTTTTTTTTTTTTTTTTGTTTTCGCTGGGGAAATGGTTTATGCATACCACCGCACCCCGGGGGAAAGGTCGGTGGTTATGTGGGACTCCGACAAGGGTCGTCTACCCGAGAGTCGTTTACCCACTAAAACCCCAGCGGCATACCCTCACACGACGCGCTTGGGGCGCCACAAGTTCGCGTAAACGCATTCTACTGTGACGCCCCGGCGTGGTGCCCGCAACGCGGGCAAGCGACTATCAGAGAGGGCGTCCCGGTATACTGGGACGCCCTCAGTCATCGAGGCTTTCGTCGGTGGTGGCTCCCCCGAACCACCACCGGCCTCCTAGGCGAGGGCAGAAGGGGCCCGCATCGTCACGAACCCCCCTCCACCCCCGCCTCCGTCCGCGGCGCGGGTCACCCGGAGCTCCCTCCCTTGCGACCCGCCCCGCTGCCCCCTTCTGCGACATCGGCCCCGCAGAAGGAGGCCCGTCAGCCCTCGGGCCGGCGCCAACCAGAGGACACCGGCGCACCGCAGCCGTCCAGGGCCCGCAGGGAAACCCTTAGGACAGGGTCCACCGTCTACCCAGGTCCCCGGAGCCCCCGTCCAGGGCTCGCAGCGAGACACTGGGGACAGGGTCCCCATCCACCCAAGTCCCCGCAGCCCCAATCTACCGCAGCGCACCGGCGATCCGTCCCGCAGCCCCCTTCTGCGACATACGGCCTCGCAGAGGAGGCGCGTCAGCCCTCGGCCGGCGCCAACCCGAGGACGTTGAGTGAGGACTCGGTTTGACGGCCAACTAAGTTGAGCGCCAACCCGAGGACCTCATGGTGCGCCGCAGCGGTTTACGACTCCCAAGGCAGCTCTGAGGACAGAGGAGTCCCCGGAGCCGCAACCCGCCACGACGCTGGGTGCCGCTCTTCGTCTCACCTCTCCCCGTGGGCCCGCCCGGCATGGGAGGCCCTGGCCGGTATGGCCCCACGGATCATTGAGGCACTCAAGCCCCCTCACCACAGCAAGGTGGCGTATAAAAAAAAAAAAAAAAAAAACCTACTTTAACAAAACGCAACTGACAGCGAAACGTTATGTTGTCTATAGTTTAATATGGCCGAAAATTTGACAATTAGAAATTTTGTATTCGACTTGTTTATATTGTTGTAATTCACATAATATCTTTATAACTTGTAGTCTATATGTTATTCTGATGTTTAAGCTATTATTGTAAAGTTTCATTGAAATCCATTCAGTACTTTTTACGTGAAAGAGTACGGGTTGGCGCAGGGTTTCGTTTCAAGTCTTCCTTCTCTTGCGACTTAGATATCGGCCTTGTCAATTCCTTTTGTCGGCTTCTGCGACACCCTCAGGATGGAATGTGATGGTGACACTATTATAAATCCGTCACCATACAGATCTTGTTGGTATTTTGCGGTATACATATAGGAGTATGTATTCAGTAGACAACACATGCAATTAGGTATCTGGATAGAGCTTCCATGACCTTTTCGCCCGGTCTAATGTAGAATACATTTCATACAAGTCATTTCTTAACTAAAGTCAAATTGTGTAAATCGTTGACTGGGATTGGGACAAGGTCACTGTAAAACTAACATAGTGCAAGAATTATTTTAAAGAAAGTAATCACATACACAAACCAACAGCAATTGGATCATTTATGATGATGACTATAATAAGAAGTATAATAAAATCCTATTTACGAGTAATAATGTATCCACTGAATAGATAAATGCCGATAATATGAGCCTATGCTAACAATAAACATTGAATACTCATAACTTAACCTACATTTGCTTGTGGTAGTAATAGTAACGTAGTGAAAATAGATTACAGACGTGATAAACAGGCTCAATGAACCTAAATCTTATTGCATATATTATCAAAATACGATACGAGATTATTGTTTAGTCGTTGATTCGATAAAAAATTATATAATCTTTGTATTAATATATTAGCGTAATCCATTACGTATGTGTGGTGACGGATTTAGAATACATGGTGTCACCATACCATTCCATCCTGAGGGTGTCGTAAGGGCTGAAAAAATTTAGATTGCAAGGCCGGTAACCTAGCCGCAAGAGAAGGAAAACTTAATAACCCAGTAACGCGGGGCCAGTTAACAAACATTTAATTTACGAATACAAATGACAGCCAGACTCAGAGCAAGTCCCTCTGGTTTAACAAATATTAACCACACGTGAAATAATAACGAGTTGATATTACTATAACATCCTACTAATATTATAAAAATGAAGGTTTGTAAGAATGCATATATTTATTTGTTACTCTTTCACGCAAAAACTAGTGAATCGATTTTGATGATACCTTGCAATAATATAGCTACTTCAGAATTATAGTCTAACCATAAGTGCTCATTCACGTTGACTCGCGGGCGCGGTCGCGAAATATCAAATATATTGCTAGCTTGCCCGCTACTTAGAACGCACGTGCGTTTCGTACGTGAACACTTGAATATTACGCCATAGGTTTGATATTTCGTGACCGCGCCCGCCACCGCACCCGCTAGTCAACGTGAATGAACACTTACAAACTTTTGTATTTTGTTAAGTAAATAAATAAATATTCTTGGACATTTCACACAACGATATCTCGTCCCAAGCTAAGCAACTTAATGCTTGTGTTATGGTAACGAGATGGATGATAAACTACTTATATATATTTTTTTTTTTGTAAATACATACATATTATAGATAGAAAAACACCCAGACCCGGAACAAATACTTGTAGGTCGTACAAATATTTTTTCCGTGCGGGGATCGAACCCGCGACATGCTGTGCAGCAGTCGATCGCTCAACCACTGCGCCAACCGTGTCGTCTCGTGTGAAGCCGGAGCGGGCCGGTAGTATTAAATATGTACGAAAATCATGCAATGCAATCTGAACAGCTTTAACAAGTACCACTCCTACACAATAAAATACTAGTTCTCAAATCCACTTTATTTGCAAATGTATTCAACTTTAATTATGACATTTATTAGCATAGCACGATAGTCGACAATTGTCCTAGACGCCTTGCGTCACACCTATTATTAAGACTAACTACTACTATTCAGCCTATTAATGACCCACTGCTGAATGAACCTCCTCCACTTACATGGAGGGAAATTAGCGTACTGTGTCACGCTGGCCAGATACATAATGTCACCACACCATTTCATCCTCACGGGTATCGTATGAGCCGACAGAAGAAAATGACAAGGTCGAAAACATATCTGCAAGAGAACAGGTCAGCTGTACGTTTTACCAGCACCAAAATATAAATAATAAATAAATAAATATCCTTGGACATTACACACAACGCCATCTCGTCCCAAGCTAAGCAACTTAATGCTTGTGTTATGGTAACGAGATGGATGATAAACTACTTATATACATTTTTTTTTTGTAAATACATACATATTATAGATAGAAATGACACCCAGACTCCGAGCCAGTGCCTCTGGTTTAGACAAAGACACTTGCCCGACCCCGGAATCGAACCCGGGACCCGTTGATCTAAAGGCGGCACATCTAACCACTAGACCAACGAGGCATAAATATCATAATAATAAAAATATTTAATTCCATAAACACTAACTTAAGTAATATGTACTTACATAAACACTAACTTAAATAATAAAACAAGACTGAAAATACCAATTAACCTAAAACTTAAATAATAAGTTGAACCTACTATATTATCTATGGTAATGAAACTTGTTCTAGAATAATGCATTTATTCCAAGAGTTTTTTTAAAAACGATATTAATCCTTATCCAAATAATTACGTTATTTATCGTATGCACTTATTTATTAACGAAGTTGGCCTGGAGAGCATTTGAATGCAACGAATATATTTAACTATAATTAGAGCCAAAAATACCCAAAAAGTTTGCCAAACATAAGAGGTAATGGGCTAGGCACATAGCTCGCAGGACTGATGCCCGATGGGGCATAAAGGCCTCGAGCACGGTGGACCGACGACCCGGTTAAGGTCGCCGGAAAGCGATGAATTCCTATGTGCATCAGTGGACGTGTTTTGGCTGAAATGATGATGATGATCCTTTTGATGTTTCATAAGTTACTATTGTTGTTATTACAATACGTGTGTGACATGTAGATCATACTTGATTCACATTTAAAACAATGCAGTGCATAAAATGATAACAATATCAACCAACAAACATCAACTGATAAATACAGGATGGTTTTAAAATTATTTTTATTTATACTAGCTAAATATAGTTAAAAAGTTTTTTTTAATGTCCATTTAATTATTGGTCTGTAACAAAATATGTTTCTGTTTTCTTAAGGGATATGCTTAAGTAATATCTAATTGCAAAACACCTAAAACATATTAATGGCACAATTACTTGATAGTAAAAGTATTCCATGTAGTTTCGAATTTAGAATACAAGGTGCCCAATCCATCCTGAGGGTGTTGTTAGAGCCATATAACACGGCTGATTGTCTAGCTACAAGAGAATGAAGAGTTGATATAAAACCTTTTTTTACGTCGGAGATCCTCATGGATACCCGGCCGTTGGGGACTGGCCGGCCTATGTGGGACTCCGGGACGCGTAGAGATGGTGAATTGCGCCCCGACCTACACACTAAAACCGACGGCGATCCTCGACTGCCCAAACCAGGGCCACGGGGTTCACTTTCTTTGCGGGAGCATGCTCTGTGACCCTGGTTGATACAAAACCCTGTGCCAACCCGTCTGGCCAGCGCGGCACAGTAGACTAACCCTCCATCTAACTGGAGAAGACTTGGCAGTGAGTTATCTTTGGGCTGAGTAGTAGTAATCTATACTCTATACTAATATATAAAGCTGCAGAGTTTGTTTGTTTGTTTGAACGCGCTAATCTCAGGAACTACTGGTCCGATTTCAAAAAATCTTTCAGTGTTAGATAGTCCATTTATCGAGGAAGGTTATAGGCTATATTTTATTTTCAAAAGAATTAGGGATCCGTATGAAAATTGCGATTTTGTAAACCAAGGTGTAAAATCGAAAACCTATTTATGCGTGCGCTGCAAAAGCTATTGTCAATAGCACAAAATAATGTACTACGGGTTTATAGGTCTCATAAAGATCTACAAAAAAGTCTGCGAGAGTACATATCTAACTATCATAGTTTAGTCACAATAACCGATTTTATGTTCATAAAAAATATGCACGGGTTCGAAGCCCACGCGGGCGAAGCCGCGCGCAATAGCTAGTCTATTATAATTATGATTTCATGTGACTTTTTTTTATTAATAACTAGCGACATGCACCTGCTTCGCACGGGTGCAATGATTAACATCTAAATTTATCAGTGTTCCTCTACAATATTATGCATGTATATAAACCTTCCTCTTGAATCACTCTATATATTTAAATAAAAACCGTAAAAATAATAAAAAATAAAAACCGCTTCAAAATCAGTTGCGTAGTTTTATAGATTTAAGCATACATAGGCACGGACAGACGACAGCGACTTAGTTTTATATTATGTAGTGATAGTGATAGTGACACTAATAATTGAACATTGAATGAGATTAAACCACCCTGTATACAAATAATATAAAACAAGCTGCGATTACACTATCGCTGCAGATACAAGCATAAGCCCACCGCACTTGGCCTGTGTAGATAACCCTGAACTCTAAAGTGGTGTAGCATCGAAGTCCCTATCTGACTGCTTTGCAAAGTTGCCTGCTTTCGTAAAGACGTTTTCACAACGATGCCCATGTATTCATGCCAGTTTCTGCATTTTATTTTGGGTTGGCAATATTCTAAATTAGTTCGGCTTACTGCTTACTACTACGTACCGTGTGGTGACGGATTAGAAAACATAGTGTCACCACCCCATTTCGTCCCGAGAGTATCGTAAGAGCCGATAAAAAGAAAAGATAATGCCAAAGACTCGGCCGCAAGTGACGGAAAATTTGACACGAAACCATATGCCAACCTGCCCAGCCAGCGTGGCATTGTAGGCTAATTACCCTCCGTTTAGTTGGAGGAGGCCCGACTCAACAGTGGGTCATTTATGGGCTGAGAAGAAGAAGAAAGCAGATTCCCAGTGCTTACACGAAGCTAATGTAGTCTGTCCTCCGCAAGTCATCTAATGGAACCGGTAATTATTTGGGTAATATTCACGTTAACTACGTGTAACGACTGCCATCACTATCACTAAATATTATAAAACAAAGTCGCTGTCGTCTGCCCGTCCCTATGTAAGCTTAAATATTTTAAACTAAGCAACCGATTTTGAAGCGGTTTTTTTACATGGATATATTGATTCAAAGGGAAGGTTTATAAAGTATAATACATCCATAACATCGTAGAGACACACTGATAAATTTAGAGGTTCATCATTGCACCCGTGCGAAGTCGGGGCGGGTCACTAGTAGATTATAAGATTGGCATGAGGTACCCGGTTCCTGTGCCTTCCCAAGCACCGAGGATAGCAGATAATTTAAACGATGGACACCGAACAACGCCAGACGTTGTCACAATCGCCTTGGCAACGACCGAAGTAGCATACAGTGTCGTAGCAATAGTTCTGCAGAGCAATTGATGCCATGACAGTTTAAAAAAATGCAATTATCGCAGTTGATATTGAATAGCGTGGACATTGGTCTTACTATATAGTGTACAAGGTCCCAGCTCTTATCACCGTGCGTAACCACAACAATATTGATAAAGTGAAAGTCAATAAATAACTCAAAAAAAATATGCCACTGATATGGAAATGTGGAGTGTCGTAAAGTATGGATGGATGCGATTGTATTATCAGTTAATTGTTATTTGCAGTCGCAAATTGAAGAATACTGACAACAGACATGACGAACTTTGGCGAACGAACAAATGTCGTCGTTTCTGGAGGTTTTGCACAAATTGGACTACATGTCCGCATGTTTGGACCCGATAGACTATATAAATTGTGACTAAAACTTGAATCGTTTACTCAACGTCGGACATACTCCCTAAATAATGCTTCGCCAACTTGATAGCTGTTCCTGTAACGTGGAGATTCATAAAACACTACTCCGCACAGCATGTTTCTCCTAAACAACGACCCTTGCTCCAGCCCGGAATCGCAGCGCTGGCAACCGTTACACGAACGAGATGTCGATAAATATTTCTGGTATAAAACTTATCTACTACTAGCTTTTGAGCGCGGCTTAACCCGCGTGGGCTTTGAAACCGTGCTTATCTCTATGCATATTTTTTATGAACATAAAATCGGTTATTGTGACTAAACTATGATAGTTAGATATGTGCTCTCGCGGACTTTTTTTGTAGATTTTTATAAGACCTACAAACCCGTGGTACATCATTTTGTTCTATTGCCAATAGTTTTTGCAGCGCACGCATAAATATGTTCTCGATTTTACACCTTGGTTTACATAATCGCAATTTTCATACGGATCCCTAATTCTTTTGAAAATAAAATATAGCCTATAACCTTCCTCGATAAATGGACTATCTAACACTGAAAGATTTTTTGAAATCGGTCCAGTAGTTCCTGAGATTAGCGCGTTCAAACAAACAAACTCTGCAGCTTTATATATTAGTATAGATGTGACCACCCCAATGTATGCCGAGGGTATCGGCAGAGCAGACTAAAAAAATGCAAAGGCCAATTAGCTACGAAATCTCCATACTAAAACCTATGCCAACTGGTTTGGGTAGCGTGACAACAGAAGGCTGTTTTCCCAACATGCATGTCATTGGAGAAGCGAATTCGGCAGTCGATCTTCTATGGAATGAGACGAGATAAAAATACTATCTTATTGAGTGAAAATAGAACTCAAAATCGATGAATTGATGATCACTGGTCGTCGAGAGCTTTAAGGTGAATGTTCCAGGGTAGCCCGCGAAATTCAAATTTTCTTACGTTTTTTGTTATTTGCAGGCCAGTGCTAGGTTGTATGATGATGAACATTTGATTCGCGGTTGAAAGACGTATGTAGTTACAGAGTTATACTCATCAAACTCATCAATATAACCCTCCAAGCTCATAAAGGTGCAAGAATGACTTTGGGCTTGAAAAAGTTTTTCTTGCACCTTTATGAGCTTGGAGGGTTGTATTGATGATTTTGATTATTATAATTCTATAACTACATACGTCTTACAGCCGCGAATAACATTTTAATCAACATACAACCTAGCACAGACCTGCAAATTGCAAAAAACGTAAGAAAATTTGAATTTCGCGGGCTACCCTGGAACATCCACCTTAAAGGGACGGTGATAAGCAGTTTATATCGCACGACGGGTAACATGTTTATTAGTCCTGATAATGACGACCACAATTAACCGCTATACGTTACTGCTGATTAATTGCATTCCTGTATTGTTTGTACGTTCAAATCTATTTTTGATGAACGTGCATGTCCGGCACATAGATTTGATTTGACAATGTTATGGACATATGATCGTATTGATGCTGAAATATAAGTAAGTTTATGTCAATGATGACGACTGTGAATAAAACAGGCATTTTAAAGGCTTTATATTATAATTGAGCGTGATATATATTATAACTAACATAAATAATTATTTATTATAATTGAGCGTGGCGTCGTATTTAGAATACACAATATCAGCAACGGTATGGGTTGCTGATATTGTTTGGGTGTCGTATGAGCCGACTAAAGGAATGCAAGAGGCAGATGGCTAGGTGATCTGTCAGAAGGAAAACTTAATAAATAATAAATAAATAAATATCCTTGGACATTTCACACAACGCCATCTCGTCCCAAGCTAAGCAACTTAATGCTTGTGTTATGGTAACGAGATGGATGATAAACTACTTATATACATTTGTTTTTTGTAAATACATACATATTATAGATAGAAATGACACCCAGACTCCGAGCCAGTGCCTCTGGTTTAGACAAAGACACTTGCCCGACCCCGGAATCGAACCCGGGACCCGTTGATCCAAAGGCGGCACATCTAACCACTAGACCAACGAGGCTGTTGATATACTTGTGTCTTGTTCGTTTAGCCAGCGTGACACAGTAGGCTTATTTCCTGACTCTCGACTCAGTACGGTGTACGGGATCAATACAATCATTTTACAAATGACGGATCGACCATTTGTAAAATGATTGTATTGATCCCGTACACTTCATGTGGGTGTTAATTTTTCGCTTTTAGTGCGCATTTCGGGTATTCTTTACCAGACGACCCCCTTGGGTGGTGCAGAAAGAGGGGTAATCGCAATAAAATGCTTGCCGAGAAACAATTTAATACATAATGGGCTTATATACTTGCAATATTTTTTTACAGGTCATATCCCTGCATTAGATATAACCTCGCGGGCTGTTAACTAAATTGTAATTCACGGACACAAATGACACCCAGACTCATAGAAAAAGCCTCTGGTTTACGCAATGGCACTTGCCCGATCCAGGGAACACAAATATATACATATATGACGAAACATTTATCTTTCTTACGATCTTTCAGGGAAGCCATAAAAATAAAATAGCAAATCATGAGTCAGTTAAATTGATTGGTCGATTACCACGATTAATTAATTATGTTCTTGTGTGACTCAACGCCTACGACGCTAACACTACAGCAAGGACATGTTATTCTAGAGCGCGATTATTAATAGACCTCTAAAATACCAAGCAGTCGCAGGATTGAAATACTTTTATCAGTGGTATTGAATGCACACACGCTCATTTCGAGTAAATATACATAAAGGCATGTCCATAGTGACCACTGATAAGCTGCTCGGTGCCAGTACATTGTGGTATTATAACATATATAATCACGCCTCTTTCCCGTAGGGGTAGGCAGAGACCACTTCTTTCCACTTGCTACGATTCTTAAATACTTGTTTCGCTTCGTCCACTTTCATTATTCCCTTATCATACATGCTCTTCGGTTTAGGGTACTCTTGACCTGGCCTTTTTTCAAGACGTCCCTGATTTGGTCTTCAAACGTCCGCCTAGGTCTTAGGTCCCTTCCAACACTTTCATTCACACTAGCCTTTTACACTTTTTTCGTCATTCATTCACTCGACATGGCCAAACCATCTCAGCATATCTAACAATTGATATATTGTAATATGAATACGGGCAGCAGCTGGATGCGTCAGGCTGAAGACAGGGCGCTATGGCGCTCTTTAGGGGAGGCTTATGTCCAGCAGTGGACTAATATGGGCTGATGATGATGATGATGATGATGAATATGTCATTGAGATTTCCATTCCTGATTACGAAATTGCAGTTCTAGTGTTGGAACTGTTTTACTATAACTAAAATTAAAAATAAAGAACTAATGATGCAAATAACAAAAATCCGGCCTATTATGGCAGGTGTAGAAAAACGTGTATTTAGCAGGACCTCAAAATCCAAGCAGGTGGATGTGAATAATAATTTTACACTTTACTTTTTACACCTGCGCACTATTAAAATATTTTTTAGTCTTTTATCTTTCGTTTCGTCATTTTGATCTTTCAATTACCCGTGTCGTGACGGATTTAGAATACATAGTGTCACCACCCACCCCATTTCATCCTGAGGGTGTCGTAAGAGCCGACGAAAGGAAATGACAAAGCCGATAATTAAACCAAGTGAAAGAAAACTTTATACGAAACCCTTTGTTTTTTGTTCACCCGAGGTAAAATCCTTTATGGACTTCCTCGCCGGCCACGGGGATGGCCAGCGAGGGGAGTGTGGGACTCTCCCCCATAGTGGGGGCCTACCCACTAAACCTCCCCGGGGTGCTCCAACTCGCGTCCTGTTGCGGCATTGTGGGATCTGATGCAGAACCACGCCGCCGCAGACGAGGAGGCCCTCCTCCTCTCCTCAGGCTCCTTACGATCACTCGACGTCCTGCCGTGAGCACCCGGCAGGACGTCGCTTCCCCTCAGATCCCGTGTGGGGCGAGACATCCCCGTACCCCGCCCCGGGATCTCCTATGTTTCGCCGTGTGCGTGGACGGCGTCTCCTCGGGACCTGACCTCCATGCTGTGCCAACCCAACATGGCACCGTAGGCTAATTAATTACTCTCCATGTAACTGGAGGAGGCCCAACTCAGCAGTGGGTCATCTATGGTCTAAGTAGTAGTAGTAACCAATCTATCCTTAAATCATGAGGGTCTAAGAAAATTTATTCCTATGTGTCTCAAAATGACACATTATACGTTTGCGAGCGTACATTTTGATAGAAATCTTTAACGATTGCTCTGAGAGAATTCTGTGATGAAGAGTCTTAGCTAGTTCCTAGTCCTCCGATCTCGCTCCGCTTCTAAATATCATGCCGTGACTAGGTACATATAAAGTCGTGCGATAAGCCGCGGCCCAGTATCGCGGTCACAGGGGATAACGGCCTCACCAAGGCGAACGCAATGCTATACTATAAACATGCGCGCACGCACGACCCTTACATAACAAACTAAATATTGCTCTAGCTACCACAAACTATACGCAGAGATCTCACTTCTTGTATGTTATTTCATCAAATGAGCAAATTATTTACGTTGTGTTTCAACCGATGTTGAATGTATGTTTACTAATCGTGTAGTGACTGGTTTAGAATACATAGTGTTACCACCCCATTCCATCTTGAGGGTATCGTAAGAGTTATTAGAAATAAATAAATATCCTTGGACATTTCACACAACGCCATCTCGTCCCAAGCTAAGCAACTTAATGCTTGTGTTAAGGTAACGAGATGGATAATACACTACTTATATACATATTTTTTTTGTAAATACATACATATTATAGATAGAAATGACACCCAGACTCCGAGCCAGTGCCTCTGGTTTAGACAAAGACACTTGCCCGACCCCGGAATCGAACCCGGGACTCGTTGATCCAAAGGCGGCACATCTAACCACTAGACCAACGAGGCAGTCCATGGCACCGTACTGATAATTTTTGAGTTAGGAATAGCATCTCTGCATAGCAGTTAGTTTGCATAGTTAATGTGCTAATTGACAACAATGTTGACGAAGATTTAAACGATGTACGACCAAGGTGAATGAAGCTAATGCACTCGTAAATCGGCAATAAATTAACTGTGTAGTGATAAATGTTTTGACATTATGTATTCGCGCCTTCGTAACGTTCTCACAGTAACGTTTACGTTGCGAATCTTTTCATCATCATCATCATCATCAGCCCACATTAGTCCACTGCTGGACATAGGCCTCCCCTAAAGAGCGCCATAGCGCCCTGTCTTCAGCTTGACGCATCCAGCTGCTGCCCGCAACCTTTCGCAGATCGTCGCTCCATCTAGCAGAGGGCCATCCCACACTACGCTTGCCGATTCGCGGTCTCCACTCAAGAACTCGTCTACCCCAGCGGTTGTCGGTTCTTCTACAGATATGACCAGCCCACTGCCACTTCAGTCTGCTAATTCTCTGAGCTATGTCGGTGACCTCTGAGCTATGTCCAATTTAAAGTCGCTCAGCGTGCTATGGAACGAGCTATGCTTGGAGTTTCTCTGAAAGATAGGCTCCGTAACGAGACTATCCGACAGAGAATCTTTTGCTGGAACTTAATTATTGACACATCTCATTTGTCATGATTGCCTCTCTTAAACCAGTCCACTACTCATTTGGGCCACCTCCAATTTTATGGAGGGAAATTAGCTTACTGTACCACGCTGGCGAGACGGTTTGGCACAACGCTTGTATCAAGTTTCCCTTCTCTTGCGACTAGGTGATCTGCCTCTTGAGTCTTACGACACAGGATAGAATCGGGTGATTAAACACTGTTTTCTAAATCCACCACCCCTACCACCCCACGTGCAAAGGATTTTAGGCCACGCAAACAAAATTCTTGAAACCTTCTCAGTTATATCACATACCGACAATACAGTCACAATGACTAGCATTGTATTTTATGATTGGATATCGCGATAAGGCGATTTAAACCCCATCGACATTAAGTATAGAATTTCAACATAGAATAGCCCCCCTGTCTACCATGACTTGAACCGACCTTCACTCGAAGCCACTCAACACTTCCTAACCCATTAGTCTTATTTCTTCAAACAGTACAACAATCATTCTATTAATATTCTACACAGATCACTACAGTTAAAGCTGAGTCTCTGAAGTATGTTTGAAGGTCCGACACCTTAATCCGACCATTCAAATGTTCTACATAAGACATCCGGCGACCTTAATAAACAGATCGTTATAATTCAGTCACTAAAACTGATTTATTTATAAATGCATATGCATGCACTTACTCGTATATATGCGGACCATTTTAGTTGAAATACTTTTAATTGAATAATTTTCAAATGTCTATAGATTATATTTAAAAAATATTCAATTATAGAACATATGTAATTGAATATTTTTAAAATAGACAAAAGTGATAACAATTATCCATTCAAACATTCGCACTGATAGTGTTAGTATATAAGATAATACTATGCCAAATAAAGACAAAAATCAGAAAATTATTTACTTACAAATATCTTTCATCTTATCTCGCAATGCAATATGCCAGTTATTACAAACGTACAATCTAAGGGTCATTGCCCTCCGTATTAATAGTTATGAGTTGCGTAACTAGTTAGCTACATTATCGCTGCATTAATCATTTCATTATGAAAACCTCGAAGGTTACACGATTCTTATTAAAAGATAATTCCGTGTGGTGATTTGGAATACAGTGTCTCCACCGCATTTTATCGTGAGGGTGTCGTGAGAGCCGACGAAAGGACTGAATACGTGTAACGGTCCACTAACTATGGAATTTCTGCGTCCTTGTTTATTAGACATTATTAGACACGGTTGGCGCAGTGGTTGAGCGATCGACTGCTGCGCAGCATGTCGCGGGTTCGATTCCCGCACGGAAGAAATATTTTAAGTAGTTTATCATCCTCCTCGTTACCATAACACAAGCATTAAGTTGCTTAACTTGGGACGAGATGGCGTTGTGTGAAATGTCCAAGGATATTTATTATTATTATTTATTCAAACAGAGGAGTCGTAGTCGCTCTCTATGGGCTCCATCAGAAGGCTGAAAGTCACCCAAGGGCAATGGAGAGGGCTATGCTCGGAGTTTCCCTGCGAGATCGGATCAGAAATCAGGAGATACGCAGGCGAACCAGAGTTACCGACAGGATTGTCCAACTTATGTGGCAGTGGGCAGGGCACATAGCTCGCAGGACCGACGCCCGATGGGGCAGAAAAGTCCTCGAGTGGCAACCGCGTTCCGGAAAGTGCAGTGCTGGTAGGCCCACCATTGGACGCATGGCTTAGTTAAGGTCGCCGGAAAAAGATCGATGCGGACGGCTTAAGACCGGTCTTTGTGGAAATCCGTAGGTGAGGCCTATAACCAGCAGTGCACGTCTTTTGGCTGAAATAATGATGATGAATGATGAATTCTTTTAGTAAATTGGACAATCCTGACTTTCAGGTAAGTAACATGTTATTAACTAGGAATTAAAGACTCGTTTTATTATAAGTTGTAATTTAGATAAAACCTGGGATTTAAGATAGGTTTACTCATATACTTACATATTTGTCATAAAATAGTTATAGGTATAAGCCAGGTATTCTTAGTTAAAAAAACGATCTAATTTGATATTAGCATGAAGGTATTATAAGACAAAAAAAATGACGGTAAAGGTTACACTGTTTAAAAATAATTCTTGCATTAATACATGATGGTGCTCGTTCGCGTTCGGATTTTGAAAATGAATATTATAGTTTGAGTTTGCGATACGCGACCAACTCATGACTGAGCAGCGGGCAAAAGCAAGTTAAGTGATAAAACTACAAATAGAACGGTAGCAAACAATGCTATCAGACACGGCCAATGGATTGATGGTTTTATATAAACCTATCAAAGCAACGAGTCGCCCGTTGCGGGACCACACGCGATATAATATAGTATCTATTGCAGAATAATAAATCTTGTGACGAAATAAAAAAAATTCGTACATCGATATTCCATTTACAAATCGTAGGTGTTTTAAAAATGGAACCATATTGTTTCTTTTGTTTTGCATATTTTTCCTGTATGTTTCGCTTGTATATTTGTTCTGTGGATATAAACTACGCCATGTTGAAAATGAACCAACTAACTATCGTTATTAATTTATTACAATTCTAGAAGCTTAGAAATCAGAGATCTATAATGTTTCTTGCTTCCTCTGTTCTCGATTCACGAGAAACGGAGGAACACTTTCGTTATCGGCTGGTGAGCAACATTTTAAGCACCATCTCCTGACATTTTGGACACAATATTTAATAACAGCAGTACTACCAAAAATTCTTTTACACAATACAATAATGGTGATTTATTGTTTTAATTTCCATTTTCACGGACGTAAACCAAATAAATCCCACATCGGTAAAGTCACCTTAACCAGTTAATTAATTTGCGTCATAAAAATGTTCATGTTTACAAACAATCAACGCGACTCGATAATTAAAGTCATTAATTCAACACTGACATAATTATTACCTCACAACAATGTAAAACAAGATTGTGGAGCAAGTTTAAACAAAAGCATGATAAAAATGCAGATAATAAAACGATAACCTTACTGTTTTAAGACATAAAAGCAAAATATTGAAAAACTGCTGCTAAAAATGTTAAAATAAAAAGGATTATTTTATTTTTGCGTGAAACCAGAATCAAAGATGTTCTATTACTACTCGGGCCATACATGACTGTTGAATCAGACCTCCTCCAATTATATGGAGGGCAATTAACCTACTTTGCTGGCCAGACGGGTTGGCACAGGGGAGCCATTTCGTGATTTCTTTCTCTTGCATCTATGTTTTAGCCTTGTATTTCCTATAGTCGGCTATATTTTAAATCCGTTAGCACACGGAACAGCTTTTGTTCATGTAGTGTATATCCCAAGAAGGTCTTAACCAGTTCTTAACGATGGCATTTACATCTATTCCAAACACATTTTACAGCAACGTAGTTAGCCTTCGATTTAGAGAGAATTTGCATTCCGTTCCCATAATAATGAATCCATTATTACATTGATATGCAAATGTATACAACAAATTGTGCTCTTAAAGGATTTAGAACACAATTTATAGGAGATAAATGTTTAGGAATACGGAATACTCAGCGTATAGCCTTTTCGTTTATCTTAAATCTAAACGCAAACAAGGAATTAGTTAGTCACCAATTAAGACCAACTTTAGATTTTTATTGCTTTAGGACGAAATGATCTTGATACTATAATGTCTTTTTATGTCCTTCTTTAACTTTATCGACGATGTCATAGAATAAGATTCTGTATTTGAATATTACAGAATAAAAAAAACTGTATTTGTATACGTATATAACATAGATGTTATATTCGTATACAAATACAGTTTTTTTTAACAAATACAGTCTTGTATGAAAGTACAAAATTACAAGAGAAGAAAAAATGTGATCATGAACTCTATACCCTGCCTTGCGTTGCCTAATAAACTGATATCCCATTCAGCAGCATCATGAACTAAAATTACTGATGAATGAGGTTCGAAGTAAGATTTGCCCAAGTTCTTAATCGTAATCTAGCTAGCTCTCTACCCATTTATCCAGTATTACAGGCGTGACGGTACTTTATGTCTTGTGTTCGGATCAGTGCACGCCCTCTAATCCCAGCGTTTGCCGGTGGCACCGACCCGGCAGATTTATGAGCCTGGACTAGGCGGGGCAATAACAACTACAATGTAAAAACCTTGCAACCTGACACTTGCTTCTTTTATTTCACCTAACGCTCGCGACAGGCACGTACTGAAAAATATTTATCACAAAGGCCCATGCATATATTTTTCGGATGTTTTGTCTACCGCCCTATGTTTGGCAACCTCGGCGTTCGGCTAGTGGTTTAACTGTTATACTGAATTGTTATCACAATGTTGTGTAACCAATATTGTTTCTAGCTATGGCAACAGATTTATAAAGGTGGGACTTCATTTCGCTATTTATATCCGCGTATCTGTTATGTTTGACATTAAGGGCTGGAAGAACCATATGAAATGCCAACATAAAGTCTAAAAGTATTCCATAACCAGAAATCTCAGACAAAGCCTAGTGCCAAAATCTCTAATAAATGATACATGATGGTAGCTCAGGCTTTATTCCAATAAAGCAGAGCATCAGTTGAATTAAGAAACGGTTAATCACGATTACCAGGAGAGCCAAAGCGTAGTATGTACAAACTTATAGAAGTGGCTTCACTACTTAGGAAGTCCCTTACTAAGGCTGTAAACCTTTCAGTCTTATACGTGGGATAAAAACTAACCATCGCTCTCTCGGTACTTCGACAATACCCTCAATCAATCCCAAAACCCAACAAATTGCAGACAAATCCTTTGAACCACGCAGTTCATTCGAGAGCTTGTAAGACAAATAAAATATTGTATAAGACGGCGAGGCGTTATCTTAAATCTCTGGCGGAAATCTCGGCTTTTCTTTCCTAGTGTTCAGTTTTTAACGTTTTGTGTCTGTAAATGCGCCAAATCCTTAGGAGTGTACGGAATAAAACGGGAACTGACTCCTTAAAGGTTACCGCTTCTTTTAAGATTGTGTTTAATGTTTCAGCACAACCGAAAGAGTTGGCTAGAACGATAGACGAGTGTCTAAGCAGAGATGCATTTCTAAACACCTTCCCCACTCTAACCACTCCAAAGCAACAAAGTTAATTTTAACTCCGAACTACTTTTAACTTAGCCTCTTTCGTTGCGAACTGTAGTGATTATAAAGAAGATTTAAAACAAAACAAAGGTTTTTTCTTGCATTATATGTACTGTATTTACAAGACAGTAATTTTAATCTACAGCTAACAGATTAAATAATTATAAATTGAACTGTAAGTTCATACTCCTCTCATACATACTCGTATTATTTAAGCAATTTAGACAACAATAAAAGGTTTCCACTGAAGCCCAACGCTTAGGAATTTCATGGAAATAAATGTTTACAAGTCAAATATGAAAACCACCGTGCAATCAACGTAAGTGTATATCCATATAGCGTTCAAGTAATAAACGAAAACACACTGTTACTGAAACGCGATAGAACTCCGTACTAGCAATACGAGCCATAACCAATCGATACGACACTGTGCAGGGCAGAATTAAATAATGGATAAGGTCTACGACCTATAAGTAATTCATAGAATGAGCGAATGTACGTGAGGTGCGGTGCTGCCTGATATGGCAGGTGTGTTATGTAAGCGGCGCAGGCGCACGTTCTCGTACCAAATGCCACTGTTTAGGGTTACCATTTAGCAGGTACTTGCTATAGACTCTTGCCTAAGTACTTAATTGCTAGATGATAAAGAGATTATTTGTCTGGAACACGTGGGAGTTCTATCATCTAATATGTATGTTTATTGCATTAGGAGCGCTTAGTTCAAACGTTAGAAAAATGGCAATAACTTCTTTTAGCTACGCTGGTGCAGTTTTTGCGAAAGGAAATCAAGGTAAGAAAACTACACCTATACTAGTGATGGTGGCATTACCGCAGGCTTCCTTTCATGGTTTTAGGGAATTCCTAAAACCCAGGAATATTTTTCTAAGAGATTACTCTAAGAGGAGATAATACTTTTCAAAATGTTTATAGGCATATAAAATTAAATGGAGCAAAATGTACCCTAGATACCAATAAAATATTTGGTAGCCCTATATTTCTTGTACTAACAGAGTTCGTCAAGGCCCTCCAACGATCGAAAGTAGATACCCAACAAATACCAGAGCAACAGAAAACTATAGATTGAAAACAAAACAGCAAAGGTCGAGTCGCTTAAAGAGCAACATTGCGCCACATTCATAACAGGTGCCGTCTAGAAACTTAGTGCCAGACAAATTTATAATGATATAACCCATTACCTTCGACGATAACCGTAGATAAAGCCGTTACCGTCGTACGCCACGACCCGGACAATTTAAAACATAAATTAGATAGTGCACTGTCTAAATACAGGAGCCGGGAGGTACCCGACTACCGGGTGGTTAGGGACGATGAATAACGAGGCGAAAAGGATGGTGTATCGACTGCACAGCACTGCCGAGCGAGACAAACGATCGGAAAATGCAGCAGCCGGCAAGCACTGGCAGTATACACAGACCTATCGATTAGCGGCGACGCCCTAACCAATCTATCGACCTTTAAATTCCTCATTTTAATTAAAAATGCCGAAATTTATTATCTATGTAAGATCGAGGTTGTGTAATACACTGGGAATTTAAGTTAATCTCGACGTGCTCAATCAATACTACGAGTATATACAATCAGTATAGTCTTATACTGCTGAGGACAGGCACCGCGGTTCAATTTCTATTCCAATAAAAAAATTATAGTAGGGAATCTTCAGTTTTATATTTCCAGAATAGCTGAGATTTCCGCTCATTGACGAAACTATTGTGAATGTGATTGATATTTTGCATTTTGTAATACATTGCAAAACTCGAGCCAGAACGCAGAGAGATATTTAAAATTAGAAACTGGACTTATTGAACAGTTGCACGAGGTTATAAAAGTGTTGAACGAATACAGTATTAATTTCCTAAATCCATTCACTATGACAACCTGTATCATAATCAGTAATCAAATAGGCATTAGATATTCCGGTACCGTTCTGTTTCCACCGCCATTAATACAAACATTAACAACGTAAACACGATAGATGGTGACGTGTCGTGTTTACTAAATGTACTTGATTATTTCATGTAGCCATGGTAGACGGTGGTATTGGTCTTAAGGATTCAGGGACTCTTCCTGACTTATGAAGTAATAGTTGTCACAAATAAACAAGAATTAAAGTATTGTGAGCTCCAGAATGAATATATAGGTAGCGGTCATTTAGGTATATACATAATGTGTAGATAAACATAGATCTTGGTAATCAATCATTTCAATTGCAACAGAATTAGAATTCATAACGCTACGAGAAGTCAAGGTAAACCCGATGCCAGATTTGTCCAACGACATTCTCAAATAAACCAATTCATTAAAGAAGTGCAGACCCGTCTAAAACTCGTTAGCTCCAGACAATAAGAAAACAATTCATCTGGGGATACAAAAAATCTAGGATTATATCTAAAGCTAGGTAACAATTTGAGCTTCAGATCACGTCGGCAGGGACGAGTAATCACTTATTTAACTTCGAGCTGTGATTTCATGGAACGACACCGGAGTAGACAGACACAGCATTTTTTATTTATGATTTTTCAATTGGAACATCTGACGTGATGGAATAATTCCAATGCCACTGATTTGTATTCAGCAAAAAACCTCGCGGTTCGACTTTTCCATCCATCTCTTAAACCCGATTAGACTATAATTTAAGCTTAGGTGTTCTCTAAAGTAATTAGCCTCCAAAAAGATGTTCATGTAAAAATACCTGAATTGAAATGATTCAATGTAGTATCACTAGATCAATGTCTAGGCGAGAAACGTCGTACTTTCTCTGACTACAGGAACTGTAGGAAAATTCCGGAAATTAGTATTATCATAAAAAGAGTTTATCGGTGCAACACGAGGTAAGTGTTGGCAACATGCCGTAATTCCGTTGTCAGGGTCTTGTAAAAATAAAGGATAGCGAAATGTCTAGACATTTACCTAGATAAAAAAGAGTTTACAAACGGAAAAATACGACTCGCGTGACAGCAGTGATAGATAAGGCTAACGGGAACTTTTTAATCTTATCCAACCACATATGAATGTACACTTTGTTCTAGAACAACTGCGACAACACTTACTGTATTATTTTTTCCGCAACAAAGCAAACAGAACTGATATCACATTAATTGTTTACGCAAATGTAAATATCTGAAACAATATGGTCTCGAGTCTCGAGTAACTCTAGACTATCCATTTTGCAAGCACCCATAGAACCGGAGACGTCAGCAAAGGAACTAAGCTTCGGTTAACTCGACAATGTGTTTAGTTTTGAGATTAGAGCAATCCCGTCCGACACCTAAACACGGATTTTAGATAACATTGAAACTCCGACCGCACTGAATATAAATGAGATTTTAGAGCGCCACAGCCGTCTTAGAGCTCTTGTGCATAATTACTTGGCGTTAGAAACGTTCAAGTGCATTTGAACAGCAGTGAATAACTCTAATGGTTACTTATAATTGAATATACGTACTAGACAACTAATACCCAAAATAATAAAGAGACTGTTAAGAGAATAGTGTGCTCCCATATGAGCTATGAGCCCAAGCTAAACTAAGCTCCCAAGTTTTTGTCACGATAAGTTTTAGAACTTTTTTAAAATTTGCAAAGAGGGTTTGGGAGAGGAGAACTGAGAAGGAAGGGTCGTCCCCGGCACGCACCCTCAGCCAGCTGTTCGCGCCTATTCCAATTTCAATGTCAAGTCCGATCAATACCATCCGGGGATGTAAAATGTCGGGTACTCTCGGCATGTTCCGGGAGCTACGAACGCTTCGAGCCACGAGCATACTAACCTACCGTAATGCGGGGGTGCGTGTTCTCTTAGACGATCAATAGCCGCCTAGTAAGGCTTGGCTCGCTTTATAAATAGTCTTGAACTTCACCTCGACCGCCAGCGGAGATCCGTGGGCGAAAGTGTGTAAATATCTTCCGTTGCGTCACGATTACGTTCACACTAATGTCATGAAACGGGGCGCGTAATGGAGCTTTTATTTTGTTTGTACAGAATGAATAATGTCGGTGATGATAAGTCGCCAAAGCTGTGGTGCAATGGCGAGTATCTTATTATGCAAATAAAATGCAGAAGCCCCGACGGAGAAAGTTTGAATATCTCAATATAACGCGACAATCGGTGGATGATGTGAATATTTCACTAAGTTCATGTAAATCGCCCTTTTCGAGTGCAATGTGGCGGGGGTGGCGCTAGGAAACGCTGTGGAAAATGTCAGGGAGAAACGCGAATAGGAATAACAACAAGAATTCCTCTATGCACCTAGACTGGATGAAAGTACTCAGCCCGGAATTGCAGCTCGTGAAATGCATACAAAGACCATCAAAATATTTAAGCGCTGCAAATTGAAACGTTGCAAAGCGTAGCGCTTGAAAAACAAAGAGAATTAATTAGTGACGTATAAAACCGATGAGCTGGAGTGAAATCAAGCTCGAGCGCCATTACAGTGAGTAAAGAGAGTAAAAGCGGCGATATTAAAGGACGAAAACGAGCGCTTCATTACGGGAATGCTGGCAATAACAATACGACTAATGGTTAGGGCGAGATCGTCTCAAATCCCGCTGCTGCAAGAATTACCGCTGGCTACTGACAAATCCCAGTCGCGATTATTGCTTGTTTTATTGGTATTGTTATTATCCGAATCAGAATGCTTATTTGTCTTTACAACTTGTATGTAGTTTTAATAACGAATAGGTCTAGAGTGTGTAATTGTACAAATAACATAAAAAGAAATTTTAAAAACATCTAATAAAATTGTGTTGTTTGAGAAATCGTTTTTTAAAGATTCTTTGGCTATTTTAGAATTTGTTGGTAGTCTTATATTTAATGATCTACTTATATTAACTACAAATAAATGTGTTGCCCATTACATACTTTAATAGAAATAGAATACACATTGTAATAGAATATTATCTCTGAATCTAGTCTGTGATCATTTTTTTTATATATTTATGGTTTTTTTTTTTGTTTTAAGCCAATAAGAGCTGAAGGGTGTTGAATAGAATCACATAATGTCCAGTAAAGTTTTTCTTCAACAAATAAAACCCTATTGCGGCTAATGTTGCCTGTTATTGTTATTGCTGACGCTATTATTAGCAAGCTGCATTAGCATAATTCATGCCTTCTATTTAAAGTGGTTATGCATAATGAAATCGCATCAATTATAACGCATTGTTGGGTAACAACGTGTATTGTTTAACACAAATTATGTTGATTGGTACTAGTTGCGCTAGAAGATCCGAATTGTACTTGAGATATTTAAAAAGTAAACTATATGCCGTTTATGAAAGACAGTGTAAGGTTTGAATTTGGATTGGAAAATGAGATTGTGTTTTCAGCGTCTGACTCATTCATTATATTAAGGGTCATCATAAATGATTAGCCTAGACCTACATATGTCCAGCATGAACTTTTAGTTGAAATGATGATACATGACAAATTTCTGACAAACATATCTTTTTATGACTCTGTTGTGGAATCGTGACCACAGTCTTGTATAAGACGGCACAATCCATACTACGTGCGGGTAGGTCACGTAGGCGTTGCGGTTATTTTTGCGTCTTACATTGGAACTGCCAAGGAGCTAGATAACTGCTGCGCGCATTAGTGATAAGAAAATGGAATTCACAAGTTTTGCAGTCTATTTTTGTTGGCATTTTCCTGCTGTAGTTTGAAGATTATAGTATTTTAGGCGCGAAGCCATGATCATCTGCCAGATGATGAAGTGTTATGTCAGGCATGGGAACGCGGCGCTATTCCCCGATAACTGTAGTCGGGATTCCCTGACCGTGCGTTTTGCTTTGTAAACTTCGCTATCGCGTTGTAGGACTTTTTGGTAATTCTCGCAATTGTAGGCGATTTTTCTTGATGTTAATTGTGTAAAGTATGCTGCTTGTCGCTACAGTATGTTAGTTGCTCTACACTGTAGTGTTCTAAATGGGAGGATTTTGTTCACAAGTGACCGATCGTCGCTGATAGTCGCATTGCAGGGACAAACTTCTATAATTTTCTTGAAAGAAACAAAAGAAAGAAGTAGACGAAACAGAACAAGGACAAGTTATATGAAAATGAGCTTATTAATACTTGGAATATTTTCTAATGCTTTTTAAATTAACTTCTTAAATGAAAGGAATTCAAAAGTTAAATATCATCTAGGTAACCTTAAGATAATTGTATTGCAAGAGCATATTTAGTTAAACCAATTAATGAAGGCTATTTAGAGAACAATCATATTTCATAGCGCAATATTGACTCCTATTAAATAGCTAATAGTTTAGATCAGGTCATAAAACAAGCAGTTATATATGTTATTAAAATAACTTGCAAGGCAAATCAATAAAATTGATGCAATTACGAATGATTTTACATATTGTGTGCGAGTGAGTCAATGCAGGTTACGTAAACTCGTAAAGTTAATAAAAAAAATCCAATATTTAATGAAAATGTAATCAAGAATGTTAAATACGTTCTAAGTGGCCATAAACATGTATATATAGTTTATAAGAATAACGTAACGAGCCACTCAGTAATACAACAAAACAAAAGAAGCTTTAATTTAATTTTGTTTTGTTTTTCACACAATGCCACCTCGTCCCAAGTTAAGCAACTTAATGCTTGTGTTATGGTAACGAGATGGATGATAAACTACTTATATACATTTTTTTGTATATACATACATATTATAGATAGAAATGACACCCAGACTCCGAGCCAATGCCTCTGGTTTAGACAAAGACACTGGCCCGACCCCCGAATCGAACCCGGGACCCGTTGATCCAAAGGCGGCACATCTGACCACTCCAACGAGGCAGTCATAAACATCAAAAATATGTTTACGAAAATAAAACAAGTTTGTATTAAAAAGTAAACAAAAGGTATCAAGTAAACTAAGGGGGAAGCAAATAATGAAAATATAATACCGTAACTTAAATATTAATATAATGCAAGAACTTGAGCACACTAAGGTACGTAAGGCAATCTGTATAAGGCGAAATAACATCTTCATAGAACGTAGGAGGATCTCGCCATAAGCAAATAGCGTTGAGATGAGATCCTCCATCTCTGTATATGCACAACTATAATTATACGACATTATGTTGCATGTGCTCCAGAGTTGGCTCCAATATTAACGCGCCTTTTCCGACTCTCCTACGATACAGGCGTAGTCCCTCATTCCTGGAGGATGGCTGTTGTGCACCCCGTCCCGAAAAAAGGCGATCGCTCTGATCCGGGTAACTACCGGCCCATTGCCATCACCTCCTTGCTCTCCAAAATAATGGAATCCATTATTAATCGCCAACTTTTACAATACCTAGAAGAACACCAGCTAATTTGCGACCGCCAATACGGGTTTCGTCAGGGTCGGTCGGCTGGCGATCTTCTAGCCCACTTGACCCATCGCTGGGCATTGGCGATAGAGACCAAGGGGGAGGCCATGGCCGTTAGTCTGGACATTTCGAAAGCTTTCGATCGGGTGTGGCACAAGGCGCTTCTTTCGAAGCTTCCGTCTTATGGGCTGCCTGAGAAACTCTGCAATTGGGTTACCAGCTTCCTCACGGAGCGCAGTATCAAAGTCGTTGTCGACGGGACATGCTCCAACGTTAAGCCCGTGAACGCTGGTGTCCCACAAGGCTGTGTGCTTTCCCCAACTCTGTTTCTTCTGCATATCAATGATATGTTACATGCTGATAACATTCATTGCTATGCAGACGACAGTACGGTGGATGCCTTATACTTTGGCCACCCCAATATTTCTCAGGCGCACATCCTTGAGTGTCGGAGCAAAATTGTGTCTGAAATCGAGGCTACCTTAGACCAAGTCTCGCATTGGGGTCATCACAACTTGGTGAAGTTTAACCCCCTAAAGACACAAGTTTGCGCGTTTTCTGCCAAAAAAGCTCCCATGGTCGTGCCTCCTCAGTTTCAAAACACTCCTCTTGATATTAAGCCGAGTATTGGGATTCTCGGTGTTGACGTAGGGAGCGACGTTCAATTTCGCGGTCATTTGGAAGACAAAGCTAAGCTGGCCTCCAAAAAACTGGGTGTCCTCAACAGAGCGAGGCGGTATTTCACGTCGGCACATCGCCTCCAATTATATAAGGCGCAAATACGGCCACACATGGAATACTGCTGCCACCTCTGGGCCGGGGCTCCACAGTACCAGCTCCTTCCTTTTGATCGCATCCAACGTCGTGCAGCTCGAATCGTCAATAGCGATAGTCCTAATGATCGGCTTGATACTCTAGCCCTGCGAAGAGACGTGGCGTCTCTCTGCATTTTCTATCGCACTTATCACGGAGAGTGTTCTGAGGAATTGTTCGATCTTGTCCCTTCCGCTTCTTTCCGCCACAGATCCACCCGCCAGAAATACCATCAATTTCATCTGGACGAATGGGTGTCCACCACCGTGCGGTTTTCAAGAAACTTTATACCGCGCACAACGTCTTTGTGGAATCAATTACCAGCGGAGGTATTCCCGAACCGGTACGACATGGCAACCTTCAAGAAACGAGCCTATTCCTTTCTTAAAGGCCGGCAACGCACTTGCAACCCCTCTGGTGTTGTGGGTGTCCATGGGCGGCGGTGATCACTTACCATCAGGTGACCCGCTTGCTCGTTTGCCTACCTCTTCCATAAAAAAAAAAAAAAAAAAAAAATGTGCATGGATTATAAATAGAAGACATAATCTTTGCGACATTGTAGCATATCGCGTTTAAATAACCTCAGCAGAGGTCGCGTGGAATTTTGTATTTTGAGCATGTTTCAAGTCCGAAATTAGTATTAGTGGCGGTTTTACTGCATTTTGAACGGCAGATTGTGTGATTTTTTAATACAGGTGTATATTGAAGGATGTGTACAAATTAATTTGGCAATCCCAATGAAGTACCGAAGAAAAGAATAAGGATGTCGAATATTATAGGGAACTAATAAACATATAAACGTTTGTTCAACATCCATCGTTTGAGAAAAAAAAATCATAAGTCGATGAAAGAATATACACACCGCAAGAATCTATAGATAGTCATCTCTATTAATTAACATAAAGTTTATAACATTGTTATTTGTAAAAATCAAGAAGCTTTATCATCATGCAGTACAGATAAAATTTAGGAACTTGACGAAGCAAACGTTACAACATCTACTCTTAAAAACTATGTGCATTCTAGAATTGCCAGTAGGTATTGCAATTCTTTACAAATATCTCTTGGCAACTGGTGTACAAAACAAGGCAGTAAATTACGAACGAACATTGCTATTTTTAAGCGAGAATTGTAAATTAATGGCACTATATTACTTAAAGAGCAAACGCGAACAAGTTTTCCTGCAATTTAGATAGTTTCACTACGAAATGGCCACAAATTAATAATATTATACAAACAATGTAGTTTACATTGCCATGCCAAGTCAACTTTATTAACAAATGGATATTATTTTGAAGGAATTTTAAAAATTCCCTTCACATCGGACGTTAATTGCTCAACAATTATAACGATTAAGATCATCGTAAAAAATGGCAAATGTTCTTAATCGTGTTAATAGAGCATTTCATTCATTAAAAGTCAACACGTATTGTGCGAGCGTCGATAATGCAATTTAATCTCTCTACTTATAATTAGTCGACCGCACCTCGCAATTAGGTCTCGATTA
Source organism: Clostera curtula (assembly GCA_905475355.2). Lineage (NCBI taxonomy): Eukaryota > Metazoa > Arthropoda > Insecta > Lepidoptera > Notodontidae > Clostera > Clostera curtula. The sequence goes on along the minus strand of FR997800.1, from coordinate 13,918,512 downwards.
TATGAATAGCTCTCGTTATTAAAGTAATATATAAAATATTCTCTAAAAGGAAACTTGGAATTAACTCGGGCACATATTGCGTAATAATGTTGCATTTTAATGGGCGGTTCGATATAAATGACTGTGTGCTGGTCACTTTTATTGCACTTCATTTTCTTATGGCTTGATAAGTGTGTTCACTTTTTCTTACATACATTTAACATGCGGCTATAATTATAAAACTCTTTATGTAGTATAGATGCATCCATTATATGGCAGTCCTTTGGCAGGTATAGTGTAGTTTTGGCATTATCTTCATCATGCCAAACCTACCCCAAAAAATTGCAATGCAAATGTATTTACAATCCAAAATATACTGACAATATTTCTGTTTTGTGTTTAATTTCTCTTCTTTTATTCTTACATTCTTATTTACAAGAAATTATAACAAAACTGCAAAAAGATATTATTATACGTCTAACGCATTCAAAGCAGGCAACTTTAGATTTAAATACTAAGCCAGAAAACTAGTAGTATAGTATGGTGTATGGAGATTACCACCTAGCATAATGATAATTATAAATATGACGATTTATAAGAGTTTCGTGATAAAATCTACGTAAATAGAGTTCCTTTTGAGGTTGAGTTTAAAATAACTTATGTTAAAGATCTTTGAAGTCGCAAACAATGTCTTGATTATAGCCAACATCTTGATCAGCATGAACTTGTCGTTTTCTGTCTGGCTAAGACAAATTAATTAATCAATGATGGCGATCATACAAAACTAAATTGGGTACGGTCAATTAACGCAAATGACGATGCAAAACGATCTGATGTAATCTATAAGACCATACATCATGACATCTTGACATCACCGATTGGTACGAATAAAAAGGTGACGGCTTGAATTGGTCCGTGGTTCGGAGGATAAACTGAATTGTTTTGCAGCCGTCTGGGCTCAAGTATGAGTACTTATATACAGTATTGTAGTATGTATTATAAAATGACAAGTTTACTAACATGTGGAAAAATTGAAAAAGTCGTGTTGTTCCTTATGTTAATTTACATAGCATGTGTGGTGACAGATTTAGAATACATTGTGTCACCACCCCATTCCATCCATGACGGTGTCGTAAGAGCAGAAAAAAGAAAATAATAATGCTGAAAATCTAGCCACAAGAGAAGGAAAATTTGAAACTTGTGCCAACCCGACTGGCCAGCGTGGCACAGTAGCCTAATTTCCCCATCTGTAATTGGAGGAGGACCGTTTCGGCACAGGGTCATCTATGGGTTGAATAGTCAAGTTAATTTATACGAAAGAATTTAAAGTATACTTATTTTCAATTGTTTTAAAGATGCCTATGATACCAGTAACTTAATAAAACCAAGCATTTGAACGCCTGCCAACAGGTAACGCGGTAACTTAAATCGCAAAATGGCGGTAGCATAAAGTGTTTCATGCGCAAGCGCACCGTGCGCGTTGCAGCGACGCGCGAGCGCATGTAAGTGGGTCGCACGCGTACAACGACCCCGCGCCCGACTTCAGGGTTAACGCCAAGTGCCAGGCAAAGGGTGGTCGTGTTGCATTGTGAAAAATACAGTCATTTAACGTTATAGCCTAATATAAAGATGACACATAGACACCAGACAGTGTGAAAAGAGGCTACTAATTATGACACATACAAGAGAGATATTACAGTAATAAGGCTGCTAGCACTTCGGCCTTAAAAAAAAATTCATAGATGTCTCTTTACATTGACGAAGTGTGATCATTCGTGAGAATAATCGGTCCGGTTGAGCAGTTGTAAACTTTGGTGTCAAACCAAAGTTTACAACTGTTCAACCGGCCCAACAAACAAGTAATAAATTACTTGCTTAATACCGTCACCATCCAAATCCACAACTCACTAAACAGTAGCTCGATGATGATATAAATCTTTTAACTACGGTTATGGTGCCAACCTCCGATTGCAGCAACAGCTAACCGGGTCAAGCTAAAAATAGAATTCAAGTTCAAAAATGTCAACAGTATCTACCAAGAGTAGCAATTAGAAACGTAATCACTTGACAACATCTTTGGGCGCAGACGTATGAGAATTTTAACGAGATAATTAGTCGGGAGAGCAATGCACTAAACAGATTAAGGCCGGTAGCCGCTAATAGAAGGCTCCAGACGCGAAAAAGCCCATCAATTATAAAACGATCAAACCGCAAATTAGATTTTAACAACCGCTTTTAAATTTTTGCACCTAATGCTGGTTGCTTAGCAGTTATAAATGCTATTAATCATTACTGAAAGTTTTAAATTACATTCAAGGAGCTTGTTACGAGCTCCTTAGATTAAATTGCTATTTTATCTAGGGATTAGATTTGCAATGAGTATAAAATTTTAAATCAAACAATTATTTTATGTAATAACTACATACTAACTGACCCCGCAAACGTATTTTTGGCATAATATATATCGCTATTAAAAAATAGGGATTGATCGTAGGGGTAAAAATTTTGGGTTGTATGTATTTTTGCATGCTGCATCATTAAAATAAAAAAGCAAAATCTGTTGTCTTAAAAAATAAAAATAAATATGTTTTATGGCCTGAGATTGTGTCCATGATGAAGCAATTAAGTACACAGTGAGAAATCCTTTCATGTCTTGTTTACATCTTAATAATGGTCAATATACTTTATTAACTACATAGCACGTATTGTGACACACTTAAATACTGTTTCTGTCAACAACTGCAAAACAGTAAATTCATTAGTAATTATGCATCTGTTTAATTAAACTGCTTCTGAAATCAAGGTTTGTTTTACAAACATAATGTAAGCAGTTATCGCGATAATTACAGCATATAATAGAGATTGGAGATCATTGACCGCTCTAGTTCTATTATAGTAGCTACAACTAGAAATTCAACACTGTTTCCATAACATTTCATGCCTTCGGGATGTTTTAGTGGTATTTACGTGTTGAAGTAGTCTTTGGCTTAACGCGTGAAGCGTTATTATCACATTATTATAAAATTTACGAGAGAATAGATTAACTTTTATTGGACTTACGTTTTCCTTTTCTTACTCACCAATACATGTAGATGAGTCGGAACGAGATGGCGAGGTTGCCCACTAGACTATGAGAAAAAGACATCTTCCAGATCTTGGCAATATAGTTAGTTAATTGCCAGTAATAATTCAACATATAAGATGTTTATTAAAAAAAGAATAGCAGACATCCAAGAAATAAGCCTATAAATATAAATTTTCTATGGGAGCAATCTGGAGACTGGATTTTCCAAATCGGTTTGAGCATGTCAGAGTTATGTCATAACAAGCGAAAACAAGTCTGTCAAAAAGGAGGTATTATATACAGAGCAAAATGTTACAACATAAATGAGGTGTATTTATATTTTAGCATTCAAATAACAATGGAGATTTCCACTATTGTATGAATACCGAATGCATGTATTAGGCATGTGTATTGTTTGATTAGACACATACTGCTAGTTTTCGCTACAATTAATCATGGTCAGGGTAGTCCCATTAGGCGTCCAGGCGTCTAGGATATAAATAACAGAGATCTAAACGCTTGGTGTGAATAAGTGTATAATTATGTAAACTGGGTAACAAGTTAATACATTGCCTGACTTTTTGTTTACGCTTCTTGTTTGTGACCCAACTTGCATTGTTTTGACAATCTTTTTGATTTAACTTATTTTTTTATTTCCCTTTTCCCACCTTTGATTTATATTAACTGTAATTTTAGCTGGATAATAATCATCATTAAATGAGAAAATTGTCTCAGATCATGGGGTGGTCAGAATAAATATATTATCAACTATTTAATATATCTAGTTACTGGCATGACACCTTGATTTGACTAAATTAATACATACTTTCAATTAGACGGCAAGCAAACCTGGACATCCTGATCACAAAAATCTTTCACTGCTCGATGTCTCTTGAGGACCGATTTAATTTTTACAACTAAGTTCATCATCATTATAATTTCAGCCAAAAGACGTCCACTGGACATAGGCCTCCCCCAAAGTGTTCCACGAAGGCCTGTCCTGAGTCTCCCTCATCCATCAGCACTGCTATGCTGCACATGCTATCAGCACTGCGTTTTCCGGAACGCGGTCGCCACTCTAGGACTTTCCTGCCCAATCGAGCGTCAGTCCTGCGAGCTATGAGCTTAAAAACTAAGTTACCAAATTGTAATCAAATTACCTATATCGTAGCAGAATTAAATTAAGCGTCTTTAAGTAATACAATTTACATTATCACTATCACTGTCACTACATAGTATAAAACAAAGTCGCTGTCATCTGTCCGTCCCTATGTATGCTTAAATCTTTGAAACTACGCAGCGGATTTTGAAGCGGTTTTCTTTTATAGATAGAGTGATTCAAGAGGAAGGTTTGTATAATACATGTAAAAATTTAGATGTTCATCATTGCACCCGTGCGAAGCCGAGGCGGGTCGCTAGTAATAAATAATTAATCAAATTTATAGGTATTCAGATAATCGCCTTATTCACAGTTACAGATTTCTAGACTATGCAAATTTTATCACGATTCCTAAGATTTAGTACTCGTTAAGATACTAGTGGCGTCATGTTTGAGATTGAATTTATGTTTATTTGTAAAGTAGGACAATGTAAGCGGAATACAACAAAAATAGTTAGGTGACACAGAGGCGTGGGAGATAAATGCAAACATAATTTATTACAGGCAACGTCAGTTTGTAATCTTTGGCGATACATAAAACAGAGGAAACACCATTTACGAGTTTAAGACTAACCAAATACATAGATAATGCCATACCTATTAACTGCCACACAAAATGTATCGCAGTATTACTTGTGGATCTTATTGGCTTTATGCCGAACTGTGTTTCCATTGATAGTATTACGTAGCGATTTGTATAAGACGCATAAAATAACGATTTGTATCTATCAACGTATTGGAATATTGTTACTTTGTTTAACTTTTTTTCTAGTATTGTACTCAGAAAACTTCTCTGTTTGACTGCTTTTTGACCTATTGGTTTCAGCAAGTTATTGTAAGGTAGGATTTAGAATACATAGTGTCACCATCCCATTCCATCGTAAAGGTGTCGTAAGAGCCGACAGAAAGAAATAACAAGGCCGAAAAGCCTAGCCGCAAGAGAAGGAAAACTCGGTAAGAAACGCTGTGCCATTTTGTCTGGCCAGCGTGGCACAATAGGCTAATTTAATGACCCTCCACGTAGCTGGAGGAGACCCGACTCAACAGTGGTCTGAGTTGTAGTAGTAGTATGTATGAGATCCTATATTACACTGGACGTCTTAGTCTAACTAGAGATTTTGTTACTTAGTCCTATAGCCAGCTCTAAGTGAATTAAAAAAAAAAACATTTAAATAACTTAATGTGCCAGACTTGTAGTCAGCAACAAATCTATAGAATTACTACACACGTTTGCTGTAACTTAACTCATAAAAGTTCCAACAACTGTTAAAATATGTGAACCGCAGCGAAACATTAAGCCAAACGACTTCTAAATGTACGCAAACAAGCCATGTTTATCAAGATTGAATTCAGCGATGTCAACAAGAACCGGCTCCAAAGTCGTACCTTGTATGGTCCTATTGCCATGTAAGTGAATACTTGCGATAACTTCATAAAAACTTGTTCGGCTATAACATTCAACGTTAAGCAACGATTGGCGATTAAATTTGACTTACCAGTTGGCGTTCGAGCCCATTTCTCCATATTTGCGAAGGCAATCGACACAAAGCGCATCTACCATGATTTTAAAACACGGAGATGAGATACTAATGAACGTTAGACCTTAATATTGAAAAAATAAAATAAAATTTCTTGACGAGGCATTAATTATATCGAACAGTGTTTTCCAAATTAAAAGGAATATAAACATATTTATAGTTATTTAGAGTAGTTGTACAATTTATCTTTATCGCAAGTAAATTGAAAAGGAACTTTATTCATGTAGGTTTAATGTCAAAACTCTTGTAAATTGTCATATTGAATATTATATCTATCTAATATTACTACTACTATTATATCATTTTTCGCCCTTGTCCCACGCTAGGTCGTAGTTTCCAGAGAATGTAGATAGGACGCCGATAGGAGATCGGCGCCCTATCTACATTCATGTACTTCGTATGTTCTCGTTCACACAATCCATCCATCTCTTCTCCCACAACGTCTATCTACGTGCATACTGAAACCGCCGCCGGTTCGGAATGCCGTTCCACAGAGAAGAGCCGCCAAGAAACTATGTAGTGTGTTTTTTTATGATCTGTTTGAAAAAGTAATTTTCTGGAATAAACTTCTCTATAAATCTAGTTTATACGTTTACTACCCCTTGTCCACATGTGGCTTTGTCTGTAATTGGTTTAAAGATACCACGCAAGAAGCCAAAATAGCACAACCGATTGCATTACCACGTCAATACGTATCCTATGGTTGCTAAATCGATGTGGTTGTCTGGAGCTGATACTGGACGAAAATTCACACGCTCATGAGCCTTTTAAGGCAATTCTTGACTATCAGCATCGAAAGCTTACACGTAAGACGAAATATCTGTTGCGAGTTGCGACACTTAAGGAGTCTGACAGAGGTTAAATACGGAGTGATTTAGCAGAATTGGAAAAGATCGCCGACTATATCTAGTATCGTGTTACAGTAATGCTTCAAAATGTACTAAGATATGTTAGATTTGAAGCCCTAACTTTTTTGTTTCACAAAAAGAACAATCAATTATCATCTTTCACTTAATTAATATTAAGGCGAAAACTGAACACCTTCATCACGAATCTATTTACACGCGATGCAACTTCATGAAATAGGTATCTTCCAGAATGTGGTACAAAGAAATGTATGAGAAATATTAACTTAATGTACTAACCTCATCATTTATATTATATTGACTAACTGTGGCAATAATTATAAGCGGTAGATTTAACTGTTTATTTTTGTGTACGTTTGAAGACAACTGTCATCTAGTCTCTCAGACCACGACTACCTAACATTCGTCGGAAATTAAATAATGTAATATATATGCGATAAATCCGCTAAATAGTTTTTTATTTCAATGTGGCAATAATAGGTATAAACCTCATCAACATTACTAAGAGACTAGAGAGAAATATTTGGAATTCGCAATATGTATTTCGTTTACAGCATAGAGTACAATTTTAACAGTCCAAGCTATTAACCAGTAATAAGACACATTTAATAGTATTTAAATATATTTTTCTAAAAATGATAAGTTTTGACACGTATCAACTAAATAATATACTACACAGAGCTATCGGTATAAATTAAATCTCATTACAGGTAGAGATCACTAAATAATTCCTGGTTGTCGGTTCAAAATTATTGCATGTCGTGCTATTGCTATCATTCTACGAGTTTTTGCAGCAAAGGAAAGCTGCATCTAGACCTAGCCAGCCCTATTGTATCTATTAGCCGGCTACTTTCTCATTTCTTGCCATTTACGGTCCGCTGAGAAAATCGAGATGCATTTTGTAGTATATCAACGCATAATGGAGAGACGGTATGACAGCATATCTAAGGCATTCACGGATCGTCGAAGCCACTTAGTGTGGATGAATGTGTTTGTTTGGTATTCTTGCGCCTAAGTGAATGTGATTCATCATCATCTGCAGGATATGGGTTAGGGCTAACAGCATTGTTTTAATGGAACACGTCTTACTGCGATGACAGACGGATTATTAGGATATCGACTTCAAAACAAAATTGGTATATGACACTAAGAGTTCTATGTCGACACATGCATTTTATACCAATTTTATACCTTTCTTCTCCTTTCATTCTTCCGGTTCTGACTTAATTGTTTATCCTGCAATTCATATTAAACTAGTTAGGATCGAGGCTATATCAGCAACTATGTATTCTGGGCATTTGATACATGATGACTTTAAAACAATATTTATTCTTCCTTTTTTCTAAATACGAAGGTTTCCTCTTATACGTTTAAATAATTGAAGCATACTTCAACCTAAAGTTCCAGAACATGGCAAATGTACAATTTAGCACATTGGACGGGAAAAGGAATACGCAAAAAATGTTTGTATGTACCTACAATTTGTAAACCAGCGCCAATATATACGGGAAGCCTTGAGCGCGGAGTCAGGTTGCAAGCGAGACTCCGTCGGATTTAGTTACACGGGCGACCGCGCGCCCGCCACATCTTCCTACGCGATTCTTTAGTAAAGGAATTATTAATTTAACTGCTTGAAGTTCTTGGAACACCAGAATATTTGAAGTGTAATCAAAACAGTTGAATGTATTTATGTCATACTTTAGCAGATATTTTTAGGAAAAGCAAATTGGGGTTTCTTTATGGTGTTAAGCAATTACCCAAAGCTCTATTGCATTTTCAGGATATTACAGAACCCGAATAGATTTGAAAATGTTATCCATATACCATATTCTGCTAACTATACTTCGCTCTTATAAACTTTAAGTTTATGAATACAAACGGAAAAAACTTCAATCCATTCAACTTTCTGAAACACGCGGAATTAAAAAAAAATTATTTGTGCAAATTACGTGTTGCTATTCAATCTGAAAATGTTCACAGCGGGGTTTACTTGTTGACAAAAATAAGTGTTACTCAAAATTTGAATCGTAAGATAGCGATCGATACACAAAAATATGTCAACACTAGGTAAGCCAACATTTTTCTGAACGAACATTTCTTAACAACCTATAGAAAGAAATGATTTTCGCAAGCACAAAATCACGGACAGAAACTGCATAACGTTTTATGAAGTCGTCCAGCTCGTTAGGCCATGTTTGATCAGGACTCACACATGCAAGCACACTCGTACAGCTGACGTGAAAATTACCTCGCGATAAATTCATAAGCCTGGCTTTAGGTCTTACGAGCGACGCAACCGGTCTGCACAATCAATATGCCGGCAGACAGCGGGACACCATAAATAGAAGTAATGGTGAACGGTATGAATACGACTACTCAGCCCATAAATGACCTACTGCTGAGTCGGGCCTCCCCCCATCACAGGGAGGGTCACGCTGGCCAGACAGGTTGGGTTGGTTTACCTTCTCTTGCTTGGCTTGGTTTTCAGCCTTATTTCGGCTCGCCGCGGATGGAATGGTGACACTATGTATTCTAAAACCGTCACCACACGGAATTACGGAAGACACATTTACGGAATTAAGTATGTCATCATCATCATCGTTTCAGCCCATAAATGACTGGGTGGCTCCCGAGTCGGGCCATCTCCAAATGAATCAACGTGACAGTAGGCTAACCCTCCATGTAGTTGATGGAGGCCCGTCTCAGCAGTCACCTTGCCGTGGTGAGGGAGCTTGAATGCCTCAAAGATCCGTGGGGCCATACCGGCCAGGGCCTCCCATGCCGGGCGGGCCCACGGGGAGAGGTGAGACGAAGAGCGGCACCAACGTCCTCGGGTTGGCGCCTGCCGAGTGCTGACGGGCCTCCTCTGCGAGGACGTATGTCCCGGAAGGGGGCTGCGGGGCGGATCGATGGTGCGCTGCGGTAGATTGGGGCTCCGGGGACTTGGGTAGACGGTGGACCCTGTCCTCAGTGTCCTCCCTGGTGACGGTGCGGGCCCCTTCTGCCCTCGCCTGAGAGGTGGTGGTTCGGGGGAACCGCCACCGACGAAAGCCTCGATGACTGAGGGCGTCCCAGTGTACCGGGACGCCCTCTCTGATAGTCGCTTGCCCGCGTAGCGGGCACCACGCCGGGGCGTCACAGTAGACTGCGTTTACGCGAACTTGTGGCGCCCCAAGCGCGTCGTGTGAGGGTATACCGCTGGGGTTTTAGTGGGTAGACGACTCTTGGGTAGACGACCCTTGTCGGAGTCCCACATAATCACCGACCTCTCCCCCGGGGGGCGGTGGTATGCATAAAGGATTTCCCCAGCGAAACAAAAAAAAAAGGCCCGTCTCAGCAGTGGGTCATTTATGAGAAGTAAGAAGTTGGGTCAGCGATAATAATGTGTTTATAGCATTGATTATAAATAACAATATCTATTAAACCGTTTTCACTGAGTCTCTAACTGACGTTTGTTATTAAATTCCTGTAGGAAAATGGACTGGTATCGAGAGACCATTGAATTTTATTGCCCGACTGTACCGAGATTTATTGTAAAGAAATAAATTTGCCTTTATCGCGATACGTCTGGTCTACTTTTACATTTTACAAGTTGGAAGGGTACTGAGTAGGGTTCATTCCCGGGAATTCTCGAGCCGAGAATTCCCGGGAAATCGTTGGGTTTTGTTCCCGGGAAATCAAGCTCGAGAAAAGTCGAGAACTCGAGAAATCATGTACGTTTGTAGAAAAAAAACTTGCCGAGTTTTAATTTGTTTAAATTCTATTAACATGCCATAAATGCTGCTATGATTGTAATGAAATTATAATTTACATTTACTTTCTACCTGAGTTTAAGATATTATAGATTTCTTTCGTGTTTTATAGAAGCTATTTTGTTTACAAGATTTAAGTTGATTTTTTTTTCTAAATAACCAGCCCAATTGTAATTGTGCTGTGATCCTAATGTAATGTCAGTTAAGGTGAATGTTCCAGGTTAGCCCGCGAAATTCAAATGTTCTTACGTTTTGTGCAATTTGCAGGGCAGTGCTAGGTTGTATGATGATAAACATTTGATTCGCGGCTGTAAGACGTATGTAGTTACAGAGTTATTATCATCAAACTCATCACTACAACCCTCCAAGCTCATAAAGGTACAAGAATGACTTTGACGTTGAAAAAGTTTTTCTTGCACCTTTATGAGCTTGGATTTTGATGAATAAAATTCTATAACTACATACGTCTTACAGTCGCGAATAACATTTTAATCAACATACAACCTAGCACTGCCCTGCAAATTGCACAAAACGTAAGAACATTTGAATTTCGCGGGCTACCCTGGAGCATCCACCTTAAGATAATAGGTTGGGGAAAAAGTTTCGTCGCATTTTTTAAGAAATTTCAAATCATTTTTTAATATCGTTTATTTACATTTAACTAAAGTATGTAGCTACCATTTTGTTCGATAACTTTTTGCCATCTTGTAGGTACATGATCCCATTGCTATAGAAATTTTGGGACTACTGATCAAAATATCGCGACAAGTGATTTTGGTAGTCCTCTCGTGATGTTAACCTGACACTGCCTAAAGAATTCTGAAGAGACCGAAACATGTGGAAATCTGAAGGTGCAAGATCAGGACTGAAGATTTTATTACAAGTTCATACATACTATAATGCGAAAAGACTTTTTCCCCAACCTAATATTTACGTTTTCTTTCATGTTGATTTTTTGTTTAGTTTAAGTTCTAAATAACCAACTAAAAATGGTGTTGTCATTATGATTATGAGCCTGAATAATATTTTTTTCTGTAATATTTTTATAAAACAATATTTATAAGATTAATGTTTTTGAATAACATCGATGAAAGTTTTATAATTATTTTGATACTTTTATTTGAGAGGAAAACCACTGATTTTTAGACGCAATTGGAACCAAATAATATGAGAAAACGTACGTAAATCTAAATTTCTCGACAACCCGAGAGTCCCGAGAAATTAGCCTCGAGAATTCTCGAGACCCGAGAAATTGAAAAGCTCGAGAAATCATGAACCCTAGTACTGAGGTATAATAGTTGCTGGATATTGTGATGTTTACAGTCCATAATGAGAAAAGTACACGATAGGTACCAATCATATTATTTAAAATGAATAAATTTCATGGTCTCGAAGATACGTTTAATGCTGGCATGAATTATATTTGTACTTATGACTTTTTTGTCAAATGTTCCAAACACACGTCGCCCTTAATAGCCTCTATGGTAACCTTAAAAAATCTGCAGTATTCATAATGAATACAATCTTAGCAAAAGAACTATGATCGTATCCTTGGAATAAACATGTTTATCTTTTTATGCGCTGTAAAACATCGTATTACGGCGGGGTGAAGAGTTATGAAGATACCCCCACTGTGGAGAACACGATGCCGACACGCGACGCGGCGAAGAATTCAAATGCTCGGTACATTACGGTGATGGATATCTTTAGGAAAATTATTTTAGATGTGGAAACACCTGGACAAAAATGTTCTCTTAAAAACAACGTTTTGTTGTAAGATTAGCTTCTATTTTTAATGTATTAGCCTCCATGTAACTGGAGGAGGTCCGACTCAGCAGTGGGTCATATTTGGGCTGGGTAAAATTTACTACTAGTAATTTTTTATCAAAGCTGTAGTTATTAGTATGGTAATAAAATAAGGAACATTAGTTTCAATATAAATGTAAATTGTAAAGGATATTAGCGTGCCAACGTTTCTGAAGAATAATCGGAATATTTTGAGGTATACTGTCCTTTCATAGTTAAAGTATAAGGTGTGATTTAGTCTTCCGCAATTTTTTTAAATTAAAACTGTACTAATTTTTATTTGAATTTCCGTATTAAATAGGGATACCTCTAGAATACTCTTAAAGTATTTATACTAATGGTCATTCAGCTTCTCGAGGTTTCTAGAGCATTTTCAAGAACCCTTATTAAGGTGGATGCTCCAGGGTAGCCCGCGACTTGATGACTTTGACGTTGAAAAAGTTTTTCTTGCACCTTTATGAGGTTGGAGGGTTGTATTGATGATTTTGATGATTATAATTCTATAATTACATACGTCTTACAGCCGCGAATAACATTTTAATCAACGTACAACCTAGCACTGACCTGCAAATTGCAAAAAACGTAAGAAAATTTGAATTTCGCGGGCTACCCTGGAGCATCCACCTTAATAAGGGTTCTTGAAAATGCTCTAGAAACCTCGAGAAGCCGAATGACCATTAGTAATAAATACTATATGAGTATTCTAGAGGTATCGCTATTTAATACGGAAATTCAAATAAAAATTAGTACAGTTTTAATTTAAAAAAATTGCGAAATACTAAATCAAACCTTATACTTTAACTATGAAAGGACAGTGTACCTCAAAATATTCCGATTATTCTTCAGAAACGTTGGCACGCTAATATCCTTTACAATTTACATTTATATTGAAACTAATGTTCCTTATTTTATTACCATACTAATAACTACAGCTTTGATAAAAAATTACTAGTAGTAAATTTTACCCAGCCCAAATATGACCCACTGCTGAGTCGGACCTCCTCCAGTTACATGGAGGCTAATACATTAAAAATAGAAGCTAATCTTACAACAAAACGTTGTTTTTAAGAGATCATTTTTGTCCAGGTGTTTCCACATCTAAAATAATTTTCCTAAAGATAGACCTTAATAAAGACAATTTTAAAGAACTTCGGAATGGTGTGTTAAGCTTAGCACTAGCTCGCGTGAGCGACCAATAGCGTCGCCTACCACGTCAGTGGCACGAAATGGCATTTAAATTACCCCCGATTATCTTTCTAGACACTATCTAAATAAGCATAAACATTAGACGTTAAGCGCGATTGAGTCCAGACTTGAAGGTGAATTCAGTTCAAACGATAACAAATTGCCCGTAAAAGTGAATTAGCAGCGCATTACCGAACAGTTTTAGTGAAAATAATATTGTAGTATTTAATGTAATCAAAGAAATGGACTTGTAGACACAGTTTTATGAGGTAGTTTATGATATATTTCATGTTTAAGTGCATGCTGTGACACAGTAATTTAAAATAGATTTAACAACTTTAACAAAATTATGTTGCTTATAAATAAACTAGCGACCCGCTCCAGCTTCGCACGGGTGCAATTATGCATGTATTATACATATAAACCTTGCTCTTGAATCACTCTATCTTTTAAAACAAACCGCTTCAAAATCCGTTGCGTAGTTTTAAAGATTTAAGCATACATAGGGACGGACAGACGATATCAACATTGTTTTATACTATGTAGTGATGTAACAAATTTATTTATTTATTTAGGATTTCCAACAGAGAGTACAATACACATTCACTTAAACGAGATGATTCGATACAAATTCTTTTGCTTCTCTAATTATAGGAAACCACATCATTGACACAAATATGACAGAAATTAAATACAGAGATCTACGAACTTAAATTAATAATAATAATAAAATGTTGTTATACAACTAATTATTTTTTAAGAATTATAAAAATTATGATATATGGAAGGGAGTTTATTCAAACATTAGAAATTAATAATATTACAAAACAAAACAAATTTACACAGTGAAGGAAAAAAAAAAAAAAAGGTCTTGGGTCTCAATTAAAAAGAATATATTTCGAGGTAAACTATGAAGTAGATTACAAATGCTACTACTACTTTTCGACCCATAAATGACCCACTACTGAGTTGGGCAGTCGGTAGTCAGACCTGGAACAAAGCTCACTGTGCCACGCTAGACAGACGGGTTGGCACAGGGTTTTGTTTCAAGTTTTCCTTCTCATGCGGCTAAGTTATCGGCCTTGGCATTTCATTTGTCGGCTCTTATGACACACTCAGAATGGAATAGGGTGGTGACACTGTGTATTCTAAGTCATTAACCACACAGCCTACAAATATAATATAATATCATAAGTTGCTCGAAAACCAATTCAATAACCGACCTAGCTAACTAGTGTATTTTTTAAAGCATCAATATCAACACTTATCTTTTTCGAGTAATTTATGCAATTTTTCTTAGAACATTCGTTGATACACTGAGAACATTCGTTGATAATGAACTATAAATATGAACATATAAAATTGACTTTATTCTCCAACGGATTGTTTACATAATTAAGCAAATCACGGTAGTTACTTAAGACATTTTACTTCCACCATTCGCGAAATTCTGATTAGCAGCTACATAAGCTACCTTATGCGAAAATTAGGTTATGTACTTCTAATTGAACATAACGCATGTATATAATTAGACGATATAATCGCTTAATTGCATACCCGACCATTTTCTCTTCGGTAATCACGAGTTTAATATAAATCATACTACAGACACATTAATATTACCTTTAAGTATACATCATCATCATTTGAGTCCTTAAATGACCCACTACTTAGTCGGCCTCCTCCAAAATGGAGGGAAATTCGCCTACTGTACCACGCAGGCCAGACGGGTTTCATTTCAAGTTTTCCTTCTCTTATGGCTAGTTTACCTTGTCATCTCCTTTTATCAGACCTTACGACACACTTGGGATGGAATGGGCTGGTGACACTATACATATATTCCAAATCCGCTACCACACGGACGGTAATAGATGACGCTAATATATTCATTCAATTTCATAGATAATATATTTTTTTATCCAATCAACGTAGAAACAATAATCGCGTATTGTATTTTGATATTAAATACAATATAAGTTTATTAAGCATGTTTATCACTTCTGTAATCTGTTTTCACTACGTCACTATTACTACACGGTTAGCGCAGTGGTTGAGCGATCGACTTCTGCGCAGATTGTCGCGGGTTCGATCCCCGCACGGAAGAAATATTTGTACGACCTACAAGTTTTTGTCCCGGGTCTGGGTGTTTTCTATCTATAATTATGTATGTATTTACAAAAAAAAAAGTAAATGAGTAGTTTATCATCCATCTCGTTACCATAACACAAGCATTAAGTTGCTTAGCTTGGGACGAGATGGCGTTGTGTGAAATGTCCAATGATATTTATTTATCTATTTACTACCACAAGCAAGTGGAGGTTAGGTTATCAGTATTCTGTTCAACGTTTATTGTTGGCCTATGCTCATATTATACACACAAACTGAAAATCTTCAATATGTCACAAGCGACCATGAAGTTCCATGCGTAACAGCGAGCACCCATCCTACGATGGGTAAATATTAATTTTGACACAGGGACAGTAAACATTTATTCTGTTAGCTGGTGGATTTTGTGTCACATTGCAACGATCGGTTAGTAATATCGATATTTGGTGTCACATTCCGATATGACGCTACAGCACTTCACGTGACAGATGTCTGTACTTTTCATTTATACTATTAAGCCCATAAATGACCCACTGCTGCTTCAGACCTCCTCCATATACAGGGAGGGTAATTAGCCTACTGTGCCTCGCTGACCAGACTCGTCTTTTTTTTTTTTTTTTTTTATCAGTTACTTGAATGCCTTTGACCCTAGGCTTGCGTGATGGAAAGCTACGTCAGGGTCTAAGATGGAGCAGGCAATTCAAGGAATTGCCCTGTCGGGCACCGGCTCTCACATACACACGACGGAACACAGTAAAACTGCTTGGCGTCGGACTTAAATGTGAGGGTGGTAGCCAGCCGGGCGGACCGTTCGATCCTACCACCAAGCGTGCTGGGTTTTGTTGACTTTTACAACACGCGTTATTTCCCAGCGTGCGGTGGGGAAGTTTTATATTCTGACCCGTCCCCACACGGGAAAAAACGTCTCTGACCAGACCAGGGTTTGTAGTAAATTTTCCTTCTCTTACGGCTAGGTAATCCGTGTCATTTCTTTTTGGATGGAATCTGGTGATGACACTGCATATTCTAAATTCTATATTATAATAAGATCTGTATTAACACGGAACACTAATAAATAATAAAAAAATCTATATATAAAAATGAATAGCTGTTCGTTAGTCTCGCTAAAACTCGAAAACGGCTGGAACGATTTTCCTAATTTTGGTCTTGAAATATTCGTGTGAGTCCAGGGAAGGTTTAATAAATAATAAAAACAACAATTTTATTATCCCATACAAACTGTTACCTGTCAAACATTTGACGTTCGTCCCGACGGTTCGCTATGTTTGGCATAATTACTTTTTTTCTTTTTAAATTACATTAAATAAGGGATTGGAATCGATAAGAAAAGGCGGTATATTAATTTATTATTAATTATTCCAATTCGAATTCAATATTCATAGTTCAGACAGGACAACGTCTGTCGGGTCAGCTAGTAAAATATAAATATCCTTGGACATTTCACACAACGCCATCTCGTCCCAAGTTAAGCAACTTAATGCTTGTGTTATGGTAACGAGATGGATGATATACTACTTATTATACATTTTTTTTTTTTGTAAATACATACATATTATAGATAGAAAACACCCAGACCCGGAACAAATACTTGTAGGTCGTACAAATATTTCTTCCGTGTGGGGAATCGAACCCGCGACATGCTGCTCAGCAGTCGATCGCTCAACCACTGCGCCAACCGTGACATCTGGTATAAATTAATGAAAAATATACTATTAAGTAGTAGTTATTTAATTGCAAAAGGAATTCAGTAATATACATTGTGCTGCCCACAGATGGGTCTCAGTGGTGAGACGGCAATCGCTGTGTAAATACTGGTAATAAGAACAAGCCAAGCCATCGGGTTAAACCCCAATGGGATTGGGAAAAAGTAGGTACTACGCATCGTCATCATTTCAGCCAAAAGACGTCCACTGATGGACATAGCCTTCCGCCGATGAACTCCACAAAGGTCGGCTGCATCCATCATTTTCCGGCGCCCTTAACCAGTTCATCGGTCTACCGTGTGAGAGGCCTACCAGCACTGCGCTTTCCGGAACGCGGTCGCCATTCGAGGACTTTCTGCCCCATCGGGCGTCGTTCCTACGCGCTATGTGCCCTGCCCAATGCCACTTAAGTATGGCAATCCTGTGGGCTATGTCCGTGACCGTAGACTCGTGGTCGCTCACTATGGGCTCCATCAGGCTCAAAGTCACCCAAAGGGCAGTGAAGAGAACTATGCTTTAACTAAGACCGAATCAGAAATGAGGATATACGCAGGGAAACCAGGATCACCGACAGGTACTATTTAATAAAGAAAATTATCGACAAACTTAACAATGCAACACTTAATTCTATTATTGTTTTCCACCAGTTACATTCGCCGCCACGTCACATTTCGATATAAGAAGTATGTGCCTACCGTAAACAGGCGTATGCATTAATAACAAATGTCGAGCTAAAAATAGACTCGAGAGCCGGGTTGCCAGGTCTTATTTTGACATTTCCTTTACCTTAACTTAAGAATATTCAACCAAAGAAGTTCAGTTATGATACACGAGAATGGAACCAAATACAAAATGTAGTATATTTCCGTCCAAGTAGAAACCCGTACTAATATTTTTATTTAGTGTTTATAATGTCGTTATCTTTGTACCACCATAATTGCAACCCTTTTAATTAAAAGAGCACCATGGAGTTTTTTGTCGGCTCATCTTTGTGGAATGGCATTCCGAACCGGTGGTTAAGACTAAATGATTAATTATATTTTTTGACTATTTAAATGCATTTGTAATAATTTATTCGAATGAAAGACATGTTGGATTTGATTATGCATGTTAATATACACACCTTTATTTGGATTGCTAAATATAAAAACAAATTACAATTCCGACGGTGAACATCTAGTTCATCAAACCATGTCCTGTAGCCTAAGTGATAGGCATTTCACAAAGATATTACAGTCCCTTATTATTCATATTTTTTTAATTTTCCCGTAAAACTAAGCAGCTTTAAGGAGTTGGCAACACTACGGGTGCGGCGGCCAGACGAATGACCGTAGCTTGACACACAACTGGCTCAAGGACCATGGAGATTAGATACCAGAGCTGCATACAAACACACTTATCGACTGACAATTGCAAAATAATCCATGTCCAAAACAATCTATTTATAAATTCAGTATTTTTTTTATTTTATTCTACCTTTTGGAAAGTAGGATCAGATTTTTACACCGACGAAAAAGAGGCGTGTTATAAGTTTGGCGTGGCATCGTGTCTATTAATAGGGTTAACCAAATTTGTTTTGAAAAGTAGCACGCGTAGGAGTAAGGCTAAATTGCGTAAATTAGGCTCTTTGGAGCTTAATTTTTTTACAAGTGTGAGTCACGAGGATATTTTAAAGCACCTGTACAACATATGTTCAACAAGGGCGTGACGATCGATTCTACACATTTACTGACGTTTCTGAGACATCTATAATATCACTTGATATTAACAAGACTACAAAATAAAGACTGTCATCGTTTTTTTTTATGTGAAACATAATCAGTCCGTTCGATAATCCTTATAAAAGTCGAACCCCAACATTTGACATCAAAAACTAATCCTTGACTAGCGAAATGCTTCCCTCGAGGCTATGTTGTATGTTAGTGTAAAATACGAAAATATTTCAAAACTATCTAAAGTGCATTATTATTCAGTACTTTAGCTGTAAAATATTGAACATTCTGTACAGTTTATTTATAATTTTACGGTATAACAAAATAATTCTAAAACAGCTCATCAGTTTGTTTTTACAAGCACGCAAGTGGGTGTGTGCCTATATTGCTGTTTATGAATATTTCACGAAAACGAGTTGTACAAACATTTTCACACTATTACGGAGGTGTGAATGGCTTCATGTAATACCACAAATCTTTGCTCATTTTTTATTCAAATTTATACTAGGTTTATATTTGACTGGAATGTTTCGTGCTTCATATTAACATAATTGTAACTAAGCGATATAATGATTATAGGGTAGAATTTGTTTGATGGTCTGATAGCAAAAGTACTGTATAAAGTTCAGTGTGATTCTTACAATTTGCAGCATATAGCATTTACATATTACGTGGTACGCGACAAATCCTGTAGTATTCTTTATATTTAAATATTTGGCTATAGCTTAAATTCACTAAAACCAAGGCAACTAATGATACAGAATGTAAATAATCCTACAGTCACTCGGAGTGAGCAGGCATAGATCTAATAAAAAGATGCAGGTCTATGTTGAAAATATTTTTCTATCTTGGAATATGAGTGAGATATCGATGTTTTTCTGAACCAATTTTTTGTTAAGAGTGGATTCCAGCTAAAACCAACCAACTGGTTATCGTTTTTACTATTCTACAAGCTTAGTGATCTGAATTCCATATTGTTTATTGGGTTCACTGTGCTAATTTCTGCACCAGAGGATTCCGAGAAAAGAGTTGCATTGTTTTTTTTTCTGAAAAATTGTTATGGCTCTGTAGCCATTTTTGTTATACCCTGTACAGAGGAATGTTTTGGGTAAAATTTATTATTATTCTATTATTTATTCTAATTCTAATTTTTTATATTTTTATATTCATGTGGTGAATTCAGAATACGTAGTGTAACCACCCCATTTCACCCTGAGGGTGTCCTTAGGGCCGACAAAAGAGAATGTTATGGCCGAAAACACTTTACATCCGAAGCAAGTACCAGTACTTGCTTCGGGCTTTGAACAGTATCAAGACACTGTTAGCCATGCCGTATTGTTATTTTAAGGTCTGGGCAAACAGCGGACGGGGCGGGATGGCGACGCGACGCTGGCGGGACGTGAAGAGTTGTAATGTATTAGTTAATGTAGAATAGGTCACATAGAGCCGTCATTATAATCAAATTTAGAATTCTGAAACAGGTAAACTACGTACATAATCCTTATGGATGGAGACGGCAATCCATAGAAACGACTAGAACTATTTTAGATTGTGACATGTTTAGTCAACCTGGTAACCAATCGATAAATTACTCCCTATTATTATTGAAGCTTTTCTGTGTGGAGCCGGATTTAGAACACATTGTCACCAACCAGTACCATCCTGAGGTCACCCTAGGCGTAGCGGTAAGAAAAGGAAAACTTCAAACAATCCATGTGCCAATGCGTCTTGCCAGCGAGACACAGTAGGCTAATTTCCCTCCATGAATTGGAGGAGGCCTTACTCAGATAATGGACAGAAACGACAACGACTATTCAAACTATTTAGCTACTCACTCTCCTTAATACTACTCTAATATCACTACTCAGCCCATAAATGACCCACTGCCGAGTGTGGGCCTCCTCCCTTATCAGGGAGAGTAATTAGCCTACTGCGCCACGCTGGCCAGCCGGGTTGGCACAAGGCTTAGTATCGAGTTTTCCTTCTCTTGCGACTAGGTTTTCGGCCTTGTCATTTCCTTTTGTCGGCTTACGACACCCTCTGGATGGAATGGTGACACTATGTATTCTAAATTCGTCACCACACGGATGGACCTCTCCTTATTAGCAGATATTATTATTCCAACAAACTAATAAACTATTGTTCCTTAAGCTCATCTCAGGGTCAATGATCGCTAGCAACCTTATTTTACGGCGACAACAAAGGCAAACTCCCACCTCTAACTTTTCAGCAGTAAAAATAATTTATAGCCCGGTAACTCTACCGTCCAGCAGACGTGCGAAAACTAAGATTAATTACGTAAAAGCCAGTCCATAGCAATGTTTTGTCTGAAATATTAAAAAGTTAAATACTTTTCTAGTGGCATAATTTAATTAACACACGCGGAATGTAGATATATTTAGTTACTTTTCGGGAACCTAAGTAAATAGTGTTTGGGAAGCTTACAGCTAGTACATATCACTATCATTACATATTATAAAACAAAGTCGTTGTCGTCTGTCCGTGCGTCTGTATGCTTAAATGTTCAAAACTACGAAACCGATTTTGAAGCGTTTTTTTAATAGATAGAGTGATTCACGAGGAATGTTTTTAAGTATAAAACATCCATGATATTGTAGAGAAACAGTGATAAATTTAGAGGTTCATCATAGCACCCGGGCGAAGCCGGAGCCGGTCGCTAGTTTAAATATAACTTACTAGCTTTTGCGCGCGGCTTCGCCCGCGTGGGCTTCGAACCCGTGCATATTTTTTATGAACATAAAATCGGTTATTGTGACTAAACTATGATAGTTAGATATGTGCTCTCGCAGACTTTTTTGTAGATCTTTATAAGACCTACAAACCCGTAGTACATCATTTTGTTCTATGGTCAATAGTTTTTGCAGCGCACGCATAAATAGGTTTTCGATTTTACACCTTGGTTTACAAAATCGCAATTTTCATACGGATCCCTAATTCTTTTGAAAATAAAATATAGCCTATAACCTTCCTCGATAAATGGACTATCTAACACTGAAAGATTTTTTGAAATCGGACCAGTAGTTGCTGAGATTAGCGCGTTCAAACAAACAAACAAACAAACACACAAACAAACTCTGCAGCTTTATATATTAGTATAGAGTATAGATAGATAAAGATCGTTGGCCATTTAGAAGTTTCCATTAGATTAATGATAGCATTAGAAAATTTAAAAATGTAAGAATCATTTCGTGTGCCTGTGTAGGAAATTAGATATTTTATTAGAATTAAGAAAGCAGTTCTCAGTTTGTTCTAAATTATAAGGACATTTGAATCAACATGGACCGGTTTTCAGAATCAGGAATACGGGCCATCTATTCGATATCGTAAGACATTAATTAATTAGCCTCTTTTATATAATATCTCTTTAAAAAATCAATTCGCAAATCCGGTTGAGGTCGAATGCGAGTAATAAAATAAAACAAATCCAAAGCAGCATAGTAACTTACAACACCTACATAATAATTAAATCATTAGTAAACACGAGACATTTGCATATTATAGCGGTAAATCATTGACAAGTGTTTTTTTTATAATAAAAAACTCATTGATTATGAACTTTTTAGAGAGCCGTGACAAGGCAGTTAACGTCAAACTGTGATTAACTTTTGCACTAGACGTTGTTTTGCTGTAGTTTCATTTTACACTATGAACCTCAGATAATAACACAGAGTGATAGTCTCGTAAATTTGTAAACATATTTTGTACGTTGAAGCCGAGAATCCATCAGTCTGCGACATTATTATTTTAGTTTAATAACCAATGCTAAAAGCAAGATGCTAGAAAGTTTAGCTTGGCTCATTAGACATTTTGTCCACTTACTAACAGAACTATGTCTCAAATTATGTCTTAGGGCTTATTTAAAATGGCTTAAATCAGCGACTACGCTTCTAAGGCTAATATTTAAATGCTTTGTACATTTTAAATTCCCACGGCGAAGAGACCAAAATAATAGGTTTATTGAATTCCGAGGCGTTAGCTAGTCGATGTGTAAGATTTATGCAGTTCTATTGTTTGTTTGGTGGTTTTGCATGGAATAATGTTCGCAAAATTCTTATTCATTTGTGTTGTTCGTGAAGCACATTTAATACCAATTGGTTACAATTAATTCAATTGAATGTTAAGGGAGTAAGATATTCCTAAATGTAGGTAAGAACAGCACTAGTTTAGTTTAATATACAGTTAACTTGGTATACCAGTTAAGACTGGAGGGTAAAAAGATTTTAAACCTAGTGTAAATAAAAGTCATCAAATATAGTGACGCCAATGATTACGATGGAATTATTAAACACAAATACTCTTTTGGTTAGAAGTGCAAGTATACGAGTATGTGCTCCAAGTCTGTAATTTATTAGAAGTCTTTTATAAAAAGGGCTTACCTTTATTTGATATGAGTTGACTTTGTGTTTGGGGAGAAGATTGAATGTAGAAAAGTCCAGCCTTCTCGAGAATATACCGTTGGCGCCTGCGCCAGCTCTGAAAACAATAAGAATACAGTTTAGAACAAACTCTGCAATAAATTAAACACCTAAATTATACTCGTATATTAAGTAAACGAAGAAGTTCTTGTGGTTTAATGTCAAGAAAAAGGTGAAATTTAAAAAGTAATACAACAGCTCTCGTACTAGTTTATTTGTATACAAGACACATTTAAAATTAAACATTTTACATGTTGTTTTCAGACAATAAGCATAATGATATTTTATAACATAATTAAATTAAAATCTATGGTAGATTCTTGGACGGATAAAGTAATGGTTTTTGTTACGATTTCAGCCAGACATTACGTGAACTAAAATTTATTGTGGAACGAATAATAACATCTTATTTACCAGTTGTGGTGAAAGGGCAAGAGTTCGACGCTATGGAACCTTTCACTATAATTACGGGTACCTAGGGTTAGCTAGAGAGCATTTACGTGGAAATCTGGAGTAAATTCGGCGGGGGGTAAACAAATTATGAACCATATTAAACTTCTATTAAAGTGTACTTTGGTTTATAATAGTATTGTATGTTTGGACAATTTGTTGTTTTTACTGTATGATATAAACAACATACCAATTTTATTAAATTATACGTAAACATTAACGATAAATAACACACAATTGGGTCGGACCTCCTTCAAATTCATGAAGGGAAAGTAACCTACTGTGCCACAGCAAGACGCCAACACGTCTTTTGTTTGGCTTTGTATGAACTTTTCTTCTCTTGCGACTATCGGCTTATTGCGATCATTCAATCACCTCTTACGACACCCTCAGGATAGTGTGGGTTGGTGACATTGTGTAATTTTCATCCGTCACCACACGGACAAAAGTTATCTCATTATACGTATTATTAGAAACTTCCAGTAGAGGTGCTAACGTTCTAAGTACGACACCATTCTGCAACTTACTATGAATAAAAATGGTAGAAATCAAATAACTGTTGCTCAACCCTAAGCTTAGCGATGAATCAGAATACAATTTGCTTCACATTGGTCTAGATGCGAATTTACTTCAGCTAACGGCAGTATTGGATAGATTTATTCCTAATCTTATTAGTAACTAGGAATTGTGCCGGGTCAACTACATCAATTTGTGTCCAAATAAGATACCAGTTCACATCCCTAGTTGTTCATAGAACAATCACCGAGTTGGTGTATTAGGGTTTAGTGATGTAACAGTTTAGATATATTATTCTTAGTATTACTTGGGTATGTTAATATTTTCATTGTAAAAGAAATTTTCATAATCTAACAATACATCTGTCATATTATCAGCCTTATTATCATGTAGTATCTACTCGTTTTATTAAAAATAAAACGAGTAGAATGAATCCAAACGGGGATTGATTCCGAACTAATACCTACATGACTGTCATCCCATCACTAATAACTGTACACAATTGCGTCAAATAAGAGGATTGAGAGTTATCGCAAAATACAAGCTGATTTTAATTAACCCCTAGTATTTCGCTTGGCAGTTTTAATCGAAACCAAGAAAGATAAGTATTAATTTATGCGTGCTTTATTAAAATTCGACGTGAGCTATATTAATAGCAAACCAGTTATCCGAACAAACAAATAATGCAAAGCTGGTTGCATACAAATAATTCAATTTAATACATTATGTACCTATTTTCACTGCTGCGATATAGTTAGTCCACTGCTTGATATAGGCGCTATAGCGCCCTCTCTAGAATAGTGGACATAGTTGGCTGATGATGATGATGATGATATAAACAGGCAACAATGGAAACATAGTCATATTTAATATAAAAAATTACAAACAATAAATGTGTGTGACTAATTCTGTACAAGTACTATAAGCATTAGTTGTTTAGCGCCCAAGTCGCAGCAAAAAGCGAAATAAAGTTTCAAGGTAATGCAAAAACTTGTTTTTCGAGATCCGCGGAAGTGTATGAAAACCTTTTGTGCAATATTACTTCTTGTGATCATTATGTCCGTGTGGTGACGGATTTAGAATATATAGTGTCACCAGTCCATGATATCATTAGAGTGACGAAAAAGCCGACAAAAGTAAATGAGATGGCCGATAGTCTAGCCACAAGAGAAGGAAAACTTGATACAAAACCATGTGCCGTTTGGTCAGCGCGGCATATTATTACCCTCCATGTAACTGGAGGAGAGAGAGAGAGATAGAGAGAGAGTATGGGCTGAGTAGATCTGATCATATAATTAATTCGTTATAACTTAAAATAGATAGATGTTCTGTATAGCCTGATGTTTTTTCCTGTTTGTTTTTTTTTTCAATTTGAATCTAGAATGTCATACATAAGCATCCTACATAATATTAAAATTCTGACAGTGATAGAGAAAGCAATTGTTCTACGGCGTTTAAAAAATAAGCTTTGGCTGTTGAGCGCAGCTCGCACTTCGCCGGTTTTTGTTTTTCATTGTCAAGGCCAGCTCGAAGTAGATACCAGCTCGTATCTTGCCGGTTGTGTCAACATCGGCTTGTTTACATTCGCGAGTTGATAAAAAAGATTTAAAGAAAACGATTTTCATAGGATGGACTCGCTCGTTCTTTAATCGTTTTAAACTATAATATTTTTTATTCAAATCGGTACTGGTTTAGTCAACAACACTTTTTTTTTATTTCAAAGGTTGTTAAATTGACGGATTTTGAAAATAGAATGTTTTTTTGTGAAATTTGACCATGGCCTAGCCCTCTAACGAAGTTTTGGTAACTACTAATACTATACTGTCACTTCGGGAAGTATGCCACCCTATTTTGACAAAAGCACTTGGCAAGAACTCTTTAATTTAGCATATTTATGCTAGGAATGCATAGTGTCGTATGCATGTTTGGGGCTTGAAATATACAAACCTAATGGTGGTAAGTAACTGGCAGTGTTTTAGAAATAAAGTCCTTTATCATTTAAAACATACGAGTCTAAATGTTGTTGTAGCAATTCAATAAATTAGGGAACAGATATTTAAATTTCACTGCGCTCCTATTATGGGCACCATGCGTCAGGCTATTCGGTCCCAGGAGGCCTAGCCAAGTGGCTATCGAAACGCACACTTTGGTGGAATAGAAAACAAATGTAATGGGTTGACAGGTCGTTTCCATGCCGTCAAATTGATTTCTATCCTATTTTCTACGAAAGCGGCTAAGCACTTTCGTCTGCTAATTGTATGTGAACCAGACATGTACATACTCGTAACATGTAGTTTAAATTCTTGGTAATTACGTCTGTGTTGACGGGGCTCAGCGGAAGTGCGCCCGACTTAATATGGGTAACCTTGAGCGCACAATGGTTTGGTGGTTTGCTTTGGATAAAAAAAACAGCAAGCATTACTCATATCAAGTACTATGACATACACAGACTATGCTATATGTATTTAACGCGACGCTCCGCAGAAGGTATTCATGTGTAGGGGTTATAAAAAAACATATAATTAAAGGCGCAGACATAACTCCCTGATGACTAAAGACATTTGGTACAGAGACGTGGTCGCTCACTATGAGCTATTCTCGGAGTTACCCTGCGAGGTCGAATCAGAAATAAGGATATACGCAGGAGAATCCGAGTTACCGACATAGCCCGCGCGATTGCCAAACTTAAGTGGCAGTGGGCAGAGGACTATAATATTTAGCTTCATGGGAAAAAAAAAACCTCTATTGGCGACCGCGTCCTGGAAAGCGCAGTGCTGGTAGGCCTTCCACACGGTGGACCGACGACCTGGTTAAGGTCGCCAGAAAATGATGCATGCGGGCGGCTCCGGACCGTCCATCTTCCTTTGGCACTATGTCCAGCAGTGGACGTGTTTTAGCTGATATGAAGATGATGGCATTACTCCCAGAAGATTGGCGAAAGTCCTGTATAGTTTCTTTTTCTTGTAGTAAACAATATTACTCAGAACCTTTACTGAGGTTTTCCAGAGTGATCTCAATCAGCTGCGTATTAGGTTAGGGTAACATGGATAGCCTTGAACAAACAATGGAGCAGTTGTTTGGTCGATAAAAACGAGCCGGAAACGTTATTGCGTTACGCTTTTTTAAGATATCTAAAAAATGTTTTCGATTTCTACCGACTACCTACTGACCTAACTACGTATGACTAAGGCATAGTAAATTAAATAAATTACGTCGGCGGCATTGGAGTCCACAGAAATAAAAATACAAATAGTATTTAAATATTAGGACTTTATGTGTCACGGTTTACGGCTTCATACAATGAACAACATACAGGTAACAAAACCTCAATAGCCATGACGAAAAGATTGATAGTACAACTGATAATTGTAAGGTAAAACAAAGCAAACATTTTAATCTTAAAATTTTGGTCACTATCCTTTACAATTTGAATAATAAGTATAAGTATATTTTTATTTTTTTTAAACAAACGGAACCCTTTCCATTAGTATAACCTGCACAAGTCTACACAAAGCCACTTGCCCGACCCCGGAATCGAACCGGGGATCCGTGATCCAAGGCACATCCAGCTCCTAGATCAACAAGGCTACTTTTAGTTTTTAGTAACTTTTAGTGTTAATTTTCAAAGAACGCCTTTTGGCCCTTACTAGTACAAAGTTAGCCGTATTCAGGTTATTTTCGGACTAGGGTGCGCCACATCTGCGAGGAGATGGGCAAAACAAGAGATGCCTCAGTGGCGCCACATCTACTAAGAAAACCGACAAAATAAGAGAAGTTCCTGTTAGACCTGACCTGAGCCTTGAGTGTAAATGGATTAATCGCACGAAAAGCGATAAGACGCTGCCAAAATATAAACACCGAAAAGAATGTTTACTATAAACACCAAGCTGATAACCGAGTAGCTATTTTAACGTTAGAAACAGCATAACATCACTCACACAGAGACATCGCTGATTACAATAACAGTATATTGATTTCACGCACCTAGACATCGCGACGTCGATCAGTTTAATTAACATCGTAATTAGAACTGGTTTAAAATGGTAATAAGGATAGGGATTTTCTGGTTTATGGATGTAAATGTCGGCTGAAGGATGTTCATTGATGCCCCCAATTGGGTTGCGGGGCATGGGATTGAATCTTGAGGCCCTGGTTCGGGCCGTTGAGGCTCGATAGATGTCGGTGCGCAATTTACCATCTCTACGCACCCCGGACTCCAACTCCATGAGGATTTCCGACAAAACCTAAATAAATAAATATGTATTACATATATTTTTAATACTGTTCAGTCTGCCACAAACAATGTACCTAACAAAAATGCATTAAGGACTAGTAACGATAAAAAGGCGAGGTATTTATGGAATGTTAATTCTGAACTCCAACTAAATGTCAAACTGTTATATCATTATAAAGTTGGAACCAGATATTCAAGTCGACAGTCCAAATTCAGGTGCAGGTCAGTATGTTTCATTAAATTTAAACCATGCACGTTAATTAGAATACCACGATTGATTTTTTAAACTTTACCTAAAAGCGCTTCGGGTAATATTGTTTCGATGCATATAAATATAACATGGATGTATCAAGACATAACATGCCTATAATATTTTGAAGGGTCATATTTCACTCGTGTCCTTAGTTCGTGACCTACCTAAGTGCTTAGGTCTAAAATGTTCTATTTTTAACAGCCCTCTTCGGTGGCGGTGTAAATTGTTAAATATATTTACAGTATATAAATAAATAATAAATAAATATCCTTGGACATTTCACACAACGCCATCTCGTCCCAAGCTAAGCAACTTAATGCTTGTGTTATGGTAATGAGATGGATGATAAACTACTTATATACATTTTTTTTTGTAAATACATACATATTATAGATAGAAATGACACCCAGACTCCGAGCCAGGGCCTCTGGTTTAGACAAAGACACTTGTCCGACCCCGGAATCGAATCCGGGACCCGTTGATCCAAAGGCGGCATATATATACAGCCTCGAATATAAAACTGTTACCCATAAATGACCCACTGCTGAGTCAGGCCTCGTCCCATCACAGGGAGGGTAATTAGCCTACTGTGCCAAGCTGGCTGGGTTTTATATCAAGTTTTCCTTCTCGTTTGGCTAGGTTTCGGCCCTTTTGTCGGCCCTTACGACACCCTCAGTATAGAATGGGGTGGTGACACTATGTATTCTAAATCCGTGTCCACTCATATGTAGGTTCAATTATTCCACCTACATTTTATTGGCTTCCTGTATGCTGAAGGCTCAAGATCGGATAAGTTACTAAAAAGCTTTCTACGCATAACAACGTTTCTTCTCAAAACTCACCGATATACATCTGGTTAATATTAATATTTCCCGTTTTAGACTATCGCACGGCAAAAAACATTTACATCCACAGCTTAAAGCTTAAAAGCGTAGTATATCTGTGTTTTTATTTGTTTAATATCACCATTGTTTTCCACATTTGGAATTGTAATCATGAAAGGCCTTGTTTACAACCACTAGTGTCGTTTTGATGTATAGCAAATGCAGCCAATATGGCGGCCGCTCTGGCCTTGGGTGAATAAAAATAACGATGTTTGTCCGACTGGTGTTATCACAGGATATAAATAATGCAGTAACTCCACTTCATACATCGACATAAACACTGACGCACGCTCCCTAAGCGTGCATGCAGTGTGCGACCACGAATTAAATTTCATTGAATGCATATTACCCCAATTAGTCCTGACGGTGTCGTAAGAGTCGACAAATGGAAATGATAAGGCCCAATACTAGCCGTAAGAGAAGGAAAACTTGATACGGAACTTACGGAACCCGTCTGGCGAGCGTGGTCTGGTAGGCTTATTACCCTCTACGTAGTTGGAGGTGTTTATCGGCGGAGAAGTAGTAGGTCTGTAAAAGTGTTCAAGTACTGCTGCTTAGTGTTTTAACTGTGGTTTTATGCCGGCAAGAAGTGCGGTTGTGTGCATTCGACCAAAATACTCGAGTTCGCTCTGCGTGAGCTCCTTTTACATACTTACAAGTGTTTATTTAGGATTACGATCTACGGATATTTCAAGCGACGATGGCCACAACTTTGAGAACAGCAAGAGAAACGTAAAACTTTAAAATATATGTACGAGACAAGAACTTAAGATTGAAGTTCTATTGAAAACTAGACTTACATTCGAGAGGATTATACGCATAACGCATTCTCAGTTGTCCTAATTCGGAAATGCTCAGGGACAAAGCATTTAAGAACAGATCGAAACCTAAAAACATTAACATCAAATGTATGGACTTCGCTTATAAAAGGCACAGGCGATAAAAAGCAAGCCAAATCGAAAACCTTCTCCTTTTAAAGTCTTATTAAAAACAAAAAAGTATTGTTGTCAACAAAATCGTATTTGGAATTTGAAATACATCGATAACTAACTCGATACTTTGCTAAAGTAAACCGAATTTCGGGTCATTCGGTTCACTCGGTGGCCTTTAAAGGCAAAGCTAACGATAAAAGACATCACTAACCCCAGCCATTACTCAAGTGCTAAAAGCACTTGGATCCGAATAAGAGCAGTCTTTAAAGTCAAAGTTATTTTAAGTTTTCATATCTGTGTATTATGTGTGTGAAATGTAATGTAGGTATAAATCGTGACGGTTACTGATTTAGAATAGTGTCACCAATTTATTTCATCCTGAGGCTGTCGTGAGAGTTGACAAGGTATAAAAGTCTACACAGCTATGTGTACGTAGGAGGCCTCTCTTTCAGAACTCCTTCAATTATTATGGGTATTTTATGGTCCGAGATAATAAATAACATAAGAGTGTAGCCACCTTTATAATAATTGCTTCCCATGGCCTTAACTCGATTAGAGTTCGATGCTGGGTTGAAGGTTTGTTTTTGTTTCGTACGTAATAAAGTTATTTATGAATGGATATGTCTTTCCGCCAATTAATATTTAAAAAAAAATCGTATCGTAATCTTGGCTCTAAGTTATATGACCGTGTCGGCTGACGAGAACCTACTTCATACAATTAAAGCATGACTAAGGGTCAGCGCGCACTATTGGAGTGGCGGCGAAGAGGCTTTTTCAGTAACATTTGAATTTCAACCTAAAGCGCTTCAGAATACAGTATTTGGTACAACGAAATACAATGACGGCGAGCGACGCGAAGTGAGCGTATTCTAAATAGAGTCGTATTCTGAAGCGCTTTAGTTTGAAATTAAATTGTTACTGAAAAAGCCTCTTCGCCGCCACTCCGATAGTGCGCGCTGACCCTAAATACATGAAACAGAATATAGAACTCCTCGTGATTATGGGAGCCTGTTACAATTCAAGCGTGATTTTTTATTATCTCGGCTAGTGCTGTTTTCTTTCATCATCGAATCATCAATTGCCTAGACTGAGTATAAGATTAGACTGGAGAATTAAAAATAGTCTGTTAGTAAGTAGCGTACAAGCTATTTTTAGACTATTTTAAATTGTAAAGTTATCAAATCATCAATTATAAATTTGATCAAATGTGTCTGCAAACCCTGCTTTCAACTAAATAAACCGCATTATTATCGGTCCATTCGCCTAGGAATTCCGATGCCACAGACAGACACAAAGATACACTAACAAGACATACTTATAACTTCGGTTTTTTTTTTAAACTAGTCGTTAATCATTTATTATCATTGTTAATGATGACATTCACTTTAATTAGCCCTACCGATCATATTTTATAGGTCAATACGTTTGGCCTACATTTTTATACACTTTACGATATATCTTAGTGGTTATTTCTGTTACATTGTCCAAATAAATAAATAGCTATAACTTTTATTTTGGCTGAGAGCTAACAATGCAAATTACATTTTATTGCATTTAATTTAGCAAACATGATAATTCAATAGAGTCAAAATCGACAATCACCGTTCCCTTGATTGTCGATTTCGACAGTGTGGTAACCACCTACTAATATTATTGTGTCAGTTCGGGGCGTATCAAAATCAAAATGTTTTTTATTCGAATAAATTCTTGCGAATGCTTTCAAATAGTCAAAAAAAATAAAACTAAATCAAAATTTAAAAAAAATATTTATCATTTCGATTTTACCACCAGTTCGGAATGCCATTCCATAGAGAAAAGCCGGCAAGAAACTCATATGCTAAGTCCTTTTGACACAACAACTTTTGAGTGCGAGATTGCGTAGAACTTCAATAGAAATAGTAGGTATGGGGCTCAGGGCAGGCAGTTGTTTATGGTCGGAGATGATAATGAAACTAAGTCGATGGTATGCACTTATCTCACCGGTTCCTTAGTCATACAGAAGCCGTTGGTCGGGTTTAGCCGTGATAAGTCGAATGTCTATTGTGATTTGAAAGTAGACACCGCGTCGGGTGCCCGTGGACCGGTTCCAGACTTTCTCATTGATGCGGACCCATGCAGCCCACGTAGGGCAACCGGCTTTACCAGTGTGTTGCCAACTGTCACTGGCGTGAAATAATTTATAATTAAAAAATAAATCTTGAGCGATGTGTGTAAATATTTAAAATTTTAAAATAATTCTTGTGTCGAAGTGTGTAACTTCGTGATATTTTGTGTCACTTTTTCAAGTTTAAGTTTTTAAATCCCCTCTATACTATACTGTGCCCGCTGAGTCTTACATTTATCACGTTAAGATTATTGGGAGTTGTGTATGAAGAAAGACAAAACATTTAATACTTATGTATCTTTTATTACGAAATTTTTTTATTATTTGTTCCCCAAATAATAAAAAAATGACGATACAAAGACGTTTGTTAATAGAATTTTGGAAGTTTTTTATTTGGTAAAGGGTAAAACCCCAATTTAGCTGGCAACACAGTTCGATGCCACTAGTCGAATGTAACATTTATGTGTACTACCCACCTTATTATTAGATTAGAATCGTGTACCAACATTTGTATCACGCTTTTAATTCGGTGTGTTGATCTGTTTATTTGTTCTGTTAACTGTCGGAACACACACGGTGTTCTAAATATGTAAGTACAACCATTAATGTGTGAATAGAAAAAAAAACCTATTTATTACCAACGTAACTGGTTTTCGTATCAACCGACTTGTACATTGAAACTAAATGGAAGGCAATATGACACGTAGTAACACAATACATCATTGCAGCCCATATTTACCCATTACTGAGTCGGGCCTCTTCCAAATTAGCGTACTGTGCCACGCTGGCAAGACGGATTCGCAAAGGATTTCTTTCTTTTGCAACCAGGTTGTCTGTCTTTTCGGTCTTTCAGTAGTGTTGGTGACATTGTGTATTCTAAATTCTTCACCAAATAGACACGATACTGGTATACAATGATATCATGGTTATAAATTTGGCGCTTTTTTGTGAACTAGGGGTTGGATGTGCCGCCTTTGGATCACGGGTCCCGGGTTCGATTCCGGGGCCGGGCAAGTGTCTTTGTGTAAGCCAGAGGCACTTGCTCCGAGTCTGGGTGTAATTTGTGTTCGTGAATTTCATGTTTGTAAACTGCCCCCACGATACAGATTAGCCCAGAACCAATAGAATTTGGGGAAATTTCATTAAAACGAATGTTCCAGGGTAGCCCGCGAATTTTCGTACGTTTTTTGCAATTTGCAGGTCAGTGCTAGGTTGTATGTTGATTAAAATGTTATTCGCGGCTGTAATACGTATGTAGTTTAAGAATTATAATCATCAAACTCATCAATACAACCCTCCAAGCTCGTAAAGGTGCAAGAATGACTTTGAGCTTGAAAACGTTTTTCTATTTAGCAAATTGCAAAAAACGTAAGAATATTTGAATTTCGCGGGCTACCCTGGAACATTCACCTTAAGTGCACTTTTCCTCAGGTTTATTAAACAAGTGTGTCACATCGAAATCTTTGATGCTCGCTGCTGTTAAGATTTTAATTGCATAAGCCAAAATGCCATAAGATTTTATTTGCAAAAAATATAGTCTTTTTTTTCATTAATCGACATATCTTTCTGAAAATAAAAAGTTATATTAGACGTATAATAAATACACTTTCTCTATTTTGTACTGTGATTGTACGAACTCAGTTACAATGGGAGTTGTACGCCTTTATGTTTTAATAAAGCGGTCTGCATTTTATGCTACGTTTACCCACGTCATTTAAAAAAAAAATGTTAGTACCTCGCTCAGGCAATCTCCATTTTAAACACATTCATTCTCGTCATGGTCCAGATATCTTCACCCTAAGTGGACTCCCATGAACCATTGTATGGCCTTGAGACGTATGGAACCATGGTACGATAAAGATACTGGGAGTAATAATAGTGCTGGGAATACACAAACAACACATTAATTAATTATTATTAGATATAGTCTAACTTGATTATGAGTGGTATAGGCGTTGTTACAGCCCATCAATGACCCACTACTGGGTCGGGCCTCCTCCAAATTCATGGAGGGAAATTAGCCTACTGTGCCACGCTGGCAAGTCGGGTACCGCGTGAGCGACGCTATTCTGGAATCTGGTCTAAGAACATCTACTACATGTGACCCAGAGTTGAGTTGGGTCTCCTCCAGTTACATGGAGGATAATTAGCCTACTGGGCCAAACGGGTTGGCATAGGGTTTTGTTTTAAATTTTGCTTCTCTGGCGGCTAGGCTATGGGCTTTCTCATTTCCTTTTTTTCGGCTTTTACGACACCCTATGGATGGAATGAGGTGGTGACACTGTGTATTCTAAATGCGTCACCACACGGCCAACACAATAAAATGCGTATACATGATATGTGTATAGTGACGGATTTTGAAAAAAATATATTCCTAAACCTGATAGTGTCAAATGTGACGACTAAATGAACTAGATAAGCAAGAGAAGGAATACTCGAAATAGAATTCAGTGTCAATCTGTCTGACAAGCATGGCACTAAATGTATTATGTGGCCATTTTTTTAGTTTCTTTTCCCAAGGTCCTTGCAGTGGCATCTGTATAAAATAATTTGGAAAACTATCGGTATTTACCGATTTCTTTGTGACGCCGTTTTTCTCCGAGACGCATCAAAAATAATATTCGTAAAATTTCCAAGTAACAAATAGTATGTATAGTTCAGGAAATATGAATGGAACGTTTGTAAAGATCCCAAAGTAGATAAGAAGTGACCAATTATATTTCCTGA
Organism: Clostera curtula; assembly: GCA_905475355.2. Taxonomy (NCBI): domain Eukaryota; kingdom Metazoa; phylum Arthropoda; class Insecta; order Lepidoptera; family Notodontidae; genus Clostera; species Clostera curtula. Next base: position 13,883,085 of record FR997800.1, on the reverse strand, counting down.
ACTATACCAACAAATGAATGTATTTTCTTTGTGTACCAGATACTGTCGTTTGGAGCCAAACCGATCAATGCATATTCGGCCCATCCCTATTTCAAAACAAAGACACTCCAAGGTGCCTTTAAGGCGCCATTCAAGCATGCGTAAAGCGAACGTGCTTCGAAAATTCTTACACTGACCCTCACTTGCGTAATTGTACAGTCGTGGTAAGAAAAAAATAGTAACTTTAAAGTCCATATTTGCTAGCATAATGAATTAGTCTACTAGTTATTAGACACATTATTTTGAAAACTGACGCTGATTTTCTTACCTCAACTGTACCAACGTCAAGTTGACATGCAGCGTAGACGCAAATAAGTTTATTGATTTATCGATTGCTTGACAAACACGTTCACTGATAACAGACAAACAAACCAGACTCAAGACTCCGATGCACTATAGGCTTATCTCTGCTTTAGCTTTGTAGACAAATAGCGCAGTATTTTGTTACTAAGCTATTTTAGGAATCATCGTCATCATAATTTCAGCCAAAAGACGTCCACTGCTGGTCACAGGCCTCCCTCAAGGATTTCCACGAGGAGGCCGGTTGAAAGCCGCTCACGTCTATCGTTTACCAGCGATCGTAAAGAGGTCGTTGGTCTATCGTGTGGGAGGCATACCAACACTGCTCCATCCGAAACGCGGTCGCCACTCGAGGACTTTTCTGCCGCAACGGCCGTCAGCTGCGAGCTCATGCCACTTAAATTTGGAAATCATGTTGACTATGTCAGTAACTCTGGTTAGCCTGCGTATCTCCTCAGTTCCGATTCGATGTCGCAGGGAAAGACTTTGATACTTTTAATGACACCATTTTATATTCAGTTATTGATTGAGGTAGTTTTCCTAGCTTCTTTCCATTTTATTACGTGACAAGTTTTAAATTATTCTAATACTGGATAGTTCAAATAGGTATCTACAAAATTCAATGAAAGCATGCAACTCAGACTCTTCTACCTTCTTTATTAGCGTTTTATAAGTATAAAGAAGACTTAATAAATCTAAATAATGCGTCCTGTATTTTAAGATAATCTTTTCGTATCAATTTCTCTGGTATTTGTTCCAGACTTTTGGCACCCTTTGTAAGCCTTGGTCTTCCAGACTTCAGGTCTTATTTTGCGCCACAGAAAAATACACGTGATTTTTCATGAGGTGTGGAGGGGTAGTCTTAAACCTTACCAGGTATCACCAAGGGGGAGGGAGGGGTTAAAAAATGTTAAAAAAAACATCACGTGATTAATGGACAGCCCCTAAGGTTAATAAACGATGCGTTAGGCATAAACATCAGTTAGGAAAGATACATCATGTTCAAATGAGATAAAAATTTAAAAATCATTTGCGTCTAAACTATTGCTCCAATTTAATTGATTTTTGGTACAGAGCCTGGAAATTATACCTAATATAGGCAGTTAAGGCCCCTATGTCGTATCAACCCTGTATAACGTGTGAAGATGGCAAATAGACAGGCAAATGCTGCAATCAAGTTGGTACTTGCAGTTGCGTTAGTTGAGACTAGTCTCAACACGAATTACCATAGTGTTTGTATGTATTATATGTAACTACGCTGTACCGCGCCCCCGTGACTCTGTAATGTGTATAATTCATCACATCTCGGTACAGATGGCAGCAGAAAAGCATGAACATGTTTTGCCAAAAAGTTTTTTTTTTTTACCACTGTTTAACAGTCTGCTGGGCAATGTGGTCTCCCTAGCTGTGAACCCTAGAGCCAACTTCTTTTTACAAGTATTTTTTAACCGTTTATATCCCGTTAATAATAATTAAGTGTTATTTAAGTATTTTAAGTTAAGTTAGCAGATAAAACTATTGAAAGAAACAAAAATAGCAAGCCTGTTGTTGTTGAAATCTTTAGTCATATATATGTATAATGGTCAGTTTCGGGAAACCCCATCGCATTGATATCATGTTGGGTATTAGGGTAAGTACTGGTTACTGTACCTCGTTAATAGTTAAACATATTGCAAAGACCAAACTTAATCTCGTAAACAAGTCCATAAAACATGTGGGCGTTTTTGTACCAAACACAACTCCTTAGTTTAATTAACGATATGTTAATTCCAATTTATAGCAGCGTTCATTAACAAGTCCACAATAACAGTGCACTAAAATGTACATTGTTGTAAATGTATTGTTTTATAATCTACTGCGCAAAGAATTTTACGACCGTAACAAACGATTGGTATTATGATCTCGCGCCAAGGCCAAGACCAAAATCTAGCACGAAACATAAACACTGGCCGGTTAGAGTGCCTATGTTTTTTTGTAGACGCTACAATTTAAAAAAAGAAACCGGTCATGTGTGAAGTTGTGTGATTAGAATGGATTACCCGGGCGCCAGATCAAAATACTGAATAGGGTTGACAAAAACAATGGTTTGAAAAAACAAACGAATACTTTATGATCATGTAACTAAATTATCTACCTATAACATCGATTAGCGCAATATTTCCTAAAGTTTTCTCAACGCTGGGTCATATTTGGGCTAAACTAATGGTAATGTAATTTCGGGGATAAATTAATAATTAATTATGAGCATTATTCGAAATACGAATGCTCGAATTATAAATTAGTTTTTCGAATAATTCGCATTATAATTCCAGGGAGCGTTCCAATAAACGTTGAAATAAACCGATATTGTTTCACAATACAAACCATTCACAAGACCGTTATGAGATGCCAAAAAAAAACACTTTCGAACCCGGAATATTACGTGGGCCGAAATTAATAAATAGGGCCTTTATTTGATAGTCGAAGGGCGTCAAAGAACACAAAGCATACTGCAAAGATTACTTATTTATAAAATTTACAGTATAAACTGTTTAGTCTATTTCTGACACTCCATAAATTTAGGCAAATAATTTGTGTCTATTTATTCTGGCCTTTCTATGCATCGTTCGTAATCAACGGCTGTACTCATTATTGGATAACCGATCACAGGTGTAAAACCAACATCGTACGTAAACATTAATGAATAATGATGCATCATCGCGCAATCCAGCGATGTAAACAAGACAGACCTTGGCCCCGACTGAACAATAGGCACGGCACCTCCAAATTCAATTAAGCACAGACTATGTTATTTCGATCACGACTTTTGTATTTCAAACTGCATGCACACGGCTAAAAGTATTATAACCTGAATGACAGACTGTTTCCAATTAAAACAAAATAAGCTCGTATAAAATTGAAAATACACAAGGAATTATTAGTGATCATTCCTTGTGTATTTTCAATTTCTAAAAGGAAGAAATTAAATTTCTAGAAGACAGCTAAAGAGTCGTTCTAAATTTAAAAAAGTTACGTATGGTTTGGACAAAAAAATATAACTATAGCTACATTGTTCGATTTATAACAGACTGAGAGAGGGTCTGTAGCCACCAGTGGCTTTCGTATCGCACGTTTTGATAGAATAGAAAAACAATGGGATTGTTAATGTCAATCTTAAACATTTGTCTTTCAATTCTACCAAAACGTATGTTTCGGAAGTCACTTGGCTATGCCCTTAATTACAGATTATCTTCTACCGCTGGAGACCTGTTGTCTAAAAACCGAAATAAACTATAAAAGCAACTAAGGGCCTCCGCGCATTATGCGGCCAGGCCGCGCGGCCAAGTCGCTGCGGTCAACTAATTCTTCTACGATGTATATAGCTGCGCGCATTACGCGGCCAGGCCGCGCGGCCAAGTTTTGGTCGCGCGGCCAACGAAAAACATCGCGTCACTTAAGCGGCCTATTGGCCGCCGCGACCAATACGCGCATTATGCGGCCAGGCCGCGCGGCCAGTCGCGCCTAAATGCGCGGGGGCCCTAAGTGTTTGAATATGCATTTATGAACAAAAAAAATTTATAAAGAACACAATAAAATCAAAATAATATATTATTTTATAATGGGAGCTTTACAAACAACAGAATGCATATCGACAGTTCAACATAATACAAAAACTGTAAGTTAATACCTGTCTGCAAAAAATGACCCTGGTTTGGATTATGCGATAAGATTCACGTCAGACAATGTAATATGAATCAAGGTCAGATGTATCAAAACAACATTTGCAAATCAACACGCTAGACTATATTATTATGAAGATCTTAAATTATCTAAAGAATTCGGGGATAAATACTATATTCAAGCATTCGTATTTCGAATAAAGCTCATTATGATTCCAGGGAGCGTTCCAATCCGAACAAAGAAACCGATATTGTTTCCCAATACAAACCATTCACAAGACCGTTAGGAGATTCCAATTAAGTAATTCAAAACATTTTGGAACCAGGAAAATCACGTGGGCCGAAATTAATAAATAGGGCCCCTAATTGACAGTCGAAGGGCGTCGAAGAACACAAAGAATTCTCCAAAGATTACTATTTATAAAATTTTAAGAGTTTAATTGAAAAATTGGGTGAGAGATGTATGGCGTCCGAACAAACGGGTAATAAAAATAATTAGGCAATTAGTTCAATTGCGAGCGAGGGCGGTCAATCGTACTTCACTGTACTGTACAGAATAGGGCTGCCAAAAGGTTATAGGTGATAGGCATTTTAACGCTCGTCTCCCACAATTATGGTCATTTTATCATTTCGCAGAACAAAACAAGTCAATTAAAGAAATGTAATTTATGTTTATTACGTTATAATAATATTTCTGTAGTCACATTAAAATAATGGACTAAAAATCAAGTTTTAGTACACCTTCCAGCCAGTTTTTTTAGATACCTACATATTAAAGAGCTTGAATGTTCGTTTTATTAAAGAAAACAAAAAATAAAACTTTATTTTATGAACGAAATTAGCATGTTAGCCACTTAATCTATTTTTAATGGGCAAAACAAGTTTCCAGTGGCTAATAGTTAAATTTTAGTCTGAAATGTGGTTCGATGGAACAAACATATTATATTAGGTACGAGTAAAACTCATTTAGGCCTCTCGCTGTTTTGATATAGAATTTAATAATAATAATAATTTTATCGGCAACCTTTATGACACGTAAATAAAATAATATTTATTGCAAACGCAATAAATTGGCATGTTATTAATGAGGTGACGTCATAGGCAAGCCTCGTTTTAAATAACTTTTTCGAACGAGGTTGAACTGGACCTAAAGTAACTGGGAATAAGTCTTTGGATTTTATTATTAATTGGCTGGTTTATGCCGATTATCGTACAGGGCGCCCAGCCATGTGGCTATTTTCATTGACAGTGACAGGTTGTGTCAATACATTTGTCTTTCTATTCTGTCAAAGCGTGCGTTTCGAAAGTAATTTGCCTTGCACAGGCCTTGAGGATCTATAGACGATGATTGAATTAACATTGAACCCCAACTTTACACAATTGTTAATAAGAATGTAGATATGTATAACGAAAATATTGTATTCTTCATATTAAGCAAAACAACGTTGCATTATTACTTTTTGCTGCCTACCATGTCCATAAGAGCAAAACTGGAATCTAAAATGCCAGATACGTAGGTATTGTAAGGAAATATAATGTGTTGTTTGTGGCGAAAACACAAGGTCATAGATTGTCACATGTGCTGCAACGTAGTTTTATTTTTAATTTTATGTCCTAAACGTCCTTAAGAGCGCGTAGTTTTTTTTTTATTAGGCTAAAAGTTTTGTAATAAAAATATGAATAAAATCGGCATTATGTTTTCGTTTATAATTTGGCGTCTGGTCCGTAATTATAGTACTAACAATTATTAATTTTAAATTTAACTATTAAATTTATAAGGCTTTATGGAAAATACGTGATTTATTGTTTAATACAAACATCAGATAGTAAAAATTGTAAAGATTAAGTTATCATTAAAACCCACATATTTATAATTTATGTAATCATGATTTCTTCTTGATCTTGATGAGTCTTATGGGTATTACAAGAGGGCTTTATGAGGTAGTCACAAACTTTTTTTAATAATAGTTACCCACTAGTGTCGTCTTGTTTATGTCTAAATGAATGTGACCAAAACGTGACCATCTTCGAATACAATTAATAGTGTTACTGACTCTGATCAAAGCAATTTCAGGATTTTCTCTGTACAATAAATCCATAAGTATTATATATTATCGGCTGTAAAGGCAGAATAATAAAAGTTTAATTAATTTAATGGCACACACGTACGTGTAATAGTAATAATATCATAACTAATTAAAGCCCTTTAATGGTTCGATAACCTTAAAATCACTATCATATTCATTAATGTGTTGGTTCCTGTTAATTACACTATACTAGAATCTATTTATCCATAAGCCTAATGTTTTTTTTATCGCTTCTAGACGTTTCCATGTCAGTTTTTGATGTAATTATTTATGTACTAGCGACCCGCCCCGGCTTCGCACGGGTGCAATTATGCATGTATTATACATATAAACCTTCCTCTTGAATCACTCTATCTATTAAAATAAACCGCGTCAAAATCCGTTGCGTAGTTTTAAAGATTTAAGCATACATAGAGACGGACAGACGACAGCGACTTTTGTTTTATACTATGTAGTGATAATACATACTAATTCAGTAATGAATGAGGAAGTTGAGACCTCTCGTTTTTGGTTGATAAATAACAATGGTAGGTTCATTGATATTTGAAACATATAAAGTATATCGTGAAAAACAACACCTACGCGAGAAGTAGGTAAATTGTTTTATTTGTTTATTAACCTGGCGATGTAGCAGGATTTTTTGCTAACAAGTAAAAGAAAAGCTATAATATATTATACTTTATAAATATAATAAAAGGAATGATTGGTATATACAATAGGTTGAGTACTGATAAAGTGGAATATTTTGCAAAGTCCTATCAAAGGCGCAGTAATTTATCAATTGGAGAGCATAATTTACTGATTTATATAACACCCGCCGCCACACACCTTGAGTATAAAATGTGTGCAATACACATTCGTCACATAATGCTCTTAAATTAGAGGAAAAATAAAACACCGCAGGCGGTAGATTTTATGAGCTGGTGCAGAGAGCTTAATTCTGTTATTTTATGACAGTGCTTCGCATTTTTGCGTAGCGAAGTAATATCCAGAGACAAATTTTATTTTGATGTTTGACGTTTCATTGCTTTGCCATTGGGCATAGTGAAAAACTACATATACATTTACGATTGTTTAATTGCCGCGAATTATGCACAAGAAATAATAAGGACTATTTATACAGTTGAGTATTATTCAATGTAAACCTTATTTTCGTCGGTGATCCACATAGATAACCCGGGTGTTGAGGACTAGCCGTGTTAAGTGAGAATTTGGAGCTCGTTGAGCTCGTGGAGCCGACCACGTTCCTCGATTACCCGAACCAGGGCCACGGGATTCATTCCCAATGAGGGAACATGCTCCGCAATCCTAGAGGCCTTGGACCGCCTCGCAGTATAACATAACCCTGGTTTCTTTAGGACAGTCGAAGAAACAAAAGACGATCGTTTACTATACCCGTTTTGGTCTCTTCTGTTCTCCATGTTTCATTTTCCATAATACTAACTAATTTATACGATATTCCTCAACTCAAAAAAACCATATTAAAGCAATGTCGAGTCAAATAACATTTTGACAAGAAAAAAATAATAAGAAAGAACATTATATGTTAGTCATTATCCATAACTAATGTTGTTATTTATAGAAAATATAAGAATGCAATACGTTGCAGCCTGATTGTGTTGTATGCACATTATTTGTCATGCATTGACCTAACCAGCACTTATTGACTATGGTTAGTGTTGGATTACATAAAAACAAGTGTTGAGACGTAACAATGCATTTAGGTCAGATATTTATTTACACAGACCGACCAATAAATCTACTTATCGACGCAAATGGGCAGACACAACAAAAACTTCGAACGCAAACTAAGCAGTCTGGTGTAAAGTGAATCAAAATGATTGTGTAAGGAATTTTATTTTAAGTTAAATAACCAATGAGTTCTTTATTACTTTATGAGAGCCTGGTACTTCTAATATGTTTTAGTCTACAGAAAAAATGCATTTTCATCTTTTTTATTGAAAACAAATAGCCACACATGTAAAGCGAAAATATGCAGTCCAAAATCTTTAAATGGAATCAGTATTTTGATAACTACCTAATTCAATACAGTCAAAAACAACAAACACCGTGCCTTTGATAGTAAATTTTGATAGATTGTCGGACGTATATACAAGAGGTCTTGCAAATATTATAGCCTTAGCTAGCAATTGCAGCATGTTGGACCGTCCAACATGCTGCAATTGAAACACTTCAATAGAAAATAGGAGATTTGGGGTACTGAATAGCTGCTCCCGGCTATGCCATAATAATGACTATTAAATACTGTCTGCATTATTTTCTTTTTTTAAACCTATTAAACAGTGTGGAATAAAACTGTACAGCAGGATCTTCCTATTTCTCTCTTTTTTAAAACGAACCTCCTGCACTGGGTGTAACCTGTATGGCGGAGGCTGTTTACAAACATGGAATTCACGAACACAAATGACACCCAGACTCGTAGCAAGAGCTTCTGGTTTTCACAAATAAATTTACCCGACCCCGGATTCGAACCGCGGACCCCTCATCCAGAGTCGGCACATTTAACCGCTAGATCAACAAGGCAGCCATTTCTAGTACCATGGATGAATAACTATTGTAACTACTGTAAAGGGGAAAGGGGTCTTAGTTTGTGGCAGCAAAGGTTAGACATTTATCGACACATTAAGTACTACCGCGATATAGACGACTGCCACAAATATCTAACTCTTTCACATAAAAAAAATATGTCCCACTCAAAAAATTAAAACGACAATTAGGTATTTTATCATCTTATTCGGACCAAATTATTTGATTCAATAAAAGTAAACTAATTTATGAAGTGAAACGTAGCTGTAAAATTCCTGCAAGTTGCATCGATGACAGCAGTAGTAATGCAGCAATGTATTAGCATACAGAAACACGTTAGCGTATTCAGGAATTTTACGATAATAGCACTTGGCAACATATAGTAGAGGCGGCTGTCCATGTGGAAATGCGAGCCAAAAATCAAGTAATTGGAGAGTTCTTGAAAAAGTACTTGCTTGTTTGCATCGCCGCTGTTATTCATTGCTGTTCTTCAATATACGATTTTGAATTTTAAGACGGATTTATCGACGACGTGTCTTGCAGCGTTTCTTCAATTTATCGAATGAAACTTCGGACATAATACACGGACGTTTTTCGTTTTTTTTTTATATTTTGTGATGTCTGGCAACCTTTGGTATGAAGACTGTTATGATCCTGATATAGTCTGAATCCCTGTTCATGTCCTTGCTATCCCCAGACGCTTATATTAGTGACGGTCAAAGAAGAGATCAAGATGTTTATGTATGAGCCATCGTTGATAAAATCGAATGACTCAGATTCGATGGAATGTATAGTGTAAATAAATATTCGATAAAACAAATGAACAGTGCATTCGATTGCACTTCACGTATGTACTGTCGACTATTATTAGCTCCGCCATACTTGATACGATATCAACTAACGAGTCAACACTACTATAAATCTGCTGCAGACGTCATTGCAGGCGCGCTGCGAGCGGCAATTTGGTCAAATATATCACCAACAATCATGGCAATAGCAACTGAGGATCTACGACATCAAACACAGTTAGGTCTAAAAATAGTCACTCGTCACGATAACCAGTTGTTAACAAAAATAGAGAAAATTTATTCTTCTTCGTCTTCTGCCCGCTGATGATGGTGATGAGAGTAACAAAATGCAAACTCCGATTTAAAATATTGTCTCATCTAGGAAAACATTATCAGGAACCTGGTGACGGCTTTAGAAAGCATGTCATCAGCCCATTCGAACTAACAGAAAACCTAGCCGCAAGAGAAGGAAATCTTGAGACGAACCCTGTGCAAACGCGTCAAGCCGACTCGGCAGCCTAGTGATTTCCTTTTATTAAATTCTAGGAGACCCGAATGAAGAGTGTATCATTTGTGGATTGTGGAGAAATCTCTATGATGGAGAGACTATAATCGTTGAGGATATTCTTATAATATGCTTCTATCCTTATTAAATTGCTATAGACAAAAAAACATGGAATGTTCTGTAGTAGATGACCCGACAAATTGTAGCCAGACACTTCTTGTTAGACCGAAAACAGAAACGCATGGTCATGTGGACAATTTTATCCCATCACTGTACGGTCAGTCGTTTAGAGTGGATTTGACCTTTTCGAAGGGACAATGAACGCGATAGGTGAACCAGCTCATTGAACCACTGAACTTTGCAGCAACCGATTGAACCGTTCACATTCTCTTCTGAGTGCCTACAACACCATAGATGCAAGATATCGTGAACGGCACAATGTTTTAGCAAGGTCTTACATTATTTGACATACCTTAACTTTGATCAAATCAGTTGTAGAACACCTTTGGCAATTATTTTGGTATTTTTATTACCACAGTGTAATAAAAATGTGACCAACAGTTTCATACTCGTATGAACATAATTATATTATGTAACGTTTATTTTTATTTAGTGAGCGAACAGAACTTCAGAACTTCGATTTATTTGACAGTCATATTGAGAACTTGACAAGACAATTTATGAATATAAAAGTAAACCTAAGTAATAAATCAAGACTAAAAATACCAATTAACCTAAAACTTAAATACTAAAAATTCTAATTATATTAGAATCTCACTTTATATTTTTTAATATTTCCAATTTATCCATTTAGCTTAAAAATGTCGCTCACGTGGCGGCGGACAGCCCAACCCAACCCATCCCACTAAGAGGCGAGTAGCTGATCTAGATATTTTGAAGAAAGATAAATAAAATTTGGAATCCATCTTACACAACTCGTCCGGGCAGCACGACAGTTGGCTAATTTCCCTCTAACACATGGGAGGAATCCCAAATAAACACTCGTTTATGGTGTGAGAAAAGTTGTCTTAAATTAGACACACGCTCAATTACACGAAATACAATATGAAAAATCTATTGCCAACTTAGAGCAGCAATTGTATCCGCAATAAACTATCGACAAAAAGTCTTCCAAGCACAACGAAAGCGATGTTTTAAGCGACATGGCAACGTGCACGAATGGTTAAACTAAATAAGGATGATATTAGTGGCATTTTAAATTTAAAACCATGGAGAATATAATCGGTACATATTTTTATTCAGAAAAATATGTAACTATAGGAACTGCTACACAGTTTAAACTGCCTGGTTTGGCCTGGCAAAAAAAAAAACGCTATTTCTATTTTAAAAAGCATAGTCATAGCCATTAGCAAAGAAAAATATTAACCTTATTAAAATTTAGAACACGAACTAATACGTATAAAATCTGTACTATTAAATCGAAGAAACAGGGTAAACGCCATCGTTAAACCGCATATAGGCCGATGTTCACAATTCGTAACGGATTCAGAAACATAGTAACCCATTCCATCATGATCATACATGAGTTAACAATCTAGCCAGAAGATAAGGAAAGCGTGTTATGTGAACCTTGTACAAAACCATATGTCAGTGTAACGTTGTATATCAATGGTGTAACGTAATGTTCTTGATGTTCATCGTCCGAGGGCACTAGAGTAAAGTATGTAGTATAATTTCCTTCCAACAAACTAGAATATGTCCGACTTAATTGTGGTTCAATTATCGGCTCAAATGATAGCAAGCAATATAGCTAAAACTGTTGCAGGAAAGACAAATTAGAAAGTAGCAGCCCTCGCACGATAGCTGTATATTTAGCCCGCGGAGCATAAAAGCGTTGCTTACAAATTTAATTGCATCGACGATCGCCCGCCATGAGACGCAAATAGCTCACAACTCGTCCCTGAACCTATCCGAACTTTCTCCCGCGCACTGCATCGCGCTGTTCAAGATTTCTTGGTTTGTTTTTGAACATATATAGACGTTTTAGTGTGTTAGCCTAAAAACTTTAATATATAGACGTGCTTAAGGATGGATATCGACAATTTCTCTAGGTTCCTCTATGAAAAATTATTGTGTAGCACTTACATTGAGCTGTTAAGGTGAATGTTCCAGGGTAGCCCGCGAAATTCAAATTTTCGTACGTTTTTTGCAATTTGCAGGTCAGTGCTAGGTTTTATGTTGAGTAAAATGTTATTCGCGGCTGTAAGACGTATGTAGTTATAGAATTATAATCATCAAAATCATCAATACAACCCTCCAAGCTCATAAAGGTGCAAGAAAAACTTTTTCAAGCTCAAAGTCATTCTTGCACCTTTATGAGCTTGGAGGGTTGTATTGATGAGTTTGATGATTATAATTCTATAACTACATATGTCTTACAGCCGCGAATAACATTTTAATCAACATACAACGTTCGTTCGTTCGTACAAAGTTCGTTTTGCATTACCACATTATGCAAATCTGAAATCGATTTGATCATTGGCTTCTTTTTTAATCTTACGTAACTAAAATTATGTTTTTCATTAGAATCTGTACTACAATTTCATTATCTTTATATAATTCAACCTTGTCTTTGCACCAATACGTGTTGGTGTTTAGGCTCATTAGTCTAATGATGATGGAGATGGATTCGAAATTCGTAAGGCCAAAACACTTAACCAAAGAGTTGTAGGTAGTTTTAAAATCTATTAGGACCTTCTTTCCCAATGTGAATGTAGAGATCCTAACTAAAAAGTCATCACTCAATCCAAATATCAAAGATGCATACGGAATCATTCTAAATATCTCTCTTTCTGTCGTATTTAAGACATTGATGAATGCAGTTTGTGCACCAAGTTTAACAAGATCAAGAAAGTGCTGTTTAATGTTTCATGGGAATGGCGCCCGCAAACCTACGGTCAGCCAAGTCTGGTGAGAGTAGCTTCCAAGAGTTGTTTGGAGAATTAATGTGTTATTTATGCATAGTTCAGCATAAATTGTCGTGGCGCCAGCACCCACTTAATGGCACTGGCCATGACTAGTTTCGTAAAGTAACAGCTGAGATTAAATATTTAATTTCGTATACTGTGACAAATTCGATTGTTTTGGAATGGTACAATGGTAAGGTTATTAAAGTATAACATAATGTTAATTGTTGTTGTAGTTTTATTACAGAAGTTGGCTATCAACTACAGAAAATACGGCGGAATAGGTTTTCCTCTTCATTAAAGGTACATGTACACATACGACATTGACCGTGCAGAAAAAGATTTAGAGTACAGAGTATCACCAACCGTTCTATTTTGAGAGTAACGTAGAAATTCCATAGATAAAGGAAGGAAAATGAAACGAAATCTTGTGACATTTATCTGGTTAGCGTAGGATGGTTTATAAGCGTTATATATTTTAAAACACAATAAACACTAAAAATACTCTTAATATAAATTGCTAAAAGTCCTAAAAGTCGATGATAAGGCTTGGTGTATGTATGCTGTCACGAAAACGCGCTCGTAGACACGATAGAGATGACAACCCAGTGCTTCCCACAAACCAACAAAGTTTCACATGTTATCGGTGTGGTCGCTGCTGCAGTTCCCGTATTGGCTTATTTAGTCACCAAAAGTAGTGTGACAGTTCTTGACGATGTTTAAATCATCTGAAAATATGTTGAAAGGCCTATGATGATAAATTGCTCAAAATTACAGAGCATCATTCGAGCACTCCTCTTTAATGCACAAATAAAACAATGTACGTGGAAGCATTCATATTTTCGAGGAAATTCAATAGCCAATGCATAAATGACCCGAGCAACCACAACCACTTAAAAGATGTGTTGACAGAATCATTAAAAATGTCCGCTTAAATACACCGTTTTGCAAGTGCAAACTTGCCGCCTGCGAGTTTTCACTAGCTACGCTACTCTATCTATCTATCTTCCTTACGATTTGACCCTCACTCATATCAAATAAACTAGTACCGTCTTTGGAGTCAATAGGTCTTTGTCAACGTGCGTGCGCAATGGTCACAATGCATACAATGCAGGCGTAAACATTTTCGCCCGACGTATAATCACAAGGATTTGCAACTAAAATTATGAGCCGCATCACTTTATAAGCTTGGCGCATATCTTGCAAATATTGGATTTATCGGTCAGTTGCAAGATTTCAAATAGTATTACCAAATAATTTCCAGAAAATGACACGTGATATCGGTTGCTAAAATCTTCCTTTAAGGCGAATGTTCCAGGGTAGCCCGCGAAATTCAATTTTTCTTACGTTTTTTGCAATTTGCAGGACAGTGCTAGGTTGTATGAAAACAAAAAACGTAAAAAAAATTGAATTTCGCGGGCTACCCTGGAACATTCACCTTAAAACGGAGTAATAGAAGGAGGAAATTACGCTGGGAACTTAAACAAATCGATTATCTGAACACACATATGGCACAATAAACAATGGCCAAGCCTTGTCTAGATCTGGATCTGGTTTTGGATATGACACGTCATAGATACCTACTTTGATGCTTTAATAAATAAGCGTGAGCTTCTATCCAGTCCAATTTTTCCTATCCAGTCTCCGTGAATACGTTGACAATACTGGCTTGACAATAATGACAAAACCGGCCCTTTAATACTTTCCACAACTACGCATCCAAACGTATTTTGCAACGCTAGTTTGTCATAAATTCTTCGCATTTAAAACGGGACTAAAATATACAAGGTCGGCTATAACAGTCGAGGGATACCAAGGCATAGAACGATGAAGGGTTCGGCTCCGTTTTTGTTTGGGTGCAATTTATGCAGGCATGCGCCGTTGCGTCGATCACGCCCTAAAAACGTCACTAACGAGCCATGGTGGATAGTAACCGCAAGATAAAAACAGAGGTCTCGCTCTCACTTACAAATAAATAACCCAATTGGACAGCCCTGCGACTGCTGTACAAACTAAACCTGGCTAGATGACAAGGCAACATCAACCGACGTATGATCACTCCTATCCTAGATCATATCCTCTCCGCTATCACACATATCATAAACTTTTCCTTGACCTCTGGAACTTTTCCTTCTCTGTGGCGCAAAGCGTATGTCCGGCCCCTTCCTAAAATATCAAATCCATCCCTTGTTACTCACTATCGTCCCATCTCTATTCTTCCATATTTGTCTAAAGTGCTGGAGTCCTGTGTCCATAAGCAACTGTCCAATTTTATCTTTAATAACGACTTAATTAGTCCGTTCCAATCTGGTTTTCGTCCTGGTCACAGTACTACTACAGCTCTCCTTAAAGTGATTGGCGATATTGAGGCAGGCATGGAGAATGCCAAAGTTACTGTTATGGTTTTGGTGGACTTTTCGAATGCCTTCAATACTGTCAATCACGATATCCTTTTAGCGATCCTTTCCTATCTTTTGGTCTCGGACGAAGCCCTACTCTGGTTTTCTTCATATCTTCAGGGACGTCAGCAGTCGGTTCGCGTCGATGAGTTATCATCTGATTGGCGTAATCTTGATGTTGGGGTCCCTCAAGGCGGTATTGTTTCTCCTCTTTTATTTTCCATTCTCATAAACCTTCTGACGCATGAACTTCAAAGTGCGTACCATCTTTATGCCGATGACCTGCAAATTTATACTCAAGCCGACGTTACTGGGGTACATGAAGCTATCTCCAAACTTAATATCGATCTGAATGTGATCAATAACTGGTCGTCTAGATTTGGCCTCACAGTTAACCCTATTAAATGCCAGGGTATTATTTTAGGGAGTCCGCGTATGATGAGCCGTTTAGCAACTGACAACTTGCCGGCCTTAGTTTTTAATAATACAGTCGTTCCGTACAGCTTAAGTGTTAAAAATCTTGGCCTTCATTTGGACTCAACCCTGACTTGGCAGAACCAAATAGCTAATGTAAGCCAGAGGGTTACCAATATCTTGCGAATGCTGTATCGGTTAAAAAACTTTCTCCCATCCGAAACGAAGGCACTGCTCGTGCAGGTCCTTATTTTCCCTCTAATCGACTATGGTGATGTGTGCTATTTCAACCTGAGTGCAGTTCTGCTCAATAAACTCGACCGACTTCTGAATAACTGCATTCGTTTCATTTTCAATCTCCGTAAATACGATCACGTCTCCAAATATCGCAACCAACTGAAGTGGTTTCCCATCCGTCCCCGTCGAAATTTAAGAGCTTTAACATTATTGTTTTCCCTCCTGGATTCTCCTTTTGCCCCTTCTTACCTCTCATCCCAGTTTAACTATCTTAATTCACTCCATGTAATAGACCTGCGCTCTTCTCACAATCGTCTTCTCCAGTGTCCTTCGCATCGTTCCGACTTTTTACACTCGTCGTTTGTAGTGCAATCTACCCTCCTGTGGAATTCCCTCCCTACCAGTATTAGGATGGCAGAGAATCGGTACTCGTTTAAAAAGCAGTGTCGTGAGTATTTGTCTAAGGATTTACCTGCAGACTAATCTTTTAAATACTTTCGGTATGTTATAATGTATATATTATATTTATTTTATTTTAATATTTAGCTTATATATTATTTATATGTATTTTATATTTTATTAGGATGTAAATAATATATATTACTCATAATTATGTGTGCACCTACCTTGTTGTTCTCTGCACTACCTATAGGTTGACTGGTAGAGAATGCCTATGGCATTAAGTCCGCCTCTGTACATATCATGTGCACAAAGTTTTAAATAAATAAAATAAATAAATATCATCGACTGGCTTTATTTAAAAAGTAATGATACAAATAAAATCTAATCTCGCTAATTTGATCCTTTAGTCGACGTAAGCAATGGAGTTCAATTCCATCACATATTCTGCAAAACTTTCATTTCAATTCATTCAACGATCAGTTTTATCAGATATACCCTTCTCTGTCCACCAGCAAACTTTAGCTTTAAAGATTGCTATAAAACTGCTGTAACCATACTGACAGCTGTAAGGTAAGTGAACTCTCTGCCAAGATATTGTGTCGATTCCATGGGAACGGAAACCATCAACTATGTTGGCGGGAAATCCAGACAGTCTTTAGACAATTGCGTCCACATTGGCAGCAATCAAGAAATTATTTTTAGATTCATGCAAAATACTTAGATAGCGTCTTACTGTGGTTACAGGATATAGCATAGGTACTTTAAACATCCTGCCTCTGGAATTATATTATACCGTGTTTAAATGAATATGAACGAAATTTAATATGAAATCACATTGTATGTTTCATGATACTAGAAGCCACCTTAACGTCTTTCTGGACTTCTTCAGACAAACTTTTACTGTGCGAACAAACATACTTCTCCATCCTCGTTATTTTATTAAAAATATTTTACTTCAAGTATTAAGACAGTGGCGTGTGATTATTGATTTACAATACATAATGTACCAACCCATGCCATCCTGAGGTTGTCGTAAGAAGCGACTAAAGGAACGCAAGAGAAACATCTTGAGGACATCTTGAAAGGAAGCCCTGTGCCAACCCGTCTTGCAAGTGTGCCACAGTAAGCGAATTTCCGTCCATGAATTTGAAGGAGGCCAACTCAGGAGTCATTACTTGTGCTGAAACGACGACCACGACGATTAATACAGTTAAAGCTACTGAACTTGAGCGTAAGAGCCGATTTTTGTGTCTCAATGACGGTGAAACGCTGGTATTGGTTAATGACATGCGCGAACTTTTCCAGACAAAATTACTTTGTGCTGAAGTTGATTCAGATCAACTATACGTAGATTGTCATTGGTCGTCCAGTTCTGGTAACTCTGTAGTATAAAAATATATATATTGTAAACAGAACTCTACTGCAGTACGGTATACCTTGCCGGCCCCCTCTTTGCGAGTCGTGTCTGCTTCACGCGCGACTGACGACTGACTCACTGTGGCCGTAGACATATAAAGAACTCCACACACAAACATTTTAAATAAATTGAATCGCTTTTTAATCGATTACTTAATACGTTCATCCATCTAGGCTTCAATTTAGTAGATACGAAGGAAGTTGTTGCTTTAGAAGTAAAATTTCTTTTGTCTTCTAAGTCACATTCTCAGTACTGTTACTGAAATTTGAACGACAATAGATAATTATAAAGAAACTAGTGGCCCGCCCCGGCTTCGCCCGTGCAAAGCGGGGGTGGGTTATACATATAAACCTTCCTCCTGAATCACTCTATCTATTACAAAAAACCGTATCAAAATCCGTTGTGTAGTTTTAAAGATTTAAGCATACATAGGGACGGACAGACGACAACGACTTTGTTATAAACTATGTAAAGATAAAGATAGACTAATTCTAAAAATCTAATACAATATTCTACAGTAAGTGTGGGTAGATAAGCATGCAAATTATAAAACATAATTCACCCCCTAAATATATGATGCTTCCCAAATCAAATAATCTAAGAGATACAAAAATAATATAATTATAGGGTACACACATCAATGAGAATTTACGATATGTAGTGTTGGTGTCTCAACTCGATACGTTTACTACATTCCGTCAGCTCAAGGCCAGTGATGCGATTCATACGCTTATTTTAAAACAAGCATCGATCAACGCAGTTTATCGTGAATATTAATCAAACTCGAAATTATACGTTTAAGTATGATCACATAAATCTTAATTTTATATTCAAACACATTGTTATACTAAATGGTTATTTTAATACGTGTACTATAATTTTGTAGTTCACATAATTATAGGTAAGGATATTTAAAAATATGAAGTTATAAATTGTTATGCTGTAATTATATTTCCTACTCGTTAACGCGGTGGAATCGGCTGTTGCATATACCTATAGCAAACGCCCATTAATAATATTGTATCACTACATAGTATAAAACAAAGTGGCTGTCGTCTGTCCGTCCCTATGTATGCTTAAATCTTTAAAACTACGCAATGGATTTTGAAGTGGTTTTTTTAATAGATAGAGTGATTCAAGAGGATGGTTTATTATGTTTATTACATGCATAATTGCACCGTGCGAAGCCGGGGCGGGTCGCTAGTAATTTATAATTTGTTTTAATTTATAATTTGTTTTATTTATACAAAATCGGAACAAAGTCGAATGGAACTCCCATAAGGGAGTAATCGATTTTATTTTCATTGTACGTCAGTAACTAACTGGACGACAAATCAAAAAGTGTCCGTTCTCATTGTATAGCAAAATTAAATTTATTTATTAAGAATATTGTGAAGAATATTATACAACAGATAATAATACTGTGTCATGCTCTATCACGTTACTAATCTAGTGTGAAAGATAAATGGTAGCTTAGTGAAATAACATGCTGGCAAAAATGAAGACAGCCAACAATTTAGTCGATACAAAAACACGACACACCTACCAATTACCGGCGGTGATCAGACTGGTTTGCCTAGAACTATTATATCGAAATAAATTTAATATTGGAACTAGGTATATTTTTTTCTTTTCAATGCGTTATATACGTGAACATCGTTTTTTTAACATGCTCGATTTTTGATCTCTATTCAGTGGTTGAGCGATCGACTGCTGCGCAGCATGTCGCGGGTTCGATTCCCGCACGCAAGAAATATTTGTACGACCTACAGGTATTTGTTCCGGGTCTGGGTGTTTTCTATCTATAATATGTATGTACTTATTTACAAAAAAAAATGTTTAGAAGTAATTTATCATACATCTCGTTACCATAACACAAGCATTAAGTTGCTTCGCTTGGGACGAGATGGCGTTGAGTGAAACGTCCAAGGATATTTTGATTTTTTATTTATTAGTTATTTGTTCCGTTAGTTAGTTATCTAGTTATCGTTAGTTCTTCCGTGTGGTAGCGGAGTAAGAATACTACCACCCCATATCTTCCCGTGGGTGTCGTAGAAGGCGACTAAGGGACAACAGACGTTGGGCAGCAGCGACGTTCTGTCAAGAATCGGCCATCCGATACTGCGATCGCCAACCCGCCTGCCAAGCGTGGCGATTATGGCAAACCCCCCCTATGATTGTCACAAATTTAAAAACGGCCCCCAGTCCCCGGCAGCCCTGCTATTCCTTCGGCCACGGTAGCAGCCAAGGTAACGGTGGGGCAGGGGGTGCGAACAATCTCCGGCAGAGATCCGGCTACCACAAAAAACGACGGCTGCACCTGGCAACATACAACACACGGACACTGCGGACTGACGAGAAGATCATAGAACTCGAGGAAGAGTTGAGCAAGCTGCGATGGGATGTAGTGGGGTTGTCTGAAGTCCGAAGAGAGGGGGAGGACACGATAACCCTCAAATCCGGCAACTTGCTCTACTTCCGGGAGGGCGACCAACAGTCCCAAGGTGGTGTTGGGTTTATCGTCCACAAGTCCCTTGTGAACAACGTTGTTAAAATCGAGAGTGTGTCGACCAGGGTGGCGTACCTTATACTCAGAATAACCAAACGTTATTCGCAGAAGGTCATACAGGTATACGCACCGACCTCGGCACACCCCGGCGAAGCGGTGGAGATAATGTATGAGGACATTTCCTCGGCCATACATGGCTCTAGAACGCACTACACCGTTGTCATGGGGGATTTTAACGCGAAACTGGGCAAGCGGAGCGGAGATGAGCTGCAAGTGGGGCAATTTGGCTTTGGACACCGGAACCAACGGGGCCAGACTTTGGCTGGTTTTCTGGAGAAGGAGGGACTCTATATGATGAATTCCTTCTACAAAAAACCAGAACAGAAGAAATGGACCTGGTTGAGTCCGGATGGCACCACAAAAAACGAGATAGACTTCATCATGTCGACGGAAAAGCACATATTCAATGATGTCTCCGTGATCAATATGGTTAAAACCGGAAGCGATCACCGCTTAGTAAGAGGCACATTGAATATCGACGTCAAGCTTGAAAGGTCGCGCATGGTGAGGTCTACGCTGCGTCCCGTGCCTGTTCAGATTCAAAACCCGGAAAGCTTCCAGCTCGAACTGCAGAACCGCCTTATTAGCCTAGGCGTTGACGTGGACGATAATAATGACGGGTTCGTGGAGACTGTCCGCAAAGTTGGGTCGAAGTTCTGTAAGACCCAACGCCAGAAAACGGCCAAAAAGCTCTCGGACCTCACCCTAAATCTCATGGACGAGCGACGGAAAATGGTCCTGAAGTCTTCAGATGATGCGACGCAGCTTCGGACGCTCAATAGACAGATATCAAAGTCCCTGAAGCGTGATATACACCGATTCAACACGATTCGTGTTGAAGAGGCTATTGAACGCAACAGGGGCTCCAAGGTTTTCGCCAGGGATCTGTCTATTGGGCAAAGCCAGCTCGTCAGGCTGAAGACTGATGACGGCAGGATCGTCACGTCAAAGTCCGAGATTTTGGGTGAGGTCGAGAGTTTCTATGGACAACTGTACACGTCTACACACGAACCCGTCATAAATCTAGCAAACGACCCACGAGCTAGGTTAACCCGGCACTACACAGAAGACCTACCGGACGTCAGCCTGTGTGAGATCGGGATGGCTCTCGAGCAACTTAAGAACAACAAGGCGGCGGGTGATGACGGCATTACCGCAGAACTTTTGAAGGCGGTTCAGAAGTTATTCAATTCCGTCATACTCGAAGGACGAACGCCAAAGGCATGGAACAGAAGTGTCGTGATGCTGTTCTTCAAGAAGGGAGATAACACCTTATTGAAGAACTACAGACCCATCTCACTTTTGAGCCATGTCTACAAGTTGTTCTCGAGGGTCATCACGAATCGTCTCGCATGCAGGCTCGACGATTCCCAGCCTCCCGAACAAGCCGGTTTCCGAAAAGGCTTCAGCACCGTAGACCATATTTTAACGCTACGGCAGGTTATACAGAAGACCGAGGAGTATAACCTGCCCCTTTGTCTGGCGTTCGTGGACTACGAGAAAGCCTTCGATTCGATCGAGACGTGGGCAGTATTGCAGGCTCTCCAGAGGTGCCAAGTCGACTATCGGTACATCGAAGTGTTGAAGTGCTTGTATGAAAACGCCACCATGTCAGTCCGACTCCAGGACCAGACCTCGAAACCGATCCAGCTGCAGCGAGGTGTTAGACAGGGAGATGTTATCTCTCCGAAACTGTTCTCCGCTGCACTGGAAGATGTTTTCAAGGTTCTGGACTGGAAAGGGCTGGGCATTAACGTGAACGGCGAGTACATCACTCACCTTCGATTCGCTGACGACATAGTCGTAATGGCTGAAACCATGGAGGACCTCACTACGATGCTCGATGGCCTCTGTGGAGCCTCCGAACGAGTCGGCCTTAAGATGAACATGGAGAAGACGAAGATCATGTCTAACATCCATGTTCAAGCCACTCCTGTTAACATCGGAGGTTCTACCCTCGAAGTTGTTGACCATTACATTTACCTGGGACACACTGTCCAGTTAGGTAAGTCCAACTTCGATAAAGAGGTCAATCGTCGGATCCAACTCGGCTGGGCAGCGTTCGGGAAGCTGCGTAAGATCTTCTCGTCTACAATACCGCAGTGTCTGAAGACAAAAGTCTTTAACCAGTGTGTGTTGCCAGTGATGACATATGGAACAGAGACGTGGTCGCTCACTATGGGCTCCATCAGAAGGCTCAAAGTCACCCAAAGGGCAATGGAGAGGGCTATGCTCGGAGTTTCCCTGCGAGATCGAATCAGAAATGAGGAGATACGCAGGAAAACCAGGGTCACCGACATAGCCCACAGGATTGCCAAACTTAAGTGGCAGTGGGCAGGGCACATAGCTCGCAGGACCGACGCCCGATGGGGCAGAAAAGTCCTCGAGTGGCGACCGCGTTCCGGAAGGCGCAGTGCTGGTAGGCCTCCCACACGGTGGACCGACGACCTGGTTAAGGTCGCCGGAAAGCAGTGGATGCGGTCGGCCCAGGACCGGCCTTTGTGGAGATCCTTGGGGGAGGCCTATGTCCAGCAGTGGACGTCTTTTGGCTGAAATGATGAGTTATTTGTTACGAGTACACGATTAAGGAAACGGATGAGGCGATCACCTACCCGCGTGTGAAGAAAAACTTGATACAAACCCTGTGCTAACCCGTGTTGCCAGCGTCGTACAGTATTCATGGAGGCGATTTCATGGAGGCTATTTCCCTCCATGAAATCGGAGGAGGCCCGACTCAGTAGTGGGTCATGTATGGGCTGAAAGAAGGTTCTGTCCCGTCATTTTATCTACATTCATTATAGTCTTTCTGTTTTGCCCATAACGTTACATACCCGTGAATCTGATATACGTCAGCTACAACTAGACATACATAACATTTATAATTGGTGCCAAGTCAACGACATGTCATTAAATTAAAAAAAGTGCTATTTCATTAATTTTAGCAGAAAAAATAAATCTTGTCAAATTTCGTATACAACTACAAGAAGTTAAAAATGTTAAAGACCTCGGCGTTATAATGGACAGTAAACTAGATTTTAGGACTCATATATGTAGACTAAATTATCAACAAGGCAACCAAGTTAACAGGATTTGTGGTGAGAGAGATGAAAATTTTCAAAGAACCCACTCTTACCATTTCCATTTACAATAGCGTTATTCGGAGTATACTGGAATACTGTAGCCCAGTCTGAAATCCCTTCTATCAAGTACACTCTGATAGAATAGAACGTGTCCAAAAAAAGGTTTCTCTATCGCCTAAGTTTCTCAGAGAACAAGTGCCGATTAATCATCATCAGCCCACATTAGTCCACTGCTGGACATAGGCCTCCCCTAAAGAGCGCCATAGCGCCCTGTCTTCAGCTTGACGCATCCAGCTGCTGCCCGCAACCTTTCGCAGATCGTCACTCCATCTAGCAGAGGGCCATCCCACACTACGCTTGCCGATTCGCGGTCTCCACTCAAGAACTCGTCTACCCCAACGGTTGTCGGTTCTTCTACAGATATGCCGATTACTGTTTTCATATAAATCAAGATTAAATTTTTATAAAATAATATCATTAAATGCACGTAGAAAAATATTAGATATTATGTTTCTATATAAATTAATTCATGGTTTCGTAGATTCACCAGAGCTTTTGGAAAAAAAAAATTTGTGTCCCACGAAATGGTAGTCGGTTGCTAAACCGGAAAACCTTTTCAGTGCCATATAGGCGCACTAACGTAGGTCAAAATTCGCCTATGTGCCGTATGTTTTCTTTCGCCAACTCGATTCGGACTGAAGTTGATGTATTTTCTGGTTATGTGGCCTCAATTAGATGTGTTCTGGCTTCTAAAATAACTTAGGTTAGTCCTAACACATTTACTTAATTTTATTTTAAATTTAAATGGAATCCCTTTATTTATTAATTATTAACTAAAGCATGTAGTGTTCACATCCAGTAGATGTCAAACCTGTGTATTTCTGTAGGTGTTTATTTTTTGTGTAGTATGTAAGATTGTACATCCGTTTTGTGATCCAAATTTAAAATAATAACACTACTGCCAGGTCGGAACGCAGCACCTACCGAGAAGACCTGGCGGAAGAAACTGGAAGGGATTGTCTTTGTTTATAAGGGCCATATTACAATGACCGTGTACATATAACTAGTTTGGATGGGTTCCGAAAGGCGCTCAACTGAAATATGAATTTTATGATAAACATAATATACATAGAATGATTAAATGAAATTACATATAAGTTTTGAATCCAGTGAGCCGACCAACCTCAAACAGCGGCACCTGTTCACAAGCATAACGCATCTAGTCTCTCCCGTGACCACGACTGCAGCAAAAACTTTAAAAACGTCGCCAATTACACAATTACACACACGCGATAAATCTGTTAATAAGTGTTTAATTTCAATGTGTAATAATCGCGGAAACCTAAAAAATCATTATTACATTATATCACTACATAGTATAAAACAAAGTCGCATTCTTCTGTCCGTCCCTATGTATGCATAAATCTTTAAAACTACGCAACGGATTTTGAAGCGGTTTTTTTAAATAGATAGCGTGATTCAAGAGGAAGGTTTTTAAGTATAACCCACCCCCGCTTTGCACGGGCGAAGCCGGGGCGGGCCACTAGTTATCCAATAAAAGGTTAAAAATGTATGTCTCATAGAGCGTTGTCCCGTTTTTTTTTTTATTATCGATACATATAAAACTGGCTTATAAGTACATACACAAAACTGGTGTCTCAAACAAAGAGTCAAGGCGTAATGGATTGGATTTTATGCGTTGGTAACGTAATTGAAAATGAAACGACGCGCCCGCGCATACAAACTGCTTCATTTTGTTCCGTTTGGAATCGTATTGGAATCATCTCATTGGTAGTTGGTGTCACGTGTAATGACGCAAGATTTATAACTATAGAACCAATCTGCATAAACGCTTTAGATATTTTCTTTTTATTATTATGAATTGTTTAAATTTGAAAAATGCAACATTACGAGCGTTGAGCTCTTGTCCGTGTAGTGACGGATTTAGAATACATAGCGTCACCACCCCATTCCATCCTGAGTGTATCGTAAGAGCCGACAAAAGGAAATGACAAGGCTGATAACCTAGCTGTACAATACAATTTCCGTGTGGTGACGTATTTAGAATACATAGTGTCACCACCCCATTCCTTTCCAAGGGTGTGGTGTAAGAGCCGACAAAAGGAAACAAGGCCGAAAACCTAGCCGCAAGAGAAGGAACCCCCCTCCATGAAACTGGAGGAGGCCCGACTCAGCAGTGGGGATAGTCCTAGTAGTAGCAGCTCTAATAGGTCGTTGATTTTATTGGAACCTTGGTGCTATTCCTATAGTATATTATACTCGTATGTGTTTATAAAGTTTTTTTTTAATAAACGTTATATTATTTAACTAGTGGCCCGCCCCGGCTTCGCCCGTGCAAAGCGGGGGTAGGTTATACATATAAACCTTCCCCTGGAATCACTCTATCTATAAAAAAAAAACCGCTTCAAAATCCGTTGCGTAGTTTTAAAGATTTATGCATACATAGTGACGGACAGAAGAATGCGACTTTGTTATAAACTATGTAGTGATAGTGAAGTTAGTATATGTATATACCGCCTAACGGATTTTTCTGCAATGTGGCTTAGTAAGTAAGTAGTAGTAAGTAGAGTAAGAATAATGTTCTCTTTTGAACATACTGTACCTACAGACTTTAACTTATAATATTCACAAATAATCTCTCAGTCAAAAGATGATTAAGTGTAATTTTATCATTGTATAAAAATAGACGTCAAGGCTACAGGACTTGCAAGCTATCTTTATTGGGTCAGGTTAAAATAACAAATGAATAAGAGAGCTCCCACTTATGGCCGTCAATCCGAGTGTCAATCTCATTTGAATCGTATGTATTTGTAATAAATTTCTCTTTTGCTAATTAACTGGTAGTATTTTGATCTTGTCAATTTACGAATTTATATTAAGTATGGAACGTCAATATGTATGTGTACGTGTGTTTCAATGTAATTTTTCCATGTGTGTTAAGTTTAACACCGTTAAAGGCTTGTGATTAATTTCGATACAGACTTTGGTGATTTTGAAGGCATGGGCTTAAAGTCACCAATCCTTACCATTCCGAGGGGGTCGTAAGAGGCGACTAAGGGTCAGCGCGCATTATCGGAGTGGCAGCGAAGAGAATTTTTCAGTAACAATTTAATTTCGACCTAAAGCGCTTCAGAATACGACTGTATTTGATACAACGAAATACAATGACGGCGAGCGTATTCTTCTAATAGCTTACCCTAAGGGAACGAAGACTTCATACAGACCCTGTGCTGACCCGTCTTGCCACCGTGACAGTAGATTAGCCTACTCTGTCCAAGAATTTAGAAGAAGCCTGACGCAGCAGTGGATCATTTATGGCCATTCATAACAGGAAAACGTAGTTTTGAATTTTGAATAATTGTCTTTAAATTGGTGTGACTATTATCGCCGTTCGAGTATTCCACGTCAACAGTTTTAAACAACTCGAGTATGGCAGCCCTGGCTCATGTCGAATACTCACACACAACCCACGCTGCCGTGAACATGATATACCTACTCGTAAAATCTCCTACACAAAACATCAATGAAGAGAAACAATGGAATAATTCCGTCAATTTCATCATCATCACTCCAGCCAAAATGGATCCACTGTTGACCTACCAGTCATCGTTTCAACCCCTAAATTACCCACTATTGGTTCGGGCCTCCTCCAAATTCGTGGAAGGAAATTTAGCCTTTTGGGGGCCTAGGTGAGTTATGAATTAAAGTACATTTATTTATTAGAAAAAGAATAAAAAATAAGTAATTGGATGTGTTCCCATTTTTAACTAGCAGCAAAGTTGGCGTTTATCTCGCTGTTGCAATTAAATATCGCAAAAAAATTACTATCAACGTAATAAATAGAGATAAGATTACCTCCACGAACTTTGGCAGATAATATTTCAATGGAGGAAAAACAAAACAATGTACGCTGGTAATTTATCTGCCGTATCTTATCTCGGAATTTGGCTGTCACCATTTGTAACAACGAATATAGTTAAAAGTTCTATTTTGATCACCGTATAAGATAAAAAGCTTTGGTTTGTTTAAAAATAAATATGTACAAAATTTTTGTGTACGTAATAGAACAGACATACTTACATAAATGTTTAGTCAGCGCGTATTTATTTATATCAGAATATATATCAGAATCGATAAATTAAAACAAAAAAAATATCCTCTTTTAAACCTTCCCTGGACTTCCACGAACATTTCAAGACCAAAATTAGTCAAATCGGTCCAGCCGTTCTCGAGTTTACGCGAGACTAACGAACAGCAATTAATTTTTATTTTTATGAAGAAGAAGATATATAGATTTTATAAAGACGCATTATATTGCAATGCTAATTCGTAAAGTAGTGTAAAGTACTGTAGAAAAATCTAGATATTTAACAATAAATATTTTGTTTAAATCACTACATAGTATAAAACTAAGTCGCATTTTTCTGTCCGTCCCTATGTATGCATAAATCTTTAAAACTACGCAACTGATTTTGAAGCGGTTTTTTTTAATAGATAGAGTGATTCAAGGGGAAGGTTTATATGTATAACCCACCCCCGCTTTGTACGGGCGAAGCCGGGGCGGGTCGCTAGTAATAAATAAAGAAAAATAAACATGTGATTACTATAATATAATACCAACGCTTCCATTTTAAACAAAACCATAATATCAAGATATGGTATAATACCTTTTTTAAAATCTAAATGGCAACAGCAGTCGTCAAGTAAAAAGGCCAAATAGATAGAAAGTGCAATGTTTTTTATTGGCTGCACACCACAATTTTGGCCAGGGGGGCAACTGCCACAATTTCGGGAAAACGCACAGGAAAAGGAAACCAGCTGTGCAGCCAAGTGTGGTTAATGTAGCCGTATTATGTCGGCGAAATTGCATTTTTAGGGCTCCATTTTTGCCAGCCAAATTAAAACCGGCTAGGCACAAAAACATTCACGAGCTTCTGCCATAGTGTGTCGTTTTCTTTTATTTTATTATGCAGGTGTTTCGCTACTGATGCGTTTTTGTGTACGGCATAATTGCCTGCGTATTTTAATATATTCCAAATTAAAACATGCACAACGTATTCATTAATACTATGTTTGTTTACAAAGGTCGTCTAAATCGTCGCGTTTCAAATTATGACCGGGTTGAATTGTTGCTCTACAGAGTCAACGAGCTACTGTCTCTTTTAAATTGTGGTCAGATGTGCCGCCTTTGGATCAACGGGTCCCGGGTTCGATTCCGGGGTCGGGCCAGTGTCTTTGTCTAAACCAGTGGAACTGGCTCGGAGTCTGGGTGTCATTTCTATCTATAATATGTATGTATTTACAAAAAAAAAATGTATATAAGTAGTTTATCATCCATCTCGTTACCATAACACAAGCATTAAGTTGCTTAGCTTGGGACCAGATGGCGCTGTGTGAAATGTCCAAGGATATTTATTTATTTATTTATTTATTTAATTATCAGAAAGTCACTAAAACACACTGCACTACATTTATTTGTCGTACATGAAATAATATACATATTTGGCAAATATGTAATAAAATCATTTTATTGCCTACATCCTTTTTAAATAACCTATACTTTCAAGGTTTAAATTTGTCCATTTATTTATTACAACACAAACAACATTTGATAGTTTAGTTTGTCCTAATAATGTGATAATGATTACTAATGCATAACCATTGTTCAAATAACTCCGCTGTCAATTATTCATACAGGTTCTAAAAAATCTAGATTAATTAATCTGTAATCCGATTTTGACATATTTTGGAGTATATACGATAATTAAAATATGTAGTATTTTATGTTGATTTTTCTCCGTATAGTTTCATTTGGACGTATTTTTATTTTTGCGTTTTTTAAATAAAATTATTAATTATAACGCGTATTTATACATATGATTATTCAGCAGCTATTCTATGTAAATTCGACATAATTTAAGCCATTGCCTTTGTTACGTGTATTCTGTATAAAAAAAATAACGAAACCCCTTTTTTCTGGTAGCTCTTCACGGGTTTAAAACATTTTTCTATACCTATATCGAAAATAAGGCCGAGGCGCATTCCAAGTTTGAAAATCATTGCATGAAAAACGCATTCGTTTTCTATGACACTGACGTTTGTATTTTTATCTGTGGCTCAAATAGAACAGCACAATCCATTATTGTATGCCTTATCTAAATTCAATAGAGACTGTAAGACGGGGCCGGTTTCGAGTAACTCGCCTTCCTCTGATCCAACCAGTTCCTACGCCAATTACAAGTTACTTCGATAGCAACAACCTATGTACCGGTAAGAGTCAAATACAGATCGATGGAATGGGTTTCAAGTCTTTAGATTCGCTAGATTATAGGCATGGCGTATGCATCTACAATGTAATGTGAACAATCCCGGGCAACTTTTGAGACGCGTGTTAAAAGTTTTAGTGTGTGTCTTTTATATCATTCTAACGGATGAAGCGATTTTGATTTATGTAGTTATTTTTTTCTCATCTGTGCAGGAGTATCGTTTTTAAAAAAAAGAAAGAATTAAAGTTTCATAACGAATGGTTGAAAGGAATCTTAATCGAGTGTTAGCTAGTATATATAGTGTTGTGGTGTCAGTTTTTTATTTTGCATGTTGGTTACATTAATCTAATGAGATGTACCTTAGCAGCTTTAACTGAGCCAGCTGCTATCCTTATCGGCTCGGGATAAATAATTCTTTGAATTTAACACTCAACACAAGTATTTTTATCAGCGGAAACACAGTAGGTATATACGAACCAATATTAAAGCTTCGATTCTATCTATGACTTTACTCGGTGGGGGTTTTACTATGGTATTATTTCATTTATCATATTCTTAATCCCTGGGTGTAGTTAATGTTACAATGTTAAAAATGTGTTTACTACATTCGTACATAACGCATAATCAAAACTTGATTACCAAACAAGGACCAGGTTTGATTATTTTCAGCCAAGTTTTATTCCATCATTTATAAACTTCGATTATGGAATTAAAAAAATAAATATATTTTAAATCAGATTAAAAACCTAAGTTGTTAAATTGTTCTATAATTAAACTTGTTCATGATTATCGGTTTGTCATTGAAAGTAAACAAAACATTAGTTGGCAATCGAATAACTCATCCCACCCACATACATACATTGTAGGCGCCATAACACAGGTAGGTAGAAAACCTACCCACATGAGCGGACCAATTACAGGAAGGCGAATAAGTACCCAAAGTTACAAGCCAAGTGGAAAACAAAAATAATCGATGCATTGCAGAACTTACCTGATCCGATCAGATACAATTTCATGTTTGGCTGATTTCTTAGCAGGAGTGACGGCGTGTGTTGGGCTCGCTGAAGGCTCTGATGACGCCGAAGGAGGAGAGCAGGACCCTGAGCTGGAGAAGCTGAATGCCCTAGTGCGTCCGTCAGGAATAGCGGGCGTGCGACCTGATCGTGTGCGCCGACGCCTCTTCTTCTCTTCCTCAGCGCGAATAGCTGCTCCTGGGGGTGCCCAGTCCAAATCTTTCTTCAAATGCCCTCTGCCGCACCGGCAACCGCAAGCTTTGAACGCCAAGTCGTATCCCTTCTTCGTCCACAGGTTCTGGTGTCGCTGCCGTTCCGACCAGCTACGCGCTCGGCCGGAGGACTTAAGGTAAGCAAGAACACCGGCCTCCCATTGCTCGAAGCACTCTCGGTGCATGTACCGGCCGGCGACGCACGTGTCGTTGTTGCATATCACGCGAACAGCGTCCTCTATGCGTATGGGTTCTCTGGGGCGGAGGCACTCGCCAGGGACGCAGCACCCGCGGGCATCTTCAGCCTCACGTTCGCCGGTGGCGCCGTGCCGTCGGGGGGCCATGCCGGCTAACGAAATCGAACGTGCGGAGGTAGCGGAGCACGTCACACGAAACACATGCTTGCCGGAGCGCGCGCGACCGACTAATAACCGCGAGGGAACGAAAGCGAAATTTCAAGAGCGCAGCGCGTCGCCGCGCCGCCGCCCGTTGCAAGCGCGGGTCGCGGGGCTGACCTTGCGCCGCGGGGAGGGGAGTGCAGCGAGGGGCGGGCCGAAGCGATGCGACGCGGCACGCGGGTGGGGAGAAAGTGCCTAGCGAATTTTCACTTTCGCGCGTAGCTGAGCGGACGCGGGAGCGGGCGATGAAGCGGGCAACTTAGTGCGAGTTGCAGGTGCAATTTCAGCGTTGTTATCTCAGCCCAATGTTGGATTAAACCTCTTGCTGTTTGATGACGGGATGTTAGCCAGCTTTGCCGCGGATTCGCACCGAGTTATAAATCAATGTTAATCCTCTTAAAATCACACTACTATTTTATTACATTTTCTAATACAGCGCTATAAACACGTCGGACGTATAAAGAATTCATATTGCCATCAAGCCATTCCATAATATGGTGTCGTAAGAGGTGGCAATCTTGCCAAAAGATAATGAAAACTTTCTTACAAAATAAAGCTTGTGCCAACGACGAGCATGGCACACCAGGCCAATTTATAACCGTTAAGGTGAATGTTCCAGGGTAGCCCGCGAAATTCAATTGTTCTTACGTTTTTTGCAATTTGCAGGCCAGTTCTAGGTTGTATGATGATGAACAATTGATTCGCGGTTGTAAGACGTATGTAGTTACAGAGTTATAATCATCAAACTCATCAATACAACCCTCCAAGCTCATAAAGGTGCAAGAATGACTTTGTGCTTGAATAAGTTTTTCTTACACATTTAAGAGCTTGAAGGGTTGTATTGATGATTTTGATGATTATAATTCTATAACTACATACGTCTTACAGCCGCGAATGACATTTTAATCAACATACAACCTAGCACTGACCTGCAAATTGCAAAAAACGTAAGAAAATTTGAATTTCGCGGGCTACCCTGGAACATTCACCTTAAATGGGTTATGTAGTTAAGTAGTTTATTTATTTATTTATTTATTTAGGATTTCCAACAGGGAATACAATACACATTCACAAATAATAGATTAACAATACAAATTATATTGTTTCCCTAATTAAAGGAAACCACATCATTGACATAAAACATAATACAATTAAACTGAAATGAAATAAAGAGATATTCGAACATAAATAAAATTATGAAATAGTGATAATTTGAACAAAAATATTAATATTATTACAAAACAAATTGACAGATTAGAATAATATATATGGTCTTGGGTATCGTGCACTCTAGTTCCTTCAGCGAATAACATTGTTTAAGTGTGTTCGGATTAAGATTTAGTTACTTCATTTGTGGTCCTATATGATGATGATAAGCTTTAATGATGACTTTAATGCTATGATCCTACCTACGGCATATGGTATGTAAGGTATATATTATGTAGTTAGCAATAAAGATAGATCTGTTTTATTGTTAGTAATTATTGGTTTAATTATCGACAAATTGGCTAGATCAGGAACTATAAATACTAATTATCAACAAACGAGATCAATAAAAGCGAATATCAACTTTTTGTAAACAACTTACTTAATAATGTTCTACTGCTACTGATCGCGACCATCTTTGCCAGGACGGTTTTTTGGTCTAACTAAACACCAACTATTTTCATGTAAACTTAAAAAAAAAACTTTAAACAGCTTTTTCGCTGGCCGAGAAAGCTGCCAGCCCTTGGGTCACCTGACACCTCTATATGTTTTTTTCATGTTTGTATTGTAACATGCAACTGCAAATGTACCTACTTGTACCTCGTTGGTCTAGTGGTTAGATGTGCCGCCTTTGGATCAACGGGTCCCGGGTTCGATTCCGGGGTCGGGCAAGTGTCTTTGTCTAAACCAGAGGCACTGGCTCGGTGTCTGGGTGTCATTTCTATCTATAATAAGTATGTATTTACAAAAAAAAATGTATATATGTAGTTTATCATCCATCTCGTTACCATAACACAAGCATTAAGTTTGCTTAGCTTGGGACGAGATGGCGTTGTGTGAAATGTCCAAGGATATTTATTTTATTTATCTGCTCCCGCTTTCCCTGAACTGTTAATCTTTGTTTGCAGTCACAAGTATGATGGCTACAAAATGTACGCTAGTCAAACCGCGGACACAGTCTCACATAATTATTCTAGATTTCAATACCTAGTTCCAATACCATACATATTTAGACGCAAAGGGATGATTTTCCAGCCAGACAAGGTGGTATGTCTCGCTGGGGGCCGTGGCGCTTATCCCCCTGATAACTGTAGCCAGGAATTTCTTAACCGTGCGCATTGCTCTGTAAACTTTGCTATCGCGGTGTAGGACTTGTAGGTCATTCTCGCATTTGTAGGCGATATTTCTAGTTTTCGAATTTCCGAATTTTCGGGTATTGTGTAAAGTATGTAGCATGCTGGTCGCTACACATTTAATAATGATCAGTTATCCATTAAGTGTTTCAATGCATGAGAATATACTCAATTGACCGGCTATAATAAGCAAAAAAATATCTAAGTGCATTAGTATTAGGTATATATTAGCGCGCTCTAACAACAGACGGCCAGTATATAGTATTAGTATAGATTGCAATTACAGCTTAGTTCCATTAAGGTGAATGTTCCAGGGTAAAATGTTATTCGCGGCTGTAAGACGTATGTAGTACATACGTCTTACAGCCGCGAATCAAATGTTCATCATCATACAACCTAGCACTGGCCTGCAAATTGCAAAAAACGTAAGAAAATTTGAATTTCGCGGGCTACCCTGGAACATTCACCTTAAGCATTTGAATAAATCCATTGACGTAAATTTAAATGAGGAACGATAACGATTGTTCCGTCCCCCATATTTTTTAAACTCCTAAAAACTAAGCGCCTACAAAAGTTCTTCACTCACGTGGATTCAATGTGACGATTCTTAAGCGCACGTGTGTTATTAAGGGACGATGAAAGGGCCAAAAGGAACAAAACTCCTTATTCCGCGGAACCGGTCCAAGGTTGGAGGGCCCGAGTGCTAAGAGGGAATAAAAGAACTAGTGGCGTAACGTGTGACCCAATTTTATTCCATCTTTTAACCAGGTGATATGCATTTAGGAGGGGAATTTTGGAACACGTGCAACGTATAGTGCGTAATTCTTTTCAAATTTGAATATAGAATTTATTTTGACCACGAAGTTTATATTGCGTTCTTTAAAAAAAATAAACCCGACCTAACGAATGAATCCAACATTTATATTAAGTTTTGTTTAAGCATATTTCTAATACGTTTATTTATTTATACGTAGGCAAAAACAAATAGAATAGTTGAGAGATATTTCTTCATTTTAGAATCAATATAATATTATTTACTATATTTGGTTGCCTAGTACCACTACTATTTAGCTCATAGATGACCCACTAATTAGTCGGGCCTCCTCCTGTTACGTGGAGGGTTATGCCTATTGGGACACGCTGGTCAGACGGGTCGGCACTAGGTTTTCGGCCATGTCATTTCTTTGTGTCGGCTCCTACGACACCCTCTAAATGGAATGGGGTGGTGACACTGTGTATTCTAAATCCCCCACCACAAACCCCCCTCTGCCGCACTGTTGGATCCTTGTCGGAGCTCTGTAATAAGTTTTTTTTATTAAACGTCGGAGGGTAACTGTCTATTAGATCACATGTTTTTTTTAATTTTCACCGCCGTCCGTCATTTTCACACCTGCAACACCGGAGGCGCCACAAGTGCGTTGCCGGCCTTCAAAAAATAAAGCTGGCAGAAAAACGGAAACTTTCTTGCTGCCAGCAATATCCCCTAACGGGAGAATATTTGTCAATGTGAAGCCTTTCCGTGTGGTGACGGATTTAGAATGCATAGTGTCACCACCCCATTCCATCCTGAGGGTGTCGTAAGAGCCGGCAAATAGAAATGACAAGGCCCGAAAACTTAGCCGCAAGAGAAGGAAAACTTTGTGCCAACCCGTCTGGCCAGCGTGACACAGTGGGTTAATTACCCTCGACTCAGCAGAGGGTGGTTAATGGGCTGATTAGTAGTAGTTATAGCATACGCACCACGACCGAAATACCTGTGCCGGCTTTCTGCTAACAGGGAAAACAAAGAAAAAAAACGGTCCGGTGTGCATTACAAACGTCATAGTTGACATTTTGCAATACGACGTTTCCGTTTCGCTACACGCCGCGGTTAAGATTTGAATATCCATACTTAGCTTAATTAGTTATTACGTTGCGTTTAGTTTTCAGTAATGTTTCGTCACTGAAAACGTAGTTGTAGCAATAAAATACTAAATGCACTCTAAATATAGATACGGCAGGTATAGCTTGATACAAAGATAACAGTTGTAAACTTGACTTGCCCCCTATTTCCTTACGTGCAGTCAAGCATACATGCGCCACATAAAAAATACGCGGGTTTTGTAGCCAAGTACTCCTTTCTTATTAAGCCTTATTGAGTTCCGTATACGGAGAAGTGTGGTGACGGCGTCCGTGTGGTGACGGATTTAGAGTTCATAGTGTCACCACCCCATTATATCATGAGGGTGTCGTAAGAGCCGCCAAAAGGAATTATGAAGGCCGATAACCTAGCCGTAAAAATGGAAAACTTGAAACGAAATACTGTGCCAACCCAACAGTATGTTATTTTCCCGCCCTGTGATGGGAGGAAGCCCGACTCAACAGTGGGTCATTTATGGGCTGAATAGTACCACTACTCAGCCCATAAATGACCCACTGTCATTAGTAATAGTAGTATATGGAGAAGATGTCCTAAGAAGTAAATTGCAGTTTAGACTTTGCAATTTGATGGATGCTCCTTTTGACTGCATTGTTGGTCCAGGAGTTGGATGTGTCGCATTTGGATCAACGGTTCCCCGGTTCGATCCCGAGGTCGGGCCTTTGTGTAAACCAGAGGCACTTGCTCTGAGTCTGGGTGTCATTTATGTTCGTGAATTACATGTTTGTAAACTGCCTCTGCGATACAGGTAATACTTGAGAGAGAGAGAGAAAAAAAAATCGTTTTTATAAGAGGGAAAAAGAAAAAAACTTGCCGTACAATTGCATTCCACACTGTACAATGGATTCCAAGTCATAATCTAGATTATAGGACTGAATACAAGTGGCCAGTAGGTTAAGCCACTGGGTGTGTGTCCATCATCACTACATAGTATAAAACAAAGTCGCATTCTTCAGTCCGTCCCTATGTATGCACAAATCTTTAAAACTACGCAACGGATTTTGAAGTGGTTTTTTTTAATAGATAGAGTGATTCAAGGGGAAGGTTTATATGTATAACTCACCCCCGCTTTGCACGGGCGAAGCCGGGGTGGGCCACTAGTAAACAATAAAATAAAAATAAAGTTATAACATCTGTCGTCTTTGGTGTCTCAGACGGAAGCCTTTGGTTCCGTTTGTAACATACTAGCGACTGGCTTCGCACGGGTGCAATGATGAACTTCTAAATTTATCAGTGTTTCTCTACAATATTATGCATGTAATATACATGTAAAGCTTCCTCTTGAATCACTCTATCTATTAATAAAAACCGCTTCAAAATCCGTTGTGTAGTTTTAAAGATTTAAGCATACATAGGGAGACGGGCAGACGACAGCGACTTTGTTTTATAATATGTTGTGATAAAGTAGTCAGTTTATGAAGTCTTGACAGCTAGAATAACAAAATGACTACCACTGGTACTCAGTCCATACATGACCCACTGGTGTCTCGGGCCTCTACCATTTAAATGGAGGGCAATTTGCTTACTGTGTCACTCTGGCCAGACGGTTTACAACCGGGTTTGGAGTCTTCCTTCGCTTGCAATTTACTTATTCTGCCTTACAATTTACTTTAGTCGGCTCTTACGACACTCTCAGATTGAAATGGGGTGGTGATACTATGTATTTTAGATCACCGTCTTTCACCACGAACCAAGTGACTGACTACTGGTAGTCAACTCAGGTTCGGTTGCTAA
This sequence comes from Clostera curtula, assembly GCA_905475355.2. NCBI lineage: Eukaryota > Metazoa > Arthropoda > Insecta > Lepidoptera > Notodontidae > Clostera > Clostera curtula. The sequence continues at coordinate 13,845,814 of FR997800.1, read as the reverse complement.
ATGTAAGGGAGATGATGATACATCATTTAATGACTATTAAAAAAAAACTGAAATTTAAAATACATCATGTCACCAACACATACCTACTATAATATAATGAGGGTGTTGTAAAAGGCGAATAAAGAAATACAAGAACCGTAAGAGAAGAAAAGCTCCTTTGATCGGAGGAGCACTGGTTCAACATTTGGCCATCTATGGGTATAGTCGATGAACAACTGCAATTCGCTCACATTTTGATACTCCATGAGCATTTAAAAACATGTCGTTAATCTAGAAGAAGAAGCAGCACCAAATAATTAGGTACAGAAATCATACTACATAAACGCACACATAGATATGAAAAGTGAGGTACGTATGTTTATGAGAGTATCTTGTATAAAAGCTTGATATCTGTACCTTAGTATTTTGTGAAAGAAGTTACAACTGTTCCACCAACGCATCTCTGAAAGTACCTTTTTATTTTGACCCACATCTAAGGGATAATTGTGGGGAATATTTTAATTATGTACTACTTTTATAGGTCAGCTTGTAGTGGGCAGGTGCACGCTTGGCTGCAGCTGCGAGGGTTGTTCAAGGTCTCCGCGAAATGCGTCTTGCGTTTAAAATAAGTTGTAGGCACTAGTGTTGGACTATTAGTGTATTTTGGATCCTAACTATTATTGTATCCGCGCTAAACTATTACCTAAGAAATATATTTTTTAGATTTCTTAATGAATTATTGCGAAATGTATTATTACTATGTAAGTATAGGTATTAGCGCCGCAATAAAAATATTAAAATCCTGTAAGAAACTGAACAAATACTCATTTTGTAGTATGCAACAATACGTAAATAGATAGTCATAACACGTTAGAAATTGTAGCAGCGACATCTATTGGCAAACATGCATAGCCGGTACCAGCTACCTACATAACAAATAAAGTAAACAAACCTGGTACAAGAAACATGTTATGAGAAACGTGATAGGACAGATTTGGAATACATAATGATGGCACCCTATCCCTCTCTGAGATAGATAAGGTAAAAAAACGTAGACGTAAGGTAAGGTAATCGCGAAATGAAACCTCGTACCAATCAGTCTGCATGGCAATATAGACTACTTTCCATAAAAGTGAGCTATTAGGTATAGTGTTATACTTGTGACACAAGAACTTTTGAACATTTTGGCAGACAAGGAATAGCATCGTGTCAGATGGGCACTTCAATAGAAAATAGCAGATTTGCGGTCCTGGAGGTAACCCGACATAGCAGTGAGTCTCCTATGGATGGAAATTAAGATCATCAGAAATTACTCAAGATATAAGAGTCGTCTAGCATACCAAAGTTAACCAAAAAACAAATGTACACTACTCATCACTATATCAATAAACTTCGATGTAGATGTGCATTAAACATATCCTAAAAATAATTAATTATAAGCCAGCACTGTCCAGTCAATTCACGAGGTCCTGCTCCAATTAAATGTTCATTTCTTATGGCGAAACTATTTTATAATTAGTGAACAGTCAAATTACCAGAAAGCCATAGGTAATTCCTAAGCTTATTATTAAAAAAAAAATGCCAAGACGATGAAGCGAAACACTAGCCCATTCAATAAAAAAAATGTTTTGAATTTCGAGTCTGCTGCGTCACTAGGCGTGCATAGGGGCCAGGTTAAAAAAAAGTGTAAACAAGTTGGCCTTCACTGAGTTTTGCTGCGTAGTATGCATTAAAACGACGCAAGCACTTGTGCACATCAAAATAAAACTACTTGAAATAAAGTAACAAGGTTGTCCGTAAGAAAGCGCATCCTGCTTAATAAGACCGCCATTTGTACAATGTATACCTACTACATTGGACAATCAGCGCCCTACTTCTCAGCCCTAGAATGCTGAGTCGCGCCTCCTCCAACCACGTGGCGGGTAATTAGCCTACTGTGCCACGCTGGTCAGATCGATTGGCACAGGGTTTCCTTGTCTTGAGGCTAGGTTTTCGGCATAGTCATTTCCTTTTGTCAGCTCTTACGACACCCTTAGGATGAAACGGGGTGGCGACACTATGGATTCTAAATCCGTCACCAGACGGAATAGTCTTCGTTTTGGGTCCTATTAATTATCATCAAAATCTTATAGTATCTATCTACCTATTATTTATCTATATCTAAGATAAATCATCTGACCATAAATTTGTGTTGTGTTTTGTAGTGATTTTGGGCATCAACTGTTTGCAATGTTCGCTATATCTAAATGTTTGTAAAAAAAGATAGGAAACGATAGGTCAAAAACATTAAATCAAATTGCATAATTTATAAATTATAAGCGGATGACATTTTGTTGTATTTGATATATTGATTACCGGCTAAAATATATTTATAAAACTATCGTATTCACAACGTGTTTACTCAGAAATCGTTTAAAAATAAAATCGTCCCTGGAATATTCTGTATTGATTTCCTGCAAATTGTTACCGACTCACAACAATGCAAAATACATTAAAATGCACACAACTGAATTGCCTTTCAACACGATGCACATAGCACACAAAATATGTTGCTTAAAGGCATCCTGCAAAACTGGTTGGCCTTGATACAAAGGAACCCTCAATCCACTGCGGTAACCTTGAGTTATTTTTAAACCGCGCAGCTTGCATACAAAACCCGCCAAGCGACTCCTTCCCAGTATTACATAATGCGAAATTATAGTTTTTCTTTTTGCCTCCTTGAAAAGCGTGTGGCCCTGTCATTTAGGTTTTATTCCCTTTGTTTCTGCTCGCACGAATTTTATTTCTTTTCACCGAACCGTAAAAGGAAGAGGCAATGAAGGGTTAGCATTTTTTATATAGTAGATTATTTATGGTGGACTATAATGTGTTCGAATTCGCGAAACACTGCGTACAGCTGTTTACAGTTGACCAATTTTAAACGAATGTTTGGTGTCATAATAAATTTTGTTTTCAAACTAATTTCTATGAAAAGCTTTTAGGCTTAAGCGTCTGTAATAATTTTAGTCGTTATAATTAATTACCCCGTATTTATGTTTTCATTTTTTTCGCGTCAAATATAATTAATTGAAAGTACCTACATATTCCAATTTAAATTAAATTTAGTAATCCAACAATTTATTAGTAGTTGTTTCGTGTAGTGCCGATTTTTTAAAAATACCAAAATAGCCTCGCGAAGCAAAAACCTAAGAATAATAAATACATTTGAAGTGTCTGTTTGTAATATTAACAGCTCCTTACTTAATGCATGCGAATATTTGCTCAGCACTTAACTGAAAAAAAGATGAAGGATTTTGACGAAACTTCGGCAGCTTTACATAATCTGTTAAATGGCCTTACATAATATGTTACTCCTGCCTCATTGGTCTAGTGGTTAGATGTGCCGCCTTTGGATCAACGGGTCCCGGGTTCGATTCCGGGGTCGGGAAAGTGTCTTTGTCTAATCCAGAGGCACTGGCTCGGAGTCTGGGTGTCATTTCTATCTATAATATGTATGTATTTACAAAAAAAATATGTATATAAGTAGTTTAACATCCATCTCGTTACCATAACACAAGCATTAAGTTGCTTAGCTTGGGACGAGATGGCGTTGTGTGAAATGTCCAAGGATATTTATTTTATTTATTTTTTATATTTTTATATTCATGTGGTGAATTCAGAATACGTAGTGTAACCACCCCATTTCACCCTGAGGGTGTCCTTAGGGCCGACAAAAGAGAATGTTATGGCCGAAAACACTTTACATCCGAAGCAAGTACCAGTACTTGCTTCGGGCTTTGAACAGTATCAAGACACTGTTAGCCATGCCGTATTGTTATTTAAAGGTCTGGGCAAACAGCGGACGGGGCGGGATGGCGACGCGACGCTGGCGGGACGTGAAGAGTTGTAATGTATTAGTTAATGTAGAATAGGTCACATAGAGCCGTCGCGCTCGGCGCGAGAATAGCGGTCGCGTCGCGTCGGCTCTGTGTGACATATTCTACATTAACTAATACATTACAACTCTTCACGTCCCGCCAGCGTCGCGTCGCCGTCCCGCCCCGTCCGCTGTTTGCCCAGACCTTTAAAATTAGAAGCATAATTTTCCGTGTGGTCACGGATTTAGAAAACATAGTGTCGCAATCCCAAGTCATCTTAAGGGTGTCGTAAGAGCTGACAAAAGGAAATGATAAGGCCGAAAACCGAAAACGCAAGAGAAGGAAACCTTGATACTAAACCCTGTGACAACCCGTGTGGCTAGCGTAGCTTAGTAGGCTAATTTCCCTCCATGTAGTCGTAAGAGGCCTCCACTAAATAAATAAATATCCTTGGACATTTCACACAACGCCATCTCGTCCCAAGTTAAGCAACTTAATGCTTGTGTTATGGTAACGAGATGGATGATAAACTACTTATATACATTTTTTTTTTGTAAATACATACATATTATAGATAGAAATGACACCCAGACTCCGAGCCAGTGCCTCTGGTTTAGACAAAGACACTGGCCCGACCCCGGAATCGAACCCGGGACCCGTTGATCCAAAGGCGGCACATCTGACCACTAGACCAACGAGTTACACGAAGTAATTCGGCTTTCATTTGAAATTTCATCCATGATCTTTCAAAGTATTTGAAAAAGGAACTAACCAAAGCTTGTTTGAAAGCAAACACCCGTTGGTCGCACTAGCTCCTTCAATATTTTAGCAACGTAAAATGCAGGGAGCCTGGTATCGACTACCAAAAGGTACGATATTGTTACTTTTTTAGGCGCAAAGGGATGATCATCCAGCCAGACGAGGTGTGATGTCTGGCTAGGGGTCATAGCGAGTCGGGGATAAATTAACCTTGCGAATTGCTCTTGAAATTTCGCTATCGCGATGTAGGACTTTTTCGTAATTATCGCATTTGTAGGCGATATTTCTTGATGCAATTAGTTCAGATTTTTCTGGTAAATTGTGTAAAGTATGTAGCAGGCGGTCGCTACACTTTAAACTGTAGAATTTCACTTTCCTTTTGGCAATTTTTGGTCACTTTTGGTGATTGTACCAAAAGTAATGGCCAGAAACTTTAAAGTTCCTATACATATTGTTATTTTTTTACATAATTGTCATGTAATGACACGACAAGGGTCAGTCGACAACTATATTATTCATAAAGCATAAATTATAAACTATGTCATAAACCACTACAATAAATTTATAAAAAGCGGCAATCCATTTTTTTTTATATTACATAGAAATCAGGACAGCCTTAGGAGCGGAAAGTATTTAGTGGTTAGTGCTGCAAAGAGAGGAACCGCCTAATAATGCGCGCTGTCTCACTTTGACTTCCTCGTTGGTCCAGTGGTTAGATATGCCGCCTTTGGATCAACGGGTCCCGGGTTCGATTCCGGGGTCGGGCAAGTGTCTTTGTCTAAACCAGATGCACTGGCTCGGAGTCTGGGTGTCATTTCTATCTATAATATGTATGTATTTACAAAAAACAATGTATATAAGTAGTTTATCATCCATCTCGTTACCATAACACAAGCATTAAGTTGCTTAGCTTGGGACGAGATGGCGTTGTGTGAAATGTCCAAGGATATTTATTTATTTATTTACCTGTGTTGTCCATCAAAACTTTCCGATATCGGAATAATACTGGTTGACTCAGCATTCCACAAAGCGGTCACCTCATGAGCCAGGTCTAAATGTTGTTATTATTAAGTTGTTTGTGCATTATCAGGGTAGTACACGTCCCGACGTCCGAACCCAAAATCAGCTAATTCAATAGTTAATTTTCGATTTTGACAGTTTTGGTTTATACTACTAATGCTATGTACACACATAGCATTAGTAGTATATACCAAAACTGTCAAAATCGAAAACACACACGTGTTGACGGATTTAGAATACACAATGTCATCAACCCATACCATCTTGAGAGTGTCTTAAGAGGTGACTTAAAGAACGCAGGAGGCAGATCATCTAGTCACAATAGAAGGAAATTTTGATACAAACCCTTTGCTAAGTCTTGCCTGCGTGGCACAGTAGGCTACTGTTCCTACATGAATTTGGAGGAGGTGCGTGAATTTGGATGGGTTATTAACGGGCTGAAATTATGAATAATACTTATAATCTAAAGTCTTATTTTATAGCTCTAAAATTATCAATATTTCAACCAAGAGAAGTCTTCTAATGGACTCGCCCAAGGATTTCCACAACGAGGAGTAACCATCGGAAACCTTAACCATTGCCACTGCGTGATAGGGCTACCAGCCCTTCGTTTTCCGTGTTCGCCATTCAAGAATCTTCCTGTCTCATCGGCTATCTGACCCACAAGCTAAGTGTCCACTGTACGGCAATTCCGTGGGCCATTATTAATTAAGTATGTAAAACTATTTTCGCTTTTAGCCTTTGTTATTTCTTGTCGAGGACATTTCCATATTGGATGTTGGATCGAACGCCAACATCAAAGGTAACATCTTATGTAGGACTTGTTTAACTTGTTTCGCTTGAAATATTCGCTATCTCCGGTCACTTTGCAAGAAAATATGTGATGAGCGTATTATTGTAAAGTTATATTTTTTATAACTTACTAGAATATAGCTGATCGTACATACATGTCATTTATATCCTGAGTAAATCTTCGTTTTCAATATTCTTGTAAGATCCGTTACTGTAATTATTGTTTGTAATTACTTGTAATTACTGTAATTACTGTTTGTCTTAGGTTCTGATTGTGTTATTTTATTTCAGACACTTTGCAGTGTCCGTGGACGTTGGGATTTAAATAAGAGAACACGATCAGAACCGTAAAGAAATATTTTCCTGTAATAAAGTTTGTTCACAAATAACAAAACAGAAATAAAAATCGATTTCTCCGCTCCTTCGATGCGGTGCTATAGCTGACATAGACGGCGACAGACAATTTTACGAACACCCAAAACTTGTCCTAGAACTGGATCCCAGTAATGTGTTGTATCGCTATTGTCTTGTTGCAGTCTTACTGTAGTTCTGGAAAGTCACTGAGTCTTAATGTATAATAAACACCATGTCTACGTGTTCTTGTTCTATACATCTATGTATATCTTATGTATGGGTTTGTTAATGGAAACTCGATTACAATAAAATTTTATTCATCCAACACAATCGATTCCACAAGCCAAGTATTCTATAACGTTTGACTTAAGTACATGCTCATGATTCATCTATTGTATCGAACCTGATAGAAAGCCCTGCCAATGTCAATAAACCCGCTGGGAATGCAAAACAAAGTGGAGTTGACATTAATAAGATTTAATTTTGCCAAAGTTATGCTTCGTATCCCGACTATGCTCCCATATCGTGTTCCAATCAATAAACCGCCGTTGTTTTTCTACCAAGCACGTTTCTTGGAACGATCCGGCTACTAAAGTTTCAAATATTGCATAACCACCGACAGGGGTCTACTCTGTATTAGATATATTAGCGCATTTTTTATTTTGCAAATGTACGATCAAAGGTGCAAACACACAGACTCCAGTGCGAAGGGGTTAGTTTTTTGACCAATTATGTAGGAAATACGCTCCGGATTGTGCTTGTAGTCTCGCCTTTTGGGCGAAAGTCATTAGGGTTTTTTCACCTGAATGTTAATGGCAAGAAGGTTATCTTGTTGCCATTAACTGATGAAATGTAGAAATTTCCATTGTTTATGTTATGACGCTATGATCCATACATTTCATTCCAGCAATATCGATCTTCGCTGTCTTTTTTGTCAGCTATTCTTATTCATTTAGCCTATCTTAATATTTGAAGTTTCAGATGATGGGAACCACTAGTATCCTGAATTCCCTCCACTGGAGACTGGCCTACTCATGAAATTAACATTTGTAGGCTGATGCCTGAAAACGTTGGTATTATTGTGAACATCGTGTTATGTCCTAGTGCATGAACTCGAAGGCAACATCTGATTGAACAGTTTCAGAGAGTAGACACCCATTTGATCCAAACAAGCACACTTTGTAGACGAATATTGACCTGACCTTAATAAATTTAGACGAAATGACAGATCTATTAACTTATCATTTTATTGGCCATTAACTTTGGACATTTAAACATTATACAAAGAATAACCGCTGCGTTCAATGTTTATACACGTGTAGATTTTGTTTTTAATTATAAAAGGGACTTTACGACTTCTTTCTGCGCTGAGAGTATAAAGTTTGATATTAAGAAGAAGTTTGAAACTTAATAAACTCGTATCTTCTCAGTTGTAGTAATAATGTTCATAATCTTTTATAGGTCCATTATCCTCTTAGCATGTATGATAATAATCAATTGCCATGTATGAAGCTCTTCCACATTGCATCTTCCACATTGCACAAAAAAGTAATCATCGGTTTTCAGAGACTCTCGAATGTACTGGATTTTTTAAAATAAAATACATGGGTGGAAGTTAATGCAACCCTGTAACTAGGGTATGAGTAATGTGTCTTAACGTAACTTAAGTAATGTGTGTAGAAACACAGAAATCTTGACGAAACACATCAAACTCTTGTAGCCAACTAGCTCTTCACAATCGGATAAAGACATGTTTTATGTTATTACAAACATATCATTTAATAAATAGACCAATAATTAAATAAAAAAAAAACAAAAAACAATGGAAGAAACCCGTTGAAAAAGGAACAGAATATAACAAAAATGAAATTAAAATTAATTTACGGGCGATCTGAGGTCGGGAAGTGGGGGGCGGGAGTTTTTAAGCCTAAAAAGCGGTTTATCTCGATTTCCGGTTAAACTACAATTAGTTAAGTGTTATGGAAAAAAAATGCATTTTCTGAGAACCACTTACCTTAATACCTAATTTTTCTATGTTTTACAATATCAGAAATAAGAGAGAGAGAGAGAATAAGAGATTTAACGGAAGAAAAACCCACCGACTTTAAAAAAGCTGATATTCTGTCGTGAGAATTTTCTATTGAAAAACAGGGTGCATTTTCAAAGGTAAGTTTTCACCAGTTGCCGGAAACCGAGTTAAACAGTTTTTTGCCCTTTAAAAGTCCCACATAAATGTCAAATACACATAAATGTAATCTAATTGCTCCTTTCATTTTTGTTTAATTCTCTTCCTTTTTCAACGGGTTTCATCCTACTATTTTTTTTACTTTTTCTCATTTTCTGAGGCCTCAGCCCAGGTCTATAAAGAGCTAGACCAATTATCAAAATTATAAGACCTTCACCACTGAATTAATTACGAATAATAGCGACATAATGTTAGCTGTAAATAATTACGTATTAAAAAACCAGCGTTGGTCCTGTTATGTTGATGATGGCTGGTCGGTTCGGTCAGAAACTGGTTACTGATTGCATCAAGTCCAATTTATTTGTTTCATTAACGCTGCATAATTAAAAAGGCTTGCGAATATAACGCGGTTCCCTAAATGTTACTGGATTTACAAGTAAACATGTGGAATGTGGTAAACGCACTTTGCTAAAAACTTCCTGTATAGTAACTTCTCAGCTTGTAAGTATTCATTGCTGAGTCGGGCCTCCTCCATTTCATCATCATCACCATCATATCAGCCAAAAGACGTCCACTGCTGGACATAGGCCTCCCCCAAGGATCTCCACAAAGGCCGGTCCTGGGCCGCCCGCATCCATGCATGCTTTCCGGCGACCTTAACCAGGTCATCGGTCCACCGTGTGGGAGGCCTACCAGCACTGCGTCTTCCGGAACGCGGTCGCCAATCGAGGCGCCATCGGGCGTCGGTCCTGCGAGCTATGTGCCCTGCCCACTGCCACTTAAGTTTGGCAATCCGGTGGGCTATGTCGGTGACCCTGGTTTTCCTGCGTATCTCCTGATTTCTGATTCGATCTCGCAGGGAAACTCCGATAGCCCTCTCCATTGCCCTTTGGGTAACTTTGATCCTTCTGATGGAGCCCATATTGAGCGACCACGTCTCTGTTCCTTAAGTCATCACTGGCAACACACATTGGTTGAAGACTTTTGTTTTCAGACACTGCGACACTGCAGCTTATTACCCTCCATTTACATGGAGGGTAATAAGCCTACTCGGTAGTGAGTCATGTATGGGCTGAATAGTAGTACTGTATTAGTAGTGATGGACTCTTGCGTTATGTAGGTACTTAGAGGTTTTGTTACACCTTGTATAAATAACGCCACTTATGACGTTCTATTAAAACACACGTAATTCTATTCTTCATAACAAATTTTTCAATAGGTACAAACAAACCTTTATTAAATAAAAGCTTCATTGTTCATTAATCGGACTGATTCAATGTTCTCACGATGCTGGGCCACATGTTTTTCATTGCGTATTTTTTTTCTTATTGGCCAGCTTTGTCGTCATATGACATCATGTGGCTAAAAATTGGAGCGATTTTTTTTATCAACTCGTGTTAGCGATGAAAATGGATTTGTTTGTTTTGTTTTTCTGCCCATCACACTTCAAGTTGTTTGAAGTGCTTAGTGAAAGACAACTTATTACTACTTAGCCCATATATGATCCACTGCTGTGTATGGCCTCCTCCAGTGTCATGGGGAGTAATTATCCTACTGTGCCACACTGGTCAGACGGGTTGGCATAGGGTTACGTATCAGGCGTGGTTCTGCATCAGATCCCACAATGCCGCAACAGGACGCGAGTTGGAGCACCCCGGGGAGGTTTAGTGGGTAGGCCCCCACTATAGGGGAGAGTCCCACACTCCCCTCGCTGGCCATCCCCGTGGCCGGCGAGGAAGTCGATAAAGGATTTTACCCAGGGCAAAAAAAAAAAAAAAAAAAGGGGTTACGTATCAAGTTGTCCTTCTTTTACATCTAGGTTATCGGCCTTGTCATTTCCTTTCGTCGGCTCTTACGACGCCCTCAAGATGGAATGGGGTGCTTAATACTCGGTAATTATTTAATTTAAATAGTATCAAGCAATTTTTATTTAAAAAATATCGTCGGTATCAAGACTCTGTTAGCCATACGGTATTGTTATTTTACAACTAGCTTTTGCGCGCGGCTTCGCCCGCGTGGGCTTCGAAACCGTGCATATTTTTTATGAACATAAAATCGGTTATTGTAACTAAACTATGATAGTTAGATATGTGCTCTCGCGGACTTTTTTGTAGATCTTTATAAGACCTAAAAATCCGTAGTACATCATTTGGTTCTATTGTCAATAGTTTTTGCAGCGCACGCATAAATAGGTTTTCGATTTTACACCTTGGTTTACAAAATCGCAATTTTCATACGGATCCCTAATTCTTTTGAAAATAAAATATAGCCTATAACCTTCCTCGATAAACGGACTATCTAATACTGAAAGATTTTTTGAAATCGGACCTGTAGTTCCTGAGATTAGCGCGTTCTAACAAACAAACAAACAAACAAACTCTGCAGCTTTATATATTAAGTATAGATTAGTATAGATTCGTAGTATAATTTTTCGTGTGGTCACGGATTTAGAAAACATAATGTCGTTAATTCATCTTATGGGTGTGGTAAGAGTCGAAAATCTAGCTACAAGAGAATGAATCCTTGTTATGATCCTTTGCAAACCCGACTGGCCTGCGTGGAAAAGTAGGCTAATAAATAACATACCATGTAGTTGGACGTGACCGACTCCACAGTGGTTCATTTATGGGCTGAGAAATAAGTAGAATAAGAAAATTTCTATAGTACGTACACCTTTCGAAGTAAATTCGACTTATTAAGCGAGAATGTGTGAATGTGACGTGTTGGAGTTATTTTACTGTTCACTGTCTATACTATGTCAGCTGTATTTCTTTTATATTCTAGGACACCCAGTCTCTCGATGAACTATCATTTTAACGTTTCCTTATTTCTTCCTGTTACTATGTAAAACTGCAACATTTATCCTTGAACAAACATCCTTCCATAATTTTAAGTTTATGTATTTTTTTATAGAAACAAGAAAATATCTTATATATGAAATTCTAGTATCACAATGTTCGTTCCCATACTCCTCCGAAACGGCTTAACCGATTCTCATGAAATTTTGTCAGCATATTGGGTAGGTCTGAGAATCGGCTACTATCTATTTTTCATCCCCCTAAAATGGGTGATGAAAAATAGATACACCGAAAATATGGCGGTAACTCTCATCCCAGTAATTCCACCAATTTTAATGCGTAGTCTAAAAAGGTTTTCTTGTATCATCGTCCACCATTATTTCATTCATATTATCTACATTCATTTTAATATTTCTGAATATGTGTAGCGCTGCCATAGATGGTCGAGTGGGAGCCAGAATCGATAGTTTTACGTGCCCTACGTAGCATGGAGGAGATCAGATATTACAAATGATGGACACCCACCAGAGCCAGTTGCTAACCCGCAGATCGATTACGTTCCGCACAGCCCGCTACGCTACAACCTATCATTAGTCAGCTATATCTACTAGATCTTTTATTTATTTTGCACCAAAAGCAACCTTAAGACCAAACAAAGTTTTCTATGTTGTTATATTTGTACAATTAGCGGGTACCGACGATGAACAAAAGTTTTTTTTAAACCTAACCCGTGCGGTAACCTGTATCGTAACCAGTTTCCAAACATGAAATTCACGAACAAAAATTACACACAGACATAGAGCAAGTGCCTCTAGTTTACACAAAGACACTTGCCCGGCCCTGGAATCAAACCCGGTAGATGTTTAAGGAAAATAAAAAATACCTTGTCAATTACAGTAAAATGTTAAGGTGAATGTTCCGGGGTAGCAAGAAAAACTTTTTCAAGCTCAAAGTCATTCTTGCACCTTTATGAGCTTGGAGGGTTGTATTGATAAGTTTGATGATTATAATTCTATAACTACATACGTCTTACAGCCACGAATAACATTTTAATCAACATACAACTAGCACTGACCTGCAAATTGCAAAAAACGTGCGAAAATTTGAATTTCGCGGGCTACCCTTTCACCTTAGTGAGGTTTACATACCCAGTAAATAAGGCAAACTATTCTGCACCAACAAAGGTTGTCCTGAAATAATTCACGCATCATTATTAAAAAAAAACGGTGTCACGCCCGAATAGCCTTTCTAGTTCAGAAGAAATGTCTTTGTGGTGGCGAATTTAGAATACATAGTATCACCACCCCATTGCACCCTAAAGGTGTCGTAAGCCACGACAGAAGAAAAATGACAAGGCCGAAAAACTAGCCGCAAGCGAGGCACTGTAGGCTAATTACCCTCCATGTAATGGGAGGAGGCCTTTCTCAGCACTGGGTCATTTCTGGACTGACTGGGAGTAGTAGTAGTTCACAAGAAACACTTTATCATCTACGCAGCTTTTCTTCCTGTCTATTTATCTACACTAGTCACTACTTTCTCTTATGATTATCGTATGTACTTTGAGGGGCTATATACATATATGACTAGCGACCCGCCCCGGCTTCGCCCGGGTGCAATGATTAACATCTAAAATTATGAGTGTTTCTCTACAATATTATGCATGCATTATATACATAAACCTTCCTCTTGAATCACTCTATCTATTACAAAAAACCGCTTCAAAATCCGTTGCAGAGTTTTAAAGATTTAAGCATACATAGGGACGGACAGACGACAGCGACTTTGTTTTATACTATGTAGTGATTTATATTTGGATCTGAGTTACTCGACACCTGGTACATAAGTAGAAAAACAAAATATATCACAATAAGCAATTGTACAATGCAAATATCAATTTTATTACTGCACGGTGCATAATTTTCGACTTCAAGTAGAGCAATAAAAAAAGGAAGCGATTAAAATGATATAACGTGCATTTTATTGAAAATCCCGTACCTCCGTTCATAATCAGTAGGACGGGGAAAAATATGACGTCACTAAAATTATAATGGGCCACCTCGTAAAGCATTTGAATAGGAGAGTTACATATCAAAAATTTTCAGTGATCCGTGTTTTACGGGCTCGTCGTAAACGTGTACTTAACGAAAAGAATAAACGGGCCCCTCTAGTCGCCTTGTGTTTAAAATCAGTTGAAGTGCGCGCGTAAGACAAGCGTAGGGTTCTGTATAAAAGCACGAGTGATCATTTATGTGTGTGTTTGTGTTTATTTGTGAGGTGATGGATTTTGAATACATATTAGTGTTACAACTATTCCATCGATTACATGCAAGGCGATTCTATGAAAGCGAGGTGATTTAATCACCACACACAATTCACAGGACACAGGTAATGTAGCCCCCCTAAATTATCTATGTTCCTTTACACGGAAAACTTGATAAGAAAATTATTGCCTGCAATGGAGTAGACTGGGCCCCAAACCTGTGATTTTGGATTGAAGTACCTATGTATCTGACACGAAACAATTATTACCCATAATCTGCTAAATTCAAAATTATTGTAAAGTTCTTATGTCAAAAGCACATACGCACTGTTCGGGACCTAACTAAAGGTCTATAAATAAATAAGTCAAGTGGACTGTAAACACTTATAATGTGGTTCAAAGAGAACAGTACAATATTGAAAGACTATGTACAACAAGTGTGCGCGCGCGTCGTCGGCCGTGGTCGGTGATGGAGTGGTGGAGAGGTCGCGGGCAGCTGGCCCCCCGCCTTGGTGACGCGACGCCCTCCGCGCATGATTCACGCCTTGTCTGCGTGAACATCCTGCCCGGGTTGAAGCATTCAATCTAAAGGAAGTGGACAAATATTATTAAAGGAGCGAAGAACTGTCCCCTTCTTTGTCTTCAGCTCGGCCACACGCGTTATTCCGTCGTTTCCTGGGAAGACCTTTGTGACACGTCCCAGTGGCCACAGCAGTGGCGGTTGTCCTCTCTCCTTGATGAGAACTAACGTTCCTTCTGCCAGTTGTCCTGTCGATGACGTCCACTTAGTCCTTTGCTGGAGCAGAGAGATATATTCTAAGTGGAAGCGTTTCCAAAAATGCTGCTTTATATGCTCCACTCTGTGATAGCGCTCCAAGCGGCCAATGTTTATGTCAGACACCTGTGGATGCGGAACAGCCATAAGTGATCGTCCAATCAAAAAATGTGAAGGAGTAAGGGCAGTAAAATCTAGAGGATCAGAGGAAAGTGGTGTGAGAGGACGTGAGTTAAGAACAGCTTCTATTTGAGTCAAACAAGTGACCATTTCCTCGTACGTGAAATGTGTTAGCTGTAATAGTCTTTTCAGGTGATGTTTAGTAGAGCGAACGGCGGCTTCAGCAACGCCGTTAAAATGTGGAGAGTAAGGAGGGGCAAAGGTAAATTCAATGCCCCTTTGTGCAACTTCATACGAAATATTTGAGTCTTGTAAGAATTGTTGCAGTTCATTACAAGTGCCTATAAAATTAGTGCCATTATCCGACAAGATGCTCTTGGGTTTGCCTCGACGAGCAACGAAACGGTTCAAAGCAGCCATATAGCCCTCCTTAGTAAGGTCTGTAACGAGCTCGATATGGACAGCTTTAACAGCAAGACAGACAAAGATGCACAGATACGCCTTTATGAGCTTACACCCTCGCCCCCTTCGATCCGCTATCAATATTGGCCCGGCATAATCGACACTGCAATTTAAATATGGGAACTCTAAGTGAGTTCTATTAACAGGCAATTGTCCCATGACAGGTTGAACATTTTGACACTTGTATTTAAAACATTTAATACAGTGTTTCACAGTAGATTTGGACAGATTTCTGCCACCAAGAGGCCAATACATTTGTCGTATGTTTGCTATCAATAACTGAGGGCCAGCGTGTAATAAATCATTATGATATTTATGGAAAATTAATTTAGTGACATGATGTTTAGAACATAGTAAAATTGGATGCTTGATATTGTAATCGTAAGGCGAATTGTCAAGTCTCCCGCCTACACGAATGAGACCATCTTTATCAACAAAGGGACTCAAAGATATCAGTCTATTTTTACGAGGCAAAGTCTTACTAGCTTTAAGAATACCATATTCCTTGGAAAACATTTCCATTTGAGCTTGCCGTAAAATGAAATTCAAAGAGTCTTGTAGTTCTTGACTTGGAAGTGCATTTTGTAATTTAGTTTTATTTTTCAAATTATAACCAAATCTAAATATGTAGGCTACCACTCTCTGCAAATGACTTATACTTGAATGTTTATGAAGTAATGTATGAATGAATGATGCATCTGTGTGTGTGGAATGTAGGTGATGTTGTGAATCTGTGAGAAACGAGTGATCTGTGAAGTTAGATGTAATGACTTCTGGTAAATCCTGTTTCACACTTTTGTTGGGCATAGCTGGCCAGTCTATTTCGTCATTTAACAAGAACTGTGGGCCTGACCACCATAAAGAACACTCGCTGATAAGGTCAGCCTTCAGCCCACGAGAAACAAGATCTGCCGGATTGACCTTAGACGGCACGTAACTCCACTTATAATTTGCAGTATTCTCTTGTATCTCATTGACGCGATTGCGCACGAAAGGTTTTAATAGACTCGGTGAAATAGCTAGCCAACTCAACACTATGGTTGAATCGCACCAAAACCGGCATCTAGTTACAGGCAAAGTAATAGAACTCTGCACCTTAGCACACAGCCTTGCGCCTAGCAACGCCCCACAAAGCTCGAGACGTGGAATGGTCGTGGGCTTTATTGGTGCCACACGGTTCTTCGATGCAAGGAGTTGTACCTTGACTGAACCTTCCCTGTTCGCCGACCGGAGATACACACAACAACCGAAAGCTCTCTCCGAAGCGTCTGTAAATACATGAATTTCATGCGATATAGCATCGTCACATACAACCCATCTTGGAATTCGTAGCTTATTTAAACATGGAAGAGTGTTAACAAAGTTGTGCCAAAAATTGCATATAGACTCTGGCACTTGCTCATCCCAGTCACACTTAGCCAACCACAATTTCTGCATGACGATTTTCGCCTCGACTACACACGGACCAACCAAGCCTAATGGGTCAAATATTTGACTTATGACTGATAAAATTTGGCGTTTGGACACCTTTTTCTCAGCATCAATACAAATAGAAAACGCTAAACAATCTACCTCGCACATCCAACGTAAACCTAATGTTTTTGATGACGCGTTCTTATCTTCAGATAATTTTAGACAATCTAAAGCTGCTGAGCTGTTACAAACCTGATCTAAAACGGACGAACTATTAGATTGCCATTTTCGTATGTGAAAATTCGCTGATGCTAAGACAGATATAACCTCCTTGACCATTTCTACTACGCCTGAAACTGAATTACCCCCCGAAAGGTAATCGTCGACGTAAAAGTCACGCTCAATTGAAGATTTGACGGTTGGACTGGTAGCGGCATTAGCCAAATTCACTAAACACTTTGTTGCCAAGTATGGAGCAGAAGCTGTGCCGTAGGTGACAGTGTTAAGACTGTACGTCTTTAACGGTGACTTAGGATCTGTCCTGAAAATGATTTGTTGCAATGCACGTTGCGACGGTGTTACAGTAACGGCACGATACATTCTAGCTATGTCGCCTGATATAACATACTTATATTGTCGAAATCTAAGCAGAATTGACAGAAGATCTTCTTGGATAGTAGGGCCAACCATTTGGATTTGATTGAATGACACGCCAGACGTGGTTGCCGCTGAAGCATCAAAGACTGCCCGTAGTTTCGTGGTCGAGCTGGATTCTTTGATGACCCCATGATGAGGCAAGAAATACTCTACATCGTCACCTGAATGAGGCTTCTTAGACGTTGGATTTTCTGTCATGTGTCCAAGACGCTCGTACTCCTGCATGAAAGCAACGTAACGCTCCTTGAAACTTGGATCACGTAGAAAACGACGCTCCAGTGATAGGAATCGCCGTTTAGCCATCTCGTACGACTCACCTAAAATGATAGGATTGTCCCTTAAAGGAATCGTCACAACAAACCGACCTTGATCATCACGAATAGTATTGCGGCGAAAACTTTCTTCGCACGCACGTTCCTCCTGTGACAAGGCATGTTTAGATGGGACCGAATCTGTTTCCCAAAACCTGTTGAGATTATTATTTAATTCCTCCATAGAAACATTGCAGAAATGTGCCTGGTTATTAGAAATAGAACGCAATGGAACTGGACCGGAGACTACCCATCCGAATTTTGTTGCGTGGAGTTTGGGTTTGTTCCTACCTAAACTAATAGATGAGGAACCTAAGACATTCCAAAACACTTCCGCTCCAACAAGTATGTCGATGACAGAAGGAATATGGAATGACGGATCAGCTAATTGAATGTCTGCTGGAATGTTGATGTTGCCTATATCTACAGCTGTAGACGGCAACATCCTAGTGATTTCAGGCAATATGATGCAAGTAATAGATTCCCTATAGCCACCATTCCGAGCCTGAATTGTAAACCTACAAGACTGTGTGCTATTAGATATTTGCTTATTTATACCTGATATTGTGGAGTTAGTGCTACGTCTAGGCAATCCCAACTTGTGACACAGTGTTTCAGTGATAAAATTGGCTGTGCTACCGTTATCAAGCAGGATCCTGGCATCGAACTTCTCACCTCGGTTGCTGACCACTGTCACCAGAGCTGTGGAAAGTAAAACAGAACGAGTAGTAGCTGCAGTGTCACTTGACATAACAACGCTTTCCGACGTGCCATTTTGTAAATGTGCACTTCCAGAAGTGTCATTACTCAGTAAACTAGGTAAGACAACACTACTAGGCATTGGATCTTGTATAGTTGAATTAGACTGTTCTACGTGTAAAAGCGTGTTATGTCTGCGGTTACAGTATTTACAATGGGACAATTTACAACGTTTACTTGAATGCCCTGGACGTAAACAATTAAAGCACACATTAAGCTCCTTCACCTTTGCTAACCGATTTTCTACTGACAATTTACGAAACTCATCACACACAAACATGAAATGATCTCTTTTGCACAACGGACATTTAAATTCTTTTTTAATACTAGATTTATTTTTATTTAAATTCTCGCTTTTTGTTTTCTGTGTATATAATGCGTGACTGTTTGTGCTACCGTCAAATTTTTCTTCTGTTGATTTGCCATGTTCTACTGTCTCTAATAAATCAGCCCTTCTACCAATGTATGAACAAAATTCTGACAAGGTAGGAGATTTGGGTAAGGTATTGCTGTACTCTTCCCAGTCTCTGTTAGTTACTTTGTCCAGTCGACTACTCATCATAATTACAATCAGTGTACTCCACTGGTCAGTGGGCTCGTTCAGCGTTTTCAAAGCTCTAATTTGTTTGTTAATGTTGTCTACAAATTGACGTAAGGCTACACAGGACTCTTTACTAACTGCTGGAGTATTGAACAAAGCCTGCACATGGTTTTTAACTAAAAGCCTGCTGTTGTCATATCGCTCACATAGCAAACTCCACGCCAATTGATAATGCTCGCTTTTAAAATCTATATTTTTTATTACTTGCTGAGCATCACCCTTGAGCGATGCACGCAGGTAATGGAATTTGCTAATGTCATCGATTGCACTACTACTATGGATAAGCGACAAATAAGTATCTCTATACTCTAGCCAACATTGATAACTACCATCGAAAGTAGGCAAATTAATTTTAGGTAAGCGTACAAAATTATGACGGAGCGATGCACCTGAGTTCTTATCTGCTGAGCCCGCTACAGACCCACCGTCAACGCCGGCATCAGCGCTGATTAGCAAACTGCGTGCCAGAGCTGCCA
Organism: Clostera curtula; assembly: GCA_905475355.2. NCBI lineage: Eukaryota > Metazoa > Arthropoda > Insecta > Lepidoptera > Notodontidae > Clostera > Clostera curtula. The sequence continues at coordinate 13,826,236 of FR997800.1, read as the reverse complement.
CTGCGTGGTACCGCTCCTCAAACTTGGCACGTTCCCCGTACGCCTCGTCTGGCTTATCCAAGAGCACCTCGATCTCCAACTGCAAATGATCAAATTCATCGTATAGAGCATCAAATTTACGAAGGCGACCCTCCAGCTCAATGCGCTGCAAGCTGGTTATTGATTCGCAACTCATAAGCACGTTAACATAATTGCAGAAATTCGTAAGCTTGGCTTTCATAGCACTGCGTTTTCTCACTAATAAATCCTCATTAGCCATTATAAGACGGTGATTTAAAAAAAAAAAAAATGCAATAGATTTTACGCTTAAAGAACAAAAGATAATGCAATTAGCAAATGAATATTATGACTAATGACAGCAAACAGATGTTTTATAATGAATAGACTTGTGACCGTTAGCTCGCTCGTTAACAAAGAACTTGCCAACCGGCGGTGTACCGATAAGAAACCGGTTCCAATGCAGCGCTAAGCTAATGAATGCACGTTAATATTATGAATATACTTTAAACCAATGTAAATAATCACTTGGTGCCTCAAATTCGAAACTGAACTGAAAAACGGTTGCAACGGAAAATTTTGAAATTTGAATTTGTAATTGAAATTTTATGGAAAGGAATTTGGAACGATACACAAATATGCTTATCTTTATCCACAAGGCGGACTGTGTTGATTCCCACGAAGCAAATAGGTGTCTCGGCGGGTTCGACCAACGTAGTCGAGACTTGACCACCGTCGACGTGTAGACCTCGGGAACTTGTAGACGTCCTCTCCTCGTTATCGTTTTTCTTGACGACCCCAACTCCAAACTTCTCTTCTATTGAATGCCACTTGTAGTGACACGGCGCTTTTAAAGACTCGTCGTATCAATGTCCACCAACGTCGCGTCGTACTGCCACCGCACGAACGTTTTCTTTGTTCGCCGAAATACGTTACGCGGATTTAAAAATGTAGGCGAAGAAGGACCAAAACTGTTCGGGACCTAACTAAAGGTCTATAAATAAATAAGTCAAGTGGACTGTAAACACTTATAATGTGGTTCAAAGAGAACAGTACAATATTGAAAGACTATGTACAACAAGTGTGCGCGCGCGTCGTCGGCCGTGGTCGGTGATGGAGTGGTGGAGAGGTCGCGGGCAGCTGGCCCCCCGCCTTGGTGACGCGACGCCCTCCGCGCATGATTCACGCCTTGTCTGCGTGAACACGCACCGAATTATATACCGTATTAGTAGTTTACCAAAACTCAAATTCGACAATCGAAGGAATGGTGATTGTTTGGGTTTGATTTGGGGAGTAACTAGGACTCTGTAATGTGTAGTACTGAGATGGATGATGATGACGTTTGTTAATTCAATGATACACCATCCAACATTTTTGCTTTTTTTTTACAACATACATTGTTTGTATTGTCTATGTCTTAGATAAACTTCATCTACATTGACATGCCACGTTGCTGATTAAAGCATTGTTTTTTAATGAAACGACTATTACATACAGTTAAACAAAGTGAACCAAAATATAAATAAAACAAAAGTAAAATTATTTGAACAATGAGCGGCCTTTCTAACCGCAATCTCTTCCAACGTTGGGGTGGAAAATCAAGAAGGAGAGAGAAGTGGGCTGTCACTTATACCAAATAATATACAACCATCTAAACCTATTATATTATATGTTTATATGGACACTTAAAACGCTTTTTCAAGGTGTGAAATGATGCGTACCGTTTTCCGTTACGTCTACAGAATCTTAATATCCTATGTAAGCATGCAAGGGGGGCCGTACCCCGTAATCAGTTTGCGAGCAGCCAGCGTTTATGATGTTCCACATTTTAATATCCACATAATATGTTATGGATTTAACCAAACCTTTGAGAAGCAGTCATAAAAATAACATGAACAATCGCACACAACCGGTTGGTTTCGCAGTGGGAAGAAATGAATGGTACCATTTCCGTTGGTTGAAATTTATTATTAAGTAATATGGATATTAAATTTGATGCTGCTTTTTGTTGAATATACAGAGGGTACATAAATGAGTAAATGCATAACGAAGATCGATAGAGCAACTGATGCAAACAGTGGTCTGCTAAAATATTGCACAAAGAACTTCTTTATAGTTAGCTCTAAATACTCATTGCAGAACTACTTAAAGCCTCTTTTAGTTAAGCCATCACCAGGTCAAAAAAAAATTTAAAAACAAACCATATACTGTTTGTGTATACTACACACGTCTATGCTTCTAGAGCGTCATTATTAAGGCCAGGCCGTTATGTCATCGATGCTATTAATGAAGACACATGAATTTCAACTGCGTATACTAAGTGTTTTTTTGAAGAAATATAATCTAAATACAACACAAATAGAATAAGTCCTGATATACTAGTTAAGAGTTCTGATATTTGACGATAGGTGGCGTTGAGTGCACTGATTGCGAAAATATAATATTACTCGTTGTTAAAGTATAGATGTACATAAGTGTATAAAAAACTAAGCCGATGAAAAATAAAGACAATTAAAGATACATAATAAGGTATATTCCCCATAATTACAATATATTAATTATTTATAAATTAACTTTTAAAATTATTAATTATGTTCTGGCACAATCTTTAGGTTGGTTGGACTCTTTATATAATTCAACCACAATTACTTATCATCAAAGATAACTACAAACTTCATAACACAAATAATATTCTCATGCTTTGTGAGACCTTTTCATAGTCCAACTGGACAAGCATAAAAAGCTATTGTAGGTATTCACAAGTAAAATGAGGTGTGGCCCCCAAAGCAACCAAACGCCCATTCAATAATATAATAAGATTTACTTATGTGGAACCTAGAGGAAATACAGGTGAACCAACAATGGTATAGGTCCCCTCGGGTCTTCTCTTTGACTATTTTAATAAGAAAAAACCTCATTGCATAGGGTTAGCAATTCTTCTAGACCCGTTCCTAATTTAAATTTTCAAAATTCCAACTTAGTGTGACTTACATAATTATAAGGTTTTGCAGCCAATGTCTTCTTTCGTCGTTTCAGCCATATAAATGACGCACCGCTGAGTCAGGTCTCCAAATTCATGGAGGCAATTACCCTACTATGTTACGCTGGCAAGTCGGGTAGGTGAACTGTCTCTCGCGTTCCTTTAGTCGCCTCTTACGACACTCTCAGTATGGTTAGGGTTGGTGATAGTGTGTATTCTAAATTCGTCACCACACGGACTGTCGCATGTCTTCCTCAACCACCTCAAACCAAAGTTAAGATTTCTAAAGACTTATCCTACATCCTCGATTTTTACTAGGTATAACTTGCGCGCGTTGCTATGCGACTAACTAAAAAAACCAGACAAACATTCATTGTTTAAAGTAGATTTTGGTTTCTGTTGTCGTAAATACAGTAATTACCGTTTGTAAAAAATCTATATTACATATTTAGCTATTATGTTAATTAAATAATAAAGTTTATATAAATCGATATCTATATATCTATACTAATCTATACTCGATACTTTAATATATAAAGCTGCAGAGTTTGTTTGTTTGTTTATTTGTTTGTTTGTTTGTTTGTTTGTTTGAACGCGCTAATCTCAGGAACTACTGGTCCGATTTTAAAAAATCTTTCAGTATTAGATAGTCCATTTATCGAGGAAGGTTATAGGCTATATTTTATTTTCAAAAGAATTAGGGATCCGTATGAAAATTGCGATTTTGTAAACCAAGGTGTAAAATCGAAAACCTATTTATGCGTGCGCTGCAAAAACTATTGACAATAGAACAAAATGATGTAGTACGGATTTGTAGGTCTTATAAAGATCTACAAAAAAGTCCGCGAGAGCACATATCTAACTATCATAGTTTAGTCACAATAACCGATTTTATGTTCATAAAAAATATGCACGGGTTCGAAGCCCACGCGGGCGAAGCCGCGCGCAAAAGCTAGTTTTATTATAATAACAAAATTTACTTATTAAACTGAGTGCCATAAAAATAACTATGACCTTAGACTTTTGACAACCCTATTGCCGAGCAATACTTTGAATCGAATAAATAACTGAAGGATAAGAAGATTGAATTAGAAAAAGAATTCGTGTATAATAAAGAAATCTGTTCATTCACAAGTTCTGAGGGTTGTCTACAATGAGGAAGTCGGAGTACATAAAGCGTTGACAATGGCAGCAGGTATCGAGCCGGAAAAGGATCAGTTTTCCTTTTGATGTGACATCAAAAAGGCCTCCAAAATGAAGAACCAATAACTGGCACTGAAGTTTTCCGTGACTTCGGAAATTGGGTTAATTTAATAGAATAATTTCTATAAGCCATTATGGATAATGCGAACGTGAAACTCAACGTATCTTATGGTCTGGATTATTACTGTAATAGATGTGTAAGTGTAGTATGAATTAGTCAATCATGATTTATTTATTTTTATTGTATTAGTTACTAGCTGACTCCCGCAATGTTACACGCGAAGCTAGTCTAAAAAAAGTAGACTTAGTTACTCCATATATCGTCAGCTACCTAACAAAAAATAAATTTAAAATGTTATTTTGGTATAAGTAAGTACTATGTATACATACTTACACATTTAGTAAAAAGTGGTTATTTTATTATTACAAACAGAGTAGACACTCAAATTTTATTTATTTGTATAAATGGAAAACTTACACCTTATATCACCTACTTGTTATGTACAAGTAGGTGATATAAGGTGTAAGTTTTCCATTCCATTTAGAATATGGCCAATTACAAGATTTCACATTTATACATATAGCATAAAAAAAGAAAATTAACGACATTATCCCATTTTTTACCTAACATGTAGCAAAGAGAAAGACAAAGAGTGTAATTGTGTATAAAAATATAATAAATCAGTGAAGATAACGGTCCAAGAAGTTTTTGGCAAAGATTTTCTTTAAAGTTGTATTATTGGTATTACAAATATCGATACCAGCTTTCTTGGCAGGCCGCATTTAATACTGCTGTCGCCATATACGAATCTGCCTGTACGTAGTTGTTATCGATGGAGTGAGCGATAAATGTGATCTTCGTAGGAACGCAGACAGTACCTACATGGTATGTAAGTGAATAATATGTTAGAATGTTAACTTGTTTGCTATCTCCGATTCTAAAGCAACTGGTCATAAAATCTGGGCACAAATGTCACACGAATAACAGAACATCTATCTATCTATCAGCCACAGAAGTCCACTGCTGAACATAAGCCTCCCCTATAGATTTCCACAATGTGCGATCTCATGCAGACCGCATCCACCGACTCCCAGCGACCTTTACAAGGTCGTCCGTCCACCTAGTTGGGGGTCTTCCCACGCTCCTCTTTCCCATACGTGGACGCCACCCCAAGACTTTTATGCCCCAGCGGCCATCTGTTCTTCGGGCCACGTGGCCTGCCCATTGCCACTTCAACTGTGCAATCCTTCTAGCTACGTCGGTCACTCTAGTTCTTCTACGGATTTCCTCATTTCCGATTCTATCACGTAGAGTAACTCCGAGCATAGCTCTTTCCATTGCACGTTGGGTGACTCTCAGGCGCCTAATAAGTCCATTGTGAACGCCCACGTCTCTGATCCGTATGTCATCGCTGGAAGTATACCTAAAATAGTAAATATAAATAAGTTTCCGCCCATCCATTCCATCCTGTGGGTGTCGGAAGAGCCAACAAAGGGAAATGATAAGGCCGAAAACTTTTTCTTCTCTTGTGGCTAGCAAAACTTGATTCGAAATCCTGTGCTAACCCGTCGGGCCAGTGTGGCACAGTAGGCTATTTACCCTCCATTTAATTGGAGGAGGCCCGACTCAGCAGTGGGTCGTTTATGGGCTGAGTAGTAGTCATCATCATCATCATCATCATCATCATTTCAGCCAAAAGACGTCCACTGCTGGACATAGGCCTCCCCCAAGGATTTCCACAAAGGCCGGTCCTGGGCCGCCTGCATCCACTGCTTTAAGTAGTAAGTATATACTCGTATAATATAAGTTTTTCAGGTCAGACTTGAAAATAAGGTTTAAGGCTAATTTTGTTTGTGTTTCACAAAAGGATGAAGGTGTATTTTACGAAGACATTATTCAGGGTACGGCCACCACAAAAATCATATTTTGGCTCGGCACTCTCTTGTTTTACGGTTTTTTCATTGCAGCATTTTACGATCCCCAGTGATGGGACCACTCCTTTTTTACAACCAAATAACTGTATACCAAGACCAAAGATCGCGTGTTTGGCACTAATTAAACATCTTGGCGGTTATTTCAGCTACGTGATTTGTCTGGCCCGGTTCAATAATGTGTTTCTTACTGCTTTCTGTGCAACCCAACTAGCGCTAAAGTTTCGACATTGATGTTATATTACCGCTTAATGCACTAAAACTCGGTCTTCTATTTTCATGAATTACGGTTTTATTTAGTAGTTGGGATTTTAGTACCTAAGGTTTTGTATTTTACTTTTGTTTTTCAACTAGTAATTTTCTGACTGAATATAGAAGTCTATTTCAATCTGGTAACTCTGATTGTTATACGTCTAGTTTGCGCGGGAACGGCGTTTCTGGATCCAGTTTAGTTGAAAATATAACTAACTCATTTATTGATACGATCCTCCGTGTGGTGACGGATTTAGAACACATTGTGTCACCACCCCATTTCATCCTGAGGGTGTCGTAAGAGTCAAACGGATTGACAAGGCCGAAAAGAGAAGGAAACATTGATACTAAACCCCGCGAAACCGACTTGTCAGCGTAGCACAGTAGACTAAGTGCCCTCCATGTAGTTGGAGGAGGCCCGACTCAGCAGTGGGTAATTAATATAAGGACTGAGAAGTATTGATTGGATCTAAAACATATTGAATACTGGATCTTTAACCTTGCAGTAAATGTTTGCCGATGTCTGCTTAAACCACCACGCCAAATAACACATAACCAAAAATATATGCACATTGCACATAATATAATAATTAATTGCAGACAAACTAATTGCTACCATGTGGTCAGAACAGAAACGAACACTTCGAATATAACCTCCTTATGTCATCAGCGCAGTTGTAAATTAATACGGATTGTAAATCTTGTCGCGAGTCAGACGAGGCGACTGTAAATTGGGAACACTCTGACTTCTCCCCGTCCTCGTGTCAGGGGCTCCTCGGTTCTATTCCTGTTCCTGACACGCGCCCCAGGACATGAAAATATAGTCGGCTTCATATTAACGACTTAATCTTGCGATTACTTATATAAGGACTCATTCATCATCAGTTTCGTGTTGGCTCCCATCGCCTTGAAAATCGTGTTGGTTAAGATTATTTTAATACCTAGTTGTAAGTTGTGTTGGTGTTCAAAAGTTAATGTTAGTTAAAAAAATACACAGATACCATTAAAATAAATATAGAAAAAAAATTACTTATATTTAACTATGTATTACTAATACTCAGCCCACAAATGGCCCACTGCTGAGTCGGACCTCCTCTCATCACAGGGAGGGTAACTAGCCTACTGCGCCATGCTGGCCAGACGGGTTGGTACAGGGTTTCGTATCAAGTTTTCCTTCTCTTGCAGCTAGGTTTTCAGCCTTGTCATTTCCTTATGTCGGCTCTTACGACACCCTCAGGATGGAATGGGGTGGTGACACTATGTATTCTAAATCCGTCACCACACGGAAAGTTAAAGTATTAATGTCATGAAACTGCGAAGAACTTTAACATTCTGAAGGAAAAAAAGATAGATACTAATTGATTCAAGAATTGTAAAGGAACATCATTGCTGTGGTGACCGGTTTGAAATAACTAGTGCAGTCCTGTCCTCTAGAGAAAACTGTAGAAAGCGACCAATGGAACAAACAAGAATATTAAGTTGAACGAGAAGGTACATTATGAAATTGGAGTTTGGATCAACGGCTCCTGGGTTCGATTCCGGGGTCGGGCAAGTGTCTTTGTCTAAACCAGAGGCACTTACTCTGAGTCTGGGTTTCATTTTTGTTCGTGAATTACATATTTGTAAACTGCCCCCGCGAAACAGGTTATACCTAGGGCAAGGGTTAAGTTTTTCAAAAAAAAAAAAGATTAGTAAGAGACATTTTAAAATCGTGTATGTGCGGCCGACCTTAGAGTCTTTGTAACAGACGTTTCGCGCGTTGTAATTATTTCAATTTGTATTTTAACATCATAGTTACAGTTAGTCACATTTGAAATTTTAAAATATCTATAATGGTCCGAAATACAAAAGGCCATGGCCATAAAATAAATACGAAATAAGAAATTAAATTTGAAACAACAGTCCTGTTCCTCGCCTTCTAGAGAATGTATAGATAACAAAATTTTGAATGAATATTATAAAATACTAGCTGATCCCGCAAACGTTGTTTTGCCAAATAATTAAACACCCCCCCCCCCCCCCGCAACCTTGCCCTTTTATGGAAATTCCTACCAAATTTCAAGTCTCTAGGTCTTATGGTTCCAGAGATATCGTGATGACTCAATCTATCTATACAACATCTCCTATCGCAAACGTTGCTTTGCCATGTAATTAAATAGGGGTTGATCGTAGAGGGGTGAAAATTTAGGGTTGTTTGTATTTTCTTATGCTGAATCTTAAAAAAATAAAAGCAAAAAATTTTCTCTAAAAAATTAACATTTTTTTTGACCCCCCCTTAAAATTTAGGGGGATGAAAAATAGATGTTGTCATATTCTCATACCTACCCAATATGCACACAAAATTTCATCAAAATCGGTCAAGCCGCTTCGGAGGAGTTTGGCATCTAAAACTGTGACACGAGAATTTGATATATTAGATTAATTTGGAATAACATACTAGGTATACCCAATAGCAATCTAAATTTTTTAATTTCATCATCATTATCATTGGACATAGGTCTCCCTCAACTTTCCACGAAGGCCGATCCTGAGCCACCATTATCCATCGCTTTCCGGAGACCTTAACCAGGTCGTCGGTCCACCGTGCGGGAGGACTACCAGGACTGCGCCTTCGAAAACGCGGTCGCCACTCGAGGACTTTTCTTCCCCATCGGGCGTCGGTCCTGCGAGCTATGTGCCCTGCCCACTGCCACTTTACCCACCACAATTTAGTTCACTTTAATGATCTAGAAGTTGAATACTTAGGGAGACGAATAGAACAGCACTATAAACATATTTATAACTATCACAATTTCCATTAACATTAGATGTAAAATGTGTGGTGTAATAAAAAATGGCCTGCCTTGGCAAAGAATAGTGTATCAGTTCTCCGGCGGTGACTAAATCAATCAATCAATATTAAGGATCAGTCCTCTCATTAAAACTCTACTACATTCTTCTCAGCCCTTAAATGACCCACTGCTGATACGGACCTGATTCAACTACAGAGTAATTAGCCTATTGTGCCACGCCAGACGCCCCAGACGGGTTGGCACAGGGTTTCATATTAAGTTGTCTCTTGCGTCTAGATTTTCGGCTGTAGGCTCAGCGCCCACCAGCGGAGTGGCGGCAAAGAGGCTATTTCAGAAACAATTAAATTCAACCTAAAGCGCTTCAGAATACAACTGTATTTGGTACAACGAAATACAATGACGGCGAGTGACGCGCGGCGAGCGTATTCTAAATACAGATGTATTCTGAAGCGTTTTAGGTTGAATTTAAATTGTTACTGAATTAGTCTCTTCGCCGACACTCCGTCCGTCGGCGCTGACCGTTAACGTTTCCTTTTTTCGGATGAAATGGGGTGGTGGCACTATGCTTTCTGATCTGTCACCATACGGTATAAAACTGTGTAATGCAGTAATGTGAACAATAAATAATTCTAATATTCGCTTACCACAAATGCTCCCTCGTTTGGCGCATCTGTTGCAAAACAAAACGATTTATAGTTTATTCTCGAATGAGAATTAAAAATGTTATTAAGTTATTTTAAACTTGCACATTTTATGGCACTACCAAAATGACTTAGTAGTCATTTGGGTAGTGCCATAAAATTGACATTAGCGTCTAATTACACCGCTCCTTGGCTATCACCATCTCTGCTTATAAACCACCCACTGCTGCATCTGGTCAGCTGTACCCCACTACCCAAATGGTGTCATAGGATTTTATATTAAGTTTCGTTCTCTTATGGCTACATAACTAGGCTACATTACTTGGCTACTTATTCATTACATTGTTATGAAATCCTCAAATCATAGAACTTCTGTTTATTCTGCTTATCCATTCTAAATCTATCTATCTTCTATCTATACTTATAATAAATCTGTAGAGAGGTCAATTCTGTACATGAAATATTTTTCCAAAATAACTATCAGCGGGTGATTAGTGATCGATACTGACGCCAAAAATGCAATCAGTAAAATTTTTGTCTGTCTGTCTGTCTGTCTGTCTGTCTGTCTGTCTGTCTGTATGTTCGTTATAGAAACAAAAACCACTCGACGGATTTCAACAAAACTTGGTACAATTGTTCTTCATACTCCTGGGCAGGTTATAGTATACTTTTCATCACGCTACGATCAATAGGAGCAGAGCAGTGAAGGGAAATGTTGGGAAAACAGGAGAACTTACTCCATTTTTTAAGCTTCCGTCGCGTGTGTTGCCTTAATAGTTAAAGCTACACAGAAATCATGTATGAAGGAAATGTTCTCCTTAAAATTATATAAAAAATATTCCACGACAGCAAATGTCTATCTTTTATGGTTGACTCACAATAACACGTGTAACTCCCGATAGCTTAGCAGTTCAGAGCTTTCTGATTATATTTGTCTACTCTTACGTTTATAACACTCTCAATCATCCCTAATTTATAAATGTTAACATTATTACCTATTTAATAAAAAAAGAATCATAGAAATCGGTACAGAAACACCAAAGTTATTCATGAAATACGCTAATAAACCATCGCGCGTGATTACTGAATCATTCTTTAAGGATTATTTTTGTGTAACCGTCGCATCGGGTCGTCGCGGGAGGTTTAAAAGGGCGGGGGATCAAAACGCGAACTTCATACATAACAATATTTGGATTTGGCTGATGATGCGAGTAGACGTTCCGAGTATTCGCCCTTATTGACAGGCAATATTGTATATCAGCGCGACTTTTAGTCTTTACAATAATTTAGTTTATTTAATTTTCTTTTGTTGTTATTTCATAAAATAGGTATTAGTTATTTTGGTGGCGTGTTATATTCGTTCAAATTACAAATTATTAATAGTTAACATTTTATTTCTTTTTAGGTGAAGTAGTAATAGGTTAGTAGTAGTTAGTTAGTTGTAGGTAAGTTTTGGTTAATTTATGTTCGTTTTTTTTTAATAATAATAATAAGTAAGTAAAAGCGTAGGTACTTTTATTAATTAAAGGTATAGGTATTATTAATTATGTTATAGATATTTAGTTTTAAGTGAAGTAGGATAGTTTACCCGGAAGCTTTGCGCTGAAGTATTTTCGTTGTCTAAGTACTTAAGCCTCATGTGAACGTGATCTAAACAATATTACCAATACATTAACTTAATAATACACAAGGAATTACACACTGACGGAGTTGCGGGTACAGCTATCTTTATCTATATATATAAAACTCTTCCGTTACTGAGTGACTGACAGACAACGCACAGCCGAAACTAATGGCAGTAGAGAGCTGAATTTTGGCCTGTGTGTTTGTTGGGAGGAGTAGGCTACCACTAAGAGAGGATTATTGGAAATTCCCTCCCAACGGGGAGAAAACGGGGATAAATTGTTTTTTTCCGGAAGTCATTATTCCACGCGGACGAAGTCGCGGGCAAAAGCTAGTACTTAATATTAATCCTGGACTTGAAATATGATCGTGACGATCTCATCTACAATAATCTCATATTTCACCACAACCATTTTGATTGACGAGAAATTTGAATAGCTGTAAATATCATTACGACGATCAATGGTGTTCCTTTAATCGAACCGCCTTTCTGCTCTCACGATCGGTTATTTATCTCTGGTCTGTACAAACAAATGTAGCCGTGAAACCATTTCATCATTCGGCACATTGTCGTCGACGGCATGCGAGATGGGTACTGACGCAACCGACTGTATCGCATCGGCTCTTCTCGATAAGGTCTCTCTTAATCCGACCAAAATATATTTAGGGTTCAGATCCGTCAGGGGCAGTTAAAACTTTTTAGTAGCAGAATGTTTCATACCCTCATAGCAGCTCATAGCTCATAGCAAATTATCGCACCTATACGAATTTACAAAGTAAATATTATTGAACATCTTCTAAAGGGGATTGATATTTGGAGATTTCTCTTTGTCAACCCGAACGAAATTCGCACGAAAAATACAAACATCACCTGTGAAAATTAATGTGTTTTTAAAGTTTTTATGATAAGCACTACCTAATACAAGAAACATCATCATCGGCAAGAAAAGAAGTTTCTTTAAATTGATTCTGCTTCATTCGTTGTAGAAATTCGCAAATCTCTTTAGGTATAGTAGGGTTAATGTTATTCTGATATTAAATCCGTCACAATGGTACTAATCTAAGACTATATGTAGACCATTATTACGATTCTCACATAAGCTTTCCGCAGAAGTACACAATATAACTGCAAATTATAAATCAAATTGTCATGTTTATGAGTTACTGGGACATACTGGTATGTATGCAGGGCATATCAACATCGTTATGATAGGGACACCTCCTAAGCTCCTCGGAACAAAGAGTGACACAAATTCGAAAAATAATATTTCCCCAGATTTGTGGTGCCGCAGCTGTCACCGCGGAAGATTTACACCATGTCTCACAGTTCGGAGACAAAGGAACGTTGTTGAAAATCGCGGGCCATGATGTCATGGCTTCGAAGTAGTTTCGAACGTGCCTAATTAATAGACCGGCTTTAGCAGCCAGCTAGAGCGATTCGGATGTTTCAAAGAAAAATAAGAAATATGCGTGTCAGGACGCGGTTTATGGAGCGTTGTTTATTGTGAACACTCGAAACTGATTTGGGGCTGAGAGGCGATTCTTTGTTCTGGCCGGGATTTATTACGAGTAAAACTCGTGAAATCAGTCCAAGGCGTGGCTCGTTAGAAGAGCGTTTCACCTTTGGTATATTGTGTTCATTGTGTGAGACTAACATACATATAGGTTGATATACGATATTGTATTGTGAGTGCATTAAAGTCTAGAGAGCGTAAAAGTTCGACGAAATGGCTCATCCTCAGCCTACCAACAATCCCCCTGTCGATATGAGGCACCTTCAATTTAATGCAGAAAATTAAGCCTTTTATCATACTTTTTTTTATAGGATAAATTAGTTTATAGCCACAATTAATAGTAACACGAAAACCTCTAGGACTTGAATGTGGTACTTTACATTCAGTTGTTCTTGGTCAGGCACTTACATTATATAGATTTCGCGGTTACCTCTTTTATAGAAGAAAGAAACTTTAATAGAAAAAACTATCCACTATAAATTTCCTGAGTTCCGTCTCACACTGTACAATAGTCCTTGGGAAACTACCTGGTTACCTATTAATTATTAAGAAATAACTTCAGAATTGTAAGGCTGCAACTTCAGATTGGTAACACTACGTATAACCAACCATCCATGAGAATCGCCTTAGTATCCACGCCTAGACAAGGCCGAAAACCTAGCTGGAAGAGAAGGAAAACTTGATTCTAAACTGTTGTCTAATTACCCTCCATGTAGTTGGAGGAGGCCCGACTCAGCAGTGGGTAATTTATGGGCTGAGTAGTAGAAATAGAATTATTTAATCCCATCTTAGTCATCTCGAACTAAATTATGGATAGTGCTTCTAGTGCACATTAGTGTTCCATGAGCTGAAGCGTCAGATTGCCATTGTTGGTTATTTCTGTAATTCAGAAAACATGAGGTACAGAGGTACATGAGTAATACTACAACTTCTGTAGTAATTCCTTATGCTATTAATAAAGTGTAAACAAATAATTTACGCTCCACATCAATCATGTCAAATATTCAATTGGAAAAATGTAGTTGGAAAATGAAAACGAGTACTATCTGTAATCAAACATCCAAGAAAATAAGCAATAGTAGATGAAAATGCAAAACTTCAAAGATTTATTGATAGAGATTCCCAACTCCGCCCTATTGATCTCCGAAGCAAACATTTACAAATGAGGTGCCTTTAAAATCTAAACGTAAATTACCTTCAGCAAAGCTTGTCTAGACAATATTTACAATAAACAGCCTTGATCGCTACACAAAGCGCCAAATTGTGGGGCTTGCCTCTATGTAGCTTTTGACAGTATGACAAAACTGTAGAAAACGTTCAACCCAACACATTCTCAGGCCGATGCAGACGACTAACACTGTCTTGTATGGAACCATTGAATTTGAACCGTACGTACTGTACTTAAAAGATATCGTGACATAGTAGGTAGTGCAGAAAGAAATTGATCTACAAGTTTGGCAAAGGCTGGCTCTGCTGGAAGTTAGATGGATGTCCGTAATTCAAAACATGACCTCCTGCGTGCTTCGGAAGGCACAAGAAGATGGTCCTGGTTGCTATTTTATCATCTAATAGAGCGATAACTAACAGCTGATGAAACAAAAATATTTATCGGGTGTTGTCCGTGTGGTGACGGATTTAAAATACATTGTGTCACCACCCCATTCCTTCCTGTGGGTGTCGTAATAGTTGATTAAAGGAAATACCAAGGCTGATACAAGCTGGGCTGATGCTGATACCAAGGCAGATGACCTAGTCGCAAGAGCAGAAAATCTTGAAACAAAAGCCTGTGCCAACCCGTCTGGCCAGTGTGGCACATTAGGCATAGGGCGCGACTCAGCAGTGGGTCTTTAATGGGCTGCAATTGTGTTGCACAAGATGCGCCTCTGAAGGTAGATGTACTCGACATCCGCAGTTCGGTAGTTAGCAGAACTAGGTTAGACTACCCTAATAAAATTGACTCTTAACGGGTTTACAATAGTATCATCAAGCCATTCTGTCCTACAAATTACGTATGTAAAGGAACCAGTTAGACGAAACATTTGAAAAGGAGTTGACATAAAACTAGCGTGGTACAGGGAGCTAATTTTCGCCCATCAAATTGGTGGAAGCTCGCATTCCTAGGGTCATTACAGGACACGAGGATGATTACTGATTGAGTCACACTCTGATTGTTAAGTTGATTTTATAGACAGATGACATATACATATACTATAACATTTTGACGATAAGCGAATTTAATGCAGCACAGATAACTTATTTTCTTTCTCAAATCTTTCTCTTGTAATTTGAGGTAATTTGTAACAGAGAATGAAAAGTAATCGAAATAAAAGTATGTATTCATAACTCTTATGATGTAACAAATCACACATTTTGATAAAAATGTAATTAGAACCGGTTGAGTGGTTTCGGAGTTTATCCGGAACAAAGGAACTTGATCTAAATTCATTGTCTTAAAATAAGTGAGTATTATGTCATTGTAACATTTATGTGTTTAGTCAATTTGTTCCGAACATACAATTACCCAGTATCAAATAAAGATCCTCCCTACCCATAACATATCCACTGCCAAGTCAGGCCTCCTCCAATTACATAGAGGGAAATTGTGCCACGCTGGCCAGCAGTGGGTTTCATTTCAACTTTTCTTTCACTTTCGACTAGATTTTCTACTATTACTAGTACTCAGCCCATGCATTACCTACTGCTAAGTCGGGCCTCCGCCAGTTACGTGGAGAGTAAACAGCCTACTGTGCCACACTGGCCAGACGGGTTGGCATAGGGTATCAAGTTTTCTCTTGCGGCAAGATAGTCGGCATTGTCATTTCTTTTTGTCGGCTCTTACGATACACTCAGCATGGATCGGATGATCACACTTCCATTCTGCCTCGTTGGTCTAGTAGTTACATGTGCCGCCTTTGGATCAACGGGTCCCGGGTTCGATTCCGGGGTCGGGCAAGTGTCTTTGTCTTAACCAGAGGCACTGGCTCGGAGTCTGGGTGTCATTTCTATCTATAATATGTATGTATTTACAAAAAAAAAATTATGTAAGTAGTTTATCATCCATCTCGTTACCATAACACAAGCATTAAGTTGCTTAGCTTGGGACGAGACGGCGTTGTGTGAAATGTCCAAGGATATTTATTTATTTATTTATTATTTATTTATTCAAAATCTGTTACCAGATGAACATTGACCTTTAATATGTACTGTGGCTCACATCGATTGTCCCAAAGTTTCTTAAATGCAGTAGTTTTCTTCTCTTGCAGGTTGAGTTTCCATCTTTCTAGTTCCTTCATTCACCACCAGAGGTCCCACCGGGACGTTTCTGTCCCAACATATGTAAACGAAAGTATTCTATTAGCTTTTGTTCAAGTAAATTGTTACCCGTCTGCCTAGCCCCTAAGCCGGCAGCAGTCACTAGCTTTATCACTAAAATCTTAAGACTAAATCGTGCCGGAAAATCCGTGGTCGCAGCTTTGTATCGAGGTATCAAGATCGGGAGCCAGCGAAATCGTGATTCGGGTATCAGTGGCTATGCCTACGGAGTATAGGATTTGGCATATTTGGCTATGTAAATCTGTCATCGCTGTATTGCTTGTAATTTGTCAACATGTCTTATGATCAACTAGCGACCCGCCCCGGCTTCGCACGGGTGCAATTATGACATATAAACCTTCCTCTTGAATCACCCTATGTATTAAAAATACCGCTTCAAAATCCGTTGCGTAGTTTTGAAGATTTAAGCATACATAGGGACGGACAGACGACAGCGACTTTGTTTTATACTATGTAGTGATAGTGATAGTGACGATGCATCTACTAAGGTTTTTCTATATTACAAACATAGCGATGAAACGTATAGTATGTAGGTATATAAAATGGATGAATGATCAGTTGTGACGGATTTAGAATAAAAACATTCATCACCCATTCCATACTGCAGGTATCGTTAAAGTCGACAACAAGGAGGTAAAATATAGAGTTGGAAAACTTCATACGAATCCATGTGCCAACCCGTCCGGCCAGCGTGGCATAGTAGGCTAATTACTCTCAATGTATTGAGTGGAGGTCCGACTCAGCACTGGGTCTTTTATGGGCTGAGTGGTAGTAGTCTTAGCAAGTCTTTTTATATAATTGCCTGGTCTGGGATGCTGGTTAAATGACAAAGTTTCGACTTGTACTGTGCCCAAAGTAAAGAAAGAGTATTTAAGAAATATATTTGATACTCTCGTAACAATAAATATAAATAAATATCCTTGGACATTTCACACAACGCCATCTCGTCCCAAGCTAAGCAACTTAATGCTTGTGTTATGGTAACGAGATGGATGATAAACTACTTATATACATTTTTTTTTGTAAATACATACATAATATAGATAGAAAACACCCAGACCCGGAACAAATACTTATAGGTCGTACAAATATTTCTTCCGTGCGGGGATCGAACCCGCGACATGCTGCGCAGCAGTCGATCGCTCAACCATCGTATATATCCTACTAGCGACCCGCCCCGGCTTCGCACGGTTGCAATTATGTACCTCTTAATTTATGCATGTATTATACATATCCAGCAGCTGGATGCGTCAAGCTGAGGACAGGGCGCTATGGCGCTCTTTAGGGGAGGTCTATGTCCAGCAGTGGACTAATGTGGGCTGATGATGATGATGATGATGATTATACATATAAACCTTCCTCTTGAATCACTCTATCTATTAAAAAAAAAAACGCTTCAAAATCCGTTGCGTAGTTTTAAAGATTTAAGCATACATGGGGATTGGGGACGGACAGACGAAAGCGACTTTGTTTTATACTATGTAGTGATAGTGATATAGTATCATACTAGGCTAAGATTCAAACTCTACTCTCTACTCAACTCAACAAAAGTGTACCTTGTTGTTGTATCGTTTATTTAACTTTATGTCGTTTAACCTGTATAAATGTCGTGCTGGGCAACCAATTTATACCGGTTACGAACTATACAACTTATATATAAATCCATTCACTCTAATGCTTTCCAGTCTAGACACTAATTGACACAATGTTTTAGGACCGTCATTTTATGAGCTAATATTTTTATCCTGCAAACTTTGGAAATGTAGATTACTTACTAATACACTTTGACAAGCGTCCATTTATAATAAGAGTGGGTAAATTTGCATTAAATATTAAGTGCAAATATCACTACCATCATCATGAATGTTTTTTTAAATATAAACATCACCTTTGTCTTGGTGTCGCTAAGGATAAGCTTAGCGCTCATACACACGAAGGGCACGTACAACTGCAGCCGTCGACGCGGGTCGGCAAGTGCCGTCAACGGCGGCCGACGGCAGCAGTCGACGGCACGCGACAGCAGCCAGCTGCAGTCGACGGCAGCCGACTACAGCCGTCGACTGCCGTCGTCTGCCTTTGGCGGCGCTCGTCGACGGCTAAAGTTGTCTGTGCCGTTGGCGGCGTGCCGTTCGTGTGTATGAGAGTTAGGTTGGCTGAGGCTCAGGTGGTTGTGTGAGACTCCGGAAACTACTCAACTACCCACTAGAACCGTAGCAGTATACCCTCACACGATTGGGTCCCTACAGATAGGCGAAAGCACAGTCCACTATGGCGTCCCGACGAGAAATATCATATGGATCACCCTAGAGTTGTGTTTTCCTGCGTGAGTAAGGTCGCCAAAACGGCAGGGTTCCGTCTATTGCAGACAGGTCTTCTGACTGTCTAGTCCCTTTGGCCGTAACGCGTCTAATATATCCTCGGAATGGAATGGCTTGGTGACAGAATGGACATAAGTATTTGTAATTTTTACACAAACACCCAGTGGTGAATTTACACTAGGGGCAGTCGGGGCTAGTGCCCAGGGCGGCAAATTTTCTAGGGCGGCAAAATTTGGAAAGTGATATTTTTTTTCTATACTAATTCTTAAACTAATTCTTTTAAATAAACATTTTATCTTTCAAGACATATAAATAAATTTCCTACAATCAATTAGTTATTCTAATTCTTAAAAAATAAGATATCAAAACTATTAAAATAAAATTTAAGTCATAGGCGGCATTTTCTTCCGCTCTAGGGCGGCATTTTAATCTGCCCCAGGGCGCCACAAATTTAAATCCGGCCCTGCAAACACCTAAGGCATTTTCGGCCAGACCACCATAGGATGATGCAGAAACAAGTTGCAGGTGCACTATAAAATGCAGCGTCTATGTCATTATGATACGGTAACATGTACATAAGTATATGAATATTTGTCCATGTAGTAAATATTTACTTTTGCCTAAAACACTCTAATATGTTAATTTTAAGGAATTCGGTTCCCCATAACGAATATTAGTCAAGTAACAGCCGGCTCATGGAGCAAAGAAAATTACTAGGAACAATCATGATGCCTAGAAATTCTTGTCCGTAATTTTGCGACTAGGCTATCTGCCTTTTGCATTCCTTTAAAATGTTACAAAACCCTCAGGATGGAGTGAGTTGGTGAGATTATGTATTCCAAATACGCCGCCACATGAACAACTGGCTAGGTACTTATTCAAACTTAAATATGTTTAGGGGCATTCAGGGAAAATAAATCACAGACAGGACCAGTCCGATGAACTCTGGAGTTGAGAACAATTGGTGCGGAGATGTAAATTAAATCGAGTGCCTGTCGCACACCAGGAGAGCCTCGCTCGGTACATAGTTCAAGACGTAACAGTAAACCAATTTTGTGTGGAGCGCGCTTCGCAGGCCCTTGGTCCTGGTTGTCAAACGAATAACAATTCCGTGGTTTGGGAAAAGTTATTTGTGTGAGGGCGTCGCAGAAAAGTCCTCGAGGAGCGACCGCGTTCCGAAAGGCGCAGTGCTGGTAGGCCTCCCACACGGTGGACAGACAACCTGGTTAAGGTCGCCGGAAAACGATGGATGCGGGCAGCCCAGGACCGGCCTTTGTGAAGATCCTTGGCAGAGGCCTATGTCCAGCAGTGGAAGTCTTTTGGTTGAACCCATACATGACCCACTGCAGTCAGGCCTACTGCGCCACGCTGGCCAGATAGGTTGACACTGGGTTTCGTATCAAGTTTTCCGTCTCTTGCAGCCAGGTTTTCGGATATGTCATTTTCTTTTGCTCCTCTTACGAACCCCAGGATGGAGTGTGTTTTATTTAATTTATTACACATATTGATTAAGCGTAACAAGATAAAAATCTTTTAATTTTTTTAATCGTTCGCCTTATTCTAAGTTTGTATAAATAAATATCGTGAAAACAGTTGTCATTTGAAAAACTAAAATGTTGACTAGAACTTCAGGGTGCCGGTGTTTCGTGACTGTGTGCGCGCGCATCTTAAAAAATACTCTCATCGTTTTTCCCTGACGCGCCAAAAGAAGTATAACTTCAAAAACTTATATAGTTTAACTACTCTTATTTAAATATGGTTTACTGCACACACTTTTACTATGGCAACCTCCCTAACATCTTTCCAACGAGTTCTTTTTAGTTTTCTAACAAGTTTCTCGAAGTCTCAAACGCTTGTCCGTTGGAGTGGACGTGCAAATCTCTAGTTACTATAGGATGGGTGCTTATCGTGCACGTGACAACTATATGTTACTTTTATATAAAATATATATTTTTTCTTAAACAGTATGTTCGACGTTCTTGTATGCTATAATCACACATATATTCAAGTTACTTCGTGTGTATTCTTTATGCGTCTTATTCACTTACTAGCTTTTGCGCGCGGCTTCGCCCGCGTGGGCTTCGAACCCGTGCATATTAAAATCGGTTATTGTGACTAAACTATAATAGTTAGATATATGCTCTCGCGGACTTTTTTGTAGATCTTTATAAGACCTACAAATCCGTAGTACATCATTTTGTTCTATTGTCAATAGTTTTTGCAGCGCACGCATAAATAGGTTTTCGATTTTACACCTTGGTTTACAAAATCGCAATTTTCATACGGATCCCTAATTCTTTTGAAAATAAAATATAGCCTATAACCTTCCTCGATAAATGGACTATCTAATACTGAAAGATTTTTTTAAATCGGACCAGTAGTTCCTGAGATTAGCGCGTTCAAACAAACAAACAAACAAACAAACAAATAAACAAACAAACAATCTCTGCAGCTTTATAGATTAGTATAGATTAGTATAGATTATAAATAGGTTTAGCGACATTATCACTGTGTATTACACACGGATAAAACCCTCATATTTTAATACGATACATGCTATGGTCAGCTATGTTTAACTGCAAATGTTCTATGTAATTAATATAAAAAAATATTTATGAGTATTATTGACACTTTATAAATAATATCTTATCACTATCACTACATATACACTAACTTAAGTAATATGTACTTACAAAACACTAACTTAAGTAATAAAACAAGACTAAAAATACCAATTAACCTAAAACTTAAATACTAAAATATATTATTTAAAGGAGTCCCTTTAGGCAAGGTTCCGAAGATACTGGCAGCGAGATAAGATACAAGATACTACATATTATAAAACAAAGTCGCCGTCGTCTGTCCATCCCTATGTATGCTTAAATTTTCAAAACTACGCAACGGATTTTGAATCGGTTTTTTTATTAACTAGAGTGGTTCAAGAGGAAGGTTTATATGTAATACATCCATGATATTGTAGAGAAACACTGATAAATTTAGAGGTTCATCATTGCACCTGTGCGAATCGGGGCGGGTCGCGCATTTAATAAAAATAGCACTTTCTATAACCTGCTAAATATCATTTACCATGTGTATATGTAAGCCTAAGACATCTACTTCCTACTTCTCAGCACATAAATGTGCTACTGAGTCGGGCCTCCTCCAATTACATGGAGGGTAATAACTGTGCCATACTGGCCAGACAGATTGGCACAGGGTTACGTATCAACTTTTCCCTCTCTTATGGCTAAGTTATCTGCTGTGACATTTCCTTTCGTTACCACTTACAACACCCTCAGGATAGGATGGGTTGGTGACACTATGTATTCGAAATCCGATACCACAATCGGCCTAAGACATCATTTAAATATAATCTTATTACAAATACTTCAAATATGTACGTCTTTGGACCATGAGAATGCGTAGGCATACGTAAGTATACAGTCTTTCATTACTTTAATGCTTCTATCGCAGAATAAAAACCAATATTTACACGTGAGAACTGGATTACCTTGCGAAATCCTCGCTTCTCCGTAAAAGCATATTTTACTCGAAAACATGCACTTGCTCCTCATTCGTCTATTTTGATCTGGTATTTTTCAAAAGATAACCATAAATTTTTGGTACTATTTGTAATTCACGATTTTGAACCATTCCAATTTCAACAGAGCTTTTTTTAATACACTTTATGGTCATTCTTTCAGTTTTACATAATCTATCATCAAAAACTGAATAGGAATATTATTATTTATAGATCTTATTCTGTCGAAATTTGTTGCATAAAATTCTGAAAGCAATTCCATTTCAATAAAAATAATTGTCAAATTCGGTTTAGTCATTACGGAGTTATACGAGAACAAACATTTAAAATTGAGAAGCTTCTTTTTTGTAGTCGATTAAGAAGGTTGAAGGTGCATGTTAAATAGATAGCTACGTGTTTATCAATTAAAGTTTTAGGTCCATCATCATTTTCAAGTAGAAATTGTTTGTTTTTTTCTGTGTCATCGTCATCATTTCAGCCAAAAAAAGGTCCACTGATGGACATAGCCCTCTTAAAAATATAAAATACGTTAAATAAATAAATAACCGTTTTACCATTGCACGTTTAGGAATAAGCCGATCTCTGCACATGACTACGATGTACTCATAAAGCAAAGATACTTCGATATTTGGCAAGCTATTTGGTTGAATTGGCCAAATGAAAGGCTTCGGGCATAGTATAAAGAGAGGGGAAGTAGGTTATCTTCATACAAACGCACCGCGCGCGGCTTGTATGTGTGCGCTATTGTATCTATGTGTCGACGCACGCACACTTTAACAAAATCTCGACCCGTTTCTCAGTGCGCCAGTCGGGGCTAACACTGCACAAGGTTCGCGCGCGCGTCACGGCTTTTCGGCACCGCTAAATGATTTATTCATCAATATCATCATCAAAATGTCTGATAATCGCAGAAGAACGTATTGCTGTATGTTTGGGTGTAATTGCAATATTGCAGTCAAATAGTGTATTGCGTGATATTAGTTGTTCAGACTATATAGAATTTGATATCCTCGAAAAAAATGCTTCTTTTTACGTATGCGGAGCCTTGTTGAAAAAGTGGATTGAACGTCACAAGGATTGCGAACAACTTAAATCGTATTTAAACGCGAATCAGCAAGTTTGCAATTTAAGTGCAGAATCTAGGTACCTTCACTACAAAAATTATTCTAGAGACCTAATTTTGTTAGTGATTCCACCCGACGACTTTGTTGAAAATATTAAGAGGATGGAGCAGATATTCCAAAAAGCATTTAAAAATGATGCATGTCTAATTATGAACAAATAAAAGATTTACATTTTTCACTGCCCTGCCCATGTTTTCCGAAATTATATTTGCAAAAGTTATTTATAAGGATGCGGATATATTACACATTAAAGTTTAATAACAAGGCGTTTCGTAATAGTCGAAACCGAAGAAAGTATTTTTCTGTAGCTAATTTGTAATTTTGTAATAAATGTGTGATTCAATAGATATGTTTGTATTAATTAAAAATAAATGTGGTCCTTTATGTATAAAAATACTAGATTATGCATAATAAAAAAAATCAAAAAGCTGACTTGTATAAAGCTTAGTGCTTTATACAAGTCAGCTTTTTGATTTATTAGCAAATAAATTAAACACAAGCGATGTTGCCGCGTGTACCATCTAGCGGCGACATGGCGAGTCGGGACCGCGACTTGACGTTGCCGCTGTTCATGCGGTTGCTGCGAAGCGCGAACAGCCGCGCCTAATATTTAGCTAAAAGTGACAACCCTAAGACAGTAGGTAATTATATCACGAATTGGGCCGGAGATAGCCTACTCCCTCTTCTTTATACTATGCTTCGGGCTAGACTAAATACTGCTACGGGTCTTGCAATTTCCAAGAGTAAACGCAGATAAATTTGAAATTTGAAGGTTTCTACAACATAGTAAAATAGTTGATGACTGCGGATACAAAAGCGAAGGTTTGCATCCTTTCCTAAATTTAAGTTCTTTTTTTTTTGGTTTTAAAGGCAAGCCTACGTCATCGCCATTTCAGTTCATAAAAGACTCATGACTGAGTCAGGGCGCCTTCGAAACCATGGAGGGAAATGTCCAGGCTGGCTTAGTGGGCTAATGAGCCTACTGGGCCAAGCTGGCCAAACGGGTTGGACAGGGTTCGTGTCAAGTTTTCCTTCTCTTGCATCTAGGTAACCTGCCTTGTATTTTTCTTTAATCAACTCTTACGATATTTAGGATGTAATGGGAAAGCGACATTGCAAATTCTAAATCCATTACCACAGGTACAAAGACAAATTATTATACCCATTGTAATTCAGTTTGTCTAGGGGTTGGGTGTGCCGCCTTTGGATCAACGGGTCCGGGGTTCGATTCCGGGGTCGGGCAAGTGTCTTTGTCCAAAACCATAGGCACTTGCTATGAGTCTGAGTGTCATTTGTGTTCGTGAAAAAAAAAGTGCTACTGCTTTAGTGACGTATTTGATGTTGAAAACGTTCATAGGGAACAGTAGTGGCTGACCTTCAGCGTGGTTGGACCTTGAGCGTCTAATTTAGCTACAAAGTTTAGTGCAATCATTGTGACGGAATATAAAGGATGTGGGCTGCTCAGGACTAACCTTTGAGGTAATCTCCTATACCCAGCAGTGGACTTCTTATACCTTAAGATGGTGATGATAACGTATTACATTATTAGCCCGATAGAATTGATAAACGTATCAATGCAAAAATAACATTGTATAAGTACTAACGTTTTCATCAGAAATTTCTCTTAAACATAAATTTCTGGCGAATTTAATATGTTATAGTGCCTAACAATGATGTCGAAGTTAGCAGATACTCTCAAAGGACCTTTAATCTGTCTGATTGAACCGCGTCTGAACAGTATCAATACTTTTCCACACACTAACGCCTTGGCTTTTAATCATAGCACTGTGTTCTAGTCCTCTGTGACTAGCTTTCTATGCGGTTAGATATTTGAGTTTACTGAATAATGTGATTGATTTCGCGGGTTCATGATTATTATCGGGGATTTGTTTAAAGAATACATTGTGTCACCTCTCCATCCTGAGGGTATCGTAAGACCCGATCGAATAGAGTCGAATAGAGAACCACCTACTTAATTGTATTTAAAAAAATCCGTCAACATTTTCTTTCTCTATCTTCCATCCAAGAATTAGCTTTAGATTCCTTCTTCTTTCAAACAAGATTCTTTGTATTCAATGAGGGCATGGATTTTAAAACAAAGTGTTAGAATCCCTTTTCCGTCCGTGTGATAAAAGCTTAGAATACACGGTGTCACCACCCCATTCCATCCCAAGGGTGTCGTAGGAACCGATAAAGGAAATGACAAGGCTGATAACCTAGCCGCAAGAGAAAAAAACTTGATACGAATTTCTGTGCCAACCCGTCTGGCCAGAGTGAGACAGTAGGCTTAAGCATTAGTTTGTTCATTGGCTGAAAAATAGACGAAACACCGTGTTAAGTATTTAGTTATCTAAATAAAAGAAAATATAAATGAATTTTATTTCAAATTCGAAACATGAATATCTTTCCCATTTGTCTACAGACCAGTGATTATGTAAAAATTCAATTCGGAAATCTCCTAACTGCGTTTGAGAGGGCGTGACCCAATGCCTTACTACCCTCGAGGGGTGGAATCGGTGACGTCACTCCACAACCCCTGCAGGATGACATCATCTCGCTCATAGTTATGAAACTGTTCGCAACCCTGCCTATTTTATATTATGCGCCATAAACGTACAGATAATCAAATATCTGCGACATGTTGAAAAAAAGTTTGCATTGAAGCTGTAGCGACCAGCATGCTACATACTATACACAATTTACCCGAAAAATCTGAACTATCAACATCAAGTGTAGGACTTTTTAGCAATATCGCCTACAAATGCGAGAATTGCTAAAAAGTCCTACACCGCGATAGCGAAGTTTACAGAGCAATTCGCACTGTTAAAATCCCCGACTACAGTTAACGCGGGATACACGCCACGGCCCCCTGCCAGACATACCACCTCGCCGGCTGGATGATAATCCGTTTGCACATAAAACGCTAAATTAATATGTGCAATGTATATTCATTTTATTTTAACACTTTCGGGAACTTACGGATAGTATAACAATAGTAAATTTCATAGTCAGCGAAGGCCAGTTATAAGTTTCCACACTTAGTTCTATATGCAATTACATGGGTTATAAGAAGTATAGATAGGGTTAGATAGGGCAAAAAGACAACAGTACGAAATAAAATAAATATATAAACAAAATCTATCCAAAAAAAGTTCATTTAGTTTTTTCTTTAATTGCGTGACAGTGGTATTGAAAAGGTCGATGTCAATTTCCTGCGCTACTTCATTAAATAATTTGCTTGCTCGTATTAAAAATGAGTTTTTTTTTAATTTTACAAATATTACGCAATCGATCTCAAGTTCAGCAACGTCTGCCTCTGTTAAATGTTGCATATGTGTTCATGAATTTTGTTTTTTATTTGAACTCCTCCGTATTTCGGAGGGCACACAAAGCCGTCGGTCCCGGCTGCTATTCCACCATCTATGGCAGTCGTCACAGTAGTCAGTAGCGTGAAAACTGGCAACTGGTCTACTACAACTAAATGATTACCGGGTGTCCCATAAGATGGGTCGTGCGTGGAGGACAAAACGGCAATAGGAGCGATCGTGTAAATTCAATTGTAAATACAATTGTAAATGCAACTGTAAATGCAATTGTAAATACTAATACTGTGTAGTAACTAGTACCGTGTAAATACTAGTACCGTGTTCTTCGTTCGTCGTCGCATAAATGACCCACTACTGAGTCGGGCCTCCTCCAAATTGGAGGGAATTAGCCTACTGTGACACGCTGGCAAGACGGGTTGGCACAGTTTGTATCAAGTTTTCCTTCTCTTGGGGCTAGGTGATCTGCCTCTTGCGTTCTTTCAGTCGCCTCTTACGACACCCTAAAGATGGTATGGGTTGGTGACATTGTGTATTCTAAATCCGTCACCACACATAGTAGTACCGTGTAATAGTTTTATCTAAATTGTGATTTTCCGTGTGGTGACGGATTTAGAATACATAGTCACCACCCCATTCCATCCTGGGGGTGTCGTAAGAGCTACAAAAGGAAAGGACAAGGCCGAAAACCTAGCCGCAAAAGAAGGAAAACTTGATCCGAAACCCTGAGCCAATTCGTCTAGCCAGCGTGGCACAGTAGGCTAATAACCCTCCCTGCGATGGGAGGAGGCCTGACTCAATGGTGGGTAATTTATGGGCTGAGTAGTAGTTTGATCAGCTGTCAACTGACAAGTTACCAAATATAGCTTCTATGGATCGAATCGTATGTCATACGTCAAATAAGTCAAAATCGACAATCAAATTCAATAGGCCTTTTTATAGTTCGCATAGCGCAGGTGCGTCCGCCATGTCAAAAACGCAGCAGTATGACAGTTTCGGGCACTTTTCATAACTATGGCTGTGCGTGCAAGAAGCATTATCACACACCACATTTTTAAATGAAGTACAAGGACTGCGACCCTGAACATAAGCGCCATTCTAAAAGTACCAAAATCTAACTTAACAACATGGCTAAAGCTATAATATAAATGTTAGCCCTATTATGTAAAACACAAACAGCAATAACAGTATGCTTGCCACCGTAAATGCAGACAACAAACAAGATTTCGCACACAACATTAATTTCTTGTAGTGATCCCCTAACTTAAATTATTATTGCTATAGTAAACGGTTACGACTAACGATTAAAACTAACCACGCTCGCATGAGAGCATAACACAGTACACAATAACATTGGTTTATGACTAATACGACTGATATTAGAATATTAGAAACCCTCGGGTTGTCATTTCAAGGCACCTTAGATGCGAAACGCGATAAACTGTTTATTGACTTTTGGAATGGCCAATTCACTTAGAAAGGGTGTTATATCTTTCAAAGATTTAACAGAAAAAAAGTATCACATCATCATCACTATAATTAGGTATCAATATTATTATATTACATAGTCTAGAACAAAGTCGCTGTCGTCTGTCCGTCCCTATGTATGCTTACATCTTTAAAACTACGTAACGGATTTTGAAGCGGTTTTTCAATAGATAGAGTGATTCAAGATGAAGGTTTTAATCTTAGATCTTCATCATTGCACCCGTGCGAAGCCGGGTCGCTAGTTTAAGATACATATTAAGAATACCTTAACCTGGGTCGGTGACGGGTTTATTGTACACTAGTGTGTCATTTCTATCTATAATATGTATGTATTTACAAAAAAAAATGTATTTAAGTAGTTTATCATCCATCTCGTTACCATAACACAAGCATTAAGTTGCTTAACTTGGGACGAGATGGCGTTGTGTGAAATGTCCAAGGATATTTATTTATTTATTATTATTAGTGGCCCACCCCGGCTTCGCCCGTGCAAAGCGGGGGTGGGTTATACATATAAACCTTCCTCTTGAATCAATCAATCTATTAAAAAAAACCGTATCAAAATCCGTTGCGTAGTTTTAAAGATTTAAGCATACATAGGGACGGACAGACGACAGCGACTTTGTTTTATACTATGTAAAGATTGTGTAACCCCACCCCCCTCCCCCCCTATTGCATTCTGAGGGTGTGTCGTAAGAGTCGACAATAGGAAATGACAAGGCCGAAAACCTAGATGTAAGGGAAGGAAAACTTGGTACGAAGCCCTGTGCTGTGCCAATCCTCCTGGCCAGCACTCCTGGTACAGTAGGTTGACTACCTCCGTATAATTGGAGGAGGACCGACTTACTTGTATGGGCAGAAAGTGGTACTAGATATTCAATCTCTATACCTGGCTTCAGGGACTCCTCTGTCCTCTTAGAGTTGTCTTATGAGCCTCAAAGTTAGAGGTTCCCAAGCCTCAAACTACCGAAAATAATAAGAAACCCACGTTATATATATTATATCCCACCTCTTTGTCGGTTGAAATTTATGGCGTTTGAGTATAGATTATATAATAAAATAATGGTATAACCTTTTTATATTGAATGTGTATATTTCAAATGGATTTTTGAGTGCCCAAAGCTTTGATGTGCGAGTCTAAGTGTTAGTATTAACAGCGAATCGAACGAGGGTGGATTTTACATTCTTTTTTTATAGTTAGTGCCAATAAAATGGCGTATTTGAATTTCGTCTGAGCTTTCCCACCTTGATAGAGTAGCGCCTTGCATTTTATCTTTGGCAATCGCGCTTGAGACGATGCTCCGAGAAATAGCTAGGATTTAAAAATGTGATTATAGTTATTTTAGTACTACCAATATTTATCTTTAATTACTATTTTATTTTCTAAGCCTACTTTTATACCCGGATGGCAGAGGTTCGCGAGCTCGTATTCTACCCCTGACTGGTTGCAGCTATCGGAGGGCATTCCGAGTAACTGGGACGCCCTCCGAGGGTCGAGGTCAATGAGGCTTATGTCAGTGGTAGGTCGCCCGACCATCACCGGTATTTGAAGCGAGGGTAGAAGAAGGGCGTAACGTCACATCACCTATAGCAGTGGAGTTACGTGACCTGCCTTTTGAGTTAATTTAATCGCCATTTACGACACTCATAGGATGGTGTGAGTTGGTGACATAGTGTATCTAAATCCGTCACCGCACCGGTGCTATGGTCCTCATTAGATGGCTAGACCAGCTGTCAGTTTTATTTACATAGTTTTATATTTTAACATTGTCACAACCCCATTCTGTCCTTAGGGTGTTGTAAGAGCTGACTAAAGGAAATTACACGACAATAAACCCAGCCGAAAGAAAAGGAAAACTTTAAACAAAACCCTGTGCCAACCCATCTGGCCAGCGTGGCACAGTAGGCTAATTTCCCTCCTTTAATTGGAGAAGGCTAGACTCAGCAGTGGGTCACTTAAGGGCTGCGTAGTCAGTATTGAAATATTATTTCTACAATACTGGCTACCTGTTTATACCGCCATAGCTAGGTATGCTGGCAGCCGGTATCGATTGCACGGAGGAGGTAAAATGTTATTAAAATGAACACCGATCTAATATTCAGCGGAGCAAAATATTGCTTAACCTTTGACCTCATAGTGCTGACATATGTACACTAGCATAAAATTCGACACTACATTTCCCATATTAATCTCGTCGAACATTCCAATATGTAGAATGTTAAACTATACTGCGAAACCAATAGCTTTCAATATCTTTTTATACATCTCCGAAGCTTTATACCTAAGCTATACAGTTGACTATCTGTCTAGTGAATCACTCTACGAAATGGCCTTATTAATTCCATTTTATGTCTGCGAGCGCACATACGTGTAGTCCAAGAGGTGAACACTTATTACGAATTCTAATCTATCAGGAAATTATAGACATATTGAAATTGAAAATTTTTAATTACATATAATGATTTCATAGTATTTTAATCTGTGAATAAATAGTATCCCTTATTAAATGACCTCGTAAGATTGTAATATAAATTAACTAAGTAATTAGTAAGATTAGAAGAATAAAAATCTTCTTATTATTCGCTTACCTACCTTTTTATATTTGTCTTTGTAGATGCAGAGTTACCTTCAATAAATTTTAGAGGAGTCTGGCCTCAACCAATTTGCTTTCGATTTAGAAAACTAAAATAGTCTAACACCATTATCTATGTCTATTTGTAGCTGTATAGTATTTGATTAAAAGTTTAGTCTAGATATCGGGCAGACATCGAAATTCGACAACGAAATCTACATGCAAAACCACCATAATCTATTTCTTTTTTATTAAAAGTCTATAAGGGGCATATACCATAAATCGTAATTTTATACGAGTGTGAGTGTCAACGTATTGTACCTAGTGTATGTTTTAACTTCATACATTAAGTCAATTTAATGACAAACTGGTAATTTTATATCATATACACGTTTTAGTCGCTAGCTCCTATAGCATCCTAGCCGTATAAGCGATTTACGCTGGAGTTTACAGGGACCTTTCTTTATGTTACAATAAACTAAAGAAGACATAGGCGTTAAAAGGACACCCCAAATGTGAGCCCTGTTTTAATTGCGCACCTACAACACCTGATGCCCAAAGTTACTGACTGCTACGGGCTAAATTCTAAAAGCTTGGTTTATGAACTTAAATCCACATTTCACACTTGCTTAATGTAACAGCCTTAATTTAATTTCTTAAATTAATATCTTTTTGTTTTTTAACTGACTCATTATAATAGCAATGTTTACATTTAGTTCTGATGATGGCTCAATGATTTGGTGACACAAAAAATACAGTTGATAGATTCTTTCAGAATATTTTTTAATTATAGAAAACATAATTTATACGACTTTGTAATTAGAGTATATCATTTAAACAAGGGGTAACTAAACCCTCACAAGGGATATTCATCCAAAGTATGTTGTTCCGTGTAAAAATTATTTTTGTATTTTGAGGTATGAAGGTGAAACAGACGATTATGTGATATAATTTAATTACAAAATGATTGTTCCATCTGAAATAGGCTTTCTTACTGTCGTGAATATTATCCTACAAGCTATATTTCTCAATATTGGGCAATCTTTGCTTATTGCTCTAGATACAGCACTAGCTGGCTGGTAATCAACATTTTAGGAAATGGAAGTTGCTTAATATTACTAGAAGTTTTGCAACTTTTTAGCCCATAAATGACCCGCTGCTGAGTCGGGCATGGATTTAATTAGCAATTACATGGAGGGCAATTATCCTAATGTGCCACGCTGGCCAAACAGTTTGGCACAGGGATTCTTATCAAGTTTTCTTTGTTTTGCGGCTAGGTTATTGGCTTTATCATCTCCTTTTGTCGGCTCCTACGACACCCTCAGGATGAAATGGGGTGGTGACACTCGCCACACGCTGTTACTTAGTTTCAAACAAAGGTCTCGAGAGGTTCAAATCTCATTTTAGTACAGCCATAAATTTCAGCTTGTAGCATTCCAATTGGTCACCGTCTGCATTTTTTCAATAGCCATTATAACATGATAATGTCTCCCTTGATAATGTATCAGTAATTGAAAATGGATTTTCTACATATTATGAGCGTGTTAATTAAATTGTTGGATAATTAAACATACACATGAAAAGTATTTATTCACACATAAATGGAGTAATTGACATAAAAAAAGAATAATTTTATAAATAAAAATACATGAAGTCTTAAAGCTGAAAAAATAAATATGAATGCATAACAAATTAAAAGAAAAAAATCTGTGTTGCAACTCAAATTTTGTAAAACTACCAAAATTCCAAAAAAGGGGGGATCGCGGGCTGGTTAATTATTTGGCAAAACAATGTTTGCGGGATCAGCTAGTAATGAGTATAATTAAGCAAATTACTTGTTAATTTTTAAAAAGCTTCATGCGTGTGCCTCTATCTATGAGAACGGAATGCGATAAAACCGCCTAATTTTATTTGTATCTTATAGACACTTTTATTTCTGCATTGCTTGAGTATTATTAATAATAAGTATAATGAAGCATATTAATGGTTATTTTTAACCCCCGACGCAAAAAGAGGGGTGTTATAAGTTTCACGTGTCTGTCTGTCTGTCTGTGGCTTCGTAGCTCGCGAACGGATGAAGCGATTTCAATATAGTTTTTTGTATGAAAGGTGAGTTACGGGCGAGTGTTCTTAGACATGTTTGATGAAAATCGGGTGAGCCGTTTAAAAGTTATGAGGGGTGAAAGTGGGGAAGAATAACCGAATGTCTGCAAATATAATCGAGTGGGGTCTCAAATGAAAGCGCATCACGTGCAATTTAACAAATTCTAAATTATAATAAGTATGTAACTTATCTATAAAAAGTATACAATAAAAATTAAATTAAAAATTTAAATAAACCCCCGACACAATAACCTTTAAAAAGTAAAAAATAAAAATAAATACTTCGCGTTGGGGGACCAGAGGTCAGGTAATAAATAAGTGGGAGTGGTCCCCCAATGCGAAGTATTTATTTTTATTTTTTACTTTTTAAAGGTTACTGTGTCGGGGGTTTATTTAAATTTTTAATTTAATTTTTATTTATAAAGATAGGCGCGTGTGGCCTGTACTTTCGTTCAGAAGACCTGTCCATTTAAACCTATCCAAGTCATTATAAATTTGAATAGGGTTTTCTACTCTAACTCTAAACTTGATGTTCTATCATCAATTTAAATTGAAATTTAATTGTAAACTGCCAATATGATGGGCTTCATATTTGATGTTAAACCCCTTTGCGGTCTGAGGTCACGTCGAAGATTAATTGAATTTAGTCATTTTCATTTAGTGTCAGGTATTGTTTTGACTCATTGGAACGTGTTTCGATTATTCGTGTACAAATAAATTTGGGTATTTGATTAAGTATTTTAACTTTAAAATCTTTGATTTTCTATGGCATCTTGTTAGTTTAACCTATGAGGATTTTTTTCAACAAACCATTACCTTACGAGGTACCTTCACCACATCATTCAGCCCACAGATGACCCACTGCTGAGTCCGGCCTCCACCTTTTACATGGAGGGTAAACGATGCATTTATTAAAAGAGACCGGGATAAATACTTAATCTACGTATACAATGTGAAGCAAATTCTCTGCACACCCTTTTTACGAAAATTGCGCGGACCGAGGAGTATGAAATTTCTCACGATTCTAGTTTCTGAAGAGAAGGAATACAGAATTTTTTTTTTATTATGCATAAAAACACAATAAAAAATATATTTCACACACTACCGTGTATTTAACACACAAGCATATTATACTCTTTTGTTTATTGTTAGTCTGTGGTCAAATTGAGGATAGAACTCTAACTATATTTATAGAATTATTATTATTTAATATTACAGAAGAAAACCACAAATCTAAACAAGATGCCGAATTCACAAACACCAAAAAGAATCTTTTGCACAAAATCGAAACACGCCGAAAGTTAATTTGTTGGCGGAGACCATTACCGGCCAATTTGCGAGACCAATCCAGTTAAACATTGACATTAAATAATGATTCGTATTTCCGCTGCCACTTTTTCTATAGATGAGATTTAGTGATCAATTGTGGATTCCGTGTGGTGATGGATTTAGAATACATAGTTTCACCGTCCCATTCCATCCTGAGGGTGTCGTTAGAACAGGTAAAAGGAAATGATAAGGCCGATAACCTAGCCGCAAGAGACGGAAAACTTGATACGAAACCCTGTGCCAACCCGTCTGGCCAGCGTGGGACACTATGCTAATTACCCGCCGACTCAGCAGTGGGTCATTTCTGGGCCGATTAGTAGTAGTATTATGGATGGATTTGTTTGTGTCATATCTAGTGGACTGTGCGTAACACCCGATCCACGCCAGGCCAGCCGTCCACTGCTACTGACAGCTGGTATAAAAAATAAAATAATAAAAAATTAATATCCTTGGACATTTCACACAACGCCATCTCGTCCCAAGCTAAGCAACTTAATGCTTGTGGTATGGTAACGAGATGGATGATAAACTTCATACATACATTTTTTTTTGTAAATACCTACATATTATAGATAGAAATGACACCCAGACTCCGACCCAGTGCCTCTGGCTTAGACAAAGACACTTGCCCGACCCCGGAATCAAGCCGTATTAAGTTAAACCAGTGCTGCCCCGATATGATTTTCTTCTCGTACGGCTAGATTTTTCCGGCCCCTATTAAAATTGCCAATTGTGTTAGAGAGGTACTCAGTTAAAGCAGAAAATATATTCATATCACGTTAATCTACAATTGAAAAAGAAATAAAGTACTAAAAACTTTGAGACAGGTAAAATAACCAATCTG
The DNA here is from genome assembly GCA_905475355.2 of Clostera curtula. Classification (NCBI taxonomy): domain Eukaryota; kingdom Metazoa; phylum Arthropoda; class Insecta; order Lepidoptera; family Notodontidae; genus Clostera; species Clostera curtula. The sequence continues at coordinate 13,791,326 of FR997800.1, read as the reverse complement.
GCACCACCTATCAAAACTTTTACGACATTTTGTAATTCGATTTGGCTTAGCGTTTTGAGTGAACACAAAAAAAGAGCTCTAAAATTGTCTACAAAAAAAAACACGTGCAACTCGCACCTTCGTTTCAGACATCCATAAAACTCCAAATTGGTAGGTTCTAGTAATTTTATAACCTACGTAAAAAACTTTTAAATCAAAACTCGTGTTGGTAACTTCGCGCAACTGTCATTAGGAGTCGACTTGCTACGTTTCGCGTTTGAATACAGTTTGCTAAAAGCTTTTTTGAAACGAACACATTGATATAAATGAGTGTCGTCCAGAAATCGAATGTTGGACATAAATCAAGAGTAACGCGCGGCGAATGAGATGGCCATATCGTTTGTTTCGTGTCCAGAGAGTAGGGTTGCCCACAAAGGAGATGAAAACCCTAATCTTCAAAATAGCGTAGGCCATAGAGTAATTAAACATACCTATTAATGATAAAAAAATGCCTATGAGTATAGATAGATAGATAGATAAACTCTTTATTGTACACAAGAGAAATAGACAGAAAACATTTTTTTTTTTTTTTTTTTTTTTTTTTTTGTTCTTTATTTACTACAATCTGTCTCCTTCGTGGGACATTCAGAAGTATGTTGGTTGGTGCTATCGCTGGCTCTCTCAGCATGTGACCTGTGTCACATCCTCATTGTTTAAACAGTAGTTATATTTACTGTGATTGGATTAGATCTTGAGGTATTTTACGCTTTAATCGTCGCGCTTTGTTGTGATTCTTCATTAGTGACCGAGCCAGAGTATTTGGGTGTTGTTGGATTCGCTCTTTAAAGGACTTGGTATAGCGTACGATTTCCTGCTTCACTGTGGGCATTCGTAGGTCATGGTGTAGTAGTTCGTTGGGTACAAACCAGGGCGCGTTGGTTATCATTTGCAGAGCTTTATTTTGAAACCTCTGTATGATTTCTATGTTTGAGTGAGATGCGGTGCCCCATAAATGGATCCCGTACGTCCAGATGGGCTTCAGTATTGCCTTGTACAAGAGTATTTTGTTTTCGAGAGATAGCTGAGACTTTCGCCCTATGAGCCAGTAAAGTTTTCGTGTTTGGATACCAAGTTGCTTCCTCTTAGTGAAAATATGTTTTTGCCAGATAAGTCTTTTGTCCAGATGCAATCCAAGATATCTCACATGATCGGCTTGTGGGACTTCGATGTTGTTTAGTGTGACTGGAGGACAGGATCCTCTTCTTAAAGTAAACGTAACGTTGACTGATTTGGTTTCGTTGGCTTTTATCCGCCACTTTTTAAGCCAGTCTGAGATGTCGTTTAGTCCTTCTTGGAGTATTTGTGAGGCAATTTTTGGGTCACTATGTGCAGCTAGTATGGCGGTATCGTCAGCAAAGGTCCCGGTAGTTACAGATTCAGATGTCGGCAAGTCTGCAGTGAAGAGGACGTAGAGTATGGGACCCAGTACACTACCCTGTGGCACTCCTGCCTGTATGGGACGCAGATCAGACAGTGCTTCCCCACTTTGTACTTTGAAGTGGCGCTGTTGCAGGAATGATTTTAGTATTCCGTACATGTTACCTGGTAGGGCGTTTTTTAATTTAAAAAGCAGACCCGCATGCCAGACTCGGTCAAACGCTTGAGATATGTCCAGAAATGCACTGGTACAGTAAGACTTTGCCTCCAGAGACTCCATGATCTTATCTACTAGTCTGTGCACTTGGTCGACAGTGGCATGTTTTTTGCGGAACCCAAACTGATGGTCAGGAATTAGTCTTTTTTCTTTGAGTATAGGTAGAATTCGTTGCAGCAGTAGAGATTCAAAAATTTTTGATGGGATGGGTAGCAGGCTTATGGGTCTGTATGATTTTGCTTCTTCTGGTTGTTTGTCTGGTTTCAGTAGCATTATAATTTGCGCAACCTTCCACTCCAAGGGAAAGAACTGTAGTCTTGTCATGGCGTTGAATAATGACGTCAGAAAAGTTATGCCAGATTCTGGTAGTTCTTTTAATATGCGGTTTGTAATAAGGTCGTATCCTGGTGACTTTTTTGGGTCCGATTTTTTTATGACTTGGGAAACTTCTGTCTTTGTAAATTTTAAGGGCATTTCCTCCGTATTTTTAGGAGTGTTCAAAACGTTAATAATTTCTGCAGCATCTACTGGAGAGCCTTCATATGAATGAGGAATGAAGACTTTTGAGAGATGTTCTGAGAGGGTTTCGGCTTTCTCTTGGTCTGTCCGTGCCCAGGAACCATCAGATTTTCTTATAGGAGGAGAAACAGTAACAGGCCGTTTCAGTCTTCTAGTGGCTTTCCATAGGGAATAGTCTGAGGAAGCGGTAGAATCCAGGCCAGTGAGGTAATTTTGAAAACTGTCATTACGATCCTTGTCTAAAATGTGTTTCAGCTGTCTGTTGATGTGATTGAGTTGTTTTTTCACACCAGGGTCCCTGCTTTGCTGCCAATGCTTCCTCATTCTCCTTTTTTGGATTATTTTATCTAATATATGTTTCGCTACATAGTTGTCCGTGCTTCTATCTGGTAGAGGTGGGGTTGAAGACCAGGCTGCATGTTGCACACTGTTGTTAAAGTACAGAACAGCTTCTGTTATCTCGTCTTCAGTTTTTAAACTAAGTGGTTCCTGGAATGCTTTGTCGATGAGCTCTCGAAATAGGGGCCAGTTAGTTTTTTTGTTATGCAGAACGCATTTCTTGGCACATTGTTGGGCGGTAGTATGTAGTTCCACTATGATTGGAGAGTGGTCTGAGGACAGATCCCAGCAACTCCGACACGATATATTGTTATTTAGGATTCCTTTGCTGACACAGAAATCGATAACGTCCGGGATTTTTCTTTTGTCTGTTGGCCAGTAAGTGGGTTGACCCGACGATATCACGTTCATATTTCTTGTTTGGATGCATTTGAAGAGTTCACGCCCTCTGGGTAGAACAAGCCTAGAACCCCAAAATGTGTGCTTGGCATTATAGTCACCTCCCGCAATAAATCTGTCTCCAAGGGATTGAAAAATGTCAATGAAGTCCGTTTCCTTGATAGTAAATCTCGGCGGACAGTAGAGGGCCGATATTGTAATGTCACTGATCCAGTCCGTTATTACGATATTTGTTGCTTGGATGAAGTTTTTACAGTAGTTCTGTAGTACATGATGTTTGATGTTAGACCTGATGAGTATAGCAGATCCTCCATGTGCTTTGTTGTCGGGGTGGTTAGTGTGGTACATATTGTATCCAGGTACCCTGAAGTAGCTTTTGGTTGTGAAGTGAGTTTCTGAGATTAGTAAAACATCTATGTGATTAATTTTAAGGAATATTTTTAACTCTTCCGAGTGATTTGACAAGCCATTAGCATTCCATACACCTAATTTTAGTGTTGTGAATGTAATGACATTTTTGAGATTAGATCGGTTAACGTTTGGGTCATAATTATCATTTGGTTCATCAGGGCAACAAGTGTCTCTGTAATGGGTTTGAATTCGTTGGTTTTTTGGTTGTCATCTTCGACGTTACCGGTTTGCGTCGTAGGTTGTTTGGGGGTTCTTTTGTGGCTGATGCATACGTTTTTCCGTTATTCGTTGTTTTATTTGTAGGTGCTTGTTCAGCACTCATAAGTCTTGTTTTGTGATGGGTAATTGGGGGAGGATATCGGACTTTCAACAGCTCCTTGTAGACTGTACAGCCTTTGTAGTTAGCTGGGTGGTTACCCTCGCAGAGGACGCATTTGACTTGGTTTGATCTTTCCTTCCGTGGGCAGTGTGAAGTGTGATGCGAACCTGCACATTTAACACATCTGGGCTTTCTATTGCAGAACTTTTGGGTGTGATTATAATCTTGGCAATTAGTGCATTGAGGGATTACTCGCTTAGGTCTGGGTGCTTCAAACAATATGCGACAGTGTAGTAGAGTTTTTATGCTATATATGTCTTTATTATTTTCACGGGATTCTAGTTCGATGTTCCACATTGGTAACGCCTGTTTGGTTCTTGAGTTTTGGATGTTCCAGACATTTGTTACTTTATGGCCAAGCTCCTCAATAGCTATTTTTATGTCTTCTTTATCTGTCGATGCGTGTAAATTTTTGAACACCACTCTAAAGCTGCGATCTTGTTTAGGCTGGTAACTGAAGAATTCTGTGTCTTTAGCTTTCAGTTCTTTGTAAATAGTGGAGTATGATTCTGCTGTTTTCGATTGTATTTTAACTCTATCGCTTCTTAGTACTTTAATTTCATACTCTCATTTTGCAACTTCTTCTAGTAGTTTTTGTAAGGGTTGGATATTTTTGACGCCATCAATAAACAGTGGTGGGGGTTTTATATATTTTGGTGCTTGTATTTCAGGTTTATCTGCTTGCTCTATATTGTCGAGCCCTGTGAAACTGTTGGATGTTGGTACTGCTGGTGCTGCTAGCCAGTAACTCGTTTTTGTTTGTTTTTGGCTACGCGTTATTGCGTCTGGACTGGATCTTTGCCTTTTGCCATAGTGCACTTCTGTGAACTGTTGTTCTTCGGGTTCTTTATCTGTTTCATCTGATAGATCAATGGTCACTTTGTCTTGATTAGTTGTTCCGCTAAAGGAACTTGATCTTGGTCGATTAATAAACATTCCCTTGTGGAAGAGTTGTTGAGTCAATGTTTTTGGGTTAGTCTTATCTAATTTTAGTATATTTTCAGAAGAATTTAAATTGTTCATTTTGTTCCCACGAGTGAGGACGATTTAAAAGTCGCTACCTGGGGTGACGCCTATTCCCAGGAGAAGGCAAATACAACAGTGGTTGCCCGTTCCACTGAGGTTGGCGTTAGATACTGATTTCCCATCAGTCATACATCCTTTCGGCACGTTGCCCACCTTAGGATTGGGGTTATTTTTTTTTTTTTTTTTTTCTTTGTGGCGAGGTTTTCTTCCTCGGAGGCCAGACAATTAAGCCAAGCCTCTTAGGTGTTCCGAAATTCAGAGGCCATTTCCTGCCTTTGATTGGTCGAGTATTCGAGTTAGTTGACCGCCGCTCGATACTCGGCGTTGTTGCTCGTTTAGCACCACCCGGGGGACACGTGTAGGGTGGGTCAGGAAAGATGGTGAATCCTACGGACGCGAGCAGCTCCATCCCCCTAATAAACATAATTAAAATCCCCATAATTAAACATACCTATTAATGATAAAAAAATGCCTATGAGTATAGATAGATAGATAGATAAACTCTTTATTGTACACAAGAGAAATAGACAGAACACAATAATATGCAACAATTTATAGGTACAAGTGGCGGTCTTATCGCTGAATGCGATTTCTTACAGACAACCTTGAGTATTTTGATTAATAGCTTAACTACGGCATATTCCATCCCGTAGATATCACTACTCACTACATAGTATAAAACAAAGTCGCTGTCGTCTGTCCGTCCCTATGTATGCTTAAATCTTTAAAACTACGCTACGGATTACGATGCGGTTTTTTTTAATAGATAGAATGTTTCAAGAGAAAGGTTTATATGTATAATACATGCATAATTGCATCCGGGCGAAGCCGGGCCGGGTCGCTAGTTTTATATATACAACAAACAAAATGCTTACAAAAAATTCGATTGGAAATTAGGGTGCTTTTTCGATACTAATCATAAAAAGGTGAAAACAAAATTATATAAAAAATATTTGGGACATCAAAAAGGTATGTTTTCATCAAATTTCGAGTAAAAAAATATTTGTATACGATAAAATTAAAAAACCAGAAACTTGGTTTTCTGAAATTTTCACAATCATTTCGAGGTTATTTGAAGAAAAAAGCAAGTCAAAAGTTGTAAATCTTTTTATTACCTTTCTTTTTTTTTTACGTCGGAAATCCTCGTGGATACCTGACCGCTAAACGCCAGCCGGGTTATGTGGGACTGGGACGCCCGACCTTCGCTGTGCAGCGGCAGCCGTGGCACGCCGCCTGGCCGCCCCTTTGCTGCTAGTGGAGGCAGCCCTGGCCTCAACGCCTGGCCGCCCTCCACTACAATGACCACGCCGTGTATCGCGGCAGGTTAAGGCTGAGGTCAACTCTGAGGATAGATGAGTCCCCAAAGCCAAAACCCACCGCGACTCCGTGGGCCGCTCTTCGTCCGGCCTCTCCCCGTGGGCCCGCCCGGTATGGTTGACCCTGAGCCAGTATGGCCCCAACTGATCCTAAATGCACGCAAGCCCCCTCACCACAACAAGGTGGCAACATGGTCGAGGGGGAGTTCTTTATATTACCTACAACTTTTTCTTTTTTTTCCCCTTATTTTTGTTAAATTCTCTTCTTTTTGCAACGGGTTTCATCCTACTAATTTTTTTTCACTTTTATCATTTTCTCAGGCGTCCGCCCTGGTCTATGGTATTATTTTCTTTTTATTAATTTGAATTCGGAATAACTACACGGACAATCCTCTTCAGCACTATTAAGAAAAAACAATTCATGACGTGACATCCCTATTCTGTAAATAAACGAATGTTGGTCATTCTCCCAATCAAGCCCATCTGAGGTGATCACCGGTTGCTAAGGGTGAAACGAATCGGCTTTGTGTATTTTATTCAGATAGACTTCTTTCATGTGAAAGATATCGGTCGTTTTGATCAAAGAGATACTAATTGCTAATGTTAAGAGTATTTGAGCTTTACGTTGCTTAAATCAAAATAAGCAAAGGTAAAGCTTTGTTCTACTCAATTACTATTTCTCTGCCAATAAATGAACCCATTGCTAAGTCGGGCTTCCTCCAGGCAGGGTAATTAGTATACTGTGCCAAGCTGGCCAGATGGATTGGCGTAGGGTTTCGTGTCAACTTTTCCTACTCTTGCTTGTGGCTAGAGTAATGTTAGAAAAAAACTGTAATTAGGGATATTTCACAAACGGACTGGTTTTACTACTCGCAGACTCTCATGTGCCCAGCGTGGCATAGTAGGCTAATAATATGGCCGGAGGCCCGACCTCACCGGTGGGTCATTTATGGACTGGGTTAGTAGTGGATTTGTTTGTGTCATACATAGCGGACTGTGCGTAACAAAATCAATTTGCAGGCCTTTGGATCAACGGGTCCCGGGTTCGATTCCGGGGTCGGGCCAGTGTCTTTGTCTAAACCAGAGGCACTGGCTCGGAGTCTGGGTGTCATTTCTATCTATAATATGTATGTATTTACAAAAAAAAATGTATATAAGTAGTTTATCATCCATCTCGTTACCATAACACAAGCATTAAGTTGCTTAACTTGGGACGAGATGGCGTTGTGTGAAATGTCCAAGGATATTTATTTATTATTTATTTATATATGGGCTGAGTGAGTAGTAATACTGTGGGTATTATCAAAGAAAAAAAAAACCATAAAACACACATGCGGTTAATAAAAATTGACCTTCAGAAATATCAATTTCTGCAGCGTTTATAAATCGTCTCAACAACATTTTCCTCGTAAAATTCTCGCGTTCACCGTCCACGTTATATTGAGCTTTTTCCTCATAATATTGAAATATCGAAAGAAACTAGATCTAACTCAGCATCCGAAGGTGCCAGACTGGTTATCGATGGCTTCCCAATATTATTTATGTGCAACTGAAGCGGCTACTGTTGGTAGGGGCGCGTCTATTTGCACAGACACCTACGACCAGTCTTGATTTATGGTACCCTGGTACACATCCGACGATATTTTTAGACGTTGCATTGTATACAAAGGATTTTTCGAAGAACGCAAATACTAAAAGGATTATACTTAGATGGTATTTTTTTCCTTTACAAAGTTTTTATTTTAAACCGAATAAAAAAGGAAAAGGTTCTAAATTCAATTTTATTTTTTTAATTTTATTTTTGTTACTTTAGTAAAGTAAAGTTTCGACTTTTTTTTATTCTTTGACTTTTGATTTTGATGATTATTTTTTTTATTTGAATGGTGGTGCTTCCCGTGTGGTCCGATTTCACCATCATCATTTTTTTATTTGTATCGAAATGGGTTCTCGTCACTCATTTGTCGGAAGGCAACTTTGGGTATTCTTGGCCAACTTACTAGTTGTTGGCCCCGAGTTATACTCGTATATAAAAAAACAACCCATCAAAAAAACTAAAACGACTTTAAAAACTTATAAGAGAAAAATATCCAATAAATAACCATTTAAAGTCGCTGCCAATTTAAATTGACATTGACGTTAATTAGGATGTAGGTATCTCCAAGGCACTTCAAGTCGGTTTACATGTAAGTAGTCAAAACGTTTTCATAGGTATTTAATGATATCATGGCTATGGGATTCCCCATCATATTCCAAGCCTATACATATATGAGTACAATTGCATGAGCAATATTACTGTAATAATATTTGACTTTAGCCGGCCCTGCCAGGGCAACTGGTTTGCTTGCCAAACAGGGGAATTCATAATCATCTAAATTAATGGCTACAGATAAATACTTAGCAAATTTTATCCTTGTGGATGTCTGACAAAGTTGTCGTATTCCGTGTGGTGACGGATTTAGAATACATAGTGTCACCACCGATTTCACCTTTCATCCTGACAGTGTCAAGATGAAAGGATGACTAGGCCGAAAACCGAGCCACAGGAGAACGATCACTTGAAAGAAAACCCTGTGTCAAGCCGTCTGGCCGGCCTGGAACAGTAGGCTAATTATCCTCCATGTAGTTGGTGAAGGCCCGACTTCGCAGTAGATCACTTATGGGCTAAGAGGTCAGTTATAGTACAAGATAAGTACAGACACGCAAACAATCAAGCCGAAAGAGAAAGAAGATTTGGTAGGAAACCCTTTTTTTGTTTTTTTTTACGTCGGAGATCCTCATGGATACCCGGCCGTTGGGAACTGGCCCGGGTATGTGGGACTCCGGGGCGCGTAGAGATGGTGAATTGCGCCCCGACCTACCCACTAAAACCGACGGCGATCCTCGACTGCCCAAACCAGGGCCACGGCATTAACTCCCATTACGGGAGCATGCTCCGTGACCCTGGGGGCCTTGGTCCGCCTCTTATAAAGCTAGTGGAGCCCCATGCTCCAAGGCGGGCCCCTCCGATTATGAGGTGGGTTGGTAGGAAACCCTGTGCCAACCCATCTGGTCAGCATGGCGCAGTAGGCTAATACCCCTCGATGTGATTGGAGGAGGCCCGACTCAGCAGTGGGTCCTGTATATTGAGTAGTAGTAGAATAGCGTAACGTTGGCAAGACAAGCAAGACACAAGTCCGTATACGCATGTCTTTACTTTTCGATAGGTACCGAAATAATATTTCATTGTCAGTTCTTACTCGCGAGTTATTTGCGTAAGCTTTTGAGACATCCGAAGGGGCCTCTCCAATGCCTTCAATTGCCAATTTATCGTGACCTCTCTTGAAGAATGGTGGACGCTTGGAAATTCCACATTACTTGAAAACTGTTTTTGAAATACCAACACTATATTATATACATACTTATAATCACGCCTCTTTCCCGTAGGGGTAGGCAGAGCACTTCTTTCCACTTGCTACGATTCTTAAATACTTGTTTAGCTTCGTCCACTTTCATTATTCCCTTCATTCATTTTCTTCGATTTAGGGTACTCTTGACCTGGCCTTTTTTCAAGACGTTCCAGATTTGATCTCAAAACGTCCGTCTAGGTCTACCGCTTCCAATACTTTCATTCATACTAGCTATAAACACTCTTTTCGTCAATAAGAACGATTGACGACATTCATTCTCCCGACATTTCATCAACACTTTATATTTCTTTTAAATATCTCCTAAATCATATACATATATGTAATTTTGAATCTTTTTTTAATGTTGCCTGTTTAATTATGTATGTAAAGTAGCCCCCCAATAAAAGGTGCGACTTTAGGATAGGATAGGACTATCTATGGTCGCCTATATAAAAAGGCGACACGGTTGGTGCAGTGGTTGAGCGATCAACTGCTGCGCAGCATGTCGCGGGTTCGATTCCCGCACGGAAGAAATATTTGTACGACCTACAAGTATTTGTTCCGGGTCTGGGTGTTTTCTATCTATAATATGTATGTATTTACAAAAAAAAATGTATTTAAGTAGTTTATCATCCATCTCGTTACCATAACACAAGCATTAAGTTCCTTAGCTTGGGACGAGATGGCGTTGTGTGAAATGTCCAAGGATATTTATTATGATTATTAAAATAAAAATAAAAACATATAAGTAGCCTGCGATTTCCAAAGAGTAAAATAAAATTTCCAGGATACGCTCCAGTCAGACAGCAGCGTCCAAGAGTTCGCGATTGAATACGTGCTTCACTTACATAGCAATGATTTCTTGTACACGGACAACGTTTAAGGAATGATGTGCTTTTTAATGAAATAGTCTGCAATATTTATTGACTGCTTTGTGAACTTTTATAACTAGTCATTAGTGAACTGACAAGGCACTGGTATTCGATTTTCAAAAAGGCGATTTGCGATAATTTATGTCAGTGAGTCATTAATCGATTAATCGCCCGAGAATTAGGAAAAGTTTAGGTTTTTCTAAATAAAATTGTAATATAAGTTTTATACTTGTATTACTTGTATTTTTGGTTACAAGACTGGATATAGGACAGATTTGTGAGAGCAAACTCGCGCAATAGTTGCAAAGGGCCAAACATCAGTCAGATCTAGTCAACAATAGTAACCTTCTAATGCCCGAGCCAACCGACCCCCAGCAACGGCACCTGTTCACAAGCATAAAGGTGCAAGAAAAAGCTTTTTCAACGTCAAAGTCATTCTTGCACCTTTATGAGCTTGGAGGGTTGTATTGATGACTTTGATGATTATAACTCTGTAACTACATACGTCTTACAGCCGCGAATCAAATGTTCATCATCATACAACCTAGCACTGCCCTGCAAATTGAAAAAACGTAAGAAAATTTGAATTTCGCGGGCTACCATGGAGCATCTACCTTAAGTTCGAAAGTTTATAATCGAAAACATTTGTGTAACATTTAATATAATTGTAAATTTGAACGATGTTGATTAAATAGTGACTTCATAATCAAATGTCTGTCCCCAGTGCGGGGGCAATGCAATTAGCCGACGAGACAGGAAAGTTAATGCATTTAATCGCTAAGCGACTTGCGCGGAGGAAATTGCGCCCCACTTGCGTGCGAATTTCGTTGATTGGGCACTAGGTCGATTAGGAACGATGTTTACGTGCAGCGAGGAATCAAACTCAAACTCAAAAGAAACTTTATTTACGTAGGTTTCATCACAGAACTCTTATAAATCGTCATATTTATAAACACCATTATAATCTTACGGCCACTGTCCCACACTAGGTGGTAGTCTCCACACACACCTATCAGTCGTCATACCTACATTCACACCTTTCACACACAACTACTCACTCCTACAATCCGTCCATCTCTCTTCACTCACATTCATGCCGAAACTAACACCGGTTCGGAAGGCTGCTCTACAGAGAAAATCCGGCAAGAAACTCTGTAGTTGCTTTTTTTAAAAATATCAGCTACATTTATATAATCTCGAAAAAACACGCAGTTTAAACTTATACACTTTTTAACAAGAAACTCAGAGTGCTTGGTATTCCAGGTTCGATAAGGTAACCGCTAGTGTGTTGTGCGCGTATTGATTTAGTTTTTTTGTTGTTGTTGTTTGAACGGAGATATATTGCAGATTTACCCGGAATAGTATGAAGCCGCTACGTGTGGTCACGGATTTAGAATACGCAATGTCACCAACCCATACCATCCCGAGGGTGTCGTAAGAGGCGACTAAGGGAACGCAAGAGGCAAGTCATCTAGCCGCAAGAGAAGGAAAACTTGATAAAAACCCTGTGCCAACCCGTCTTGACAGCGTCGCACAGTAGGCTAATTTCCCTCCATAAATTTGGAGGAGGCCCGACTCAGTAGTGGGTCATTCATGGGCTGTAACGACGAGTATGAAGCCAATTACACGATATTGCAACGAGATGTCAGTGCCCCGTAACCAGGAGTCGTGTCTACGCAAAAGTCAAAATATACTGAGTGCAGCACTCTGTTAAAATTTGGAATAACTGATGAAAAACTGATCGAAAATTTACCAAATATTTTGAAAACCTGTCAAATAATAAATAAATATCCTTGGACATTTCATACAACGCCATCTCGTCCCAAGTTAAGCAACTTAATGCTTGTGTTATGGTAACGAGGTGGATGATAAACTACTTATATACATTTTTTTTTTGTATACATACATATAATACATACATAATTATAGATAGAAATGACACCCAGACTCCGAGCCAGTGCCTCTGGTTTACAAAGACACTTGCCCGACACATCTAACCACTAGACCTGTAATTATTACTGTAATTATTACTGCTACTGACTACTGTAATTATTGGGTTAGGTTAAAGTTGCGATTTTGGACTTTGAAAATTGTGCCACTCAGTACAATTTGTATGGGAAAGGTGTTGGGTATATCAAATCGTATGACCGAGTTAACAAACTTATAAAATAATAATAACAAAAATAAATACAACAGAATCGAGATCTTTCTCCTTTATGAAGTTAGTTGTTAAATGTCTTCCTTATAATTATATCTCCAACAAAATAAAACCTCATCATATGTACCTCATTACGCCCGGTTCTATAAAGGCGTTCTAAGAAGGTTTTTTCCCGGTAACTTGCAGAGTAAGGTAATTAACTTTTAATGTGGGTAAACCCTACAATCATAGTCAATGACTAAATTGGTACGTGTGGTGACGGATTTAGAATACATCGTGTCACCATCCCATTCCATCCTGAGGGTGTCGTAAGAGCCGACAAAAGGAAATGGCGGCTGATTATCTAGCCGCGAGCGAAGGAAAACTTGATACGAATTCGTCTGGCCAGCGTGGCACAGTAGGCTTTTTGCCCTCCATGTAACTGGAGGAGGTCCGACTCGGCAGTGGGTCATTTATGGTCTGAGTAGTAGTAGTAGACTAAATTGGCCGTGTGTTGACGGTTGACGAATACATGGTGTCACCACCCAATTCCATCTTGAGGGCGTCGTAAGAGACGACAACGGCACCAGACAAGGAGAGCCTTCTCTGGTCACTATGGCACTAGGGAACACCTACACACAGAGCATGGTGAGAGCATGGAACACATACTATGTGCATGCAATGCATTGGTGGGAAAGCGAATGACGATTCCTGGTACGACATATCCAGGACCAGACGAGTACAGGCTCCTACGGTACAAATCTATCGTAAAACTCATTAAGAGTCCCTTATAGATGAGAAACACCAGTAGGAAAGCTATGAGGCAGGGGAAACACAGAAGATACCACAGTGTCTAAATGTATTTGACACCAATGGAACCAAACCCCTATCGTTAAGATAAGAGTCGGATTTAGAACACATAGTTTCACCACTCCATTTCGTACTGAGGGTGTCATAAAAGCCAACAAAAGGAAATGGCATTCCACACGCCCCACACCAGGTCGCCCCAGGATGATGTGGTTAGACCATAAAGGATTTTACCTCGAAAAAAATTGGGTCAGTGACGTGTAAGTGTTACTATACCTGCGTTACTATAAACCTTACAAAGTGACGGTAAAGGTCTGGGCAAACAGCGGACGGGGCGGGACGGCGACGCGACGCTGGCGGGACGTGAAGAGTTGTAATGTGTTAGTTAATGTAGAATAGGTCACATAGAGCCGTCGCACGCGACGCGACCGCTACTCTCGCGCCGAGCGCGACGGCTCTATGTGACCTATTCTACATTAACTAATACATTACAACTCTTCACGTCCCGCCAGCGTCGCATCGCCGTCCCGCCCCGTCCGCTGTTTGCCCAGACCTTTAATGCTACAGATTTCCTCCATGAATTTTGAGGTACTATGGAACGAACTGTGTTTGGTGTTACTCTGGAAGATAGGATCCGCAAAGAGACTATCCGACAGAAGACCAAAGTCACCGACATAGCTCAGAGAACTACCGGACTGAAGTGGCAATGGGCTGGTCATATCTGTAGAAGAACTGATAACCGCTGGGATAGACGGGTTCTTGAGCGGAGACCGCGAATCGGCAAGCGTAGTGTATGACGGCCTTCTGCCAGATGGGCGATGGTCTGCAAAAAGGTTGCGGGTAGCAGCTGGGTGCGCCAAGCTGATGACAGAGCGCTTTGGCGCTGTTTAATGGAGGCCTATGTGCAGTGTAGACTAGAGTGGGCTGATAATTATAATGAAGAATTTTGAGGAGGTTCTTTATGGGCTTACTGTAAAATAGATATTCTCGTATACTGTGGAACAGATATTTGGTGCATAGTGGTTGCTAAGATGAAAAACTTACTTATTTTTATTTATTGTAGAAAACAAAGTTAACAGGATATATAACGCGGAAATAATTAATTAAATTAATACTTACTAATAAGTTGTGTAACTGACAATGTTTACCCAGTATGATACTATGTAATGTTCGAGATTAGATATAACTTGCCGAGTTCGTGATAGAGAGTTATCCGTTTGGTGATGGATTTAGAATACATAGTGTCATCACCCCATTCCATGCTGAGGGTGACAAAAGCAATGACAAAGGCGATAACCTAGCCGCAAGAGAAGGACACCTTGATATGAAATTCTGTGCCAACCTGGCCAGCGTGGCACAGTAGGCTCATTACCCTCCATGTAACTGGAGGAGGCCCGACCCAACCGCGGGCCATCTATGGCCTGAGCAGTAGTACCAGTATGCATAGTTTGTTACAACATACGCAGATATAAAACTCCTTATCTCAGATACGAACTTAGTACCTCTCAATTAGTACCTACTCAATTACTATGTATATAAAAAAAAAGTAACCATAAGACACGCTGTTTTTTTGTTTTTTGTTGCCCGGAGTAAAATTATTTATGGACTATCCCCACCGGCCTGGGGATGGCCAGTGGGGGGTGTGTGGGAATCTCCTCATAAAGAGGCATACCCACTAAACATCCCCGGGGTGTACCGTCCCGCGCTTGCTGCCCCGTGGGGCCTGACTGTGTCTCCACGGGGACCATAAGAGACGCTGGCTATACCCGTGCCAACCCGTCTGGCCAGTGTGGCACAATGTTTAATTTCCCTCCATATCATTGACGGGGTCGACACAATAGTGAATATTTTTCAAGATTTCAATAAATATAATGAATTTAAGCAATTTGTTAACCATACAATTTTTGCGTGTGGTGACCGATTTAGAATACATAGTATCACCAACCCATTCCATCCTGAGGGTGTCGTAAGTGCCGACAAAAGGAATTGACACGGCTACTAACCCAGCTGTAAGAGAGGGAAATTTTGATACGAAACCCTTTTATTTTTTTTACGTCGGAGATTCTCTGTGCCAACCCGTTTGGCCAACGTGGCACAGTAGGCTCATTACCCTGAAATTGGAGGAGGCCCGTCTCAGCAGTAGGTTATGTATGAGGTGAGTAGTAGTAGGAGTTAATAAGAAATACGATCATGTCTTTATAACCACCATGTTTCCTGGCCGTGAAACCTATTTTTAAGCATTTGGATATAATATTTTGTATTCTTTTATATGATGTAAATGTGACGTCATAAAATGACGTTATACCACAAAATGTGCGATTAATACTTAATTGACATTGTGAACGGTACGATCAACAAAAGTTTAAGTCCGTATTTAACGTTCGGACTTGACCTTTAAGTACCAGTATAGCGAAGCGGACTCGCGATGTGGTCGTGTGTTTTAATGTATTAATAATAAATGTTAATAAAAAAAAAGTAATTATTCAACTAACTTCACGTGAGACGTGAGATTTTTTCAACGTCGAAGTGTTAATTGTGTGCCAAAATGTGGAAAATTTGTGTGATTTTTGTTGCAGCTTATCTGAGTCACGTTTGTAAGTATTATTAGAAGTCAACATTAGTAGACGACTGAATAAAGGTCGGATAAGTGAATCTCTCGCGTGGTAATGCATATAGAATACATATACCAGGAAATGACAAGACCGAAAACTTAGGCGCAAGAGAAGGAAAACTTGATACGAAACCCGTCTTGCCAGCGTGGAATAGCAGGCTAATTATCCTCCATGTAATTGGAGGAGGTCCGATTCAGTAGTGGGTCATTTGTGGGATGAGTAGGAGTATTAAAAGATATAACAGCCAGTATGTGTTACGTCATGATTGAGAACTGCGCTGTGGTATTTTACTTTAACTGAAGTGTCAGTCAGTGTTGATGTTACAGAATCGCTTGAATATTAAAAATGTAGATATTTTGACTTTTTTTTTTTAAACGAAACCACTTCACTAGATATAACCTGTATCGCTGGGGCAGTTTACAAACGTATAATTCACGAACACAAATGACATCCAGACTCCGAACAAGTGCCTCTGGTTAAGACAAAGACACTTGCCCGACCCCGGAATCGAACCCGGGACCCGTTGATACAAAGGCAGCACATCTAACCCCTAGACCAACGAGGGCGAGTCGGTTGGGGTGTATCCATAATCATGTACTAGTCATAATATACTATATTATAAAGTTATACTATATTATAAGTCATACTATAATATAAACACATTTCCTCATGAGCAGTGCAAAAGGTTATCAATATTATGACAATATTGTCATTCTACTCGATATCGTTCTGCTACTGTATCTGCTTAGATGTTTCTCTAACTACAATAGAGAAGGTTCTGAATTGATTTGTATGTTAGTTACAGTATAACTCTGGTGTTTGTGTTATTCTTTAGCAGAAATCTTGAATAACTGATCAAAAATATTTGTAAGAAGGCAAACCTTCTATTATATGGTTATATTTAGTCAAGGTTAATAATCTGTTACTACTTACTCCATTTCTTGACATGTTACATAAGTTCTTTATGAATTACTCAGACCATATATCGTCCCTGTGTAGGAACAATTAACTAAGTCTTAAAAAGTGTTTGGCTCTTTTCAACCTAAGTTGGTGAAACCTAGGGCCGAAATTTAACTACATATTTTTGGAGACTTACTTAATTCTCGCTCTACGGGGACGATGAGCCACTGTTGTGTCGGACTCTTCCAGTTACATGCAGGGTTAGCCTAATGTGCCTCGCTGGCCAGAAGGGTTAGCACACGGTTTCATGTCGAGTTTTCCTTCTCTTGCGGATTTAACCTTGTCGGTTCTTACGACACCCTTACGTGGCTACCACAGACAAAAGCCTCTATAGGAATACAAAAAAGAAAACAATATTCTTACATGTTTGTCTCTGATAAACAGCTGACGCAGATAATGGTTTTCCCCAACGTGATAACTGGCTAAACGGTACCGAGATTGTATATGAACTCGTCCTCTCATATCTGATACTCGTTATTATTGCAAATATTATTGATTCCGTGTGGTGACGGATTTAAAATACATAGTGTCACCACCCCATTCCACCCAGAGGGTGTCGCAAGACCCGACAAAAGGAAATGACAACTGAAACCCTGGTCGCAGGAGAAGAAAAACTTGTTACGAAACCCTGTGCTAACCCGTTGGCCAGCGTGGAACAGTAGGCTAGTACCCTCCCTGTGATGGGAGGAGGCTCGACTCAGTAGTGGGTCGTTTGTGGGCTGAGTAGTGGTTATTGACTCTGTTATTCTAGGGTTTGCGTTGCTTTACGATCACTCGATCGATCCGAGGTTCGGGCCAGCATAAGAGCCACCCTAGTGGTTAAAAAACTTTCGTTTCAGACAAATCAAATACTAAATCAGAGTTGATTCGTTCGTTGAAGAGTCGATGATGACACAAGTCTCCATTCATGTTTTTTTAATCAGGATTTTGAATGACATAGATATTGGGTATTGAGTAATATTTATTCCATAAACACTAACTTAAGTAATATGTACTTACATAAACACTAACTTAAGTAATAAAGCAAGACAAAAAATACCAATTAACCTAAAACTTAAATACTAAAATATATTATTTAAAGGAGTCCCTTTAGGCAAGGTTCCGAAGATACTGGCAGCGTTCCCCCTTTGAATCGCTAGACTGATCCTTTGTTCATTTTTTGTTCAGTCTTTGTGGTGACAGTTTTACAATACTTAGTGTAGCCACCCCATGTCATCCTAAGGGTGTCGTAAGCCGACACAAGGAAAAGATAAGGCGGAAAACCTAGCCGCAAGAGAAGGAAATCTTACGAAACCCTATGCCAACCCATCTGGCCAGCCTGGCACAATAATAATAAATATCCTTGGACATTTCACACAACGCCATCTCGTCCCAAGCTAAGCAACTTATTGCTTGTGTTATGGTAACGAGATGGATGATAAACTACTTATATACATTTTTTTTTTGTAAATACATACATATTATAGATAGAAATGACACCCAGACTCCGAGCCAGTGCCTCTGGTTTAGACAAAGACACTTGCCCGACCCCGGAATCGAACCCGGGACCCGTTGAGCCAAAGGCGGCACATCTAACCACTAGACCAACGAGGCAGTCAACTACAAGGAGGCTAATTACCCTCCTTGTAGTTGGAGGAAGCCCGACTCAGCTGTGGGTCAGCTGTGGGTTAAGTTAGGTGAGAAGTAGTGTCTGCGGCGGCGTGGTTCTGCATCAGATCCCACAATGCCGCAACAGGACGCGAGTTGGAGCACCCCGGGGAGTTTTAGTGGGTAGGCCCCCACTATGGGGGAGAGTCCCACACTCCCCTCGCTGGCCATCCCCGTGGCCGGCGAGGAAGTCCATAAAGAATTTTACCCCGGGCGAACAAAAAAAAAAAAAAAAAAAAGTTAAAAGTAGTAGTACCTACTAGATGTTGGGTAACTCAGCAGCGGCTACCCAGCGCAGCTCAGGACCAAGCTAAGGACTTATTTTGACTGAAATGATGATGATAGTTTACAATAGTTTCAGACTCCTGCATTACGCCTCTCGGAGAAAGCAGCACTTGCATCTCCCTAAATGATTGTCCGCAATTATTAAGCGCATTCGAAATGCGTCCATTGCCGGCTACGGTAACCAGTTATCTCAGAAGGTCGCAGTGTGGGTTCGATGGATACGTCCCCAGAGTTTGCTGCGGGTCATTGCCATCACAGCAGGCGTCGACTAATAGACCTGTCACAAGAGTAAGTATTTAATATTTGTCTATTTGTCATTATATTGTTATTTTACTTCCATAATATATTCGTAATGAAACAGAATGATAAATCAAAGTGTTGTTGTGCTCAACAATTCTGGTGTACACAATCTTCACGGAAATGTTTTATACAAACCAAACAGTAAAGCATATCTACACACTCGCACAAAATGGAGATTGGAAGACATTTCATCTGAATATGAAAAGTCATCTCAGAATCCTTTAAGCCTGCAAAATATGCACTTCTAATTTCATGGAAGAAAGTTTAACAGTAAGCTAGCTTTATTATTCCTTACATTGCGGCTATCACTTTTCTCTTCTTTCCCGTCTTCAGCGTGTTGCTACCCTATCCTTAACCTAATCTTTTTACATCCAGATCTTATTTATTTTTATTTATAAACTCTTTATTGCACACCAAAGTAAAAGATACAGAAAAAATATATACTTAAAGTAAAGTGTACATTGGGCGGCCTTATCGCATACCGCGATCTCCTCCAGGCAACCTTTGTATAGATTATAATAGATAGACAATTTAAAAACTGGCGGTCAAAGTGTGCTCAAGACTATTTAAATTAACTATACTAAATATAATACTTATATACGTGGTATAATACACTAATATATATTTAACAATCTATTAACAATAATGAATAAAGTAGACATAAATATCTAAATAGTGACACTTTTAGGATATTATATAACAGCACTGATAGCCAGATAGTGTTCCCTTAATAGATTTTTGAATATCTGCAGACTTTTTGCATGCAGTAGATACTCCGGAAGGGCATTCCAGAGTCTAACTGCCTGGACTACGAATGATTTCCGGAAGAAGTTAGTGGAATGAGTAGGGCAATGAAGCTTTAAATTCTGTGACGATCTCAAGAACAATCTTCCTTCCTATCTTCGCCTAGTCATCAGTCCACCTCATACTGCTCCAGTTATTGCCACCTGGTCGGCCCACTTCCTTCGATCTATGACTGTTTCTATGTCAGCTATCTTGCGGCTATGTTGAATGCCTATTTCGTTCCTCTAATAGCTTCTTAGGAAGGAATAGTTTGACGATATTGTGAATTCTAAATTCCTCTTTACATATATTATATACTCGCTACTAAAGTATACATATTGTTCATTAACTATGCAGTCAAATTCTTCTAATGTTCTAGCAGTGTGGGAATGATGCCTATATTATAATAGTTTCTTAATTATCGCACCTTGGTGGTGGCTCTAACTAGTTCCAAGTCTATTTTCCTGTTTGACGGGTATGCTAGAAGGTCGATGACACGGAACATGTCTTACATGGAAGATCTAGAAAATTCCCAGAAATATACTATTCTGATTCATTGATGATGATGATGATTTTAAAGCCGGAAGAATTGAAAAAGATATAAAAGTCCCTGATATTTAAAAGACATTTTAAATATCAGGTTAGACCTCTGTCAAAAATATTGAATCTGAAACAATCATGTTAAATACTAATCATTAAAAAATTGTGACATGGTTATGTAAAATGCTTAGTACTTTCCTATTCCTTATTAAGGCCGTCATAGAAGACAACTAGAGGACTGTCGTATAACTATAAAATCGTTTAACTAATAACTAATAATACCGTTTAACTATAAAATCAGGAACAAATAAATAGTATGTTTATTGTCTCTTTTTTGTAGAAGTTAGTAGCAGGCGGTCTTAAATGCCCTGAACAATGAGGTGACTCAAAATATCCAATCTGACAGTTCATTAACATAATGATTTCTTAGGTTTTCACGATTATTACACATTGAAATTTACAGCCCAGACCTGACTACAAACATTTTAGATATTTGCTTTTGCGGGCACATACTTAGTAGTTAAGCTAAGTCAACAGGACGCTTACTAGTAATATGAGAAATATGAATATATTTACATTGAAACATATACCAATTATTACTCGTACAAAATAAATTTTACTTGGACTTTTAAACCGAAAAGTCAGATTGAAATTAAAAACTTTTTAACGGATTTATCGCGTCGGGATTTAAATGATGTAATATACACGCGATACATCCGCGCTTACTAAACTTATTATCAATAGATTCCAAAAAAGTAAACCCTTTTTTGTTCTTAGGCACCACAACCGTACCCAGGTGGCTCTTCATTTGAATCAGCTGGGGGAAACGAAGATACCCTCCCAGCTCCTAGCGGCCAGTGCGGTGTAGACACTAATGGAGACAGGATCTATGGTGGAGAGTTCACAGACTTGGATGAATTCGTCTGGATGGCTCTATTAGGGTATAGAACAAGTAAGTAACTTTTAAAAGTAAAAATAATTATACAAGTTAAAAAATAACAAAAGAATACCAAAAGAGAGCTAAATAGATAATTCGTTCTAGATTCTCGTTCGTATCAGATGCCTGTCAAAATATTTAGGCACAACAAAGATCGTCATTGCATTCTGCAGTTGTTAGACTATGCAAATTAAATTTAAAACGAATCCCCTGCACTAAATAAACACTGTATTGCGGGGCCGTTTACAACCATGTAATTCACGAAAACAAATGACAACCAGACTTAGAGCAAGTACCTCTCGTGTACACAACGCCTCTTGCCCAATTTTGTAGTTACTATTAATCATAGCTTCTAAGAACTGACAACCACTGAGGTAGATGACTTCTTATGAGCAAGGTTAGCTTAGGACGCCCCTCTGCCAGGTGGAGCTGGATGGGTCAGGCGACAGGACGCTATGGTGCTCTGTAGGGGACGCCATGTCCAGCAGTGGACTAACTTATAATTTGCTTAAGTTTGTATTCCCTGTTACATAAAATAGATAAGTACAAATTACTTTCAGTGAATTACTCTATAAATTGAAATCTTACACAACATTGTGGAATATAAGTATATATTATAATCTTGAATCAATATAAACGTTGAATGAAAAGAAAATGTCGACATAAAAATGATGTTTCGACTTGATAGCCTTGTGACAAGTTCGCTTTCTGAAACCAGTTTTGACACAAATAATCCAAAAAAGTCACTACCTTTTTAGCGCAAACAAGTGGCAATAGGGTAAAACCGGGATAGATGCCCCACTTTTAGAAAAAGCCACCCAATTTTTTTTATATGTGTTTTATACAAATAATTTCTATTAATGTAGCTAGCCCAATCCTTAATGCTGAATTATTACTATTAATATTCAACCTATCAAATACAGATTTTGCACAAATTACCTTTTCGTAACATGTCTTTTTTGAGGATAGATGCCTACCTGTATGGATAGTTGCCCCACCATGGAAATACTGAGAAGGATAGATGCCTGCAGTGCAGGATAGATGTCCCCTATACTGTGTAAACTAAAAACCTAGCCCTCTTGTTAGGTATTTCTAGTCCTAAAACGAAACATGGATAATAAAGTATTTTTTACAGCGTTTGTTTAACTAAAATATAAATTATTAAACTTTAACAAGCATTAACATATTCTTTGTTCTGTAATTTTTTTATGCATTTATTAAAAAAATATATAAATTCTTAATTGTTACTACCAATAATTTTCCACATATTGTGTAATACTTTCTGAAAAGTGTACAGGATTTGTATAGCCAATACTGACTCTGACACATTACACATTGAATCCAGTTGGACAAGAATTTCGTTCGTTCTTTCAAAACATTCAATGCAAATCTCTATTTTACTTGTATCTTTAGGGTTATCCTTCCGTTTCGTGGCATAGTTCTACTATAATCTTAAATAGCAGTGTATGGAGGGATAGATGCCCCTAAGGGCACCTACACCTTGAAAAATCGGGGCAACTATCCTTTATGATGGGGATAGATGCCTAAGTATTTTTTAAATAATATTATAAACTAAATAGCAATTATTTGCACCTAGATGCAGACTTAATGAACCCGTATATTGACATATGAAAAAATATAACAGAATTTATTAATAATTATAAAGTTATACAACGCAAAATACTAAGGTTTAAAACTTTGACGGGTTCGTGAATGACGCCGCGGAGATAATTTCATACGCGAGCGAAATGCATCCACCTACACGACTGTCCATGGGTAACTAAGGTATGGGGTGACTGTGGCTCATATTTATACAATTAACTTGAAGTCGCGAGTTCGCGAAGTTAGGTTTTTAGAATATGAGGCATCTATCCCACTGGGGCATCTATCTCGGTTTTACCCTACACCATAATTACCACACACCCATCTTGAAGATAAAATGTTTTTGTTCGATCCAAGGTGTGATTTTTGCGGCATCCATAGAAAAAAAGAGAAACATTTTTTTTTTCTAAAATATTCATTACTAGCGACCAGCCCCGGCTTCGCACGGGTGCAATGATGAACATCTAAATTTATCAGTGTTTCTCTACAATTGTATGTATGTATTATCACTATCACTACATATTATAAAACAAAGTCGCTGTCGGCTGTCCGTCCCTATGTATGTTTAAATCTTTAAAACTACGCAACGGATTTAGATGCGGTTTTTTTTTAATAGATAGAGTGATTCAAGAGGAAGGTTTTTAACTATATCAACATTGCACCCGTGCCTAGCCGGGGCGGGTCGCTAGTATACATATAAACCTTCCTCTTGAATCACTCTATCCATTAAAAATCGTTGCGTAGTTTTAAAGAGTTAAGCATACATAGGGACGGGCAGACGACATCGACTTTGTTTTATACTATGTAGTGATGTTGTATGGTATATATATATATATATATATACTAGCTGACCGGGCAGACGTTGTCCTGCATGATATTTGTTTACCGACTGCAGCGCCATCTGTCGGGCTGATTTGTGAATCTAAACCATCCTCGGTGCCACCCAAACGCATACAAAAAATTTCATTCAAATCGGTCCAGCCGTTTAGGAGGAGTTCAGTCACATACACACGCACACAAGAAATATATATATTAAGATATATTGTTATTATGACGTTTATAATAAAAAAAAATGATGACGTTTATACTCTGGAAACAAAAGGATTACTGTCAAATATTTTGTGTATTTGAATATGTGTAAGGTAGTTGATAAGATTCCGTGTGGTGACGGATTTAGAATATATTATAATATAGAGTGTCACCACCGCATTCCATCCTAAGAGTGTCGTAAGAGCCGGCATAAGGAAATGATAACGCCGGGAACCTAGCCGCAAGAGAAGAAAAACTTGATACGAAATGCCCTATGCCAACATGGTCAGCGTGGTACGGTAGGCTAATTACCCTCCATGTAGTTGGAGGACACAGCAGTGGGTCATTTATGGGCTGAGTAGTAGTAGTTGTAATAGATTTTTTTTTTCGTGTCTATACTCGTACTTGTGATGTCAGTTTATAATGTTTACCTTTTGACCTTCGTACTTCATAAAAAAAAATGCAATATCAATTTGATAAACAAACATTATAGATTTCATGGGTCATTGGACTTAATCACAACTCAAAAAACTTCTATGATCTGTGAAATCTGTAATATTAATTTGCGTCATAAAACTTGTTACGAGTACCTACTTCAAAATAAAAATATTTTGATATATCAAAATAGTTTTCATAAGAATGCTTTCAAATAATCTGTAGCATCAGTGTGGCGACGGATTTAGTATACATAGTGTCACCACCTCATACTATCCTGAGGGTTTCGTAAGAGCCGCCTAAAGAAATGAAATAGACCACCTAGACGCAAGAGAAGGAAAATTTGATATTCCTAATTGTTATACTCGTATGTCAATTTATTACGAGTTTAACACTACATAGTATAAAATAAAGTTACTGTCTCTGTCCGTCCATATGTATGCTTAAATCTTTAAAACTACGCAACGGATTTTGAAGTGGCTTGTTTTAATAGATAAAGTGATACAAGAAGAAGGTATTTAGGTCTAATACTTGCATAATATTGTAGAAAAACACTGATAAATGTAGATGTTCATAATTGCACCCGTGCGTAGCCGGGGCGGGTCGCTAGTTCATAATAAATTGAAGCCCATGCCAACCTGTCTTGACAGCGAGACGCAGCAGTCTAATTTCCCTCCATAAAGTTGAAGGAGGCCCGACTTAGTAATGGGTAATTTGAAGGCCGAAATGATGACGAGACTAGTAGTAAATATAATCAAACCCTTGTTTTAGGCAGAGGAACAACATCGTATCAATGTGGCGGAGTGCTCATCAATCACGCTAGCGTTTTAACAGCTGCTCATTGCCTCATCGGTGCGATTGAGAAAGAAGTTGGAACTTTGTAA
Source organism: Clostera curtula (assembly GCA_905475355.2). Classification (NCBI taxonomy): domain Eukaryota; kingdom Metazoa; phylum Arthropoda; class Insecta; order Lepidoptera; family Notodontidae; genus Clostera; species Clostera curtula. The sequence continues at coordinate 13,766,088 of FR997800.1, read as the reverse complement.
GTTGATAGAAATAGTACAAGTCTAGCAGTGCTAGCACAAATCAATTTGTATTTATTCAGCTTTGGGCTTGAGGTTGTTTACCAACCAATAACAATATTACTGTTTTAAGACTATTACGGGTTTTGATTAAATTACAACTAATACTAAGAAAAACGAAGACTTGTTTACTTGAATATTTACTACCCTACTTACTATTACCCGCAGTCTTCACTATTACCGCAATCATGGCGCTTGCAACAGCGTCGAAATATTGTTTCTGTATGTTTTATTGTTGTATAATTGTATTAATATTACTCTTAATATTACTAAAATGTAAATGGAGTAAACATTGATGTTGTTGAACATAACAATACAATTTATAGTCGGGGAAAACCAGAATCGGATCTTAATTACCATTAATACAGGATCTAACAAAAATTATGATGTGGCGTCATGGCGGATTTTAGCGGTCATCTTAATAAAGGAAATATCGTCTTACAGACAAGACTATAATAGAGACTATTTAATTGGCAGAATACATATTCGATAAAAACGGAACGAATTTTAAAATCGAATTCATAACCTTGAAGTTCCTAATAGATCTGCCTACAGTGTAGTAGTGTCTCAAGAAAAATATTTGTAAATTTTTTAAAAGTTAATTTATTCATACTTCTCTGCGTATAAGTGTAAGTCTCTACTTTTGTGTAGAGGCTTAAACAGACAATGTAGAAGTGATTTCTTTTGGTCAATCTAATGTAGGATAGACTAAATGTACAGTAGGTAGTGAAGCCAGACACATAAAGAAAAATCTACTAACTATTTTACAGTAATCTGATTATACCATACCATATTCGAATATATAGTCATAAACATATACATACTCGATAAATAAAATACAATTAGCTCAGCACTCGTTAGTTAATATCCTCAGTCGATGTATATACGATTTGTGTTACGTCCAGTTTATTGCATCATCTCTAGAATTGCATATTCGGACTAGTCATTGAGAGGTTAGCCTTGTTTACAAACGATAACACTATTAATAAGAGTTTCAAAACTGCATGAAATTAATGGAACTTAAATTACTTGTGTCTATATCATGGAGTTCACTGCCTTGTCTAGGGGTTGCATGTGTTGCCTTTGCATTTTCCAGGATATGACATTACTAGAGATATAAGCACAGATTAATTAAGGAACCGCAAACCACCCGGGTACAATTATGTATGTACTGGTAGGCGCAGTGCTGGTAGGCCTCCCACACGGTGGACCGACGACCTGGTTAAGGTCGCCGGAAAGCAGTGGATGCGGGCGGCCCAGGACCGGCCTTTGTGGAGATCCTTGGGGGAGGCCTATGTCCAGCAGTGGACGTCTTTTAGCTGAAATGATGAAATGATGATACACAGAGACCTTCTTCTGAATCACTCTATCTATTTAAACCGCTTTCAAATCTGTCGCGTAATTTTATAAATTTAAGCATACATAGGGACGGACATACGACAGCGACTTTGTTTATACATTACATATTGGGTCAGAATTAAGTACTGTGTGCAACATTCCAGCTAAAGACATGACTAGAGAATAATCTATCCATGTGTTGACGGATTAAAAATACACAGTGTCACCACCCCATTCCATCTTAAGGCTTAGCCGACAAAATAAAACTTATCGTTTACGCCAAGAACCTAGCCGTAGCAGAAGGAAATCTTGATACGAAACCCTGTGCCAATCCGTCTGGCCAGTGTGGCACTGTAGGCTAATTAACCTCCATGTAATGGGAGGAGTCCTGACTCAGCAGGGAGTCATTCATCGACCGACTAGTAGTATTATTAGAGATTTAAGCACGGAGTACCTAAGGAAAGTAGATTACAGATTACTAAACATATAGAATAATAAAATCATTAGATCGGCACGTTTTCCCTTATAATTTACTAGCGACCCGCCCCGGCTACGCACGGGTGCAATTATGAACATCTACATTTATCAGTGTTTCTCTACAATATTATGCATTTATTAGACCTAAAAACCTTCCTCTTGAATCACTCTATCTATAAAAAAAAACCGCTTCAAAATCCTTTGCGTAGTTTTAAAGATTTAAGCATACATAGGAACGGACAGACGACGGCGACTTTGTTTTAAACTATGTAGTGAAAAAGGACACACATTTTAAACAAGGTCAAACTAAAACCCTGTAGCCATACAGAAAGAATTAGACATAGACATAATATTTATTGTGGCAAGAAAAATACAAAAATAATGAAACTAGGTACTAAACTAATTGAATGAAAAGCCTTCCTGTCACAAACCGTCCCAAACTCTCTTTTTACATTAATTCAATAAAAATATCATTACATATACTACCATGTATTTGACACACACACGCATTTAAACTCTTTTGTGTATTGTTGAAGTCTGTTGTGGTCAAGTTGAGAATATAACTATATTTAAATAACAATAATTTTAGTTAATTATGGTCTACCTAAACTTTACCTTGATTTTTAATAATGTTCTTGTTTCTAACCCTAATCTTTGATACCAGGATATCCGTACGCCTTGGTGAATATGACACGCAGAATGCAGTTGACTGCATAGACGATGTCTGCGCAGATCCACCCCAAGAGATCCCGGTGAAGTCCTCTCACCCACACCCTGGTTACGTCGATGGTGCAGTGAATAGAAAAGACGATATCGGTCTCGTGAAACTGGCGAAACGAGTTACCTATTCATGTAAGTATGGTTTGTTCAAAAACTAACATGTAATTACAAAATTTACCTTGCATCTTTTGCCCTCGGTCTTTAGGATCACCAGGGGACTAACTTGATTGGGATAACTACTAGTTTTAACACAGAGCAATTGAGGTCTGACCTCAGAGATCACAATGGTTAGTCCAACTGACCGTCTTTAGTTGATAGCTGGCAGTTTTCAGCTACTGATTGCAGTAAAATTACAGCCGGGACCAACAACGTGCCCTAGGAATCATGAAGGAAGTCTGATGTAATATCATATTCTTATGATGTCATTAAAAAGGTTAAATTTTTTTTTTGATTGTCTATACAAAAAAAATGTCCGTGCGGTGACGCGTCCGTGGGTGATGGATTCACTACCCATTCCATGCTGAGGGTGTCGTAAGAGGCGGTAGAAGGAAACGACAAGGCCGAAAATTTGATACGACCCCTGGTCCCTGGTCAACGTCGCACAACAGGTTAAATACCCTCCTTGTAATCGGAGGAGGCCCGAATTAGCAGCGGGTTATTTATGGACTGAGTAGAAGTAGTTGACTAGTCTTTTTAAATAAAAATACGACTCCCCTGTTGTCAGGTATAATCTGCTTGGTGGGGCACTTATCTCTGGTTTACAAAAACACACTAGCCCGCCCTGGGTTAGATCCCAGGGCGGCCATCTCATGGTACAAATAGTCCATATCCTTCTCCGTATCTAGGAATTAAATTTACTGCGTTGTTTTATCCCCAGACTACGTGCAGCCGATCTGCTTGCCCGACAATAGACAACGGCTCAACACTGGTTTTGACGTATTTGTTGCTGGATGGGGCAAGACACAAAGTGGTAAGTACAAAAGAAGTTGTGAAGGATTTAATTTAAAAAAAAAGTTACATTTTATTTTATTAAAATCCATTTCATAGTTTTTTCGTGAAAGAGTCATAAAGATACATAAAAACTGTCAGGTTTATAATATTAGTAGGATTAAACCATTTCCAGTCTTATGTCTGACGTCACTAAGATCCATCCATACCAACATACACAAACTTTCAGGTTTTTTTTTGTAGGATTAAACTATTTTGATCATTGGTCGGCCGATCGTAAAATCCGTAGAAATACCGATTAACCGTAGGTTCGAGACCGCTGGAACCTGCTCAAGGCTTAAGTATCAGGCGAGAGTGACTAACGCGAGTACGAGTATACTTGCACGGTTGGCTCTCTGTGTTACATGGCCCAATCTCTGTACACGCACGTGTCTTTGTACGGCGTTTTCACGATGCATGTAACCTGCAAACATGCACCATTTACAAGGACCCTAAGCAACATAATTGCTTGTGAGGAATCGCAAAATCATTTCTATTCAGCGTACTGCAACGGCTGTCCATCAATGACGTTATTTAAAAAAAAAGTTTGAATAACTCTACCAAATTAAAAAGAAATCTTGTAAATCATTCAAATTGCCGCTCAGAACAAGTGAGCCCATTAGTATAGTTTATATAAAGTCTACAAGTTTTAAGGTGCGCTATGGCCAAGATAATAAGCCAGACAGAATAATTAAATAATTATCCATTTGTAACACAGTGCTTGTACGAGTATATCGTCTTTAAAAAGGAAGAATTAACTGTCTCAAAAAGTGTTTGGACATTTTCAACCTAAATCAGTAATATCTTAGGTTGAAAATTACCTACATACTTTGAGAATTTAATTCCCGCTCTACGAGGATCATATTTTAGATACTCGTACATACATCGACAAATAAGGAAAATATAACATAACACATAGTTTGTAGACGCTTGGAGGCAATAGAGTCTTGTGTTTTTACCAACTTTAATGAATATATTTCAATCGCAGATTCTGTTACGCTGTTACAATCTTTGTGTATCGGTTTGTTTCTTCGGCTAAACTCAGAAATGGCTGAAACGATTTTGACAGGAATTGCACCGGCAGATAGCTGATGTAACAAGGAATAACTTAGGCTATTTTTATTGACCCCCCATTTTTCAGGAGCCCATAGTTACCGAGTTTTCCACATTGTTAAATAGCACGCGGGCGAAGTCACGGGTAACAGCTAGTAGTATATATTAACAGTCATACTTTCTCTTTCATCAGGCAAGAACAGCCCCATCAAGCTGAAGCTTAGCCTCCCAATCTTCAACAAAGAAGAGTGCGATAATAAGTACAAGGGTCTAGGAGCTACGCTAACCCCGAACCAGATTTGCGCTGGTGGAGTGGTTGACCATGACGCTTGTAGGGGAGACTCGGGTGGTCCTCTTATGAGGAGAAAGCCAGATGGAGTATGGGAAGTGGTAGGCGTGGTATCATTCGGATTTGGTTGTGGTAGGAGCGGTTGGCCAGGAGTTTATACTTCAGTGACGAGTTACGTTGACTGGATCAAATCTACGTTGCAGAATACAAATGCTTGAGATTAAAGATTGGACTGATTTTATCACGCTTGTGTGATGTATATTAAAATTAATTTAAGTAGGTTTAATGTAATATTATACAAGTAAAATATGATGTATAGTTGTTTTTTTTTCATTATATCCCGTCATTCAACCAAAAACTTCAGGTTAAATTGTTTTTTTTTATCTCTCAGGACTCCGTTTGTTTGCTTCCAAAAGTTTGTAATGATCGCAAACATATTTTTGTGTATGTATAAAATCTTTAGCTATAGTATATGTTGCAATCAAACTGTTTATAAAACAATAAGTATAATTGCCTAAAATCGTAAAAAAAAAAGAAATATTATAACAAAAAACCTAATTAAGTTTTGAAACCAGTTGGTAGTATTAACGTTAAATATATTATAAATATTATAGTACGATTCCTGATGAACAAGTTCAGAGAGGTTAGGTAAATTATTACTAATTACCATAACAAGGAAAACTTTATTAATAATACCCGTCTAGGAAATTATTTATTGTTCAATGCAACTTTGTATTAGATACCTATAAACCATTTAAATTGACGCATAAACTAAGAGTATGTGTTGTTTCATGGCAATAAGTGATGACCTCACAACCAAATTGCTTTTTTAAATTAAAATACTAGTTTTGTTGTTGCATTAACAACTTAAATGAACTGCATTAAAAGTATAATATCTTCCAAGGGCCAATGGCAATGCTCGCAGTCTCCTTGCGAAATCATATGAAAAATGGTGAAATACTGACAAACTATGCCTTTCGACTTAGCTTGCAAAATTTTCAACCTTATGTGGCAGTGGGCAGGGCACAAAACTCGCTGGACTGACGGCCAAGGGGACATAAAGTACCTCGAGTGGTGACCACGTACCGGAGAGCGTAGTACTGGTAGGTTTCTAACGAGGCGACAACCTGGTTAAGGTCGTCGGAATCTACTGAATATGTTGATGGAGCTGTTGGAGGAGGCCTGCCCACAGTGGCCACATAACATACTATTGATGACGATAATGAAATAATTTATATATTAATACTAAAGAATGTATTCATTATATTTGTATGTGTTTATATGTATATATTTATGTGTGTGTGTATATATATATATCTGGTATTCCTTTTGTACCCCATATGATCTTTCCTTTTAACCCGAAGGTTGACTGGCAGAGAATGCCGCATGGCATTAAGTCCGCCTTGTGTACCGTGTTTGTAGTACATAAAGAGTAAATAAATAAATAAATAAATAATGATAGTTTTAGTAACTTACTAGTATTTTTTTTATAAAACACGGAACCCTTGCACTAGGTATAACTTGTATCGCCGGGGCAGTTTACAAATATGTAATTCACGAACATAAATGGCCCTCAGACTCAGAGCAAGTGCCTCTAGTTTAGACAAAGCCAGACGACCCCGGAATCGAACCCGGGACCCGTTAATCCAAAGGCGGCTCATCGAACCCCTAGACCTACGACGCAGTCAAGTACTAATACTTTATTGGCAGTTCGGGACGTATGCCACACGCCTTTGGTCCAAGCATTAAAAAAAATATCTTTATTTACTACAATCTGTCTCCTTCGTGGGACATTCAGAAGTATTTTGGTTGGTGCTATCGCTTGCTCTCCCAGCATGTGCCCTGCTTCATATCCTTATTGTTTAAACATTAGTTATATTTACTGTGATTGAATTAGATCTTGAGGTACTTTACGCTTTAATCGTCGCGCTTTGTTGTGATTCTCCATTAGTGACCGAGCCAGAGTATTTGGACGTTGTTGGGTTCGCTCTATAAAGGACTTGGTATAGCGTACGGTGCAAGCATTTAACAAGAACTTTTTAATTTAATAGATTTAAGCTAGTAATTGTATCGTGTTGAATGGGTACGTCGATAGATAATACCAAGCCTGGGGTCATGCTCGTTGGCCGTACGAAGTTCGCCAGGTCAGCTCCCAGGCCACGATCGCTGTGTGAAGGTAAGGTTAAACAGTGATACCCTTTCGTCGATCTTCGACCGAACCAATGGTAGTTTCAGCATGAACGTGGGTGGATGCAAGGGATCTAAAGAGATGGATGGATTGTAAGAATTAGGAATTGTGTATGAAAGATGTGACTGTGTAGATATGACGACTGATAGGTGTGTGTGGAGACTACTACCTGGCGTGGGACAGAGGTCGTAAGATCATAATGGTAACTTCAAATATGACGATTTATTAGAGTTTTGTGATAAAACCTACGTTAATAATGTTCCTTTTGAGTTTGAATATTCACTGGGCTCTCCCTAAACTAGTAATCTACCTTTTAAAGTGACGTCACATTTGGCTGATTGAGCTAACGAGTAGCGTCCCAAGAGTCGAGCGTTCCCCAAACATTTTGGTACAAAGATATTCAATTAGACGTAACGTATAATTTGCATAGGTGTCAGTGGCGATCAAATTAAATGCTCCGACACCTCCGTGTGCATAAATTAATCATTACTCCTACGAGATATGCACTCCTGGTACCCTCGAAGCGGCTTTTGTTTTGGTTTGTATGCAAATTTTCCCCGTTTTTTTCTTTTTTTGGCCTAGATTTTCTTTGAATACCATATCGGATCTAAGTACTCTGTTTGCAACAATCACAGGATGACTTGGACACACTTTGTTTGCTAAAACCCACTGCTGAATCGACCCTCTTCCAATTACATGGAGGGTACAGTGTCCATGAACCTACAGTGCAACGCTGGCCAGACTATTTGGCACCGGGTATCGTACCATGTTTTCCTTCTCTTTCGGCTAGGTTTTCGGCCTTTTCATTTCCTTTTGTCGGTTCTTACGAGACTCTAATGATGGAATGGGGTGGAGATAACAAGTGTTCAGAATCCGTCACCACTCTGCAAATAACACAAAGGGATATAATTTATTTTCAACTCGTCCTGCCTTTCCACAAAATGATTTATTTGGATAAGGATTATTACAAAGATATGGGTAAAATAGTCTGATTAAAGGTAAACTTTTAAAATGGAAATATATTGTAGTGACATATTATTTTCACACAAACCATTTTCTCTATTGGTGAAACTCGCTTTTCTTTCTATAGAGGCTATACCTACAGCTTTCAACAACAACATTAATATATAAATAGCCTACAATTGCGAGAAAAAAAGTCCTACATCGCAGTAGCAATGTTTACAGAGCAATTTGCAGCTATAAGAAATTCCCAACAAAATAGGCGCTGCGGCTCACTGCCGGACATACCACCTCGTCTGGCAGGATGATAATTCCTTTGAGCCTAAATCACCCGTAGGGATAAAAGCTCAAGATTTTATTTCTTTTTAAGACCAACTTTTATATTTAACACTAGCTGACCCGGCGAACTTTGTTCCGCATTATATATATTTAAAACAAAAAGAAAGTTGGACATAGGATACCTGAGATTTTTATCCCGTCCGTATAAAACCTACTTTAACAAAACGCAACTGACAGCGAAACGTTATGTTGTCTATAGTTTAATATGGTCAAAATTTGACAATGAGAAATTTTGAATTCGTCTTGTTTATATTGTTGTAATTCACATAATATCTTTATAACTTGTAGCCTATGTGTTATTCTGATGTATAAGCTATATTATTGTAAAGTTTCATTAAAATCCATTCAGTAGCTTTTACGTGAAAGAGTAACAAACATCCATCCATCCATCCATCCATACTTACAAACTTTCACGTTTATAATATTAGTAAGATTAGTAAGATTACTCCTGAGTAAATGGAATGCTGCGCTATAAAACAAGTTTAACCTTTTCAAACTCAGAACATACTGTGGATGAAGAATATTTTTATAGTGTTGTTTTCCTGGAAAATATCACTTTGTTCACGCGTGGCAATATTATGCTCGCTCGTCTAGAGCCCCGCTGAGAGTATTCGATGCGAATATGAGGCATTCCTTCCTGAAATAATGTTATGTGAGCAGCCAATTGCGTAAAAATAAAAAAACAGTTTGTGTAAACAAACATGATATGCTTTTCTTGAGATAAAAGATATGCACCTAAAATCATTATATATACAGGGTGAGCCATAAGGATGTTGGTGGTTTCAATATTCAATTAAAAAAGAACTACGAAAAATAACAAAAATATAGTTGTATTTTAAAAAGTAGAAACATAGGATTTATTAAGACCTAAAAATAATGTTGTCAAAATGACTTCCCTCGGCTGCTTGGCACTCTTGGAATCGAAGTCACAAATTATAGAAAACTATTTGAAAAGTTGTTCTCGGTATTTTGTTACTTTCCTGAATAATATTCCTCTTCAACTGCTCTAAATTGGTCGGATTATTCTCGTAGACTACCGGTTTGAGGTAGCCCCATAGAAAATAATCGCATGGAGATAGATTGGGGCTTTAAGGTGACCATTCAATATCCCCCCTTTTCGAAATGAGTTCCTTGTTCCGGTTCGGAATGCAGCTACAGCGAAGAGCCGGCTAGAAACTCTGTAGTTGCTACTAGTAGTAGTAGTAGTTTATGTTTTGTTAAGTTCCGCATCACTATCACTACATAGTATAAAACAAAGTCGCATTCTTCTGTCCGTCCCTATGTATGCATAAATCTTTAAAACTACGCAACGGATTTTGAAGCGGTTTTTTTTAATAGAGTGAGTTATTCAAGAGGAAGGTTTATAGGTATAATATAATTGCACCCGTGCGAAGCCGGGGCGGGTCGCTAGTTATGTTATAAGAGTGACATGCATTATTAATATCGGGTACATGCATCTATAATTCAAAAACATCTATAATTCAAAACACATCTATAATTCAAAGGAAACAAATAAATGGGGCGATTCTCCGCACATTGTATATCATTTCCAATATAGTAGTTTCATGTAAATGCCGCCTACTTTTAAACTGTCGTAATTTTTATTTTCCGATTGCAGTTTCCCCTCTGCGTATTTGTTATCTATAGGGAAAATGAATGAATGTATTCATACAATTGATTTACGGTGTGTTTTTGTACGAAGTTTTTTTTTATCAATCAGCATTACTTTTTATCATCATCATTTCAGCCAAAAGACGTCCACTGCTGGACATAGGCCTCCCCCAAGGATCTACACAAAGGCCGGTCCTAGGCCGCCCACATCCATTGCTTTCCGGCGGCCTTAACCAGATGGTCGGTCCACCGTGTGGGAGGCCTACCAGCACTACGCCTTCCGCCTTTCCTTACTTTTTATATCCTATATACTTTATATATTGGGTTTGACTGAGGTTTCCACTACTATTACTCAGCCGATATATGGCCTACTAGATACTGGTAATAAGTCTACATTCCACGCTTAAGGTCGCCGGAATGCAGTGGATGCGGGCGGCCCAGGACCGGCCTTTGTGGAGATCCTTGGGGGAGGCCTATGTCCAGCAGTGGACGTCTTTAGGCTAAAATGATGATGATGTTGATGTGCCACGAATTCATATCAAGTTTTCCTACTCTTGCAGCTTGGTTATCAGCCTTGTCACTTCCAATTGTCGGCACTTACGACACCCTCTGGATGGTATGGGGTGGTGACACAAATGTGCATCATCACTATCACTATCACTACATAGTATAAAACAAAGTCGCTGTCGTCTGTCCATCCCTATGTATGCTTAAATCTTTAAAACTACGCAACGGATTTTGAAGCGGTTTTTTTAATAGATAGAGTGATTTAGGAGGAAGGTTTATATGTATGTCGTGGATAACGATATCGTTTTATTAAGTTTCTCAATTGATTGTTAACACAGTAGTGCGGCAAACGCGGTGACGTCAGTTGTTTTGCAATGGCGGCACGTGGACAGAGTCGTAATGGAAAGTGAGGTTGGCTCGATCAGTCAGTCGACGTTGGGACACGGACCGAGACACTTCTCCGTTGCGAACCTGTCGGTTTGTCTATCTAAGTGTGTTAACTGAACATTATTATTTATACTGTGGTTAATATTGTGAATTATAAAGTTACAAGTAATAAACCTCGTACCAAGTCAAGATGATGACGACTCTATCGCTCAGCCGTCGCTATCTCCGACATCAGAAGTGGGATGTAACTCAGTCAGCCCACGTGGAGAAAACAGTGTAGTGATAATGTGTGTACTTCTGTACGCGATGGAAATAACCGATAATGGCGATTCATTGTCACTATAAAGGAGACATTAAGCTACATGAAGATTGTTCTGAACTGAAGATCACAAGCGGCAGTCATAGTGCGGCGATTAACCAAGTGGGGATCACTTGCTATCATTGTGATGGACAAGGACACTACGCGTCTAACTGCCCTGAGCGGAGCAGCAGGAAGGCGAGCAACAGTACTGTGGTCAGCCAGGTCAAAGAATAGTGAGTGGATCTGTAGTAAGCGCACCAGCTGCAATTTTACGTCACTCCGGTGAGCAGTTTCCATTTTATTACTCGGGTATATTGTATGGTATACGAATTTACGATAGTGTGATTTTGACCGGTGTAAGAAAATATTATTTGAGGTTCTTTTGCGTGTTTACCTGTTAATTACTTGCGATACGAAGTTTAGATTGCTGTGCTTGTTTAGCTTGACGGTTCATCGGTCTGGCGTCGTATTTTCGCCAGTTTATAGCAAAGTTTTCCAAGATTATGGAGCCATTGTATGCCTTGATTTGCATCGGTAAGGTAGCCTAAACGTGAGGTGATAGGACAGCAGATCCAGATTTCAAGCGATCGGGTTTTCGGTCGGCAACTGTGGAATGTCACAGCTGCGGTGGAATGGGTCACCGAGCATCAAATTGGCGGTGAAAGGCAAGGCAGCTAGTGCTGCCACTGCACACTTCAGCGTCAGGCTCTGCGGGGCCGCGGCCGCGGTCGGACTTAGTCTGTTTCAGGTGCGGCAGCGCCGGACATTTGGCAGCGAGATGTCCACGTGGCAACAACGTGGCAACAGCGGAGGAGCTGGCGCGGCGGTAGGCGCAGGCGGTTCGGAGCGGCGCCTGCGGCGGCGGCGAGTAACGAGAGGCATGTGGAAGCTTGCTATGTTAGCAATCCCAGCGGTGCGCTGATGAACGCTTGTGAGTCGTATCCATTTTATTCTGATTCTGGTGCAGAGTGCTCTCTCATCAAACATTGTGTTGCGCTGAAGCCAAGTGGAAAGAGTTATGAGCACCCTCAAAAATATGTTGACTGTTGTAGAAGTTAGTCCAAATAGGTCATGGCAAGATGCGTTAGATGATGTCCAACTTGCTATAAATAGCACGATTCATAGGGTAACTAAGGCAAGTCCATTAGAATTGTTAATAGGTAGAGTAGCTAGGCCACTAAATTTATTAACTATTGACGATCATGAGGTTGAGATAAATTTGAGAGATTAGGGAACAAGCTGACAAATTAATGGAAAATAATGCACAGCTGATAAATTAAGATTCGATAAAAATAAGGCAAATGTGACTAGATTTTCGGTGGGAGATTATGTTTTAGTCGAAAATCATGAACGGAATCAAACCAAATTGGATCCTAAATATAACGGACCTTATGAAGTCATTGAGGTACTTAACGGTGACAGATATCATAAGAGTTTGAACGCACTTACAAATACTCGAGAGAACGCCAACGTCCACTCCCCCAATCATATGTCCCTACTGGGCTGGATCCATGCTTATTAGATAATAATGACGGTAAGATATTGGGACTAGTTTAATAGTTTCTTTAATTAAAACATCATATGGCTATGTGCTTATGTAACTTCACGCCTTTAATACCTGAGGGTGTGGTCAGCAGCAATTATGCCTCGACACGCTGGATTAATTTTCGAGTCCCAATTGTAATAGGTGGCTCTATGAACTATAAAGGGCGAGGTGGCCAAATATACAGTCAAGGGCGAGGTGGCTCTATGAACTATAAAGGGCGAGGTGGCCAAATATACAGTCAAGGGCGAGGTGGCTCTGTGAACTATAAAGGGCGAGGTGGCCAAATATACAGGGTTGATCACTATTGGTTCGAGCACATGGCTAAGTGCGTTCGTAAGTTTGTCTATGGTTGTATTACTTGTAAACTATCTCAATCGCAATCAGGTCGCCCACAAGCGGGACTTCATCCAATTCTTAAGATTAGTATCCCGTGGCATACTGTGCGCGTTGACTTAACTGGCAAATTAAGTGGAAAAGCGATTGCAAGGAGTACGTCATAGTTTTAATTGATGCGGTCACAAAATTTGTTCCCTTGTATCATACCCTGAGAATAGATTTGGCTAGAACAATTAAATCCCTTAAATTAAGCGTCTTTAGTTGGAGCTCCAGTAAGTAATTGCAGATCTGGGACGATGCTTTGCCAACAAAGAATTCAAAGTTTTTTTGTCAGTTTCATTACGTTTGATAGCTACGGGTTCAAGTCGCGCTAATTGCCAAGTAGAAAGAACAATGAGCGCGTTAAAAAGTATGCTGACCGCGATAGAAGCGTCTGATAGGTCCCGGCATGAAGCGTTAGAAGACGTGCAATTAGTTTTGAATTCCTCTGTCCACCGTGTAATACAAGCGAGTCCACTCGAGTTTCTGATAGGACCTTTAGCTAGACCATTTAACCTATTAACTTTGAATGATTCCGGACCGGCAGTAGACATTAGTAAGAGAGCAAGTGGCCACATACATAGAAAATAGTGCCAGTTACGAAAAAGTAAAATTTGATAAAACTACAAGTTAAAGTGGTAAAGTTTGATGTTGGTAATTTAGTTTAAATTCAGAACGAAGAGAAACCAAACTAAATTAGACGCGAAATACAAGGGACCGTTAAAAATTGTGGAGTTACTTGATGGTGATCGTTATTTGCTGAAATCTTTGACCGGTAATAGAACATAAAAATACGCTCACGACTGTATAAGGAGATTCCACTAAGCAGTGTGCCCGTTGAGTTAAATTTGTCTGATGAAGATGGTGATGAGGTTGCCTCCAACAGTAAATAAGAACACATACCTTGGCTAGGTCGCACTACACGCACTAGTCTGTAGTCGTAACTGCAACTCTGGGAGTTGTACAGAGCGCGATGGGCAGCTAGTGGTGTGGCGGGGACCCGGGTCTCGAGAGAGACTATTTGTATGGTCCTGTGTACTGGGAGTCGTGAACTCTAGTTAAAGTGTTGGTCGTATCGCTTGGAGCGATGACGATATGGGTGACATGTGAATTGTCACTAGCTGCTGGGACAGCTGGGCCATGTGTTGTGTAATTATTACTTTAAACCTACTGTTTTAAAGTATCAGTATTGAGATTTAAAGATTATGGGCTTAGAGGAATCTTTCGTGTTAAAGTTGTTAAAATTATTTGTATGCTAACGTGATCTCTGTTAACTTGATTCTTAAGATACGATTACGGAACATTACCGTCAGGTTGGCCGAACGTGAAAATGTGCCTCAGTTGGTTATTTTGTTACAAGTACACACGAGGACGTGTGCTTCGTCAGGCTGGCCGTGTCGTGGATAACGATATCGTTTTATTAAGTTTCTCAATTGATTGTTAACACAGTAGTGCGGCAAACGCGGTGACGTCAGTTGTTTTGCAATGGCGGCACGTGGACAGAGTCGTAATGGAAAGTGAGGTTGGCTCGATCAGTCAGTCGACGTTGGGACACGGACCGAGACACTTCTCCGTTGCGAACCTGTCGGTTTGTCTATCTAAGTGTGTTAACTGAACATTATTATTTATACTGTGGTTAATATTGTGAATTATAAAGTTACAAGTAATAAACCTCGTACCAAGTCAAGATGATGACGACTCTATCGCTCAGCCGTCGCTATCTCCGACATGTATAATACATGCATAATAGCACCCGTGCTAAGCCGAGGCGGGTCGCTAGTCTATACTATAAATAAATAAAATTGGAGTGTCTGTATGTAATAATAAAATAACCACTTTTTACTAAATGTGTAAGTATGTATACACAGTACATAGACCAAAATAACATTTTCATCCCCCCATCTCGGAAAGAGTATTTTTGCTCTTCGATATCTGAGTGCAAAAGCCGTTTTTATTCGCTAGAGAATAAAGAAAAGATTATTCTGTAATACTTACCTGTCATAATGTAGTAATTAATACCTAAACTGAAATAAAAGTGTACCTATCTTGTGATTGTAAACGTTTTTTTTTTTGCATTCAGTCATTTCCTCGCTGAGGTGGAATGAAAAGTTACGTGTTGCACTCGAGTGCAAAGATTTTTCACCTCGTGCTCTTTTGATTCCCTCGCTAACGTTCAGGATTCTAATTCTAATTTTAGAATCCTTCGCTTGCTCGGACATCAAAATTGAACACGCGGTTAAAAAGCAACTTTGCACTCTTGTATAACAAATAACTATTATTTTTAATTTTTGTCTGTGTGTTCTGGCTAATCTCTGGAACGGCTAGACCGATTTTGACGGGAGTTTCACTAATAGCAAGCTGATGATATAAGGAGTAACTTACAACTTTTTTTAGACTAGCTTTGCCCCGCGGCGTCACCCGCGGTACGACAATAAGTTAGCGCGGGTGAAACCGCGGGGCGCAGCTAGTTACAAATACGTCTCCACACGGAAAGCGGTACCTACAGTATATGTGTTCATGCTATTTACAAAATACAACCTTGATAATGAACCAACATGTCATGTATTTATCTCACACGCTACCCTTTTAATATTATTATTTCTCATCACAACATCCGCTATGTTTTAGATAATCGTGATGCTTATCAACATATATAAAAACATTAGTATGTAGTATAGACGGTTGTTAGTATTTATTGAGTACTAAACATGAATACCGGTTTGGTGTGTGGAATTACTGTGTTTTATTTGCTTATTGGGTCGTATGCCGAAGTAAGTATTATTGGTAATCGTCGTTTCAGCCCGTAAATGACCCACTGGTAAGTCGGGCCTCCTCCAAGTTCATGGAGGGAAATTAGTCTACAGTGCCGCGCTGGCAAGACGGGTTAGCACATGGTTTGTATCAAGTTTTCCTTCTTTTTCGGCTAGGCGTTTCGTTCTTTTAGTCGCCTCTTACGACACCCTCAAGACGGTATGGGTTGGTGACATTGTGTATTTAATCCGTCACCACACGGACAGACCAAATTATTAGTAATGTTAAATTTCAAACAACAAAAGACAAAAAGATTTCTTGACATTTTTTTCTACCCTTCTACTCCGACTCGATGTTTCAGCCCTTATATGACCCACTACTGGGCCTCCTCCAAATGTATGGAGGGAAATTAGCATCTGTATCACGCTAGCGAGACGGATTGGCACAGGGTTTGTATCCAGTTTTTCTTCCCTGGGGTTAGCTGTTTGCCTGATAAGATCCTTTGGACTTTCTTAAGACACCCTTTTTTGTCCTATATCTTATTTATCTATACCTATTATCTCCGGGACATAGCCTTTAACAAACTAATCGTACATTCATACCAGTTCTATATATGCTATAGTATATTATGATTACTAGCAGACACCGCCACGCGTGGCTGTGGCTAAGGTTTTTATTATATTAAATTTAACATTAGCATACATTAATTTAACTTACTTAATCCAGTCAACGGATTTTGTGTAATGCAATTACAGCGATTTGGTTCTCTTTATCATTCCACTCCATTTTAATATCGCAAAATATTGTTTAATGTATTGGCGCTAAAATTAGAAAACTCAACGAAAAATCTTAAAAAAATTACAGATTCCAAATTCAAATGTAATATTTTTATTTATTTATTTACACTTATGCACAACAAATGTACAAAGGCGGACTTAATGCCTTAGGCATTTTCTGCCAGTCAACCTTGGGTGGTGCAGAGATAAAGTGTGGTAGGTGTAAAATAAAAATAAAATACCTAATACATACACTACATACATACACTACATGCATACAGTACATATATACACTACACTACATACATAAACTACATACATGTGCTACAAATATATTAAATAAGGTTATAGAGATAGTTAATGATTCATCACTTTCATTCCGACTAATTAGTAATCTCTAAATGGTTGCGAAGTCTCTGCTTAAAAGTGTCCCGACTGTTGACCATCCTGATTTCCGGAGGTATCGCATTCCACAGAAGGATGGATTGTATGAAGAAGGATTGTATGTTTATTTTTAATTGTCACAGTATTTGACGACACGTTTGGCGCAGTGGTTGAGCGATCGACTGCTGCGCAGCATGTCGCGGGTTCGATTCCCGCACGGAAGAAATATTTGTACGACCTACAAGTATTTGTTCCGGGTCTGGGTGTTTTCTATCTACAATATGTATGTATTTAAAAAAAAAATGTATTTAAGTAGTTTATCATCCATCTCGTTACCATAACACAAGCATTAAGTTGCTTAGCTTGGGACGAGATGGCGTTGTCTGAAATGTCCAAAGATATTTATTTATCGCCGGAGTTTCACTTTAGGGTAGATTTTTTTGATTTTAGAAAATCTACTTCGCCAGCGTTACAGATGACGTGCAAGCTTGCGAAGATTTTGATAATAAACTAGTGGAGTGCAGTCATCTTACATTAATACATACGAAGACAGAAGAGGGTATAGATGCCTGCGGATTATCAGGTCAATTGGTATTGCTGGGTAACATGAATGAAGGACATGATGTAAGTTCAGATAGCAAATTCTGATACCCGTACTATAGAGTGGGCGCTTCGTTAATTGCATAGTTGATTTACTTTCACTGTCATCATCATAGTTATCACTTTCTTGCCAGTTACTTACTACTTATATATACTATAGACACTAATCGGTCTTGTGCATTCCACATCATCATCATTAGCCTATTTCAGTCCACTACTGGACGTAGGCCTCCCCTATGGCTCGCCAATGAACCCGGTCTTCAGTTCTATGCATCCAGTTAATGCCGGCTGCCCGTCGCAGATCGTCGCTCCATCTAGCAGGGGGGCGTCCCACCCTACGTTTGTCAGTACGTGGTCTCCACTGTAGCACCTGTTTGCCCCAGCGGCCGTCAGTTCTACAACAGATGTGGCCAGCCCTTTGCCACTTCAGCTTGCTAATCCTACGGGCTATGTCGATGACACGTGTTCTCGCTCGGATGACTTCATTACGAATTCTATCCTGATGGACTAGCCGCACCATCAGTGTCCACGTTTCAGCACCGTAGGTTAATACAGGTAGGACGCACTGGTTGAAGACTTTCGTCTTCAGACTCTGCGGTATGGCCGACGAAAAGACTTGACGAAGCTTCCCAAATACTGCCCAGCCCAACTGAATCCATCTGACTACCTCCTTCTCGAAGTTGTTTCGTCCTAACTGCAGACACTGCCCGAGGTAGATGTATTCCGAAACAACCTCAAGTGGAGTACCATCAATGCTGATTGGTCCCGGATTAACATGTTCATTTACCACAACCTTGGTTTTATCCAAGTTCATTCCGAGACCAACCTGCTTGGATCCAGTGTCAAGGCTGTCCAGCATATTTTGAAGATCCTGCAGCGATTCTGCCATGATGACAATATCATCGGCGAAGCGCAGATGGGAGATGTACTCGCCGTCAACATTAATGCTCCGTCTTTTCCAGTCCAGTGTCTTGAAGACGTTCTCCAATGCGGTTGTAAACAGTTTCGAGGATATGACATCCCCCTGTCTTACACCTCTGCACAATTGGATTGGTCTTGTCTAGTCTTCCTGTACTTGGACGGTCATTGATGCAGCGTCGTAAAGGCATCTCAGCGCTTCTATATATAGCCAGTCAACTTGGCACCGCTGCAAGGATTCCAGAACAGCCCAGGTTTCGATAGAGTCAAAGGCCTTCTCATAGTCCACGAATGCTAGACACAGCGGCCGATTATACTCTTCTGTGTTCTGTATAATCTGCTGCATTGTGTGGATGTGGTCTACGGTGCCAAATCCTCTCTGAAACCCGGCCTGCTCCGGTGGTTGGAAGTCGTCAAGTCTTTTTGCCAGACGGTTCGTGATGACTATCGAAAACAGCCTATATACGTGGCTCAAGAGCGAGATGGGCCTATAATTCTTCAGAAGTGTCTTGTCTCCTTCCTTTCTTGAAGAACAAGACGACTATGCTCATGCTCCACGCATTTGGAGTTCTCCCAAAGAAGAGGACGGTGTTGAAAATGTCGGAGCTGTCTGATTACAGGTAACCCACCTGCTTTAGGTAGCTCCGACGTAAGTCCGTCCTCCCCCGGGGCTTTTCCATTGTTAAGGTGTCTGAGAGCCAACTCGACTTCGTCAAGGCTGACTGCCGGCACCGTCATCTGTCTCTGGGATCTGTAGAAGTGGGTTGGTGCATTCTACATAAATGGCAACAATTAATAGTTAATATTAATGTTGCACAATTTCTTTTTAATTTTAAACTGCCCGAAGCCTTCACTGAGCTTAAAACTGTTATCTTTAATATCGTCAAATACAATTATCATATCGTCATATTAATGCATTGGGTATATTCTAGGATCAAAGATGATAGAATCAGGCAAAGATACAAATTAATTTAACTCATGATCACTTTTTTAAGATTAGCATTGAAATATGGAAGGAATTACCTTGTGACAAAGAAATAATGTGGACTACCCGAACGGGGGTATGTGAAGCCTTGAAGTACGAAGACTCGCCCTGGACTTGTTTGACTGAAGCCATGAACATCAAAGGATGCCCTGTAAAAGAAGTAAGTATAATGACTTATTATTAAAAAAAAAACATTAAAAAAACTTGAAAAAACCCCTGGGCCAACCCGTCTTGCCAACGTGGTACCGTAGGCTAGTTTCCCTCCTTGTACTTGGAGGAGACCCGACTCAGTAGTGTGTCATGGTAAACATAATCTCTATTTAAATTAGAAGTGATTAATTGAATATGATTACTCAAAGCGTAATTATAATGTAAGTTGTGTGGTATCCGTGTGTGATGCCTACCAAAACGTCTCTACCCGTGCGAAGCCAAGACGGGCCCCTACTTATTTGTTTAAGGTAAATCAAACTGGTAGCTCGTAAAAAAATACAACGTACAAACCCATTTTTTTAATTACCAGAAAATTATAGTTTCTGGTCACATTGATGAAAAGAAAATCGAAAATCAATCTTGAAGAATTATCCCGCCAAAACAAGTCAAAGTGACAATATTGTGGCCAGCATTTATGCCAAAGTTTCGCTTGTCATAACTTTGTCATTATTGAGTAAAAAAAGTTTCGGCTTTATACGAGTATTTACGACCTTTCTTAGCATCATATATTAAAGGTTGTTGTTCTTTAGTCTAAAAATAAAATCTCTAGTTATATGTATATGACTTAAGGTGACTTAGGGTAATTCAGACATATTTTGTGATTAGTTAGAATGACCTAAGCAACTAAGAAAAAAATCTATAATCTACTAACTACATATTTCCAGGTTTGTTAAAAGAAATTTTATCTAGTTCTTTTGATAACCTTTTCTCTAATATATTGTTAAACCTCATAAATATATGCATTTCAATTACAGTTTTTTTAATGGTTAGGTGTAATTCCGAAATATCGTGGGAAATTACGAATGACAGTAAAATATAGCTTTCAAAAATAGCATTATTAGTATTTTTAAGAGACTCCGATTTAAAGAATCAAACCGAAGATATGTAGGATAATTACGATATGCCGCTAAACAGCGAAAAATGCATAGCACACAGGAAATAAATATTTTAATTTGGTGCACTTGTCGTAAGTCTTTTGACGTAAGTGAAGAAGAGAAATGAAAAAAAATGGCGATAAATTTTTTCGAAATTACCCCAAATCATTATACTAGCGGACCGCACCGGCTTTGCTCGGGTATTTAACAACAAAAACAAAAATCAGTCACTTTTATAATATTAGTAGGAGTAGGATGGGATTCAATGCAAGACTTTACTTGAATTATAATCGTTCATTTCGATTCCAGGGAACGTATGATATAAAAGAACTTCTGATTTCACTGGACTTTCTTAAAGATTTGATGACATTTGAGTTTTGCGGAAACTACTTGGTCTACATTAAAGTGCTGTTGGGAAAAGAAATATTAGGTTGTTACATAATAAGCGTCAAGATTGAGGAAAAAGATGACTTTGAACTACATGTATGATAATCTAATAAAAATATATTATTTTATTATCATTTGGACTTTATTTTTTTAACCTAGCAGTTTGTTGAACTGACTAACTGAATATCGTCGGGGATCCCAATCTCACGGACAAACTGGGGACGTTGGAGCAACGGAGAGATTTTGGATCTCTCTGCGTGCTCTACCGTCTGTTCCACGGGGAGTGCTCCGAGGAACTGTTTGAAATGGTACCGCCGTCACCTTTCTACCATCGTACAACTCGACATCGCGGCAGGGTTCCTCCATATCACCTGGAAACGATAACGTCCAGCACGGTACGCTTCCAGCGATCATTCTTACCACGCACGTGCAGACTCTGGAATGAACTACCTGCCGCGGTGTTTCCCGAGCGCTACGACATGTCCTCCTTTAAACGAGGTTTAAAAAGAGCACTCACTTCACGGTAGGCAACGGCTTGGCTGTGCCCCTGGCACTGCCAAAGTCCATGGGCGGCGGTTAACACTTCCCATCAGGTGGGCCGCTAGCTCGTTTGCCACCAAGAGCAATAAAAAAAAAAGTTATACCACTTAGCGCCCATCATGCCAGTTCAATGAAAATTTGTACTGTAATGTTGTATCTAAGTTATTCATGTTTAAGTTTCTTTTGTGTACATGTACAATAAAGAATATCTATCTATCTATCTATCTATCTATGTTGTACAATTCGACCAAGAGAACTACTACTCAGCACATCCATGGAAGAGGCCTCACTGCTGTGTGGTGCCTCCTCCAATTACATGAATAATAAAATAATTACCTATTAGCCGACTGTGCCACGCTAGCAAGACGGGTTGGCACGGGGTTTTAAATAAAATTTTCAGCTAGGTTATCGGCCTGGTGATTTCCATGTCAGTTTTCACGACACCCTAAGGACGGAATGGGGTGGTGCCACCTTGTTTTTTAATCCATAACCACACGGAAAACCGCGCACAGGTGAGTAAATTACTACAATAAACTCATGTGTCGAGAATGAGTTGAGATGATGACATACGGTTTAAAGGTAAAAGTAATACCAAACTGGTAGATAAACTTTACTACTCGTGCGAAGCAGAAGCCAGTCGCTAGTGATTTCTAATCTCTACTATTTGTAAGGGCCCTTTCATTATTTCACTTTTAATCAGCAACAAAAAAATAAAATGCTTCTTTAAATACGCACACAAATTGCAACAGTAATTAAAAGTATCTAGACGGTATAATGTCCAACATTAATTTCACCATTGTATTGGGCCAATAATAAGAAAAAATAAGGGTCGGGACAGACGAATACATTTATAATTGCGAGGGTGGCAACTGGCCAACTTCAAGCGTTATTAACTTTTCCTGCGCCTCGTGTGGACCCACTGAATGTCGGGCCACCGGGAAGCTGTTGAACGCTCATTAATTTTATAAAGTCCACTGGAATTCCACACTGGACTCCAAAACAAATTTACGGACAGTAAATTTCAATTTTATATGATTTATTATACACATGGAAATTATATCTTAAATGACCCGCCGTTGAGTAAAGCTTCATCCGCATTGATAATGTATTATTGGCCTACTTTTGTCATACTAGTCAGGCAGATTGGTACAAGGTTTGGTGACACTTTATATTCTGAATTCTTTTCTTAGAACATACATTAACATTTTCAGTAAGAGAAGGAAAACTTGTTACGAAACCTGTGCCAACCCGTCTGGCCAGCGTGGTACAGTAGGGTATTACCCTGCATGTAACTGGAGGCGGCTCGACTCAGCAGTGGGTCATATATGGGCTGAGTAGTAGAACACAAGTTTATAATGATTAATGTTCCATGTGGTGACGATTTAGACCACAACTTGTCGCCAACCCCATTCTACCCTGAGGGTGTTGTAAGTGCCGACAAAAGAAAATGAGAAGGTGGAACAGCAGGAGAAGGAAAACTTGATACATAACTCTATGCCAACCCGTCTGGCCAGCGTGGCACAGTACGCTAATTACCCTCCATGAAAGTGTAGCAAGCATGACTCAGCAGTGGGTCATTTATGGGCTGAAAAGAAAAGTAATTTGATGATTAAACGAGTACCTATGTTTCAAAATTTTATCTCAATATTCATTCAAGAAGTCCACAGTAGAGGTACTAAATTTATCAGTCGATAGATAAATTTAACGATACATTTTGACTAATTTAATTGTACTTTAGTCTTCATATAGTTACCAGACGGGCGGTTAATACAAGGAAATATAATATATAAAGCTACAGTGCCATTTTTCATAAAAGCTAGAATTATAATGGTCTGTCTGCAACCCGCGCACAATACTAATTTAACAAAAAATGAAAGCTATTCAAAACTAAAAGATTTAGCTCGGGTATTCGCCGTAAATTTCCCTTCTAACGTTCATAAAGTTAGAAAAACATACGTGAAAACTGCATTATGAAGAGCTTCGCGGGTCACTAGCTGTAGCGTGTATGGCCACTAAAATAGGTGACAATAAAAAAAAATATCACGTGACTATACGCCAGTGAGTGACGAAAATATAAATGTCAGTAAGGAATTCCTTACTGTAGGGGTAAGACTATACCTTGTTTGCGTTAAGAATGCACTTATACATTATCGTCCACCCCGCAACCAATCAAATCGCAAAGTCACTTTCACAATGACTAATTGAAGTCATACTGTGTCCTTTAAATATATAAAATACACTTTCACTTACCGCATTGTTAACGCAGACGAACTGTAGATAACTAGGAATCTAGCCCCAAGTTTTCCTTAACTTGCCCTGTGAGAATGCTTCTGGCCAGCAAGACAATGCTTATAAATGGGCTCAAATCTCGAAGAAGTCGAGGATGTGGAACAAAATCGAGTTCAGGTACCTTTATCAACCGACTTCAAAAAGGAGGACGATATCAAAACGGTTGTATTTTTTTTCGTAAGTAAATACAGTTATTTACACCCTGCAATGAGTAAATTTTACTTGCGCCGCCCTGACTACCACAAAAAACCCACTCAGATTACTTTTGAACCATCATAATACAATTGTTTTGTTCACTATGTTATAATTGTTTTAAAAATGTGTTATATTTTTAGTCGCGCATTACCAGTTACAAAAGTAACCACAAATTTTGAAATATAAATTATTAATGCGCTTGGCGCAGTGGTTGAGCGATCGACTGCTGCGCAGCATGTCGCGGGTTCGATCCCCGCACGGAAGAAATATTTGTACGACCTACAAGTATTTGTTCCGGGTCTGGGTATTTTCTATCTTTAATATGTATGTATTTACAAAAAAATTGTATATAAGTAGTTTATCATCCATCTCGTTACCATACGCTTGCTTATTATTAGCTTGGGACGAAATGGCGTTGTGTAAAATGTCCAACGATATTTATTTAATTTTATTTATTTATCTGTAAATTATCTCTTCAACTACACAAAATATTTTCATATTATAAGTGATATTTGATTTCGTACTCGTATAAAAGATATGTACAAAACCTTATTAAATAAAACCACTTTTTCTAATAAAATCGCTTGTTTTATGTCTCTAATATGGTATGCAAATGTGGGCCCCGCCTCAGCCGTCGTTTCAGCGATTCCAAATTGTAATATTATTCAAATAACACATTTATACCTCGTACGGATTGATGTAGCGACGGCATTAAGAATTTAATTATAATCTCAACTTATTATTTTACTTTTTGCAATATGATATTCAAACAGAAGGTTGCTTTGTCAATGATTTAAACATTGTCTATGAAATAAAAACTTTCTGCTATTGAATTCCCGCCATTACTGAAAGTTTGAAAAAGAACGTTCTAATAACGTTATGGATATGTATATCATATATTACATATCAATATACTTATTACAAATTAGATCTCTTATTTATACTTTGCGGAAGTCATTGGTTATGGCGTTATTCTGCTATGGTTTTAGTTAAAGTCAAACCAACCAAGTATATTGTCACCTATATTGTGAGCTTCCTAAAACAAAAAATAAAAAAACATCTAAATAGTTTTCCTTCATAGCTTATGCTATGCTGACGTTTTTAAATCCACACATTGAGTTTTAATTTGATAACATAATATATGTATTAGTGAAAAAGGCGGTATTGTTCGTGTCACTCATCAGGCCTCCCTAAGAATTAAATTCCCGCAAAAGCCGGTCCCCAATTACGCAAAATACAGTCAACCAAATTTTTGGTTACGTAAAAAATATACAACTATAAAATGAACCCATAAAATTAAATGATCTCAGCCACGTTAGCAAAGCCGCGGGTAGCAGCTAGTGTGAGAGATTTGAAGCTACGTAAGTATTCATGAATGCCAGCGAGGCACAGTAAGCTAATTTGTCTCCATGAATTTGGAGGAAGCCTGACTCAGTAGTGGGCCTATTAATTAATTTCTAAATTTGATAATTTATGGTATCACTCCATTTTAAGATTGAAAGCAATTTGCTTTCAATCTTTGGGAGTCATAAACATTCAAACACGCACGATATCAGTAAACTTTATCCCATTTACTTGAAAACCGAAACCTAATAGATTTCAACTTGGAAACTTGTATTTACCACTTATACCAGTAACCAGCTCAATCTGAAGTTTTCTACAAATAAAATTAGTGCAAAAGTACCTCGAAGTACTTAACACATTTGTCAAAGTAGTGTTTGCAGTTATTGACTTGATTAAATATATAGAGCGAGATAAAATATCCATGGTTTATGAGTATTCGTTAGGGATTAGTATTAATTCTCCAAATGAACAACATACTTAACAACTTGATTAAAAAAATATTATTATATTATTTGCAATTAGTAAAATATTTGATTAAAAAATATTATCTGCTAGTTACTCTATAGAACCGTTAATAGTTTAATTAAAGTTCTACAATCACTATCACTACATATTCACTTCATCATCATCACTATCACTATCATCACTACATATTATAAAACAAAGTCACTGTCGTCTGTCCGTCCCTATGTATGCTTAAATCTTTAAAACTACGCAACGGATTTTGAATCGTTTTTTTTTTAATAGATAGAGTGTTTCAAGATGAGGGTTTATGTCTATAATACATGCATATTATTGTAGCGAACACTGATAAATTTAGAGGTTCAGCATTGCACCCACGAGAAGCCGGGGTGGGTCGCTAGTTAAAATATTAATTTAAATTTTGTAAATTTTTCATGTCTTTCGGGCGCCACTACACCTGTCACCTGTGAGAGTCATGTGCAATGTACCGCACTTGCCTTAGTGAGGTTGGAGAGCGTCCAGAACTCCCAATCAATGGTGGGGTGCACTGATAAGCAGGACAAGGCTCATTAGGGTCGCCGAGCATGTATCGCAATTGGGGAGTGAAACCCTGGCCTGTTTGCCCTGGCCCTACTGTTTCGGGTAGTCCAAGTACGCTGTTGGTTTTCGTGGGTAGGTTGGGGCACAATTTACCATTTTTCCCGGCGCCCGGAGTCCCACATAAACCGGCTGGCGCTTAGGTGTAAAATGTATCCAAGAGGATGGCCAACGTGAAAAAATAGTCTCCAATGAATGTCAGTGCAGTTCCATAAAACCTAATAATTGTCCGGAAATTGTTTAGATATTTTAAAAACGTGTTGTGATTTTAAAATATCTATACCTCTAGTAAGTCGTTTTTGTTCCAACTATTTGGCAAATTGAGAAGTCGTGTCCGTGGACACCACTCGTCGCTCAAAGAGGGAAAATCAAAGCGTCCACTCGAGTGGATGAAACTTGTTCGGGCCAAACTCTTTATGGCACGTGTCTCTGCGACCTGTGTTATATAATATATATTAGGTCCTTAGGTACGTATATGAAATTAGCGTTTTGTCGTACTGACCACTTTGATCTGAAATATCTGCTCTTTGGTTACGAATTCCAAATTCAAATATTTAAATTAATTTAGCTGGTACATTTGAGTTTTGAAAACAGTCATATTCATTTGATTTTTCTTTCGTAAAACTAAAATATAATCTATGTACCAAAATATTAATATAGTAGACGGTAGAAAGGTACGATAGACGGATTAAGAAAACAAGGTGTCACCACCCCATTCCATCATGAGGGTGTCCTAAGAGTCGATAGAACGAAATGACAAGGCTGCAAATCTAGCTGCAAAAGAAGGAAAATTGAATACACGAACCGTCTGCCCAGCGTGGCATAGTAGGCTAATTTCCATCCGCTAGTTTGAAGGAAATTCGACTCAGTATAGGGTAATTTAAGTGCTGATATAGGCTGATAGGTATCCATCATTTTGTTCAATACCCGTGCGATGCTGGGGCGGGCCGCTCATTTTGTTCACTTGTTTTATTCAGACTTGCTCTTGACTGTGTATATATTTTTTATTTTGTGGTTTGTTTGATGAATCGAACTTGACGATGACTAGTCTAAAAAGTCGAGAAAACGCGAGCGACAACCCAACGACCCATATTCAATAACTAAGCAAACCCCAAAAAGAACAAGTGGTGGTAAAGACGCGTGCACATCAAAAAAATGTGATAACTAGCGCAAGGGTGGCGCTAAGGGCTCTTATACACTTTCAATATACGCCAGAAGAAATGTATTCCGCAACATACCGTTGATATGAACCGATATGAATATTTTCACTTACATTTCTGTTGATGTAAACAACACAAAAACATAAAAAAAATAGTCTGTCTGTGTCTATTTGTAATGTTAAAATAACGGGACTTTACTAAGTGCATTTACGTGAAAAAAAAATCTGTCTGTTTGCGCTCCCCTGAAATAGCTACACTGATTTTTCCGGGACTTTCACTGGCAGATAACTTATGTAACTAGGAGTAACTTAGACTACTTCTATTGACACCCCCCATAGTTACTGAGTCGTCCACATTGTTAAATACCATGTGGAACCATGGTGTTAAATACCATGAGTCGCGGGTGACAGCTAGTTTTCACAGAACGGGGCGGTGGGGCAGCTCGCAAAGGAGCGAGCTACGGCTAATGCCGCGGACGGAGGCCGGGGGGAGGGTTACGTGACGTTACGCCCCCTTCTACCCTCCCTTAAAGGCCGGTGGTGGGTCGGGGGGCCTACCACCGACACTAGCGTCATTGACTGAGGGCGTCCCAGTTACCCGGGATGCCATTCGGTAGTCGTAGCCCGTCGGAGCGGGTCCTCGCGAACATCTGGCGTCTCAAACAAGACGTGTGACGGTATACCGCTGGGGTTTTAGTGGGTAGTCGAGTGTTCCGGAGTCCCACATAACCGCTGACTCACCCCCGAGGGGTTACGGCATCCACTAAGCAAATCACTAGCGAAAACAAAACAAAAAGGTTGGTGACATTGTGTAGTCTTAAACCATCACCAATATAGTTATAAATAATGTAATTGCGAACATATACATACTTGCAAGTTGAAAACGTGGGTACAAAATAGAATACCCTTTACACCACAGATTCGCAATAAAGTCGTCGAGTGCAGATCTGCTAACGACGCACTTTCAGATATTCCTTTTGAGAACTCTTTAAAGAGATCCGCACTGTGATAAACACCAGGTACTATTGATGTTGGGGACATGAGTAAGCATGTTTTGGGGGCACAAATTATTTGGGATCGAACAGATATTACGCAAAGATCTGGGAGTAAAAAAACGCTGGACGCTGAAGGGGATTGCGATGTAGATTTAAAGTCATCATCAACAGCCTATAAATTACCCATGACTGAGTCGGGCCTCCTCCACATTCATGGAGGGAAATCAACCTACTGTGCCACGCTGGAAAAATGGGTTGGCACAAGGTTTGTATTAAGTTTTCCTTCTCTTGCGGCTAGGTGATCTGCCTCTTGCGTTCCTTTAGTCGCCTCTTACGACACCCTCAGGATGGTTTGGGTTGGTGACATTATGTATTCTAAATCCGTCACCACACGGTAAAAAATCATCAACAACACCTTCTTTAGCCCAAAAAATCTTATTACTATGCCAGACCTCCTCAAACTCTGGGCAGCCCCCACAAGGTTTTGGATAAGTTTTCTGCCTTGTCATTTCCTTTAGTGGGCTTTTACAATGTCCTCGGCACAAAATGTATTAATCTTTAACTACTACATATCAGCCCATAAATAAATAATCTTACTATCTTACTAATATTATAAACGTGAAAGTTTGTAAGTATGGATGGATGGATGGATGGATGGATAGATGGATGGATGTTTGTTACTCTTTCACGTAAAAACTACTGAATGGATTTTAATGAAACTTTACAATAATATAGCTTATACATCAGAATAACACATAGGCTACAAGTTATAAAGATATTATGTGAATTACAACAATATTATAAACAAGTCGAATTCAAAATTTCTAATTGTCAAATTTTCGGCCATATTAAACTTTAGACAACATAACGTTTCGCTGTCAGTTGCGTTTTGTTAAAGTAGGTTTTATATGGACCCCCCTCGACTGTGCTGCCACCTTGCTGTGGTGAGGGGGCTTGAGTGCCTCAATGATCCGTGGGGCCATACCGGCCAGGGCCTCCCATGCCGGGCGGGCCCACGGGGAGAGGTGAGACGAAGAGCGGCACCCAGCGTCGTGGCGGGTTGCGGCTCCGGGGACTCCTCTGTCCTCAGAGCTGCCTTGGGAGTCGTAAACCGCTGCGGCGCACCATGAGGTCCTCGGGTTGGCGCTCAACTTAGTTGGCCGTCAAACCGAGTCCTCACTCAACGTCCTCGGGTTGGCGCCGGCCGAGGGCTGACGGGCCTCCTCTGCGAGGCCGTATGTCGCAGAAGGGGGCTGCGGGACGGATGGCTGGTGCGCTGCGGTAGATTGGGGCTGCGGGGACTTGGGTGGATGGGGACCCTGTCCCCAGTGTCTCGCTGCGAGCCCTGGACGGGGGCTCCGGGGACCTGGGTAGACGGTGGACCCTGTCCTAAGGGTTTCCCTGCGGGCCCTGGACGGCTGCGGTGCGCCGGTGTCCTCTGGTTGGCGCCGGCCCGAGGGCTGACGGGCCTCCTTCTGCGGAGCCGATGTCGCAGAAGGGGGGCAGCGGGGCGGGTCGCAAGGGAGGGAGCTCCGGGTGACCCGCGCCGCGGATGGAGGCGGGGGTGGAGGGGGGTTCGTGACGATGCGGGCCCCTTCTGCCCTCGCCTAGGAGGCCGGTGGTGGTTCGGGGGAGCCACCACCGACGAAAGCCTCGATGACTGAGGGCGTCCCAGTATACCGGGACGCCCTCTCTGATAGTCGCTTGCCCGCGTTGCGGGCACCACGCCGGGGCGTCACAGTAGAATGCGTTTACGCGAACTTGTGGCGCCCCAAGCGCGTCGTGTGAGGGTATGCCGCTGGGGTTTTAGTGGGTAGACGACCCTTGTCGGAGTCCCACATAATCACCGACCTTTCCCCCGGGGTGCGGTGGTATGCATAAAGCATTTCCCCAGCGAAACCAAAAAAAAAAAAAAAAAAGGTTTTATATGGACGGGATAAAAATCTCAGGTAGGTATCCTATGTCCAACTTTCTTTTTGTTTTAAATATTTATAATGCGGAACAAAGTTCGCCGGGTCAGCTAGTAAATAAATAAATATCCTTGGACATTTCACACAACGCCATCTCGTCCCAAGCTAAGCAACTGAATGCTTGTGTTATGGTAACGAGATGGATGATAAACTACTCATATACATTTTTTTTTGTAAATACATACTTATTATAGATACAAAAAATACACAGACCCGGAAAAAATACTTGAAGGTCGGACAAATATTTCTTCCGTGCGGGAATCGAACCCGCGACATTCTGCGCAGCTGTCGATCGCTCAACCACTGCGCCAACCGTGTGAGACCGTGAAATGACCCACTGCTGAGTCGGGCCTCCTCCATCTACATGGTAATAAGCCTACTGTGCCAGACTGGCCGTCTGGCCAGGGTTGGGATAGGATTTCGTTTCAAGTTTTCTTTCTCTTGCGGCTAAGTTCTCAGCCTTAGCACCTGGATTACCTACGCAAACTTCTTTGGTTAAAAATGCACGTGTCTATTTTCTTTCAATGTTTTTCTGCAATGGGCAGATGCCTATCAAATAGAATCTTCGATTAACAAACGCGACCTGAAGCCATTTGCGTAATTGTAGACCGAAAGTAATTTGAATTTGGACAATAAAATGTCCAATTTCATTTTATACGGAACCCCGGAGCACATAGACATTTAGGAAAAAAGTTAATGGTGCTTAAAGCTTGGACGCTGTCCTGTAATTACGAATTAAAAAGTTCGTCTGACGGACCCCAGTTTTTTCACATTTATTTGGACGTGAAGAAGATAATTTTGCAACCCCGAATCTATCACTACCAAACAAAATACAATCTTATTACTTATCAATTCGGTTCAGATTAGACTGTCTAGTTACGCAATTACTTTTAACGTTATCTTCGCATACGCGACATTATGCATGTATGTATATATTTTAAACGTAACACAAAATTTACCTTTTCTATTCATTCCAATTTGGGGTTTGATTATGTGAGATGTTTTATACAAATAAGTTTGTATTTAGTTTTGTCTACGCCCATCTACTATGTTACACCCTTCTTCGACAGATTGTTTTAGCTGTCTGTTTTATTAAATAATCATCATCATTTCAGCCAATAAACGTCCACCGCTGGACATAGGCCTCCCCCAAGGATCTCCACAAAGGCCGGTCCTGGGCCGCCCGCATCCACTGCTTTCCGGCGACCTTCACCAGGCTTTTTTAGTAAATAATCAGTATTAAATAATTATAATTGTCTTATTATATCTATTACTAGCGACCCGCTCCGGCTTCACGCGGTACAACGAACGAATTACGCGACTTCACACGTGCAAAATGTATTATACATTCAAACCTTCCTCTTGAATCACTCTATCTATTAAAAAAACTGCTTCAAAATCCGTTACTTAGTTTTACAGATTTAAGCAAACATAGGGACGGACAGTCTACAGCGACTTTGTTTTATACTGTGTAGTGTTAGTGATAAAGGAGAAATCCATTTCATATTAGCCGAAGACATTGACTGTATAAATGTACTGCATGATTTCTGCAGTACATTTATACAGTCAATGTCTGGAAATGATTTCTTCACGGTTCTGATCGTTTTATTTAATTTACCTCTATATACAGATATACTAAAACTAATAACTCAATGGTCAGCGTAGCGCTGTAGGCTAATTACCTTCCACATAACTGCATTTTACTTTCTATATTACGCTATATCATGTTTGTACATAAACATTATAAAAAAATTGTATCCATGGAATTTAATTCTGTTTTTATGGTCTTCGAAAGTGTTACAATGTTACATCATATTTTTATGTTCGCCTTTTCATTTTCATTTAGCAATAAAACAACCGCATGTGGCTTTGTAAAAATAATTCAGGACGCACTCTGTATAGCCATGCGACTGAGAATTCGTCGCGACAACATTATGAGATAGAGATGCTACCTTACGATAAAATACAATATCGATACAAAGTTGTCATGTTTTGTAAATTTTTATTTTTACACACAGAACATTTTTAACCCCGACGCAAAAAGAGGGGTGTTATAAGTTTCACGTGTCTGTCTGTCTGTCTGTCTGTCTGTGGCACCGTAGCTCGCGAAAGGATGAAGCGATTTCAATAAAAAAATTTTGACCAGGGGTCAGGTAATAAATAAGTGGGAGTGGTCCTCCAACGCGAAGTTTTTTTATTTTTTACTTTTTAAAGGTTATTGTGTCGGGGGTTTATTTAAATTTTTAATTTAATTTTTATTTATTTATTTATTTAACATTTATTTCAATCTAATTTATTAATTTAATCCTGATAAAGCAACATTAAAATATACTTTTATAAATGATGTATTATGAGTAAGTTGTTATTGAGGAGTATATTATCGTTTTTAAAGGTATCTTTTATTTACTTGATTAGTACCTGCATTTTTTATATGTTTTTTTCTGAACCGTCAGGAAATCATTTCCTGCAATGTTTTTCAAGTTACTGATTTTATACAGAGTGTTCAATTAGGCCTTACTTATTGAACTCTTATTGTTAGGAGATTAACAATCATCAATTATCTCCCTCACTTTACCCCTGATCTCATTGAAATCTCCACCAGCTACCAGATTTGCCTAACTAGTTTTCACACAGGGCGATTGCCGTCAGCCTTCCGCCATCTAGTGGGAACATCGGTAATTGTATGGTTAGACCAGCTGTCAGTTTTCACGCTACTGACAGAGGGTACGTTCCACTTGGCGTTCACAACGCCTAAAATGCTCATTCAGGCGTTCCACATGGCGACCACGATCGTTGTGGTCGCGGCGAAAACGTCATTGATGACGTCATTACTTATGCTCACGCCAAGCTCACGACGCCCCATCTAAAAAGGCGGGTCGTTGTGAGCGTTTTGTGAATTTGAGCGCCAATTTTAAAAACTAAAAGCCAAAACATGGCGAAAATAACAATATCAAAGATTTGTAAAATTCTATTTCTTTCTTTCTCTGAGCTGGACGAACTACTACTTTTATTTTGACACACCAACTAATTTCAAACTGCCGCCGTAAAAGGCATTTTTATTAAATACGCTCATAAATTAGTTAAATACTCCTTGAAAATTAAAGTATATACTTTTTTTTTAATAAATCATCTTAACCAATATTTAATGGAACTTATTGATACCACTTACAAATTGTAATATAACCTCATCAACCTTTTGTTTAGTTTTTTAGACGCGCCATTTTTATTATTTTTAATACGCCCAAAACGTTCCAAATTCCATTCCACTTGAGTAAATGATTGTGACGCCCAGAACCAAGTGGATCGGCGAAAACCGTGGTCGTGAGCGTGGTCTAAGTGTAATAACTGCCATAGATGGTAGAACAGCAGCCTACGGGTTTGTGCCCCTCTTAGCACGGACTAGATACACACAGATAATGGAACATGATAGACATCAAGAAGATCCACACATTGCTTAAGCTGCATATACATTGCGTTATGTTCATTACGCTGTCCGTGTGGTCACGGATTTAGAATATACAATGTCACCAACCCACTCTGTCCTGAGGGTGTCGTAAGAGGCTACTATAAGATCGTAAGACGCAGATAACCTAGCCTTATGAGAAGGAAAACTTGATACAAACCCTGTGCCAACCCGTCTTGTACTACAGTAGGCACCGTCTCGTACTACACTACCCTGTGCCAACAGTAGGCTAATTTCCTTTCATGAATTTGGAGGAGGCCGGACTCAGTAGTGGGTCATTTATGGGCTGAAACGACGACGCTCAGTACGTACAACTTGAAAATGGAACACTTTATATCAACAAAGACCAGACATATTTTTAGGCAAAATAAAAACATATCGTAAGACTTGAATCATCATTATAATTTCAGCCATAGCACGTTCAGTGTCGGACATAGGATTTCTACGAAGGCCGGTCGCATCCTTCGCTTTCCTGCGACCTTAACCAGGTCGTCGATCCACCGTGTGTGGCTTCCCACTTAACAACACAGCGCTTGTCTTTCAAAAGTCTTGATTACTGTACACAAATGTCACCTACTTCTTTTCAGCCCCTAAACGACCCTTGCTGAGTCAGGCCTTCTTCAACAAAATGGAGGGTAATTACCCACGCTGTCCAGATGGGTTGGCATAGGGTTCCGTATCAAGTTTTCCTTTTCTTGCGGCCAGTTTTTCGCTTTGTCATTTCCTTTTGTCGGCTCTTACAACACTCTTAGTTAAGATGAAGTCTGGGGACACTATGTATAACTAAATCGATCACCACACGGAGACACACGTACGTCACTATAATAGGGTGTTTCTATCATTGCAACAATATTATTTTGTTGTTTTATGACAGGAAAATAATAAGCAGTTGCGTTTATGATACGACCATAAAAGTCGTAAATAAAGCTAGAAAGGGGTCCGATTGTGGGAGTTCTCTCGTCTCTATTCATTATTGGGAAAAGAGAGACACAGATTTTTAGTATTTAAGGATATTTTTTACGTCAAAAATGTGTAAATATTTATTATGTTTTACTTCTACTATTCAGCCCAAAGGACAATGGAGAGGGCTATGCTCGGAGTTTCCCTGCGAGATCGAATCAGAAATGAGGAGATACGCAGGAAAACCAGGGTCACCGACATAGCCCACCGGATTGCCAAACTTAAGTGGCAGTGGGCAGGGCACATAGCTCGCAGGACCGACGCCCGATGGGGCAGAAAAGTCCTTGAGTGGCGACCGCGTTCCGGAAGGCGCAGTGCTGGTAGGCCTCCCACACGGTGGACCGACGACCTGGTTAAGGTCGCCGGAAAGCAGTGGATGCGGGCGGCCTAGGACCGGCCTTTATGGAGATCCTTGGGGGAGGCCTATGTCCAGCAGTGGACGTCTTTTTGCTGAAATGTTGATTCAGCCCAAAAATGACCTGAGTCAGGCCTCCTAAAATTACATGGAGGGTAATTAGCCTACTGTGCCACGCTGGCCAGACGGTTTGGCACAGGGTTAATATCAAGTTCCCTCTTGCGGCTAGGTGATCTGCTTCTATCGTTCATTCAGTCGGCTCTTACGGCCCTAGGGATGGAATGGGGTGGTGACACAATGTATTCTAAATCCGTCACAACACGGACATTTTTACCTAACCTATTTATTATGGTGGCTTTTATATTTCTGTTGGTTTTTAAAAACTAGGAATACCTTTTTATAATTAAATACATAGTGAATGGTCCATGTTGTGACGAACTTGGAATTCACAATGTCACCAACCCACATTATCCTGAGCATAAAGTAAGCGACCAAATTAACGCAAGAGGCAGTTCATCTAGCTGCAAATGAAGGAAACTTGATACAAATCCTGGGTCAACATGTATGATAGTAGACATTTAATTTGTATCAGAGGAAATTCGCTCTTAATACACATTATTACGACATAATAAGTTAATGCACGATATAAACTTAAGTATATAAAAATATATCCTTGGACATTTCACACAACGCCATCTCGTCCCAAGTTAAGCAACTTAATGCTTGTGTTATGGTAACGAGATGGATGATAAACTACTTATATACATTTTTTTTTGTAAATACATATATATTATAGATAGAAATGACACCCAGACTCCGAGCCAGTGCCTCTGGTTTAGACAAAGACACTGGCCCGACCCCGGAATCGAACCCGGGACCCATTGATCCAAAGGCGGGCACATCTGACCACTAGACCAACGAGGCAGTCAAGTGTCAAGTGGCAGTGGCCAGGGCACATAGCTCACAAGATGGGGCAGAAAAGTCCTCGAGTGGCGACTTCGTTCCGGTAATCGTAGTACTACCAGCACGCCCACGTGGAGGACCGACTACCTGGTAAGGTCGCCGGAAAACAATGGATGCGGGCGGCTTTGAGGCAGCCTTCGAGAAAAACCCTGGGGGAGGCCTATGTGCAGAAGTGGACGTCTTTTGAATGAAATGATGATGTCGATGCGTTATATTAATACACATTGAGTTCAGTATCAGCCATAAATATCAGTAAATCGACATTCAACCATTATTGGCAACTAAAGTTTGTATTAAAACAATCAGTAGACAAAGTCTGAGTTATGTTCGGACTCAGAATTAGTTACCAGATAGTATTTTCGAAAGTAAATAGTTGTCGTAGATAAATCAAAGTCGGTACTAACAAATTATACTCGCAAGTTGTTGAACCCGAACAACTTTCGCAACTATCGATGGATGGATAGTTTTGCTACAAAAACCTTATTCCAATAAAAATGAAGTTGCTAACGAGATGCACGTTATATATAAATAAATAAATAAATATCATTGGACATTTCACACAACGCCATCTTGTCCCAAGCTAAGCAACTTAATGCTTGTGTTATGGTAACGAGATGGATGATAAACTACTTATATACATTTTTTTTTTGTAAATACATACATATTATAGATAGAAAACACCCAGACCCGGAACAAATACTTGTAGGTCGTACAAATATTTCTTCCGTGCGGGGATCGAACCCGCAGCAGCAGTCGATCGCTCAACCAACTTGTGTTTTTTTCCCTCGAAATCCTCATTTCCGGGGCTCCGGGTTATCTGGCCCACGAAAACCGATGAAGGTCCTTGACTGCCCGATCCAGGGCCACGGAATTCAAGATTTCCATCCAATACACATTAAACCTCTACTTCTCAGCCTGTAATTGACCCACTAATGAGTCGGGCCTTCTGCCAGAAATACTTGGAAGATGACTACCCTACTGTGCCCCGCTGGTCAGACGGGTTGGCATAGGGTTTCATATCAAGTGTTCGTGCTCTTGAGGCTAGATTTTCAACCATAAGAGTAACATCTTCAACCATGCAGGCAGCAAAGACTGCCTCGTTGGTCTAGTGGTTAGATGTCCCGCATATGGATCAACGGGTCCCGGGTTCGATTCCGGGGTCGGGCAGGCGTCTTTGTCTAAACCAGAGGCACTGGCTCGGAGTCTGGGTGTCATTTCTATCTATAATATGTATGTATTTACAAAAAAAATGTATCTAAGTAGTTTATCATCCATCTCTTTACCATAACACAAGCATTAAGTTGCTTAGCTTGGGACGAGATGGCGTTGTGTGAAATGTCCAAGGATATTTATATTTATATTTAAATCCTTTTGTCGGCTCTTCCGACACCATCAGGTTAAAATGAGACGGCGACACTATCACTATCACTACATATTTTAAAACAAAGTTGCTGTCGTCTGTCCGTCCCTATGTATGCTTAAATCTTTAACTCTACGATTTTGAAACGGTTTTTTTTAATAGATAGAGTGATTCAAGAGAAACGTTTATAAGTGTAATACATCACTACATAGTATAAAACAAAGTCGCATTCTTCTGTCCGTCCCTATGTATGATTAAATCTTTAAAACTACGCAACGGATTTTGTAGCAGTTTTTTTAATAGATAGAGTAATTCAAGAGGAAGGTTTAAAGGTATAATATAATTGCACCCGTGCGAAGCCGGGGCGGGTCGCTAATACATAATATAGTAAAGAAACACTGATAAATTTAGAGAACTATCATTGCACCCGTGCGAAGACGGGGCGAGTCGCTAGTGTAATCTATATCGATCACCACACGGAATCATTAAACTTCTGCTCCTCTTTTTGTCGAGGGTTCAAATAGGCTTATAATAGCTACTCTGTACGATGTTTGCATTGTGTCATGCACAGCATACGAACACATTGCCCCGAGCACTGCGAGATATCGGAAAATTTAATGTGCGTAGGTTGTAATCGACGCAGCCCTCAGCTACCATTGATCTCTGCAGCCGTTGCCCCTTTTATTTCGCCCGTACTGACTGGAAACCTTGATATTTTTTTACTGCTTCATTTATTTAGCTTTAGCTGTGGATTTAGGATTTTTTGAACCCAGTAGTAGTTTAAAAAATTAAATTAAGAATTAAGTAGTTTAAAAAAAATAACATTGTGAACGCCTTATTTGGTCTACAATACAGCATTTTCCCGTTCTTTTTTAATACGCTTTGACGTTCTGCCTATGCCATGACCGCCTAGATCATGGCCTGCTAATGTGTTCTACGTAAATACAATAAAAATATGTGTAGATCCACCAAGGATAAAAAAACTTGGTATCATGAGACATGCACACTAAATAAAATAGCGCAGGTAAAATAACCTACCCACTAATTAGTCGGGCCTCCCCCAAATTCATGGGGGAAAATTAGCCCACTGTTCCACGCTGGAAAGACATCTTGGCACAGGGTTTATATCATGATTTGCTTCTCTTGCGGCTATATGATCTGCCTCTTGCGTTTATAGGCGCAATGGGATGATTATCCAGCCAGGCGAGGTGGTATGTCTGGCAGGGGGCGCGGCGCCTATCCCCGGATAACTCTAGTTGGGGATTTCTTAACCATGCGAATTTTTCTATAAACTTATAGCGGTATAGGCTCAGATTGGTGGGTGATATTTCTTGATGTTAATAGTTCAGATTTTTCGGGTAAATTGTGTAAAGTATGTAGGATGCTGGCCGCTACACGTTCCTTTAGCCGCCTCTTACGACATGCTCAGGATAGTAGGTCAAGGGATATAAGATTTTTTTGTTCTAGTACGTTGTTATTTATGGTCTGAGTAATAGTAGTTAGTAGTTGTATTATTATGATTATAAGTTCATAATTTGTGATGTTTCACATGGATCCCTCCAACTTAAAAAACAAAACTATCTAAAAAACAATAATTTGACTAAACAATTTTGAGAGGCGACAGAAACTTTGTAGCATCAAGATACAATATAAAGCTATAAATAAATCTCACCAATTACCAGAAATATGAAATTGTTTTGTGCCAAACTAAATTTTAGAACGCTCGTCTCGACTACTTAAAGTCTAGACAAAAGCCAGTTGTAAGGTTTGCTCCCGATTGCACCGCTGAGACTCTTCTATTCAGATATTTCCTCGCAATTAATTTAATTTAGTTAACAAAGGGGAACGCTGCAGTGGTCTTAAACACAATTAGTAAGACATCGCTGGAATACAGCAATCGGTGCATCGCCGGTTATGTACAATGAATTGTCGCGAATAAATCGTTTTGTTTCGTTTTCTACAGATATGAAGCTATTTGTTACAAAAATCCTGCATCCATAATACTATGTATGATAGTAATATGTATCGTTAAACTAGTGTATATCGACGCAAGAAAACGTATCTGCTGTAAGTAGCAAAAATGGCGTAAGTAGACTGAGAGCA
Organism: Clostera curtula; assembly: GCA_905475355.2. Taxonomy (NCBI): domain Eukaryota; kingdom Metazoa; phylum Arthropoda; class Insecta; order Lepidoptera; family Notodontidae; genus Clostera; species Clostera curtula. The sequence goes on along the minus strand of FR997800.1, from coordinate 13,726,333 downwards.
AGCCCATAACAAGCTTTTTTTTCTGCGTCGAATGGTCTGGGTCTCGTATTCCTACAATGAAAAAAAATCCGAAACGTGGTATGTTTTTTGAAAAAAATCCATGTTCAAATTGTTGTAAGTCTCCTGATAAACGATGTTTTTGATTTTATATCTACTTACTAGCTGACCCGGCGAACTTTGTTTCGCCTTAAAGGCAATAAATGAGCAGATTTTTGATTTTATTAACTTCAATTTTTTATCAGGATAAATATAAATAAAAAATCTATAATTTTAATTATACTTTATTGGCCATCTATTTTAGTAACTGCACTTTTCAGTGAATCACCTTGTGACAGACGACATTTTTCGGTTTATTATCAGGCGCATGAACAAATAACGCAGATGGTCTTCTGACCCGGAACATGCCACATATAATTGATCTTGGGAAATACATGAATTTTCTAGATTTAGGCCACAAACTTTCCAGGATTGGCCCTGTGATTTATTAATGGTCACGGCGAATGCACGACGGATCGGATATAATTAAAACTGAAACGGTATATCAACAACAACAACTTAACAACTTTAATTTGAGTATATTCCATTGTTCATCAATTCACTTACCACCAAACGCGTTCCGTTGCACAGGTTTGGTGGTTTTGGTTTATATTTGGAAGCAAACTTAGTACGTAGCCAACCTTTAGTCGTAAATTGTGCGGTGGTAAGCCAGGCACATCCAAGGAGTCTTTTTTTACACAGTCAATATATTTGAATTAATGCAAGTGTACCAATGATTTCATTCTGAATTATGTTATTTACTTTATGTCATCTACATATTTATTCTTAGCCGCCAAAATTTCTCGCTCAGTCAACCATTCATTATTTTTGTGTTTGTGAGTTCGTCCTTCGATGAACAGAAATACTGAGAAAATAAAATCAATCCACATATTTCGATGATTTGAGGCAGAAATAGCCAGGCAGTAAAATAATTGCGCCTCCAAAACATCTCGAGTCATTGCGTAGGTGTTCGGTCGGATCGGATAAGTGCTTCCAATGCACGTGTATGCGCTATTGTACATTCGTCCCAGATGACGATTTTCCATTTTGATAAAACTTTAGCCGCAGAGGAGTGTTTTGTAATATTACATGACATCTATTGGTCCAATGCCTGCCATCGTATCGAAACGTTGCTAGATCCAAATTCAGTATTTACTCGAAATAAATACATCGACCGGTCAACTTCAAAATTTCTAATTGTCAAATTTGTCAAACTATAGACAACATAACGTTTAGCTGTCACTGACGTTTTGTTATTCCAGCAATTGCATTTTTATATACGATGTTTTATATCACGGAACGGGATTATACACATTTACAGTTTCACGTTTATAATATTAAGTATGATTTTATGAATTGTCCAACGTCTTTATATAAAAAAGAAAGTCGGACATAGGATACCTGAGATTTTTATCCCGTTCCCGTAGAATGTGATATATTACGTGGTATAACAAAACGTAACTGACAGCGAAATCTTCTGTTGTCTATAATTAAATATGGCTGAAAATTTGACAATTAGAAATTTAAATTTAACTTATAGCTCTATAAATTTACACACAATATCTTTATAAATTGTAGCCTATGTGTTATTCTGATGTATAAGCTATATTATTATAAAGTTTCATTAAAATCCATTCAGTCGTTTTTACGTGAAAGAGTAACAAACATCCATCCATCCATCCATCCATCCATCCATCCATCCATCCATACATACTTACAAACTTTCACGTTTATAATATTAGTAGGATAGCTACTTACAGCTTTTAATCTTCTTATATATACTTACTTACTTCAAAAAAACATCTTTCTGACACTGATGGTTCAAAAGATATGATTTTTTTTTAAATTTTGAAGAAGTTTTTTGGCTCTAGTGAAAAGTTAGTATTCGGCTACATATAGCAAATACGTTTTCTTGCGTCGATATACATATACTATCGATCATTTAGATGTGTGCAAATTTCAGAAAAATAACACCTGTTTGTTTTTAAAAGTTTTCATTCTTATAGATTAAGCCATAACTGTTTAAATTACAAATAAAAATTTGGAACACAGAAAACGAACTTTGAGTGATAGTACGCGATAGTTAGATGGCGCATTTCATATGGTACAAAGAAGTATTTGATTAAAAAAATATTGATTAAAAAAAAACCTTTCTTCATCAGATTACAAAAATTTAATAATCCCATTCTATACTAAGGTCCCGTGTGATGAAGATTTGGAATACATTGAGTCACGACCCCATTCCATCCTAAGGGTGTTGTAAAAACCGAAAAAAAGGAAATGACAAGGCCGAAAAACTAGGCGGAAGGAAAACTTGATACGAAACCCTGTGCCAGACGCCGGCTTGGCACAGTAGGATAATGCCCCTCCCTGTGATGGAAGGAGGCCCGACTGGGCAGTGGGTCATTTATGGGCTGAGTAGTAGTAGAAGTATATTTAGTTCATTGACTGTTTCATGCGTAATCATAAGATTTCTCTGATCAAAAGTATTACTGTTGTTCATCTCGCTAATAGTCAAAGAAAATAAAATAACATAAAAATCGAAATAAACTACAGATCTTATCGTAAAGAAATCTTAGAATTTCGAACATTGAACCTAAAAATTTACTCATTTCATTAAATAACAAATTTACTCTTTGTGTCGTTGACAAAGACTTCTGTAAAATACCAGGGGTCTTTACTGTGAAAGTAGTTAAAGAACATTTTAAAATGAGTCTATGGTTCTGTTACTACAAAATTCGTACTTAATAGTGAAATAAATTTCTTTGTTTTATCTTTTTAAATGATACTAGAGAGAGAGAGACTAGATGACAGTTTTCTTTAAAAGTACAAAGAAACAGTTAAATCTACCGCCTATAATTTTATGTAAAAACGTCAGGAATTAAATAATGTAATTATTATACACGCGATATATCCGTTAAACAGTGTTTCAAAATGAACTTGGTTTGAAATCTGTACGGGTGAAACCGTAAGCAGAAAGACTGGAAGATCAGGAATGTGGTTAACTCAGGTAAAATGTATGGGATTCATAAAACCTATCAATGTTATTTGTCTAGAAATCGAATACCCTGCACTAAGTTTTAACCTGCATCGCGTGGGCAGTTTACAAATATGTATGTAATTCACGAACGCCTTTGTGGAGATCCTTGGGGGAGGCCTATGTCCAGCAGTGGCCGTCTTTTGGCTGAAATGATGAATATGATGATGAAATCACAAACACAAATGACACAAAGCAACTGGCCTGATCCCGGATTCGGATTTGAACCGGGGACCCGTGATCTAAAGGCGTTATCCAACCCCTAAACTAACGGGGATGTTGATGTCAATACCGTACATTTGTATTTCCATTCCAGCTACTTAATTAGGGAGCCTACTCGTATTCCAGTATAGTAAAATTCCGATCCCATTTTGCCTGTGGACTGCAGTAGTCTAAAATTGCGCACGACAAATGGATGACCGCGAACAAAGAAAGTTACGATTGGACGCTTCTCTGCTCATCTGATTGTACACCTGGACAAATTTGGATTGTCTCCCAAAGTTTTACAGCCACTACGAAACGCGAATACAAATTATTTGGCTGGAATCGTAAAATGCAAACACGCCGCACACATATTTGCGGAGCGTAAACAAATATTGCTTTTGTTAAGTTTCGGTGCTTTGTTTTCGGGATTGATGGAAGTTTGTGAACTTTTCGAATTCTACTGACGTTCTCGCAGACACAATCGTACATTTATTTTAGTTCTTTTGCTGTTACATTTACCAATCTGATAAAATGTTAGTGATATTTATTTTACAACAAAAAAAGTTGTGATCATCGCGGTTCTTTTAGCAAATGTCCAATGGCACCCACTGTGGAGCTATATATAAATCTTACACCACTGAATATAAAATATATAAGTCTTTTATCAGCAAACAGTCTATGGATCTCTATCTAAAGACTGTTTGCCAGACCTTTGCATCGAAACACCTTCGAGTTTCGATGCAAAGGTCGACTTTAGAATCCGACACAATATTGTTGCAGTTGCGGTGCAAAATGTAGCTAGTTATGTTGGAGGTACTTCTATTAGTTGCAAGTAAGTCTGGCTTTATATTGGTCATTAAACATATTTAAAAAAAAAAAGTTTATTTGAAGCTACCCGACCACTACCACTACCAAAGCCGCATTGTTTTAAATTATGTGTAACATTAAATCTATTGTATAACTACATATTTTGAGGTCATTACAATTTAAGTGAATCACAACAAAACTACGTTCTTTTATAGTTTGAAGACTAAACAAGAGATTTCAATAAAAATTTGCATCGCAAGGAAATAAACTAGAAAGTTGTAAGAAAGTTTTGCAACTTGGTAAGACAGAAAATTAATGCTTCACAACTTTGAGAACGATTGCAAAAAATATATATTTACATGAACAAAACCACTAAACAGTAAAAGTATTGTAAAGAAGAATTATATATACTTAATAGTTGTTTTGCATTGTTCATATGACAATATATGTAATGCCATTTCACAAATCCATAAAAATAGTAAAGCATATTTGTTAATTTTATGTAAACATGTCGAACCTTAGGTTTGTCAGTAAAAAAGGTTTCTGGTTTAACCAGGGTCACGTTTAACCAGGTTTCACTGTAAATTTAGCTGGCCACGTAGGCCAAAGAATGGTTGGCCGTTGGGGTATGAATAAAACTCAGCTCTTTACAAGTTGTATCGGTTCCATTACTTTTTCAAATTTGTTTATAAAATTATTAAAATTTGTTCATAAATTAGCATCAAATCTAGGCGTAATTACAACATTAATTTTGATCGCACAATAATGTATGGTTCCATTTTCAAACGTAATCCTCGAAAATCCGTTCAAACGTTTTTGATCAGCCAAACTGACACACTCGCATAATCCGTTCATGATACGGTAAAAATCGCGACTGCGATCGCTCTTTTGAAAGCGTTCTGATGTATTTTCGTTGAGTTGAAAACTTTTGCAATACCAGAGAACAGCTCAACCCTAAATTCCGACGTAGTGTCGCCAAAATTTATCGGAATTTGTCGATATCCGCTGGTGATTGAAGATTACCTTTTATATGATATCGATTTAAATTTTATATTCCGTGTATACGAGTATGGCACCAAATGCTGTACTCGTAGATACAGTATTACGATATAGTATTATTTAAATATCTTACAATTGAGGCCTTGTTCATGTGATAATGGAAACAGAATAGATAGTGTCACCAATAGATACCACATTGAGAGCGAACTTATTTTTTAAATCTCTTTTTTGTAATCGGGCCCACATAGGACTAGGACTACCTTGGATGTGCCGTATTTGGATCACGGGTCACCGGTTCGAATCCGGGGTCAGGCCGGTGTCTTTTTGTAAGACAGAAATACTGTCATTAACTTAACTTACTCGTCATTAAAATCTGGGTGTAATTTGTATACGTGATTTATTTATTTATTTATTTGGACAATGTAACAGAAAATAATCAGAAAAATAATAAAATATAAACATGCACCCACGGCTAGATTAAATTCCAAAAGGCATTGACACATCATTATAAAACATAATAAAAGTTAAAGTTAATTAAAGTAAAAGCTTCCTAGCTAACAGTTTAGTTTTCATCAAATTTAGAAAGGTATTGACATAATATCATTGTAAAACATAATAAAAGTTATAGTTAATAAAATTAGCTAGTTTCAAGTAAAGCATCAAAACTTTTTAGCTCTTACAAATTTTATTATTTAAAATATAAAAAGTTAATTTACAGTATTATTTCTATGTTAAATTATATATACAATTAATAAGATACCTGCTGGCCAAGACATTTCCTTTATTTTGTCACAAATCACTCAACTAAGCAGCTATGGATTCTGTGAAACAATCACTTGATAACTTAAGTGCAAATTTCCATAAACGAATGGCTGATTTTGAAGCGGAGCTGCGAAAAAATCCAGGCACATCTTCCAGTACAGCAAACTTGGCCACGGATTTCGCCAATTTTAAGAGCTTCACCTTGCAATGTCTCAGTGGTTTGCAAGAGCAGATTGCTATGGTGAGTTCAACCTTGGACTGCATGGAGACAAGAGGAAGACGGAAGATGCTACTACTGCATGGTATCCATGAAGAAAGCAAAGAGCATGTGTCAACTACAGTGGTGCAGCTGGTCCGTGATAAACTGAAGATTGATGGTTTCAGTACATCCCATTTCAAATTCTGTCGGCGGCTAGGGCACCCTAGTTCAACAGGAAGGGCCCGTCCCATAGTGTGCAAATTTCAGGATACAGTCATCCGTAATAAGGTATGGTTCTCCAAGACGAATCTCAAAGGCACAGGGTATACAATGTCAGATTTTTTAAATAAAGTGCGCCACAATGCCTTTTTGTTAGCCCGCGAGAAAGTCGGTGTATCCAAGTGCTGGACCCGTGAAGGCATTATTCACATACAGGCGTCAGATGGTGTGGTGCATCGAGCCACCAATATAAACGAGGTGAACAGCATAGTACAACAAGCAGTCTCGTCGCCGGTGGTTTTAGCAGCGCCTACGCCTGTTAAGATTGCAAAGCCGAAGCGGGGCGCCGTAACAAAAAAATAACTTGCTTTTTCCGTTAGATTGGCATGCAAATTGGCTTGAAGTTGTAACTTCTGTTTTCATTGAATAAGTACTTGTAATTGAAGGTAGTCTGATGGTTACAACCCATAATGTTTTGCTACAAATTGTAAAATCCACCATTGTCGTTAGTTATTCTTCATAATTATTCTTCATTTTACCAATTAACTATTTATACTAACTAATTACTATTGTATGTACTATAGGATGTAGCAAACTGTCACTTTCACGCTTCTGTTTGCTTTTCATTTTTATTTCTTCTCGCGGTGGCAATTCGTGTTACGAATGCATTTCTGCCAGTGGCAAAAATGCAATCGTTATACACTGTTTGTTTATTCTTGGCCGGTGGGTGTTTAAATTGGTTGATAAACCCGTGTATTTATTAACTATACTTATTATATAAATATATTTATTTATATATATTATATATATATATATATTTTAATTGTTATTGATGTCTGCCTGTAGTGATAGTGATCATAGTAATGTAGATGTTTACTTTTCCGCTGACAATAGCAGTAGTAGTGCTGACAGCTTTGTCAGCATACAATCTCTCTCTGAAACTCTAACTGCCACTTTCTCCGATGTAACTAAAAACTTTAATGCTGTCCACATTAATGCCCAAAGTGTCCCGGCTCACTTTCCTGATATGCTGGCCAGCTTCGACTGTAAGAATATCCATGCAATTCTTGTAACTGAATCATGGTTTAAACCATGTCTTCCAACAATTTCGTACAATATCCCAGGTTTTCACCTCATTAGAAATGATCGTTCTGTTGGCAGAGGTGGCGGAGTTGCGATCTACCTACGCACACATATCCCATTCACAGTTATAGATATTTCGGCGCAGCCACCTCCGCAAAATGCAGGCGAACATCTTTTCTTAGAAATCATGCTCCAAAATAAGAAACTTCTTCTCGGTGTATTTTACTGTCCCTCTTCACATATAGACTACTTCTCTTCATTTGATATCATCTTAGAAAAACTGACCCCTTCTTACAGTCATTCTATAATCTTAGGCGACTTCAATACTTGCCTTCTTCAACAAAATCCCCGTTGTTCTAGACTACGTTCTATTGTCGCTTCCTATAACCTTTCCATCCTTCCCCTTGACGCTACCCATCATTTTCCTAACTGTACCCCGTCTCTTCTTGACCTTATTCTTGTCTCCTCTCTTACACATGTAGCTAAGTACGGTCAATACACAGCAGATGCTTTTTCTTATCATGACCTGATTTTCCTTTCCTATAAAGTTCAACCTCCCAAACCTAAAGCCAAGATCCTAATGCAGCGTAATTTCAGTGGCATGAATATGGACTATCTTTTAAACCATGCTCGCGACACAGACTGGACTTTGGTAGAATCTGCTAACTGTATTGACGACAAAGTTAGTCAATACACCTCCCTTTTGATACAGCTTTATGACAAGCATGCTCCCTTCCGAGCTATAAAAATGAAGCACTTCCCTGCTCCTTGGCTTACTGAGGACATTAAGAAGCTGATGGCGAAAAAGATAGCATTCAAAAGCAGGTACAAAATTAGACCTACTGACATTAATAAAACTAAATATATAGAAGTAAGAAATCACTGCAATAAGGTGTGTAGAAATGCGCAACGCCAACATATCCACGAGTCAATTCAAAACGGAGAGCCATCTAAGGTATGGAAATTCCTCCGTGCAATGGGAGTTGGCAAATCAAGACAAAATGCAGCCCCTACAGATTTAAATATTGGTTCACTGAACAAACATTTCTCATCTTCGTCCAATATTAATGCGACAACAAAACACAATACATTAAATTATCTTTCATCTTTGCCGATCCCTGAATATCCCAGTCTCATCTTTGATCAGTTAACCGATTGTGATGTTAAGAAGAGCATAGATTCAATAACCTCCAATGCTGTTGGCAGTGACTGTGTTAGCCGAAACATGATTCTACCCATTCTTGACGTAATCCTTCCTATCATCACACATATCCTAAATTATTCCTTATCCTATGGTGTTTTCCCATCTCTCTGGAAAGAGGCACAAATTACTCCTATTCCCAAAAAACACAATCCTGCATCACTATCTGAATACCGCCCCATTTCCATTCTCCCATTCCTGTCCAAAGTCCTTGAGCGCCTTGTTCATGCACAACTCCTCAATTTCCTGAACAAAAATGAGCTCCTAAACCCGTACCAATCCGGATTCCGTCAAGGCCATAGCACAGTCACTGCGCTTGTAAGCATTACCGATGATATCAGACTGGCAATGGAGAATGGCAAATTAACCGTCCTGACATTGCTTGATTTTAGTAATGCCTTTAACACAGTAGATTTTGACATACTAATAGGTATCCTTAGCTCACTTAACATATCTCCAACGGCTACTGATCGGTTTCGTAGTTACCTGTTTGGGCGCCGACAACGTGTACGTATTGAAGATACTTATTCTTCATGGTGCGACACTAGTGCAGGCATACCACAGGGTGGCGTGCTATCCCCATTACTTTTCGCAGTTTTTATCAATTCCATTTCCCATCAACTACACTCTTCCTACCACCTTTATGCAGATGATTTACAGATTTACTCACATGCTCCTCTCACTAGACTGTCAGAAGCGGTGGATGCGACGAATGCTGACCTTACGCATATAAGTACTTGGGGCACAAACTACGGATTGACTGTTAATCCATCAAAAAGTCAGGTTATTGTTATCGGCAGTCCTAAACTGACTCCTCGTATTGACTGGGCTCATATTCCTCAAATAACCTATGAAGGAAACGTAATACCTTTTGCCGATAAGGTAAAAAATCTAGGAATTATAATTGACAAAAATTTTACCTGGGTCCCGCAGCTCTAAGAAACTAGCCGTAAAATTTTCTCGTCTGCAGGCTCTTTACGGCGACTCAGGAACTTCCTACCAATTGCCACTAAAATTACGCTTGCACAGTCCCTTCTTCTTCCTATACTTGACTATGCTGATGCCAGCTATCCTGATCTCACTGTGGAGCAATTTAATAAACTTGAGCGACTTCAAAACTTTTGCATTCGATTCATATTTGGTCTACGCAAGTATGATCACATCTCGGAATTTCGTAACAAGCTCAAGTGGTTACCTATCCGTCTTCGCCGGGATTTACATATATTAAGTCTTCTTCACAATATACTTTTCAGTCCAGCAATCCCCGGTTATCTTTCTGAACGTTTCGTGTTCCTGACTGACACGCATGATAAGTTTTTACGATCAACGGAGAACCTGATATTAAATATGCCAGTGCATTCTTCAAAATTCTTTGACCAGTCCTTTACGGTTACTTCCATCCGCTTGTGGAATGCATTGCCGCAAAATATCCGACAAGCTCATTCATTGTCAAAATTTAAGAGACTAGTCATAGATCACTATCTCACAAAAACGGTTTAGTCTTCTCCTTTGCTGTGTACACTATCTATACGGATTATTATTACGATTACGAATATAAATATGTATGTGTATTTGTGTATGTTTGTATATATATATATACATGTGTGTGTGTGTGTGTGTGTGTGTGTGTGTGTGTGTGCGTGCGTGGGTGTGTGTGTGTGCGTGGGTGTGTGTGTGTGTGCGTATGTGTGTGTGGTGTGTGTATATGTTTACATTTGTATTATTTATTTATACTTATAATTTTTTTTTTTTATTACTATTTGCTTTTGTTTGGAACGTCCCACGATATATTTAAATTAGAGAACTCTCCTTGATGCCTTGTGTGGGTTGCCTGGAAGAGATTGCTCTTTAGCGATAAGGCCGCCTGTTGTACAGGTCACATAAAAATGTATATTGTCGTAAGATGTTAATGTTGTGTTTGTTGTACAATAAAGTGTTTTCTATTCTATTCTATTCTAACAGGTCTGTTTCAGGATGTTGCGAATTCTAGTTTTAAATGCGGTAAGACTAGGGTTGAAAATGTCTAAATCCGCGTTATTCATAGACATCTCGTTATATAAACGACACATTCTTGTAATAGGATTGTAATACGAAGTATTATTAACATAAGTTCGTAAGGAAAATGTACGATCAGGAACACGCATGTTACGCCTGGTGTTAATGGTAAGAGTACTTAATAAGTATGAGGTTTATGTTTATGTTCCAGGTTCAAATGCAGTCTGAAAAGGTTCTTTTTGTAAAACAGAGATATTTGCTTTGGGCCGAGATGACACTGAAATGTTATAATTGTAGGTACGTAATTATTATCTAATAATATAAAAAAATATATAATATTAAAATTATATAATTATGGAACTCCTTTGAATCGGCTTCACTAATTTTCATGTTTTTTCGTGCATATTTTGTAGGTCTAAGAATAGGCTCTATTTAAATATATTTTACTAGCTTTTGCGCGCGGCTTCGCCCGCCGTGCTTATCACTTTAAATATTTTTTATGAACATACAAGCGGTTATAGTGACAAAACTATGATAGTTAGATATGTGCTCTCGCACGTACCTACTACATCATTTTGTTCTATTGTCAATAGTTTTTTCAGCGCACGCATAAATAAGTTTTCGATTTTACACCTTGGGTTACAAAATAGCAATTTTCATACGGATCCCTAATTCTTTTAAAAATAAAATATAGCTTATAACTTTCCTCGATAAATGGACTATCTAACACTGAAAGATTTTTTAAATCGGACCAGCAGTTCCTGAGATTAGCGCGTTCAAACAACCAAACTCTGCAGCTTTATAATATTAGTATAGATGTGGCGAAACAACGTTTGCCGGGTCAGCTAATTTTTGAATATCTTTTTTTACTGTATGAATACCGCGAGTATAAACCAGCCGCAATTAAATGAAAAGAGTATGCTAATTACCTCATTGGCCTACTTGTACCTGAAGAAGAAGTCGGGCCGACTTAACAGTTGGTCATCTGGACTGAGAATTAATTGAGATAATCCCACAATCAACATTAGGCGGGACATTTGCCTGTTTGTGTTATCTATTTCCTGCCTTTTATTCGAAAACATTGTGACACCACCCTATTGTATGTGTAGTTATAAGTCATATTATATCCTGGCAGAGTCTTCATATGAGGTTGCTCGATTGATGGATAAATACTGATCTATTAATATGAAGCAACAGTTTATCTTGCGAACAATAATGAATACATTTATAATCATCATCATCATCTTCGCGTTATATCCCGGTTGCAGTCCAAACTCTCGCTTCTGCGCCCGGGGTCCGCTTATGTGAAAGGTCACTTCTCACAAGTGCCGGGCGAAGCTCTTGCGCGCCGTTATGCGGCGGCGCCCTAGCCCTTAGCCGATATCGTATTCTTCCTCTTTCCATACTGATTTGGTAGATTTGGCTTTTACGGGGGGCGACTGCCGTCTGACTCCCCAACCCCAAAAGGAAAGCCGTCGTCAGAGCCTCGTCCGTTATTCAGCAGGGCGCGCCGACTTGCAGGTGAGGTTGACTTGGGCCCCGAAGATGTTGGTAGGTGGTTTTTTTTTTTTTTTTATGAAAGATGGAGGCAAACTAGCAAGCGGGTCACCTGATGGTAAGTGATCACCGCCGCCCATGGACACCCACAACACCAGAGGGGTTGCAAGTGCGTTGCCGGCCTTTATTTTCCCCTCCCCAGGGGCGGGGGAGGGGGGTTGGGCCTCCGGCCCTCTCGCTCACCGAACGAAGCTCAGTGGCTAAAAGCTACTACTCAAAAGTCGGTCTTCTGCGATAGTGTGGTACTTACCCGGTCGAGCCGGCCCATTCATGCTGCGAACAGCGTGGCTCTACCACAAAAAGATGGTTGCCACAAAAGGATGTTGGTTTACACCCCGATTACATTTATAATATGAATTATAACTACACAAACAACAACCCCATTCCATCCTGAGCGTCGTAATAGCCGACTAAAGGAAATGGCAAGGCCGAAAACCTAGCCGTAAATAATAATAAAGCCGAAGGAAAACTTGATACGAAACCCTGTGAAAACCAATCTGGCCAGCGTAACGCTGTAGGCTTATTACTCTCCATGTGATGGGAGGAGGCCCGACTCAGCAGTGGGTCATTTATAGGTTAAGCGGTAGTAGTAGTAGTTTTTAAATAGCTTTCAGCTGCATGAATACCGCGGGTATAACCTAGCTGCAATAGAAGGAAAACTAAATTTGAAATGCTGTGCCCTCTATGTGATCTGCCTGGCATAGTAGGCATTACCCTTTCTGTAACTACAGGAGGCCGGAAAAGTTGGTAATCTATGTATCTCTGTGTATAAGTTATTTGATTGGCCCTGTCAAGGCCTATTCGTCATTCATTGCGTAAACGTGTAGCCTGTTTCTCTCATCTTCTTAATGTCTAGGCTATCTTCAACCTATAACTCAGTGTCTGCAAAAGTGGATCTATTTAATGATTCACTGCCGAAATATCGAAGGCTGGTTCTATCGTTACTGCGCTGACAATAGAACCAGTTTCCGTATTCCACATTAGTACACAATTTTGTTTTTTTTGTTTGTTTGTTTAGTTTATTTTGTTTTACTAAGTATTGTTTTACTACCTATAGTTTGCTTAAGTTACCGTTCCATTATACAAGCTTGTTGTGGCACCTTAAGTTATTGTGCATTTACCCTATATGATTAAGATCTATCTTTTTGTTAATAATAATGTAACAATTACTGGTTGTCCTAAATGAATAAATAAATAAATAAATCTTGCGAACTTCCTCTCACTATGCTGTTTAGTGCTTTTTGTAAACAAGACCAATAATAAAAAAAAACCTCTACTGAGTTTCTTGCCGGCTCTTCTCTGTAGAGCAGCCTTCCGAACCGGTGGTAGTTTCGGCATGAATGTGAGTGAACGCAGGGATTGTGAGCGATCAGGGCAGATGGAGGGATTGTAGGAGTGAGGAGTTGTGTGAAAGGTGTGAATGTAGGTATGACGACTGAATGGTATAAAAAAACTATGATTATTAAGAAAATGTTTGTGTTTTTATGAATCATGGCAACACTATTGTGTAAGGCAACACTTCGGCGCGTCTAATAAAACCTCCGTTCCTGAATATGTTGTCACAGCATCAACTTTATGACTTTAGTTTTGTTCTCAGTCTGGCGATGCGAGAACTTTTACAGTGATGAAGCCGTTTTAGAGCAGTCTTTTTGTAATGTGTCAAGTGCAGCGTAATAAAAAATGATATATGACTGAGGGCGATAATCTTGCACACCTACTTGCGCGGTTAAGTTTTAGATATTGAGGATTTTTTTTGTTAATAGAACTGTATCATCACGACGCGTTTTGTGTGAAGGTTTCCCTGTAGCCCTACTTTTAGTGGGATTTTCTCTTGTATACAGATTGTACCTAAACCCCTATAGCAATAACGAAAGAATCTATAGCACAGCACTATCATTAGATATCAGGCGAAATTAAGCAAACATTCTTAAAATGTTGGTCACTGCTTGGTGAGAAATTTGCCATAGTCTAAGAAATGGGCCCAGAAAACCGAAGAACCATAATGGAACTCAATTTAATAAACTTTATGATAATAATTACGACTTAATTATGTCTTAGATTTTCACGAACCTTCCCGACTTCTCAATGGCCGGGGACATAGATCTCTCTCAGAACTAACTTAACTTAACCTACCCCATAAAATTCACGAGTCCAATCACCCAGAGATTTTATTATGACGCGATGACGGCCCAACCAAGAACGCCGTCTAAGCCAGGGGCCTTATTTCTCGTCCGAGTCTGATCTAGAGTCACCTTAAATTCTTCCTCCAACCACGTCCACCACGTCAGATTGCGATAAATAATATCTTGACGGTTCTGATCGTGTTGTTTTATTGCTGTAAATGTTCTAATCGTATTATTTTATTTAAATTCCAACGTCATCCCGCGACCACCGACACTGAAGTATTTGAAACGCTGGGATTTAAATAAAAGAACACGACTACAACCATTATGACATCATTTACCGCAATGTGCAAAGATCGTAAAACCTAAGACATCATCGTGTTTTATTTAAACCCCAACTTTTTACCACCGCGACCACAGACACTGCCTAAATGTCTGAAGCGTTGGGATTTAAATAAAACAACGTGGCTCGAACCGCCAAGACTTCATTATCCGCAATAATAACGACTGCTAGTTGGTTGGTTTTCACTGTAACCCCTGATTAGTAGAAAAAACTGATTTAGAAAAGCATTTAGTACTCCTTTATACCTCAAGATAGAAAGCCACTTTATACATAGAACTGCTTCTTATAGACTTATTGTTACTCCCTGACATACTGCCTGGTAAATATTGAAGGACTAGATAAGTAAATTGTAATTTATAACCAATAATAACACAATAGAAATATAATGTTGATTAACTACTCAGTAAATCTCAATTAAATTGGTGTAGTTTATTCACAAATTTTTGGTCCCCGTAATTAATTTTTTTTTCTATATTCTGTAGCAGAATCCATTATCCTCCTTCCGTACATATGTATAGTGTTTTACCAGTCACCCTGTGAATGTTTTTCATATGTAGTTTTTTTTTAACCCGAATAAAGATAAGGCACATGCGAATAAAATAATATAAAATATGATGGTATTGAAATATCCATATATAGTTATATTTAATTATTTTTATTGAAACTAGAATATTTTATCATATTTATTATTTTTAATAATATTTATAGGGTGACCACTACTTTCATTGGCTTCGCCAGATTTTCAAGAATCAAATCCAAACCGCTTGCACAGATGTAATATTGCATAGAACAAGTCAGGCCGCATTTATGGAGCCGTTGGCGCCAAGAATATGTGGGTTAATGCAACAACGCACCAAATGGGTTATATTCATATTATATTTATTTATTTTATTTCAACTTTTTTTATCGCAAAAGTATACACTTACAAAAAAAAAGAATCATATACCTCCTCTTTCAATTAATCAAACAAGGGGACGCATTTCATACAATTCGTTTCTCATTTATTTAAATCAGTATACTAAAGTATCAATAGCAATATCGATATTACTCTATAATTCGGAGCATATACAAACAATAGCTATAATTCTTCGATCTTTGGCTAGTATTTACATAATTCAGCTTGTATTTGGCATCCCGTTTGTCAATAGCTGTAACGCCCTCACTTCCATTTCGTTATTATTGTATGAATACATTGAATGGTGCATCTATTTTATTTGCAAGTTAGTAAATCCGCGAGTTATAGTTGTGTGTAAAATAAGATATATTTTTTTATCAATAAATGTAGGACACGCGAGAAAAATGCAAGTATTATGATAACGTGTTTTAGTCAAGTAAAATGTCCTGTTTCACTGTTTTCACACTCCTGTGTCACATTCCTGTGTTGAGGGGATACGCTTAGAATACGCAGTGTCACCAACACATACCATCCCGAGGGTGTCATAAGAGGCGACTAAGGGAACGCAAGAGGCAAATCACCTGGCCGCAAGAGAAGGAAAAATTGATAGAAACCATATCAGTGCCAAGCCGTCTTGCAAGCGTGGCACAGTAAGTTAATTTCCCTCCATGAATTCGTAGGAGGTCTGACTCAGTAGTGGGACAATCATAGGCTGAAACCACTGAACATTAAAATAAGCATTTAACACCTTGTTGCAAGTTTCGTTGTATCAAATCCAATCACAGTACCTTTATTACCACTCCACTCTCCTTCCAACAATTACTAGCTACCAGGTACTAGACGATCACGTAAATATAAATATCAAATCAATACCCTTATTTACGTTTTCCTATAAAAAATACTCACGTCCATAACTCACCGCTCCAAACGTTACAATTTCCAATTTCGCATCAATGGCTGTGATTTAAGTATTTCCCGTATCATTTGTTTCTCCTGTGCCTCAATATAGCGTTTTTATTTTGTTTGTTCCTATTTATGCTACTTTCAATTCGGTACAAATATATTTTCAAAAATGAAACAGATTTTTTTAATTTCAGGGAAATTTAAACGGTTTTAATTGAAGTGCACCGATTTAAGGATTTAATTCTGACCTGGATCTTGATGAGTATAAATGGTAAATATCTAAAACCTCCACGATAAAGTACAAGACATTAACATTGGAAAGTCAAAAGCAAAAATAGAATTACTACCACTTCACTAGATAGAAAAAATAATCGAAAACTGCACTACTTAGCACATTTAAACATGGATTACTTAGAAAACAGCCTAAAAATTCCACACAAATGATACTAGATTTTCAATTTATATTTTACTAGCGACCCGTCCCGGCTTCGCACGGGTGCAATGATGAACATCTAAATTTAGCAGTGTTTCTCTACAGTATTATGCATGTAGGTACTATACATATAAACCTTCCTCTTGAATCACTCTATCTATTAAAAAAACCGCTTCAAAATCCATTGCGATATTTTCAAAGATTTAAGCATACATAGGGACGGACAGACGACAGCGACTTTGTTTTATACTATGTAGTGATTAGTATCAAGGAAAGCATTTTTTAGCTAATGCAAAATTCTCCCAATAAACAGAAAGACGACTGGTAGCCAGTATTTGATGAGCGGCGTTGGTAGCGCCGCCCGCACCGTTAGATAACCTCGCTTTAAGATTTTTTAGAGCTTGCAGAATTAGCCGACTCTTCTCAGTAAAGTTGCATTCCGAGGCAGTGGTGAATGGTACATTTAAATATATTTTTTCAATTGTTACAGATGGCTAAGCACTTACCCCACCTGATTAAATGATTTTTGATTTTGTGTTTGATTTATAATTATCAATTTTAATATTTATTTACGTCGTCGGATCGTTACTTAGCTTATAATACTTAATTTTCATTGTCCTTCTCAATATGTCTGTATGTAGTCGCAATATACCAATTGTAGTTTAAAATTAAGTAAATATAATTAACAGGCCGATTTGAAATTTGGCTGCTTAGAAAAAAGCCGCACATTTTATTTAGTTAAATTGCTTTCCTTTGTAACATCCCCTTCATAAGAACATGCGTGGCCCGGTGCCTCTAACACAGATTTGTTTTTAAGATGTGACGTTTATTTGGAGTTTGCTTCAGGCTATGTTGCTCATTTTTTGTTTACTCATTCATATACGATTTATAGACGTCTCAAAATTCTCTCATAACTGGGCTTTTCGATATTGAGTTTGATATTTGCCAGTATATAAAAAATGATATATTAAAAGTGTAGTACTTAGTATTGCAGGTCAGTGTAGTTATTATAAGTATTGTAATATTCAATATTTAAGTAACGACTACTGGGTGTATTTTCACGCAGAAAATTAAAGGAAGATGATGGGTGACTTCATATAATTTTATTTTGTCTTATAACGAACTTGTAACTTACCACAAAAAATAATTACTACGCTCTACGCACTAAGCTTGAAGACGATGATTATATGTATATAGTTTCGTCTCAGGGTTTCGCGATAAATACACATTGCTCCCGTAACCATGACTGCTGCAAAGCATTCGAAACGTCAGCCATTAAATAATGCAAAATACACGTGATTAATCCAATAAAAGTGTTTAATTTCAATGTACCTTTATTTATTTTTGTCGACCTATATTTAAACGTAATGAACAATTGCCTAGTTCTATTTATTTATTATCATATTCAATCCATGGGTTCTGTATTTCATAATGACGTCAAATATATCGCTAGTTTGTATCTTACCTAAAACCCTTACTAAAAAAGGATACTGATTGAATCAAATATTTACATCAAACAAAGCTGAAAACATTACTTCCAAAGCAAAACAACAAAAAGTGAAAAATTGACAAAAAGTGAAACCAAATATTCAAATTCATTTTTGATTGCTCACTCAGATGAAAGTGATGTCATATCCGCTCGGTGTATTTTAACAAGCAGAAACACTCGCGTCGGCATCGACGCAAAACATCATTCATTACAGTACTGACAATAAGCTTGTGCAGACATAGCAACATAATGTTGCTTCTACGGCAACAAAGGGCAACTAAAAAGCTGCCACCTTAAGAACAATGAACAACAAAATATTGCCTTTTAGCGGTTTGCAATACTACTCAGCCTATACATGACCCACTAAGGTAATAAACCTACTCTGTGCCACGCTGGCCAGACGGGTTGGCACCGGGTTTGGTATCAAGTTTTCTTTCTCTTGCGGCGGGGTATTGGCCTTGTAATTTCCTTTTGTCGGTTCTTACGACACCCTCAGGATGAAATGGGGTGGCGACACTATGTATTCTAAATCAGTCGTCACATGGATAGTCACCAGCATCTTAACTCGTATACATGTATGTTCAGGGTGCTTAGCCGGTGTTTGCTGGCATTTATGCATCCCAGGAACTAATCTATAGGATCCTAGGATTAAGGGCCCCCGCGCATTTAGGCGGCCAGGCAGCGCGGCCAGTCGCGCGGCCTGGCCGCATAGTGCGCGGATTGGTCGCGGCGGCCAATAGGCCGCGTATGTGACGAGATGTTTTTCGCTGGCCGCGCGACCAAAACTTGGCCGTGCGGCCTGGCCGCGTAATGCGCGCAGCTATATACATCGTAGAATAATTAGTTGGCCGCAGCGACTTGGCCGCGCGGCCTGGCCGCATAATGCGCGGAGGCCCTTAGTCTCTCCTATTACATCGAACGACGAGTATAATTTTCAAGATATTATAGACTTGACACAGGGTTTGTATCGACTTTTCCTTCTCTTGCGGTTAAGTTGCTCGCCTATTGCAACACTCTCAGGTTTAGTGAAATTAGGTATCTAAATCAATTCATAGAGGCTTTTAACCCATAATAAAAGATATTAAGTGTAACAATAGTAGGAATTCTAGTAAAAAGTATCCTGTCTGTTACCAATAGTCGCTATGTCTGCACAGGTATACCTACCTAAATAGATTACGTGACGTCACAAAAAGTGCAGAACACATCATTTTTCCGGCCCTCGTTTCTCCGTAATACAATAATCAAAGGTATATGAGGGGTGGAATCAAACGTCTACATATGCGAGCGATAAAAGAAGTGTGCGAAGTAAGATTTGAGGATCGGGGTCACAGTAGGGCTGTAGCAGTTTATAAAAAGAACTAGATTGAATCCATAATAGAAATTGGTTTCGGTTAACAATTCAATAGACTTATACTACTACATAACCCATAAATGTACCCATTGCTGAGTCGGGCTTCCTCCTATTACATCACTATCACTATCACTACATAGTATAAAACAAAGTCGCTGTCGTCTGTCCGTCCCTATGTATGCTTAAATCTTCAAAACTACGCAACGGATTTTGAAGCGGTTTTTATTAATAGATAGAGTGATTCAAGAGGAATGTTTTTATGTCATTATTGCGCGTGCGAAGCCGGGGCGGGTCGCTAGTAGAAGATAATTAACGTTTTATGCCACGTTGGCTCAAGATTTCCGTATATTGCGGCCAGATTATCGCCGTTGTTATTTCCTTTTGTCAGCTTTACGACACCCTCAGGATGGAGTTGACTTTAGAAAACATTGTGTATTCTTAATCTATCACCACACAGACAAGAAATAATTCAATTATCCCTAAAAGCAATCTGGTATGACATGTATTGAAGCTATCAGGAAGTATGAAATGAGTTCAGGTATCATCATAATCATTTCAGCCAAAAGACGTCCACTGCTGGACATAGGCCTCCCCCAAGGATTTCCACAAAGGCCGGTCCTGGGCCGCCCGCATCCACTGCTTTCCGGCGAACTTAACCAGGTCGTCGGTCCACCGTGTGGGAGGCCTACCAGCACTGCGCCTTTTGGAACGCGGTGAGATGTAAATAAATCATCATTGTCATGATTTCACCTCCTTCAGTTAATTACTGTGGAATTAGCCTGCCGTTTATATGCCAGATCGATGGATATTTAATATTGGCTAGGTCTTGGACTGTCATTTTCTTTAATCCACTACCGATACCCTCATGGCAGAAATGGGATTTCTCAGTCAGTCAACACGACACTGTGTTTTCTCAGTCAGTCAACACGCGAACTAAATAATATGGTAATATTAATTTGTATAAAACTAACTTGCAAATAATTAAGTTATTAAAATATTGTTTTCCATCACAATAACCGACATTCAAGTACCAGGGCTGCAGAGATCTCAGCAGCTGTCACACATGATATAAGCCAGCAAAAAGCGGAAAGTGGGCCCCCAACGGATTTGCTCGATCCCCTGGCGCCTACCAGGCTCACATGATAATGCGAAATGTAATTTTGATATTAAACCTTTGCCAAACATAAAAGAGATTTTTAGCTTCTCCGGAGCCTCGACGACTGCACCGCAAATTAGTTTTCCCGGAGATTGTTTGGCCGTCGAAGCTTTTTTATTTACTTTGCGTTAACATTTATGAGGTTTGCGTCGTCGTCGGCGAAAACATTTGTATTACATTTTAATAGTCGGGTAACTAACAGCGTATGAAAACATAAACAGACCCGGAGTTCTTTCACCCACAAATTGTTTGCACAAAAATGAGAAAACGTTCACGCGAGAAATATTTCGTTTAAAAGTATTGTTTATGTTCACCGTAACATGCAAATTGAATAAAAAGACTACGAGAGTTTCGCTCATATGCCGTTGAAAGTTGCCTGTAATTAATTAAAAGCTTAGGTGGTACCATTATGGGTTTTATGCTAATAGACGGCGGCTAATATGAGAGCCTTCAAAGGGTCTCGCACACGGGCGGAACATAAAATTTCAGCGGAGCGTACGCCACAAAGCGCGAACCGGCCGGCGCACCATGTAGATTAGATTAGCGAGCATGTTTTGTTTTCCTTTTAAACGATCCCTTTGCTTTGCTGATATCCTGGTATTTCTATTAATGTTTTGAAGGAATAAATTGGATTTATTAATTGCCATATCTGTGGCGGTGGATTTAGAAGACATAGAGTCACCACTCCATTCCATCCTGAGGGTGTCTTAAGAGCCGACAAAACGAAATGGCAAGGCCGATAACCAAGCTGTAAGAGAAGGTACACTTGACACAATACCCTGTATAACCCGTCTGGGCAGCGTGGCACAGCTAAGTAGAGTTAATTACGAATAATCTATACTAATATATAAAGCTGCAGAGTTTGTTTGTTTGTTTGTTTGAACGCGCTAATCTAAGGAACTACTGGTCCGATTTCAAAAATTCTTTCAGTGTTAGATAGTCCATTTATCGAGGAAGGTTATAGGCTATATTTTATTTTCAAAAGAATTAGGGATCCGTATGAAAATTGCGATTTTGTAAACCAAGGTGTAAAATCGAAAACCTATTTATGCGTGCGCTGCAAAAACTATTGACAATAGAACAAAATGATGTACTACGGGTTTGTAGGTCTTATAAAGATCTACTAAAGATCTAAAAAAGTCCCCAAGAGCACATATGTAACTATCATAGTTTAGTCACAATAACCGCTTTTATGTTCGCACGGGTTCGAAGCCCACGAGGGCGAAGCCGCGCGCTAAAGCTTTATTATAATCGAGTATCAAACATACTAAATTAATCTTTATAATAGTAATTATATATTTGATAGTAATATTTTATTAGGAAATCCTCATGGATCATTGGCAACGATGTAACACAATTAAATTTTATTTGTTCAATGGGCATTGCTATGAAATAGCATTCGTTTAGCGTGATTGTTCATTGCGTGATGCACAATATGCATGCAGCCTGTGTGGGTGGAGGGGTGAGACAGGGGGGCGGGGTCTAGGACCAGTTAAATTGAGCACCGCTACGCCCAGACTCATTTCCTCCATCCACCATTGTGCTCCCACTCACAATACAAAACATTTTTTTACGAATTTCGACAAAAAGAGCTTTGAATTTTTTCCAATCTTCGCCTCTATTCAGCTCGTAAAAACTTATTGTCTCCACAAAAGAGAGTGGGCGTGGCCCTTAGACTGCAATAATTTTATAGCACTTTGAGTCTGATTGGGGAGGTCGTAATTCTGTTACTTGCATAACAACTTCAAAATTATCGACATTTATTCTTATTTCAAATTTAGTAACGTTCGTTGTGGTAAAACGTCGATTCTGAATGATCCTTGGTACAACATTTAACTATTTTGTTAAACTAAGACGAATATTATTCGTCGACTAGAATATTGGATATAAACATATTTTACTTAATGTACAAAAAATGATTGAAAATTCAGCCTACGTGGCACTGACTTGAAATGTTTGTTTATTGATGATATTTCTCTTTTGTGTAGTTTTTATATGTAAACCTGTAGTTAGAGCTATAAACACACTCTGTTCTTCTTCTTCTTCTTCTGCCTGGCGTTAGTCCCGGTTATTGCCAGGGTCCGCCTTCCGACTGAGCTTCCTCCACTTTGCCTGATCGTCAACGTCCTTTTCAGTTAGGCCATTGGCTCTCATGTCGGATTTGACGACGTCCAGCCAGCGCTTGAGAGGGCGACCGCGGGACCTAGCCCCAAGGACAGCCATAATCATGCATCTCCGACCAACGTACTCCATAGGGCGGCGCATGATGTGGCCATACCATCGCAGACGACATTCTTCCAGTTTTTCTCCCACGTCACGGACACCTAGACTACCTCGGATGAATGAGTTGCGTATGCGATCGGAACGCGTTACGCCGCTCATCCACCTCAGCATCTTCATCTCCGTGACGCGAAGCTTCTGGGTGTGTCTGCTTAGTGCCGGCCAACATTCGCCGCCGTATAGGAGGACAGGCCGTATGATGCATTTGTATATCTGCCCCTTGAGCTCTGTTGTGACATACTTAAAAAGCTTATTGTCGAAAGTCTTTGAGAAACTTTAAGCGTTATATTGTACGACGATTAAACAGTCCTCTCGGCCAAGTCATTATGTGGACAGTACACATAAAAAGGCTTATAAAAAGTTTATACAAATCCCAAAGTACAATAACTTAAAAAGCATAATTCAGTGATGTCGCATTAAAACACAGAGTTTCTTAATTTTATTGCCGCGATAATTATAAGAATGATAAGTCTTTGAGAACAAACATAACTCACTGGAAACTTCATAGAGATTTGCGTTGAGAATTGCCGTATTAAACTAATTAATTGTGCTAAGAACCGTTTTATGGTCGCCATAAATATCCTGCAATTTTAGAAGTGAACTGATATAACAAGAGATATAATCTACGCTTTGTGTGGTGATGGATTTAGCATACATGTCGTGAATCTTGGAACATCGTTCTAATTAAAAACAAATGATTTAAATGAAAAGTGCGATTGCGTTTTAATAATACAGGGTGGTCATAAAGTCGTGGATCAAACGAAACCAGCGGTTAGATGGGGCCATCAGCAGCAAACAATTTTTCTACGGGAGGTCCTTAGGGTCAACCCCTGCAGAGTTACAATAGATTTTGTGTTTTTATGAGAAATTGTCTTTTTTTTACTAAAACTTGATAAAATTCGAAAAAATCTACACCCTGTATCTTTTTTATAATTTTCACTAGATTGGTACTGATGAGTCCTTTCGTTAGACATGCTATTTATGGTAGTTTATTGGGTGTGTTGAAGATAATATTAAGTTTTACGAAAGCAATAATTCTTAAATCAAAACTTGTTACTTACTTCGGACCCCACTGTGAAAAAAAAATACTCTACAGAAAAGTGCCACTGTATCACAATTTTTGGTGCATTTAATAGGGATTCCAAAAAGGTATTACACATGGCTATGCGTGGCTTCGATATCTTTCAAGGACGATCTTTTGTAGCAAGGCCAGAGTTAATTCATACATAAAACTCGGTTAGGCCTACTAACCTAACCTTACCTAAGCGTGATCGTTTTCCGGACTACAGGGTCTTTATCGTCGTTTCAGCCCATAAATTACCCACTAAGGAGTCGGGCCTCCTCTAAGTTCATGTTGGGAGATTAGCCTACTGTGCCACGCAGCCAAGACGGGTTGACACAGGGTTTGCTTCAAGTTTTCCTTCTGTTGCGGCTAGGTGATCTGCCTAATGCGTTCTTTTAGTCGCTTCTTACGACACCTTCAATATGGTACGGGTTGGTGACATTGTTTATTCTTTATCGTCTTCGTTTCCACCCATAAATTACCCACTACTGTGCCGGGCCTACTCACAATCCATGGAAGGACATTAGCCTACTGTGCCACGCTGGCAAAACGGGTTGGCACAGGGTTTGCTGACCCGGTAAGACTCCCTCCATGTACGAATTAGTACGCACATAAAGAATACAATTCTAATAAATTGTCCGTGTGGTGTCACCAGCCCATACCATATTGAGGGTGTCGTAAGAAGCGACTAAAAGAACGCATTAGGCAGATCACTTAGCCGCAACAGAAGGAAAACTTGAAGCAAACCCTGTGTCAACCCGTCTTGGCTGCGTGGCACAGTAGGCTAATCTCCCAACATGAACTTAGAGGAGGCCCGACTCAGTAGTGGGTAATTTATGGGCTGAAACGACGATAAAGACCCTGTAGTCCGGAAAACGATCACGCTTAGGTAAGGTTAGGTTAGTAGGCCTAACCGAGTTTTATGTATGAATTAACTCTGGCCTTGCTACAAAAGATCGTCCTTGAAAGATATCGAAGCCACGCATAGCCATGTGTAATACCTTTTTAGAATCCCTATTAAATGCGCCAAAAATTGTGATACAGTGGCACTTTTCTGTAGAGTATTTTTTTTTCACAGTGGGGTCCGAAGTAAGTAACAAGTTTTGATTTAAGAATTATTGCTTTCGTAAAACTTAATATTATCTTCAACACACCCAATAAACTACCATAAATAGCATGTCTAACGAAAGGACTCATCAGTACCAATCTAGTGAAAATTATAAAAAAGATATAGGGTGTAGATTTTTTCGAATTTTATCAAATTTTAGTAAAAAAAAGACAATTTCTCATAAAAACACAAAATCTATTGTAACTCTGCAGGGGTTGACCCTAAGGACCTCCCGTAGAACAATTTTTTGCTGCTGATGGCCCCATCTAACCGCTGGTTTCGTTTGATCCACGACTTTATGACCACCCTGTAGATACTATAAAGACATGATCCTGTCCGCCGATAAAACATACAGATAGTAATATTTTGTCCGAAGCGGATAAATGTAGTTATACAATACTACTCAGCCAATAAATGACCCACTGCTGTGTCAGGTCACCTCCCATTACATGGAGGGTAATTAGCCTACTGTATCACGCTGGCCTGACGGGTTGGTACAGGGTTTCGTATCAAGATTTCCTATGGATATTATAACCACGCCTAGGGTTTAAAACTCCCGCTACCGGTTCAAATTACTTTCATGTAATTAGAAGGTATTTTTTATTAAAAAACTTAAATCATCATCATCATCATTCCAGCCTAAAGACGTCCACTGCTGGACGTCTTTAGGCCTCCTACAAGGTGCTCCACAAAGGCCGGTCCTGGGCCGCCCGCATCCACTGCTTCCCGGCGACCTTAACCAGATCGTCGGTCCACCGTGTGGAAGGCCTACCAGCACTGCGCCTTCCGGAACGCGGTCGCCATTCGAGGAGTTTTCTGCCCCATCGGGCGTCGGTCCTGCGAGCTATGTGCCCTGCCCACTGCCACTTATGTTTGGAAATCCGGTGGGCTATGTGGGTGATTCTGGTTTTCCTGCGTATCTCCTCATTTCTGATTCGATCTCGCAGGGAAACTCCGAGCATAGCCATTTCCATTGCCCTTTAACTTAAATAACTAAAACTTAAATATTAGAATAACATTTTGTTGTTCAATTTATATAATGTTAGTGATACTTATCTCTGCCAACTCAGTTACGCGGTCTGCAGTCATAACTCTCCAGGAATTTATAGTGATTGCTGCAGTAAAGCAAAAATGGTATCGCTTTTGATATACGACCGTTACAATGTCTAGTCGCGGGGACATTTAATTGTGGACCGAATTATGGACTGGAAAAGTAAAAGCAATTAACTTTTTTTTTTCATTCTCTTTAAAAATACTTATTACGAGATCTTTGCCCATAAATGACCCTCTGCTGATCAGACCTCCTTCAACTACATTGAGGGTAATTAGCCTACCGAGCCAAACGGGTTGGCACAGGGGTTTCGTATCAAAACCACGTACCCATGCTGCTGCAAACACGGACATGAAAGAAGGAGCACCCCGGTTATGTTTAGTTTGTATGCCTCTACGGAGGAGAGTAAAGGATATAATAGTTACAGTCCATAAAGTATATAAACCCGGGTAACAAAAAAAAGCGTTTCGTTTCAAGGTTTCCTTAAACCAAACCATTTAAACCAGGCTAGGTTTTCAGCCATGTCATTCTCTTTTGCCGACACCCTCAGGATGATATAGGGTGGCGACACTATGTATTCTAAATCTATCACCACACGGAATTACTAATATATACTTGTTTAATCATGATCATTCGGCCTATGTACCACGTTAGTTGGGTGGGCACAACATGATTTTCTCCATCCATACCCTCCTATCGGCTGGCTTTTCATTCACATCTTTCCAACCATCTTTTTTGGGTCTCCCACTACTCATATGTCCACGCATTTTCATACTGATAACCCTTTGATGACATGTCTTTCATCCCTCCTCATTACTTGTATCGACCAAGATAATAAATAAATAAATAAATATCCTTGGACATTTCACCCAACGCGATCTCGTCCCAAGTTAAGCAACTTGTAACGAGATGGATGATAAACTACTTAGATACATTTTTTTTTGTAAATACATACTTATAATAGATAGAAATAACAGCCAGACTCCGAGCCAGTGCCTCTGGTTTAGACAAAGACACTTGCCCGACCCCGGAATCGAACCCGGGACCCGTTGATCCAAAGGCGGCACATCTAACCACTAGACCAACAAGGCAGTCTTCAATCTCGCACTCTTTATTTAAACTACCATTCTTATTAAAAAAAAAACATTTGTTCGACCATCATTACCAATTGCTTTGATTTAAATGACCTAGTTCATTTGATTATGATTCCGAAAACGTATTTTTTTTGTTAAAAAAAGCCTAATAATTTATGTAGGTAAGAACTAACTGCCTTGTTGATCTAGGGGTTGAATGTGCCGCTTTTGAATCAGGGATTCCTGGTTCGATTCCGACTCTTTGTAGAGTCTCTGAGTCTGTGTGTAATTTGTATTCGGGAATTACATGTTTGTTAACTGCACCCGCTATTACAACTAGTGTAGCGGTTTCGTTAAAAACTCATTAGAGAAGTATACCAAAAATAACGATAGAAGTCTGCTCATGTTTCTATCAATATCTAATGTATAAAATTCTCGTATGACGGTGTTTATAATTAAAGTCCTCCGATATGGCTCGACCGATTTTCGTGAAATTTTGTATGCGGTTAGGTCTGCGCATCGGACAACAACTTCATCCCCCTGAATATTAAGGGTGGTCCGCCCCAATATTTATTTTGACAAACATTTTAATTAATATTTTTTTATAGCATCCAAAAATACATACATCTCTACATTTCCAACCCTCTACGATCAAGCCCTATTTTTTAATAGAAATATATATATATGGTAATACGTTTGCTGGGCCAGCTAGTACCTATTTAATATATTTGTAACTATCAATTTATTTGTTAGCAATATATAAATATGATTAGAGAACAAAAAGACGTAGAAAATGTTCATTCATATAAAATGTTTGTCGAAATAATAACATATTTTATCCGTTGGACAAAATCATCAGTAACGTATTCCAACGGAGCTTGAACTTATTATAATAATATAACGAGTACAAAAGCACAATATTCGTATATCCGAGCACAACAGTATATTCCACATTATCATATTACAGCCAATCACAAACGGGGTGAATACTATAAAATTTGCATACTGCAGGGAAATCTCATGATTAACATTTTTATTAAACAAGGATTAAACTCTTATCCTTTTTTATTCGACAATTAGAAAGGTTATCGCGGTGGGGCTCGTAAAGAGTTAGAATGGCTACCTATCGAGTCAGCAATTAGTGAAATTGCTTCTACTTTGGAGATAAGGCGTATTTTGCTTTAAAGATAAATTGTTCGATGCCATAATTATTGGGTGCTAATTGAGTAATTAATCCGTAATGGAGATGAATAAAAATGAATCTTTTGCAAGAATTGAGACCGATTTTATAGAATTAAGAAACAAGAGAATCTTAATCAAGAATCGGGTATTAAATTAAGTCTGCGTGAGCAACATGCACAATATGTAAATGTTGAATGAAAATTTAAATAAACAAAACTACAAATAAATGATGTTGAGAATAAAGCGTCTTAAACTTCTATCAATAAATGCCATACAACGCAAATTTGTTTTTCCAGTTATAGTTTCAGAAATTTACTGGATGCGCTACATGTAACCCACATACGTCCATTGCTGAACATAGGCCTCCTCCAGATTTCTACAACGTACGTTTCTATGCAGACTGTATCCGGTGACTCCCATTAGGACGAGGATTACCACTCGCTCGTTGGAGTTACTGGACGGGAGAAGGCCTTCCACTTTATAGAATACCGCAGTCAAATAACTTCATCCTTGAGTGGTGTTGTGTTGTGTTACTGCGCGTGAGTAAGGTCACTAGATGTCTATCGGGTCGGCATGAGAAGAAGCTAACATGCTTGAGAAGAAGCTTACAAGCTTGAGCGCCAAAAAAATACCTAATCGACGGTTATCTTGCTCTCCACTTTCATATTGCACGTTTATTAACTAGTCTATACAATTTTGTGTTTCTTATTTAGTCTAATTAATAAATTCACATATATAATCGCATTGCAACGTCTTCTAGAAAACATTTTGTTTCGCATTGAAGCAATTATTTTTGCCATGCAATAACTATTAAAGCTGTGACAATATTGTCTTTTACGAATAGTTCGTGTCTCAACTTTAAATGAGTTACATCTCTAGAGATGCTCTTTGATAGATTGTATTACAAAAGTTAGTCAATTGAGCCTGGGACAAAGATGAGAATTTATCAAATGTTGCTATTTAAGCAGACTGTTGCATTGTTGAATTAATAATTAAAATAAACGTTAACTACTAGTTATATTTTGTTAATAATCTTTATTATCACCATCATCAGCACCCACTTTAGGTCACTGCTGGACATAGGCCTCCCCTAAAGAGCATTCTAGCGCCCTGTCTTCGACTTGACGTATCCCGCATCGTTATTTGAATCGATGTCCAGACACTCAAGATAATGTTGTGATTGTTAGTACAACAACAACAATATTCAGATCATAGTCTGTACTTGTTTGAGGTCTGTTTGAGGAGGAAGTTTTCTTTTTGTTTTTTAATTAATATTTATATTTGTTCATGAAATGTTATATTTAGCCTACTGTGCCGAGCTGGCCAGACGGGTTGGCACAGGGCAATTACGATACGCGCAGGATGGAATGGGGTGGTGACACAATATATTCTAAATCACAGCAGATAGGATTTTATATAGAACAGGTTTGTCAGTTAATCAGAAAATTTCTCTTAACATATCTAAAAAGAAAATCGTATTTTGACAAAGCTTTTCATAAACTTAAATAATTCCTAGAACTTTTACACTGATCAGGTGAATTACTCTAAAACGTTATAAGTTAACACGTAATAAAACTAAACCATTTTTCATTTAACGTTTAACTAAAATGAAACATTATTTCAAAGTGTAAAACTAAACGCGATACTGAGTGTAAAAGGCAATGTAAAATTTAACTGTTTAATCCTTCGATGTTAAATTTAATAGCCGAGGGTTTTCAGAGGTTTGGTCACGAAGTCTGGTCATTCAAATGCTACTAATATAATATTACAACCCACAGTTTATAGCCGTTTCGAGATGAAAACTAGTATTTTATGGATGATCCCTTGGAATCAATAATGTTTGACGTGAAGGAAATATTTTACGTGAAGTGAATATCAATTTGAAATATTTTATGAAAAGCAAAGGTGTACGGTATAAAACTAAATCTATGCTAGACAAAACATTAAGTTTTATATTTGTAGTATATACCGACTTGCACTTAAACAAGTTCATAGATCAAGTCTCTTTTACATTTCGGTAACGGTCATTAACCTGATTTGTATGGAGACAGATTTAGAATACACAGATGTCACAAACCCATACCAATCTGAGGGTGTCGTAACAGGCGACTTAAGGGACGCAACGGCAGATCACTTAGCCGAAAGAGGAGGAAAACTTAATTCAATTCCTCTGCCAAACCATCTTGCCAGCGAGATATAGAAGGCTAAATTCTCTTCTTGAATTGTTTTCACTATCGCAGATAACATTTCAAGAGTTATTTGCTTTGTACAATGGTGTTATAATGCATTTTTCGGTTTTAGTTATTAACAGAACTTGAGAAGTTACAAATAAGTAAGATTTTTCATGTTCTTCATTTGATGACCATCAAATGCGGCGTTTTATATGTTATTAATTGCTAGTGGCCCGCCCCGGCTTGGCCCGTGCAAAGCGGGGGTGGGTTATACATATAAACCTTCCTCTTGAATCACTCTATCTATTTAAGAAAACCGTATCAAAATCCGTTGCGCAGTTTTAAAGATTTAAGCATACATAGGGACGGACAGACGACAGCGACTTTGTTTTATACTATGTAGTGATAGTGATAGTGACTAGCGACCCGCCCCGGCTTCGCATGGGTGCAATTATATTATACCTATAAACCTTCCTCTTGAATTACTCTATTTATTAAAAAAAAACCGCTTCAAAATCCGTTGCGTAGTTTTAAAGATTAATGCATACATAGAGACGGACAGAAGAATGCGACTTTGTTTTATACTATGTAGTGATAGTGATAGTGAAGAAGATAAAGATCTATGTTATATATTAATTCATCTCTTAACATATGGTGATGGATTACGAATACATAGCACCTCATTTCATTCTGAGGGTGTCGTAAGAGCTGATAATAAAATGATAAGGCTGTAACCTAGCCGTAAGAGATTAAAACTTGATAAAAAACCCTATGCTAATCCGTCTGGCCCACGTGGCACAGTAGGCTAATTACCCTCCATGTAGTAGGAGGAGGCCCGACTAAGTAGTGGGTCCTTTATGGGCTGAAACAAAACTAAACGAATATACCTAGGATATAGTAATTAATAATGGTAATTAAACAGGGTGTATCAAAAACCGTAATTCCATCCACAGTGAGAACATAAATCAAAAGAAGCAGTTTAAAATGTTTTTTATCTTCAGGTAGGTATATCAACGTTTTTCTAAGCTAGGCGTTTAATATAAAACGTACCGTAACGCGTTGAACTGAAAACCTCTCAGTTCCTTAATGTTTCTTGGGTTAAAAAAGAAAATCGACAAAGTGAAAAAAAAACAAGGGAACAACAAGGCATATGATATAATCATATTTTTGTGGTAAAAATATATATAAAAACCAAGTATATACCAAAATAACCAGTAAAAACCAGTAAAAGTGAAAAAGAAAAACAATACCTTACAAGTGAATTCAAAAGATATAAGGGTTATAATATAAGGTATACGTACTAGAAACCATGATCCACGGCCATTTGTTATTTTTATGGCAAAATATCTTAACACAAACACGACCTATTTTCACCCTTCATTTGCTAAAGTATAACGATATATTTTTCGAGGACCTTAATTAAAAGTACCATCTCTCGAATGACCGAATTTAAAGGAAATATCCATACGAATAACCGCATCATTATGCAGAACAGTCTTGGGGATTATAAAAAGGTCTCGGGGTGTGGAGCTCGTACCTAATTTTTAAAACGTAGCTTTATGATCTCCATACGTATATATAAATAGTGTTGTATCAATGTAGACTAACTAAAATATCGATAGATTAATGCCGGGACTTTTTGGTTTAAGAGGAAAGGAATTTGTTTAACACTATAAAATATATAATAAATATAAATAAATATCCTTAGACATTTCACACAACGCCATCTCGTCCCAAGCTAAGCAACTTAATGCTTGTGTTATGGTAACGAGATGGATGATAAACTAATTATATACATTTTTTTGTAAATACATACTTATAGATAGAAAACACCCAGACCCGGAACAAATACTTGTAGGTCGTACAAATATTTCTTCCGTGCGGGGATCGAACCCGCTACATGCTGCGCAGCAGTGCCGTCAGTGGTTTTTAGACCTGAGGAAAGGAGTTTGTTTAACATTGGTTTTTAAAGACCTCGAAACAAGTAAACCTAGAAAATGAAGAAATTTTGATAAAAAAAAAACTAGCAGCTAGCTCTAGAAAACCAACTACCACCGCTGAATCGGGCCTCTTCTTTCGATAATAACTACTGTGCCACGCTGGCCGAACGGATTGGCATAGGGTTTCATGTCAAATTTTATTTCTCTTGCTGCTGGGTTAAAGCCTTGTCATTTGCTTTGTCAGCTCTTGTAACAACCTCAGGATGGACACTAGTAATGTAAAACTAACGCATTTGATGTACCGCATTACTTCTATGTAACTTCTCAAGTTCTGTTCATAAATAAAACCGAGACATGCGTTAAACATGCCAGTACTCGAATAAAGCAAATAACTCGAAATGTTCTCTGCGAAAGTGAAAACAATTCCAGACTCGTACCAGCAAAAATAAAACATCGATAAATCGGTGTGCCGTGCGGTGATCCGAACTAGCAGTACACGTCTGAAAGCGAAATTTATCCTAACAATTCACGCGGTCTTCTCCCACAAGTCGGATTATTGTAAATAAGTACCACCCTTATTAATCCTCGACGGTTTTTAACGAAGCCCACAAAAAAGTTTACTAACTTCTTACCCGCGTTAACAAAACCACCGGTGAAATATCGCTCTCCCTTACAAGAATTATTTGTATCAATAGAATGTTTGTAGAAAATTTGCCTATGCAAATACACTCCGAATACCGGGAGGGCCTAGTTTAAAAAGGTGTGTTTGAGTTCACTAATAATTTACCTTTGCCTTTGCACCCAAAACGAAGCCATGAAACTTTCTCAAACTTTTGTGCTATCAAATATGTTAGCACACCGAAAATTGAGAATTTTATTCGGCTCACTCATCCGTTAATATGCTTTTGACCATTTGGCAATCAGCATTTAAAATAAAGTCTGTTTGGTTTGTTCCAGCGAATGCATCGACCTACATCCCACCAAAAGCTATCTCGTTAATTGACTGCTGGAATAATTTAAATAAATTGCGGCCATCGGCTATATTTCAGTGGAGTATTATAAATCAAAGGATTAGGAGCGAACAGAAACGGGTAAATGGACGCTGGCAATATAGATAATACGTGTTTTATACTGCATACGTTATAGGGCGATAACGACAATATAATCGGGTCGGAACCGGGGAGTGCTCGACGGGGGGCGATGGACAAAAAGTACTAAGTGCGAGTTAAATACCCTTTGTGTCTCATGCTCTCCTGGTCGCCATTCATCGACATGCCGAGGGTCCTCTCATTATTCAGTCGAAATTCGATTATTTTCCCATTTTGTAAAATATCCATATCGTCCCCAGCTTTCACTGTAATTGAAAATGGAGCATCGGCCGTCATCATACTGATCGTTCTTAATTTATTTACACTCGTATTTCGGCTACTCGCTGTGACTTCATTACGTATACAATGTGATTTAAGTACGCTTGGTAGCGACAACAACGCTCATTTTCTCCAAGCCTTTTAATAAGAGACTGGCAATAGTCGTATATCAAGAGAACAGACGGAAGTAAATATCCTGTCCGAAAATGATTACTCGGCACGCGTAGTTAACCGACGTTACGACCAGCTTATTCCCCATTCCAAGGGTATTAGTCGAGGCCACCAATTTCTGTAATTTATTAAGAGTTTCGCTTATATTTTGACCAGTCTTGGCTTCTCTTTCACGCTCGGGGCCGGAAAGAAATATAAGCAGTTAGCGACGTGTGATCAAAGGCTTTTAGGGGCGGACTGATCCCTAATATTTCACTCATAATTGGTTTATTCTAAGCTCGCAGCGGTTCCGTATGGGTCCTTTGATCCGTCCAGTGTATTAAGTTGTAACCAGAGATGTATAGCGGACATTATTCGTTTGGATGTAAAGATGTCAATTTTTGCTGTTTTGAGAAAATGTTACTGACGGCACTTAAAGGATTTCATGCGGGCGCAATTTTGCTAATAGAAATGTAGTTCATGGAATAAATAACTATACTCTAAGCTTATGAATAATTGGATCAGTTAATTAGAGAAGTTTTTTCGCTTATTCTTTAATCCCTTCTTAAGCGATTGATGTTTGCCCTTTGAAATGATCCATTATCACCGAAAGACCAGCCATAAGTTCAAACAACAGCTAGGACTGTGGCGGCTTTATCACTTTTTCATAATTAGAAGTCTGACATTATAATTGTAATAGTCACCTACCCAACTTCTTCAAACTTGAACAGACATACACCACACCTCTTTTGTAAAATATATCTATCTATATGTATTAGGGTTGTATGTATTTTTGTAAGCTGTATTATAAAAAAATATACGTAAATAAAAACCTCACAAACCCACAACGTTTGACATGCTATCGGTGTGGTCGCTGCTGCAGTTCCCGTATTGGCTTATTTGGTCACCAAAAGAAGTGTGACAGTTCGTGACGCTGTTTAAATCATCATGTTGAACGGCCAATGAATGAATCATAAAAAAATAAAAAAAAAAATATTGTGTAAAAAATTTTAAAAAAAATTGTGATGGACCTTGACATTTAGGAGGGTGAAAAATAGTTGTTGTCCGATTCGCAGACCTAACCATGGCGTTGGCGGAGGCGTTGTTAACAACAATGTGTCACAGCAAACCTTGGCACGGTACAATTTGATGTTTATTCATGTTTATTATTATAATTGGTGTTTTACAACATTTTCTTTAGAAAACCATTGCAAATCGCCACCAGCTCCATGATTTATTTACGTACATTAATTTCCTCCCAATAATGCAAGTTAAGGATATTGTTTTTGCTTAGTTTTCGTAACCCCTCTGGACCGGAAGCCGTCTGCCCTTGTCCCTTCCATTTCCGGCCACAGAACCCGTCAAAGACCGACGACAGCGTTTGTGTTGATATCAAATACATTTTGCCTTTGAACTATACGTAATTTTTCTGTGTATCACTAGGATTATTAGCGTGCAAATATGCATATAAAACCGCCGCGTAAAGTATCATTGAAGGGTTGTAAGAAAACATCAAATTGGTTGATCTACGTCTGAAATATTGTGTAAACGGTTAGATGCAAAATGGAATTTTGTATGATAATTCCATTTTGTTTTTTTTTTATCTGTTCAACTAAGCTCACAAAGAAAGAGTTTCTCAACTCAGTTCTGCTTTTATTTGCATTAATTACAAGTATTAACGGGATAGTAATCTTTCGTCAAGATTAAATTCACCTGAAGCATTAACACAACGATTAAGGTTTTGCAAACAAAGATTCACTTGATATATAAATGCAGGCATACAGCTTCTTTACATGAAAACGGTTTATAAATAGACGTTTAAAATAGAAACTACAGAATTATATCGTCTAGAACCTTTCATACTGCTAATGGAGGCGTCTGCAACTGATTTTACGATAATTGATTAATACAGGGTGGTGGTAAGGCAGACTAGTTTTCTTTAGACCAGGGAATACATGGCAAGGCAAAGTACGTAGGTTCCTATTGACGAAACAGTATGTTTGTTTAGAACTAGCTGAGTTTCGAGATGTTGACCCGCGTTTATTGACGTACCGCTGGTAACGGTGCGGGGCGAAGCTAGTCTAAAAAGAACCCTAAGTTAAGATCACTAAGAATGGGAATATGGTATAAGACTATACAACCAACGTTATTGGATAGAGCTTGGTTTGACTGTGCCAATATGCAACGGGCTGAAGTAGTAATGGCTTTGAGGCTTCGCTCCGGACACATCCCATCCAATAGCCTTAGTTATTTAATGGGCAAAACAGAATCCCCAAACTGCCCTGACTGTAATAGGATTGATGATGTATATCACAGAATAATGGAATGTGTCAGGAGTGAAGAGGAAAGGAGGCAAATGCTACTGAACAACAGTTTAAATGTAGGGATATGTCAGAGTATACTGTCAGAACCTCTGTCAAAAGAAGCAAGTATAATTTATAAAATTGTAAAGACGGGCCTTATAGTATAATAGTATAAGCGGTGTTTTTTCAGTATGTACCTATGAGGGTGACATAATCCCCGGGATTAAACCCTCTATAATCTAATAAAGAAAAAAAAAAAAAAAAAAAAAAAAAAAAAAAAAAAAAAACCCTAAGTTACTCCTTATATCATCAGCTACATATCAGTGAAAATCCCGTCAAAATCGGTTCAGCCGTCTGGCCAGCGTTGCACAGTGGTCTAATTACGCTCCCAGTTATGAGACGAGGCCCGATACAGCGGTGGGTCATTTATGGGCTGAGTAGTAGTAGTCGTTTCGTCGATTCAGCCCATAAATGACCCACTACTGAGTCGGGCCTCCTCCATATTCATGGAGGGAAATTACCCAACGGTGCCACGCTGGCAAGACGGGTTGGCACAGGGTTTGTATCAACGGCGGCGTGGTTCTGCATCAGATCCCACAATGCCGCAACAGGACGCGAGTTGGAGCACCCCGGGGAGGTTTAGTGGGTAGGCCCCCACTATAGGGGAGAGTCCCACACTCCCCTCGCTGGCCATCCCCGTGGCCGGCGAGGAAGTCCATAAAGAATTTTACCTCGGGCGAAAAAAAAAAGGTTTGTATCAAGTTTTCCTTCTCATACGGCTAGGTTATCTGTCTCTTACGATCCTTGCGACACCCTCAGGACAGTGTTGGTTGGTGACATTGTGTATTCTAAATCCGTCACCGCACGGACAAGTAGTAGTAGTAATCTAAATAAATTTGACTTGAGGTTTATACTCTGCAATATATCATATTGTCTATCTAATAATATATTGACTAAACTGTCAGACCGAACTTCGATCACCCGTTAGTCACCCATTCAAATATCAACGAAGTTCATTGCTCCCCAAATTAGTTGTGGCAAGGTTAAAGCCATTTCGCCGCCATCCTTCAACGTCTAGCCTAAAGAGGAAAATTTGGTTTTGGGAATTTTGATTAGTGCTGGGAAGTTTTCAAGTGCAGTTTTAATATGCACTTGTTTATTTTAGGTTAACGATGTTTTTTGTTCGGAGGTTATTAACTTGGTTTTAATTAAGCTTCGGTTATGTTGCTTAAGTGGCAGTGGGTAGGGCACGAAGCCCGATGGGGCAGAAAAGTCCTCGCGTGGCGACCGCGTTCCGGAAGGCGCAGTGCTGGTAGGCCTCCCACACGGTGGACCGACGACCTGGTTAAGGTCGCCGGAAAGCATTGGATGCGGGCGGCCCGGGACCGGCCTTTGTGAAGATCCTTGGAGGAGGCCTATGTCCAGCAGTGTACGTCTTTTGGCTGAAATTTTGATGATGATGACGAAAAATAATGTTGATTTATTGCCTTGGCTTTTATGCTGAATGCAAAAATTGATTAAGTTTAATAAAAATAATTCGTTCCATTAATAAAAGACCCCTTATTTAGGAACTTGTCAACTATGCGCATTAGTTCTTAGTGGAAATAATTACGCAGTCTGTAAGTAATTGGGGACAAAAACCCTTGTTTAAATCGTGGATGAGTTCCGTTGGGGACACTATTGTTGTGCGGACCCACCGGCTGACCGGCACATTTCAAATCGTTCGTAATAAACGGCCAGTTGATTTGCTAGGACTGTTTAATATCAAGGACTCGTATTTCCAAATGAAATATTATAATTTATAAATATTACAGAAGGGTAGTCGTTTCGTCGTTTCAGTCCATAAATGACCCACTACTGAGTCGGGCCTCCTCCAAATTAATGGAGGGAAATTACAACCTCAAGACGGTATGGGTTGGTGACATTGTGTATTCTAAATCCGTCAGCACGCGTAGTACAGAAGGATAGTTTTCAATTACTAAAACTATGAATTATTTTAGATATTGGCTGCGAGATCGAGGTCTTATCTCGGCCTTGTACCTGAAAATGGCGGTCTAAAAGGAGCAATATAGAGTTTCTTGCCAGATCTTCTCTGTTGAGCTGTATTCCGAGCCGGTGACAAAATGAATTCAATTTTAAATAGCAGATTTTGATTTTGTTGAAGATGGTCTACTTCTAAATTAAACATTGAATTGGTTTTTAATGCGCTCTTTATATTTTCTTGTTCAAAATCATAGTGGAAATAACTTGAATAGGAATCTGTCTATCTACATAAAATAATGGTCCTTGTTTTATAAATATGGTAATTATAAAAAAGATATTATTATCAACCATGCTTAGCTAAGAAACAACGAAAAAGAGGAAAAATTATAATATGTTGTACAATATAAATTGCAAAATGAGAATATTAACTGCTTGACCTTGGCCGGAATAAGCGATATGATAAAATAAAAGATGAAAGATTATTGTTACAAAATTTATAAAACGGAGTATTTTTATAGATAGCGTAGAATGCTAACTAAGCATGTTTAAATATGTAAACGCTGAATATCGTATATCTGTATATGATGTAACATGGTCCTCGATAAATTATCTTCATTGTTCGATTTACTCGAGTTCATTGGTAGGGTTCTGTATAAAATTCGAAGCTACTGTTTTCAAAATCGTTGGCTATTTCAATGCGTAAGTAAATATCATTTTCCTTTTTTATGGTTTATGAAGAAACAATAGATCATACAGTTATTAGTTTGTTTAAAAAAAATAACGCATAATAAAATACAGGATACATCAAAGTAAATTTTCGATTGTGCCGGTATATGTATTTATACATATTATATAATTTAGGAAAGCGCAGTGCTGGTAGGCCTCCCACACGGTGGACCGATGACCTGATTAAGGTCGCCGCAAAACGATGGATGCGGGCGGCCCAGGACCGGCCTTTGTGCAAATCTGGGGGAGGCATATGTCCATCAGTGGACGTCTTTTGGCTGAAATGATGATGATGATATAATTTAACTTCTCAGCCCTTAAATGACCCACTCCTTAAATAACTCTCCCCTTAAATAAAGGAGGAGGCACAATAGGGCCTCCTCCTTTAGCTAATTACCCTTTAGTTACATAAAGGGTAATTAGCCTACTGTACCACATTGGCGGGGCGGGTTGACAGAGGGTTTCTTATCAAGATTTCCTTTGGTCGGGTCTTACGACACCCTCAGGATGAAATGAGGTGGAGACATTATGTATTCTAAATCCGTCAATACAAAGAAAACGTAAAATCCTTCAGTACAGTATTTGTATGTAAGGCATATTATAGGAGACTTTGACTCCGCTTGTCCGATAGCAACAAAAGCTTAATGGTATTTTTATACAGCATCTTTCTGTAGTACTTTTTATAACCATACTGTAATACAGTTGATGAATTGATAATAATAACACGTCTCCCCTAAATAATAATACCGGTATACACGATCTTTTATACATGCCCGTAAAACTATCCAATGCAGGGGTCAAGCACAATGGTAACATGACACTTATGAGCATTACAGGGTTTGACAACATGTGGACAATCGTGCGGAAAATAATAATAAGAACCTTGTATTTAATAGACGGATGGAATGTAATAATATACGCTGTGTTTATTTCTTTAAGGGGATGTGTACGGGCTAGTATGTGTGTGAAATACGTCTTAGTGTCACCCCATTTCATCCTGAGGGTGTAGTATGAGCCGACAATTCGCTTTCGTATAGCAATTTCGGCATTGATATGGCTGAAAAGAGAAGAAGCAAGAGAAGGAAAATTTTAAAAGAAATCCTCTGTCAACCCGTCTGGCCAGTGTCAGGCCAATTACCCTCCATGTAACCCAACACTGCAGGGTATTACCTGGAATAGCCTGCTCCA
This sequence comes from Clostera curtula, assembly GCA_905475355.2. Lineage (NCBI taxonomy): Eukaryota > Metazoa > Arthropoda > Insecta > Lepidoptera > Notodontidae > Clostera > Clostera curtula. Next base: position 13,685,956 of record FR997800.1, on the reverse strand, counting down.
TCTTAAACCCTCATTGCTTTCCATCACGCAAGCATTCAAGTCAACAATAAAAAAAGTTAGCCTATTTAAAAAAAACAGTCCCTACAAAATTGGCTACCTTTGCTTCTAGACTGCACGCAAAATTGCCAACCGTAACCTAATTAACTTCACGTACTCGCCAAAATGACTATCTATCATCTCGTTACGACAGAAACCGAATCGAATTATCGAGAAGCACCTACCAGAGACCAAAGGCCCAGAGGACGGTGGCCTCTAATTCACTTAATTTTCCCTTTAAATCTCATATTGCAAAATGGACGACACAATAATTGTGTTTGGTAAACACCGTGCGGAGCGAGGCCTATTACTTAAGCCAATCATTTGGGGACTCTGTTCAATGTTTAGAGGAAAGGTTCTGGTTTGCATATAACTCTTATTACACTGAGGACCAGTATATTTCAACACGAGAGTGTGTTTTCACCTTTTATGGACAGTTGCATAAAATATTCAATCGTTAATTTAGAACATTTTATCTCTTTTACAAATATATTAAATTAAACCATAAGTTATAAGTATCTTCAATTTAATTAAAACTTTAAGTTGTAATTTGATAAAATAAATAAATAATATAAATATCCTTGGTCATTTCACACAACGCCATCTTGTCCCAAGCTAAGCAACGTAATGCTTGTGTTATGGTAACGAGATGGATGATAAACTACTTATATAATTTTTTTTTGTAAATACATACATATTATAGATAGAAAACACCCAGACCCGGAACAAATACTTGTAGGTTGTACAAATATTTCTTCCGTGCTGGAATCGAACCCGCGACATGCTGCGCAGCAGTCGATCGCTCAACTATGAATGTTTGAAATCGTTTTTTAAATGACATAGCGCAATCGATTTTCAAAGTCAGTGAAAATAATATCGATATTGATTCACGATGGTACAAGTATTAATTGCAATAAGTGATCAACAAATATTTACATAAAAACGCGAAGTGTTGATGGAGTTATACTGTAAAAAATATGCAAACCAATCGAGAACCGTCTCCCTTTTGTAGTCTCTGTAAATATAGTAACCCCTAACAATCCACCAAACCTTCAAAGTAATCCTTTACAAATATTATCTCTGTTTACTAAAAGTCTTCAGAAAAACGTTCAAGTCTCTCGTGTTACCATTACGTTGACTCTTAACAATGCCAATCAATGAAACACAAAATCCGGCTAAGCAGATGCGTTTATTCCCTACTAAAATCCTAATGATCACAAAGACGCACTTTTGAAATCAATCTTAAATGTAATGTTTTAAGCAGCTTTTCTTTTAAAGCTGTTTATTCTTATTACCTTTTAGTTATGTGCAAAGCGCGCATTGTTAAGGCGAAGCCGGCCAATCAGTTCCATCACCACTTAAGAAACCAATGAACCGTGTATAATTCTGTTCACGAGGGTTAAATCCTTACGCATTTGGTTTTGTCATTTTATCAATACGAGTTCTTATCTGTTGTGACAGATTTTGGGATGTCGATCCAATCGGGTGAACGGTTCAATGATTACTAATATTTTCAATTCAGTAGTTTCTGAATATGTCATTGCATACGTATCGGATAATAGTATAAACAATTTAGGACTGGTCGTATGGTGACGTTTTAAGAGGAAATGACAAGGAAAATTTGATACGAAACCCAAGCTAAGCCGTCTGGTCAGAGTGGCTACTATTAATAAATAAATATCCTTGGATATTTCACACAACGCCATCTCGTCCCAAGCTAAGCAACTTAATGCGTGTGTTATGGTAACGAGATGGATGATAAACTACTTAAATACATTTTTTTTTGTAAATACATACATATTATAGATAGAAAACACCCAGACCCGGAACAAATACTTGTGGTCGTACAAATATTTCTTCCGTGCGGGAATCGAACCCGCGACATGCTGCGCAGCAGTCGATCGCTCAACCACTGCGCCAACCGTGTCGTATTCAGTCCATAATAACTGCTAAGCCGGGCCTCCTCCAATTACATGGAGGGTATTAAGCCTACTGTGCCACGCTGGCCAGACGTGTTGGCACAGGGTTTCTTATCAAGTTTTCCTTAAGAGAAGGAAAACTATAGGTATTCGGTCTTGTCATTTATTTTTGTCGGCAGCTACACCCTCAGGGTGAAATGGGGTGGTGACACTATGTATTCTAAATCCGTCAACACACATTCGATAAGTATGCAATGATACTGTCTGGCAAGCGTGGAACTTTAGGTTAATTACTCTCCATGTAACTGGAGGAAGTTCGACCCAGCATTGAGTCATATAAGGACAGAGTAGAAGTATTATTGGTATTTGTCCGTGTGGTGACGAATTTAGAATACACAATGTCACCAACCCACACTATTCTGAGGGTGTCGTAAGAGGCGACTAAAGGATCGTAAGAGGCAGATCACCTAGCCGTATGAGAAGGAAAACTTGATACAAACCCTTTTTTTGCCCCGCTTTTTTTTTTTTTGCCCTGGGTAAAATCCTTTATCGACTTCCTCGCCGGCCACGGGGATGGCCAGCGAGGGGAGTGTGGGATTCTCCCCCATAGTGGGGGCCTACCCACTAAATCTCCCCGGGGTGCTCCAACTCGCGTCCTGTTGCGGCATTGTGGGTTCTGATGCAGAACCACGCCGCCGCAGACGTTGATACAAACCCTGTGCCAACCCGTCTTGCCAGCGTGGCACAGTAGGCTAATTTCCCTCCATGACTTTGGAGGAGGGCCGACTCAGTAGTGGGTCATTTATGGGCTGAAACGAGAAGTATTAGGAGAGGCCCGGTGTCACGGAGCATTGGGGCGGCAATTTTCTATCCTCTAGCACCCTGGAGTCCCACATAACCCAGTTAGTTTTCCAACAACAGCATATCTACGACATCCCGCCAAAAAAAAAGCAGAAAAGTCTTGGTTCAACACACCAACAGGTTGTATTAAAAAGGTTGGATACCTCGTAAGTATAAACACAAATTTATTCAGCGCCCAGATCAAAGGATTACTCGCGCATTGAAAATAGATCTTAAGATGCTGGTATAACGTATTGATGTCAACGGCATTTCAATGGGACGACTACCTTTGCCCTTTTCAGAGGTTATAATTTTATTTCGCGGCTCTTTGGAGGACATTGGAATGAACGTTATATTCATGGAAATCAAAGGCTGTCTTTTTACGGCCAAATATTTATAATATATTTTCATAAAAGCCACACTACTGGTCTATAGGTTGGATGTACCGCCTTTGGATCGCAGGTTCCTGGTTCGATCCTAGGTCATGTATTTTTGTAAACCAGAAGAAGTCGACCAACCAAACTTTATGCTCAAAAGTAGAAATAGTAAACTAATACAACAAAGTTTATCTTTACCAATAACAGTATTACGTCACTATTAATCATACGTCACTAAGACAATATTTCTCCATACAAAGCCAACTTATCACAACCTAAGTTCTTAATAATCAAAACATCTGCCTCACCTACGCACCGAAATACTTAATAGTCCCTACATATGCATGTAACAAGGCAGTAAGCCGTCCTCCGATAAGATTTTCGGCAATTATCTTAATCGGATTACGTTCACCGATGACGTCACTAGGCAACAACCACTAAAGTAATCCCGCTGTAGGTAATTGCCCCCATTTCATGGTGTGCCCCAATAAATACGTCAGGCGAAACTGTTTTCGTAATTAAATGGAAGTGATGTATAAACTATTATTATGTAGCATTAATTATGTTAGGTGCTAAAATTTTCTGAAATATTCATCATTGTCATCTTAGCTCATCAATGGCTAATGTTTAATGCGGGTTTCCTCCAATTTTATGAGGGGAAATTACCCATATTCACAACGGTGGCCAGACGGATTATCACAGACTTTGTATCATTATTTTCCTTATCTTACTGCGTGCTACGTCCCTTTAGCCGCGTATCAATGATTTTATATTACTAGATAAGGTACCTTCATACTAACCGACTCTTCAAATCTGATCCCGCCATAAATACATACCGATATAGTGCGCAATGTTGACAAGTATCATTAATGAAAAGTACAAAAGATGGGCTAAGCACGTGAGTAAAAAAGATAGGTATAATGGAACGATTGCGCTTCAAGTGTTATGTCGAACCATAGATTACGATTTTATTGAACAGAAGGAAATTTCGATAGGAACTAGGTAAGAAACAAAATTTGATAAAACAGTTAATATGGACAACATAACAAGGAAATAAAACACTTTTTAACGGATTTATCGCGTTTATTACATTATTTCGAATTCTTTGCAGCAGTCGTGGGTGGGTCGATATGTATAGGTGGGTAATACATATTTATTTATTATCCAATTAAATTCAAATCTCATATAATCAAGTTGCCTCATTATAGCACTTTTGACAAGTCGAGCAATAAAATAAAATTTTAAATTAAGGCCGCTGCATACGTGACGGGTTTTTACACGGACGGGACGGGACGGGAATGATTGCAAACATCGTTTTGATACAAAATGTATATGAAAGTGCATATTTCACGGACGGGACGGGAACGTGGCACTCACGGGACGTGCTAAACATCGTCGGCGACGATTTTATATACATTTTGTATCAAAACGATGCTTGCAATAATTCCCGTCCCGTCCCGTCCGTATAAAAACCCGTCACGTATGCAGCGGCCTTAAACCATCTACCACCGGTTCGGAATGCACCTCTACAGAGAAGAGCCGACCAGAAACTCTCTAGTTGCTCTTTTTAGATCGCCATTTTCATCGCCAACAAATAATTACCATAGTAACACAATAGTCAATAAATAAACACCTTCGAATTTATTTCTTTTCTGCCTGGTCTATGACAAATATTAAAACATCACAAATAATTAAACAACAAATATTATTAATTAATATTAAAAAAACAGGTAAAGGAACCTGTACAACAGGGTAATTCTTACTTTAGTGCCTACGTTCGCATCTGTACTTATAAATCTATGTTCGTAGTACATGCGTCCTTGTCGTGCTCGCGACAAAAAGTATTGACTGTCTCGTTTCTTTACTAGCATTATTTTTGAATATTATTAAACTAATTTAATTCAAATACACTATTAAATCGTAATATATTTTATGTACTTACATGTGATAGGAAATCCCTTGTGAATTATTAATTTTGGAACAATAATTTGTACACTTTCTAAACACACATTTTTTGACGGACGGCATTTTTGTTATTATTCTAAAATTCACTACACGTGACAACTCTGTGTGTGGTTAGACGCGACTATAAGTCGAAACGTCCCAATTGGCCTGTTTTCGTGTCTTCACTTGGCGTGCGCTTGAAACATATCTACCTCTTTTTATTTATATAATATCATTGCCGCGTATAGTTAGTGACATTGTGTATTCTAAATCCATCACCACAGAGATCTAAATCCATCACAGATAAGAAATATTGAGTACAGTCAATCAACCACACATTGTTTCAAAAACAGGATAAGGGCACCAATTATTAAAAATTAAAACAAAAGAATAGAAATAAAATAGAATGCATATTCGCAAGGCTGCTTGAAAGGAAAGATACTGCAAGTTTTTTTTCACTATTTTGTTATGATATTTAATGACCCGTCAATTAATGAGAGCAAGCTCTTTTATATAAAAATTGCTTTTCATTATTATTACCCCATAAATCATTAAATTAGCCTACTTTGCGGAAATGACATGTGAGGTTGAAACAAGTCACGGTTCCCTTCTCGTGCAGATAGGTTTTCAGATCATAGGACACACCCATAGGATGGACTGGTTCGTGACACTACTTCTAATTTTAAATTTCAAAAGTAACTTTCGTATTTAGAAGAAATACTGCCAGTATTATGAAACTTCTATTTAGAAATAAACAACTTCTTTTGAAGTTTCTACAGATACTTGTATATACTCAAAGGATTTGATATTGTGATCTAAGCGCATTTTTGAGAAAGAAAATACATATTTAATTACAACTAAAGTTTTTATTAACTGAAGATATTATGAACGGCGCTTGATGGTAACCCATTTTTTTAAATATATTTTTTATTATACTCTCAAACACAATTTGGACACGTTGACCCGAAATAATATCAACAATTTCGTGAAAATCATAAAATGGAACTCGATTTTAAATTTCCACTAATTCTTCACAAACATATTTAAGACGTCCAGACCGAAAAAGAATTGAAAAAACTGTTTATTCATACATTCCTTAAACCGCTTTCGCAAGGTAATCCTCAATAAATTGAGTTCTTTCTAATGATACTTTGGAAAGTAGAAAAACGAAAATGAAAACGGCTATCTAGAATTCTATTCGTGCGATCTATTTACGTAAATGCTGATAGAGCGATAGACAAAGAGGATTTCATGGCAGATCGCAGACACCTGACCAGGGATTCCTAATTGGCAATCAGACGTGTAGGTACGTACCTCCAGCCGGGATCACGATATATTGTGCTACAATGAAAGGGCTTTGTTTATATAATGGTGTAACAGAAATCGATTGAGCCATTTGACTTGTATGTTGTCTATACGTGTTGAGAGTGGCCATCTGTACTTTTCGATATTTCAAATATGGAAAACGTATATAATATTTATTATGAACTAGCTTCACCCCGCGGCGTCACCCGCGGTACGACAATAACCGCGCTCTACGTTTTATTTAGAAAACGTTCGTATGGGAAAAAGAAATAGGCAGTTTTTAGGGTTTTACCGGCAATTATTCGACGTCGTAAAAACCATCCATGAACTTCAATGAACATTTAAAAAAAGAATTGGCCAAATTGGTCCAGCCGTTGTTGAGTTATGCGCTTACCAACACATTTTGCGATTCATTTTTATGTTAATAGATATAAGTTTTGTAACCCATAAGGACAATTAAACTTGGGGGGATTAAAAAGACAATGAAATCTGCTATTAATTTAGCAAGGATTTGAAATCCAATTAACGAGAGCTTATTACTACCACTACTCATGTCTTCCAAGAAGTTGGAGGAGGCCCGACTTAGTGGTGATGGTAATAAGGTCAATATTTTTACTTAAATAATGTATGTTTGTTACTTTTTCACGCAAATAATACTGAATGGATTTGGAAGAAACTTTACAATAACATAGCTTACACATCAAATAACACATAGGCTATAATTTGATAAAGATTAATGTGAATTATTATTTAAAGGATCTGTGATACAATAATATGGTATCACACATCATTTAAATAATATGTGTAACTAAAACAGTTATTTTTGTTAAATATCCATGCGAAGCCGTGGTGGGCCGCTAGCTTAGAATTAGAAATCAAATCAAAATTAATAAGAAATCCCAAAATATGAAAAGATACTCGTAGTAATCATGTATGAATGTAAACAAAAAGTAATCATTGTTTTCCATGAATTCTCAATGAACTGAAATTAAATTTAATCGAATAAAGACGCGTATCAAATTCCTAAGTGGCAATAAATTCAATTATAAACTTGATACCCGTGTCTAATCATTTACAAATATTTGAAAAGGTACCTGTGCTCTTAAGTGTGAATGAACCTTTGCAAAGGTTAAGTTAATTATCAACTATCAAATACAGATGTAGATCTGAATGCCGTTCAGAAAAATGGGTATATTATTTTAAGGCATTTTGCTTTTTTTGAAGTGAAATCTTCTTTAGCACCATTGAGCACTTTTCTTGAGATGGGTTTAAGAGCCCCCGCGCATTAGGCGGCTAGGCCGCGCGACTAATGCGCGCATCTACAAACAACTCGCGTCAAACTAATGTCAAACTCGCGTCAGGACACGTGACCTGATCGAACATTCGTAAGACGGAGGGACAGTAGGACACCGGTGCGGCGTAGTAACTTTTTTTTATGTAATATGAATTGTAATTTTTGTGAACGATAGAGCAATAAATACATATTGTATTTTACCACATAAGTTATAGTACTTTTAAACTGATAAATAAAGCAATTCGTGTGAAATTATTCCCTAACCATGCCAATATATTAAAAATACACAACATGGCTAAGGTTCAAGTCTTCACTTCTGACGGCAGTCCCGGAGTGCAACCCGTTGTTTTTTCAAACGCGTCCGCTTTTTTGTGTATAATACAGTCAGGACCCACGAGGCTGGCGGTGGGTGAGGGTGTTCATATTATTGAATGGCGGTCCAGAGTCCCACACAACGCACACTGGCCGGTCTGAATAGTCCATTAAGAATTTTAGCCCCGCAAAAAAGGCATAACATGTATCGCGGGGTCTGTTTACAAACGAACACGAACACAAATGAAACCCCGGCGCAGATTTGCCTCTGGCTTACACAAAGACACTTGTCCGACCTAGGAATCAAACCGGGACCCGTGTTCCAAAGGCGGCTTATTGCTTCTTTTCCCAAAGCAATGCAGAATTCTCAGCGATTACTTAGAACCCAAATTTTGATACTTGGTCTAATTCAAGAGAAAATAGCTTGGTTGTTCTACAAGCTGATATTAGACTCTATAAAAAAACACACAACTTTAGGAAGCTAGACAAAGCCTTAGCGGTGTTAACCGTATTAGTACTACTACTAGCAATCTGCCCGTAAAGAACCCATTGCTGAAGCGGACCTCCTCCAACTACATGGTGGGTAATTTACCCTACTGTGGCACGATGGCCTTACGGGTTGGCACAGGTCTCGGTTTCAAGGTTTCCTTCTCTTGCTGCTAGCTTTTACGACAGCAGCAAGGATGGAATGGGGTGGTGACATTATGTATTCCAAATCCGTCACCAGACGAACTATGTCGAAGTTAAATTCGCACGGCGAAAATTAGCATTCGTTTTATACACGGAGATATCCCCAAAACCTCAAAAAAATATCTATCAAACAGCATATTTACAAAAAAATCTCTTCGAGTCAGTCACTTCGAGATCTTATCATTCACCGGTTCGTCTCGACCTCTAAAGTATGTTTTGGAAATGTCAACTACAAATATAGATATAGCACTTCAGTGCAAATGACTTCTTTCAATAGAAATCGCAAATATTAGCACGAAGCGCTTTGATCGTGAGCTGAGCAGTCAGCGTTCACTCCGATGAACAGTTTTAATTAACTTCAAACAAACCGCGTTAATCGATGTCACAGATACTTGAAATTCATGCCTTGGGACTCAAAGATAGTGCAGAAAAGAGATTTAATATTTTTAATCTATACTAATATTAAAATATTTAGTAACAACCCTTTTTTTGTTTAGTATTATTAGCCTAACCGTATCTTTGATTATGCAGAGTTTAAAAGGTTTAAGAGTTTTTAACGTGAATACGTCTTTAAATTTAATATATTAGTAGTATCAGACGAAAAACTATAGTATACTATTAGTATACTATAGTAGAAAAAAAACTATACTATAGTAAAACTAAAAAACTAAAACTATACTATATACTATTACTAAAAACTATACTATAGTAGTCCCAACGGTCGAAATTCGACCAAAATTAATTCAAGCTATAGTTCTATTAATATAGTTTTATTCTCAATTTGACCATAGACTTTAACAATAAATAAAAGACTATTTATGCGTGTGTGTGTCTAATACACACATATAATACATGGTATTGTGTGTCATTTTATGTATTTTTAACCAGGTTATTTATGAAGCCCACCGCGCGGGAGGCCTACCAGCAGAGCGCTTTTCGGAACGCGGTCGCCACTCGAGGACTTTTCTGCCCCATCGGGCGTCTGTCCTGCGAGCTATATGCCCTGCTACTTAAGTTATGCAATCCTGTGGGCTATGCCGGTAATTCTGGTTCATCTGCGTATCTCCTCATTTTTTATTCAATCTCGCAGGGAAACTCCGAGCATAGCCATCTCCATTGCCCTTTGAATGCCTTGGAGTCTTTAAATGGTGCCGATAATGAGCAGCCACGTCTTTGTGCCGTAAATAATAATATATATTGAAGTTAAAATAAAACTGAATAAATATACCCTTAAAAAGTTTTCGATTGAATCCAATGCAAACATTGACATAAAAACGTACATAATACATAATGCAGGTGCATTTCGCACACAGTGATACGCGCAACCGTCGCGTCGCCATCACGAGACGGTAAAAATTGAAATCCGTTGTTTGAATAATTTAATTTTCACATTTCAATTCCCAGTTGGCAGAGAGCTTCTAAATGCTATTTTTAGTGAAATTGAAATTGAGTTTTATGAGAAAATTCATCCACGCTTCGTGTATATAACGATATTCAGAGGTTACAATAGCATTTTAATTGAAGTCCGTATTAGTATCAGACGATCAGCGCGGGTGACTATCTGGTATTGGTAATGGTCATAAATGACGGTAGTTCTAGCGATTCAACAATGTTGTTTCTTTTGTTTTCTGTTTTCAGTTCTCTAGTTATGATAGTTACGTCACCAACAGGTGATCAAAATGTGAAGAAAAACATTTTGCTTATATTTTTCAGGGATTTTGTACACAGTCTCTTTATCTTTTGATCTTTTTGTTACGGCTATGGGTTTATTCTAGAATTCCTTAATTTGGTTGTATGTTTTGTTGTATTTGTTTTGAAACTGATTTGATTTTTTTTTGTTCGACCAGTTCAGCAATTTGGCAGAAAACTAAAATAAGTTTGTATTATTTCGACGACTTTACTATTACACATTACTTTTTCAAAACATACGTGTATTTGTAAAACAAATAAAAACATCATAGGAAAAGGTTTATTAAAAAATGTTAGCTGACTTCTGAAAATAGGAGCCAAAAAACAAAAATTAATAATCCATTTCAAGTCAGTACCAACTTAAATTGACAACGAAGTTAATAAGGACTTCAAATAATGGTTGCCTATTTTGAAGTCAGTTTATTTTTGTATTTAATTCACTAGAACCTCTATACGTGTACAACGTAATTAAAATCAAAAATACAATACATATCGTACTATAATCGTAACGTAAAAAAAATGGATTGATGTGTCTGTCTGTCATTGGATTACAGCTCGTGAGAGGATAAACGAATTTGTGTGATTCATTTAATTTTGATTGACTCAAAATTTACCATATTATGGTAAATATAACAATATATTTGAACCAAAATCTACTCAGCCGTTTGAAAATGATGAAAGCTCTTCTATTAACATACTAATACTACTCAAACTGGTAAAGCGTAGTGCTGGTAGGCCTCCCAAACAGTTGACCGACGACCTGGTCCGACGGACGATTGTTTCCATCTGATGATAGCAAAATTCTACGAATAAAAACAATCAATTTTTTCTTGTTTCAAATGTGGAATTCAGTGCCTTCTTGCAATTCAGCAGTTAATTTCTAAGTTCTGGGAAACTACAGATCGTAGTTTGTTTACACATGCAGCTTTGATGTACAACATCTCAAACCCTTTCCAGTCAGTGAGCACCCCCAACTTGTCGCGTGTCGTGAAGATCACATCCTGTATTATATTTGCGTAGACGTCCCTACTACTGTTTGTAGAATTTTACAATATGAGTAAAATTCGAACAATATTATTATTTATATTCGTTTAACTTTATTTTTTTTAATTAGCTTAGCGCAGTGGTCGAGCGATCGACTGCTGCGCAGCATGTCGCGGGTTCGATCCCCGCACGGAAGAAATATTTGTACGACCTACAAGTATTTGTTCCGGGTCTGGGTGTTTTCTATCTATAATATGTATGTATTTACAAAAAAAAATGTATATAAGTAGTTTATCATCCATCTCGTTACCATAACACAAGCATTAAGTTGCTTAGCTTGGGACGAGATGGCGATGTGTGAAATGTCCAATGATATATGATATGATATTTAGGATACATAGTGTCGCTTCCCCTTGATAAGGCTTAAAAACCATCCGCAAGAGAATGAAAATTTAATACGAAACACGTGCGTGGTACAGCGTGGTACCCTCCATGATGTTTTTTTACTGTCGTTCGTCATCATCTCTACACACAGTCCACTGCTGAATCTATTTGGATGGCCAACACTGTGTACTACTGCGCTCGTTATTCAGATTTCAGATTTTTCTTCATCTCAATATATTAAACACGATATTTTTTATTTTTAAAATACAGTATTTTAAAGTCACGAACGTCTTTAACTTCTTACGGTACTTTGTTGTTAATTTTGACCCCTAGCGGAAAATTAGTTAAATTATTTTTATATTGCAGCTTATTCTTGTGTTACGGGTCATTATTTAATTGCCACAACAACACGCCCGAATTGGAATGGGCTAATGACACTGTGTAGTGAAAACATCAGACCCCTCAGTGTGGTAACGGATTTAGAATACATATCATCATCACTCCATTCCTTCCTGAAAGTGTATTACGAGCCGATAAAAGGAAATAACATGGCCAAAAACCAGCGTGGCACAATAGGCTAATTACCCTCCTCGCAATTTGAGGAGGTCTGACTCAGCAGTGGGTCAGTATGGACTGAGTAGTCACATTAAATGGACCTGTAGTTGTTACTACAAATGGGAAATCTTGTAACTACAAAACTGCAACAAATAGACTTACATTTTGTCATGAAAACATTTCCTTTGTTTAAAACGTTATTATTTCATTATTCTGAACACAATGGTAGTAACCCCGATGTCAACTCTTGAAATCTCGCAATAAAGCCCTGAGACGTTCTCCAATACAGCCGGCGGCCACAAGTTTCCAATAAGTAATTAAAATCCGGAGACTTGAGATTACGCCGCCGCGTCTCCACTGTTTGCTGAAAGCTCTTCAAATCTGCTGATTTCCTGGTATTTCCAATATTGTTAGCCGGTTCGGAGCAAATAAAAGATAGTCTTGTAGGGATTTTAGGAAAAATACTTGGATTCGTTTATGAAGTTCTAAAATAAATATAAAATGATAAGCGCATTTATCTTTTACTATACCTGAGCATTCGCTTGAATCGCTTTAAGTATTTTTTTATAATTTATATTAGTAGCTATGATTTAATGACGTCATAATAATCTGTCAAAAAGTGTTTAATTTCTTTCGAAGGGTGGCTCAGGACCACCCTTCGTGGAAATCCTTGGGGGAAGAAATCCATGTCCAGCAGTGGAAGTCTTTTGGCTAAAATGATGTTGAACATTGGAAGAGGCTCAACATTTTGAGTCAACATAATGTGGATGATTTATTGGATTATTAATGATACGTTTCTTTCAAATTTGATTAGTAATCATCATCTTAACATTTATAAATTACGAGTCAGGTTGTTTGTCCGTGATGGACTCCTAAACTACTTAACCGATTTTAATCAAACATTTCACACCGTGTGCAGTTTGTGCACTTGAAATATAGGAGAGCTTACATCTCATTTTATAGTTGCAATATTATTTTATTGCAAATTATTTGACAGTCACAATTTTAAGTTAGCTCCAAACGATCCTAACAGATGGCGATATCTGTTAAAACGATTGAGTAAGTATTCAACAGATGGCGCTATGTTAAAAGTACAAGCGTTTCATATAAGCGTCAATTTAATAGCATAGCCACCACGTGTTGCTGAGGCTAAAGTATAAGTTGAATTTATTTTGTAGTAAACTAGCGACCGGGCTCGGCTTCCCACGGTTGCAATTATCCATGTATTATACATATAAACCTTCCTCTTGAATCACTCTATCTATTAAAGAAACCCGCTTCAAAATCCGTTGCGTAGTTTAAAAGATTTAAGCATACATAGGGACGGACAGACGACAACGACTTTGTTTTATAATATGTAGTGATAGTGATAGTGATGAAGAAATACAGTGAAATTAATTTAAATTAAAACAAAAACCTTAACCACAGCAACGCGGGGCCGGATCTGCTAGTACCAAATATCATGCAGTGCTCAAATCTTGGTAAAACCGAAATTTTACGCCAGACTTAGAAAATTGCAAAAGGATTACAACCGATAAGGCTGTGGTATCCACTAAATGTTATTAAGGGTTCCCCTGTTTGCCGTTGCTTCTTCTGGGGCATTTTTATGAAGAACCGCGCAAATACTGGGCACAAACATTAATCTACTTTGAACAACAGACAAGATGTAAAGGGACTTGGCAATGTAAATATTGTCTTGGGGGACACAGCGCTCTCTCGTTGCCAATTAGAGCGTGATATGATTTTTGAATAAACTTAATTTGGAACTTTCTACGCTCGACGGTGTGATTCTAAGTTCAATTAGTATGATCAAATGTTTTTTTATTTTATTTAATTAATGTCGTTAGCTGTGTCTCTGTTATTAAGCATGTTGTGACAAAATACACACATCACATTTGCCTTTGGGAAATAAGTTATTGAATTCTATTTCTGAGTGACCACTATCATCTCTATCTCTTCTCTACATAGTTTATAACAAAGTCGCTGTCGTCTGTCCGTCCCTATGTATGCTTAAATCTTTAAAACTACGCAACGGATTTTGATACGGTTTTTTTTAATAGACAGAGTGAGGTTTAAGTCAGAGTCAAGAGGAAGGTTTATATGTATAACCAACCCCCGCTTTGCACGGGCGAAGCCGGGGCGGGCCACTAGTAGATAATAAATTTAAGAATGTTTAATTAATAAATAAATAATAATAAATATCCTTGGACATTTCTCACAACGCCATCTTGTCCCAAGCTAAGCAACTTAATGCTTGTGTTATGGTAACGAGATGGATGATAAACTACTGAAATACATTTTTTTTTTGTAAATACATACATATTATATAGATAGAAATGACACCCAGACTCCGAGCCAGTGCCTCTGATTTAGACAAAGACACTTGCCCGACCCCGGGATCGAACCCGGGACCCGTTGATCCAATAGACCAACGAGGCAATTATAGCAGGATTTTAGATTAGTAACATAATTACGTCATATCGCAATAAGTAAACGTCTGTACGAATACTCCTTGTGGTGACGGATTTAGAATACATAGTGCCACCACCACATTCCATCCTAAGGGTGCCGTTAAAGGCAATAAAGGAAAAGGACTAGGCCGGTAATGCGAGGGCGTCCTGCGCATTATCGGCCTGGGAAATCTTGACATGTGCCAACCCGTGGGGCTAGCGTGTCACAGTAGGTTAACTACCCTCCATGTAACTGGAGGAAGCCCGACTCATATCGCAGAAATCGCGAGCTCATCCCATCGTGAGTAGATGCTGTAGCGCAGAGACATAATGTAGATCATATTGGTATATATGAAGCCATTGGTATCAACTCCATGTAACTTACTTCAAACTCAGTATTACCAATCCCTTCTCAACATATTAATCACAAACTTAATCTGTTAACCCTTAAATCACGCGGGGAATCCAATTACGAAGTCGTTAAACAATCGATGCGTGTTTACATTATTAGATTCTGCAGTTTAAAATGTGGTGGTTGCTCACAATAATTTATATATTATAGTATGGGCTGATTTATGGAAATGAAGGGGTTAAGATTTTACGGCGATTAATTTTCATTATTTTTCATATAATATTTTTCTCTTATTTTATAAAATTAAGGCCAAAGTGAAGAGGCAAATGTTCCACCAAGTGAAGCGGCTTTATATATGAAAAAAAAAATATCTTTTACAAAATCGTTGATATTATAGCTAGACAATAATTTTGTTGTGTTTACCCTATAGTATGTGCTCTGAATAGTTAATTAAAACTAGTGGAGAATTTAAAAGCCTTATGTACCTAATTTAAAGATCGATCAGAAAATAAAGGACAATATGAATAATTGACAATGCATAATAATTTGTCCGTGTGGTGACGGATTTAGAATACACAGTGTCACCAACCCATACCATCTTCAGGGTGTAGCAAGAGGCAGATCACCTAGCCCCAAGAGAAGGAAAACTTGATACAAACCCTGTGCCAACCCGTCTTGCCACTGTAACACCTCGAGGCTGCGGGAACGCTAAAGGAAACTTCACAAAAACTATACACCACCGTTTTATTGTCTAACTAGCTGACCCGACAGACGTTGTCCTGTCTGAACTATGAATATTGAATTCGAATTGGAATAATTAATAATAAATTAATATACCGCCTTTTCTTATCGATTCCAATCCCTTATTTAATGTAATTAAAAAAGAAAAAAAGTAATTATGCCAAAAATAGCGAACCGTCGGGACGAACGTCAAATGTTTGACAGGTAACAGTTTGTATGCGAAAATAAAATTGTTGTTTTTATTATTTTACTTACAATATCAATGTTTTCTCTAGACTCTTAAACCTTCCCTGGACTCACACGAATATTTCAAGACCAAAATTAGCCAAATCGCTCCAGCTGTTTTCGAGTTTTAGCGAGACTAACGAACAGCTATTCATTTTTATATATAGAGATAGCCAAAATATAATAAAAACTTAAAAAAGAATATCGTCCCCGTAAAGCGAGAATTAAGTAAGTCTTCATAATTATGTAATTGATTTTCAAACTAATATATCAGTAACTAAGTTGAAAATAGCCAAACATCTTTTTAAGACTTAGTTACTTCTTCCTCTACCGAGACGATATGCGAACGTCAACGAATTTAATTTTGCAGGCTAATTTCCCTCCATGAATTTGGAGGAGACCCGACCTAGTAGTGGGCCATTTATGAGCTGTAACGACGATATAATATTTGTTTTTATGTTATACTAGCGACCCGCCCCGGCTTCGCACGGGTGCAATTATATTATACCTATAAACCTTCCTCTTGAATTACTCTATCTATTAAAAAACCGCTTCAAAATCCGTTGCGTAGTTTTAAAGATTTATGGATACATAGGGACGGACAGAAGAATGCGACTTTGTTTTATACTATGTAGTGATTAGCATCGTGGTTAGTGGCGATTTAAGGAGGAGGCCTATGTTCAGCAATGGCTGATAGATAGTTGCTATGTGTGTATGTCTTTGTTTATTAACGTTTCATAGTTAGCACCTATATACACACTACACATATTACGCACATTACCTATACACATTTTAAAGTTTCATATTTAGAATACACAATGTAACCACCCATATTATCCTGAGGGTATCTTATGAGGATATTTGGAGGAGGCCCGTATATTAATGGTTCATTTATGGGTTGACTTGATTGCCTCGTTGGTCTAGTGGTCAGATGGCGCCTTTGGATCAACGGGTCCCGGGTTCGATTCCGGGGTCGGGCCAGTGTCTTTGTCTAAACCAGAGGCACTGGCTCGGAGTCTGGGTGTCATTTCTATCTATAATATGTATGTATTTATAAAAAAAAAAATGTATATGAGTAGTTTATCATCCATCTCGTTACCATAACACAAGCATTAAGTTGCTTAACTTGGGACGAGATGGCGTTGTGTGAAATGTCCAAGGATATTTATATTTATTTATTTATGGGCTGAAATGACTTCGAAACTTCAAAATTGTTCAAAACTTCAAAATAGGGGAATATCCTCATTTCTGTTACATTTGAAATTTCCTGTTACCTTTTTCTGATTATCAAAAGAATATAAATTTTAACAATCATGCGAGATTTCAATAATAGATTAAATTTATTGATTGCTTTCTTCTTGTGTAAGCAAAACTCAAGGTACATACAAATGTTAGAACAATCTATGCAAATTCAATCATAAAAGCCTTACGTTTGGAAGAGCAATCGCATTACCAGTAGACAATTCATTATAGAAATGCATTATAGTTTAAAATTTGGTTCGGATAATCGTGATTTATAAACGCTGGGACGCGAGAAATTTATTGGCGTTGCTTTGGAGGGTTGAGATATGGTGACTGTGCATTTTGTTACTCCTTTAACCCTAACTTCCTTAAGCTACAGGTTGTGTCAAAAATAATTAATTCATTCTTCGAATATTAAGACACTTTCATATCATAAACTGAAATACATGTTACTTCTTTACACCGGGCCCCGAAAATATTAAAATAAAATAAATGTGCTTCATTACTTTTTATTAATTTATTTTATATTTATTCTTTATTGTACATAATGAGCATAGAACAGAAATATACATTGGTGATTTCATGAACAAATATATATTTTTTATGTTGGTGTTTTGTGTATAAAATAAAAGGTACATGTTTGTTTGTGTCATTGTAAAGATAAATGTCGATTATGAACAAATTTTATTTTGGTGTTTATTTAGAAATTTACTTACAGTTAATTATTTTAAATGTTATTTATTTACATTTTGTTCAAGATATGTTAACTGTATAAAAGGACCATGAAACGAATTTTTAGGTGAAATAAATAATAAAACATCTTAATAAAATGTAGCAACAACAATTACCTAGAGGTATTTTTAACGCATAGAAATCACAGAAGAAAATTTTAGGATTTTAAGAACTTCTACCAACTCCAATTGATTTGCATTACAAACTTTGTTATGATTACCCATTCAAGCCCCAAAATAGCGTAAAATAAAATATTATTACAGTTCTATTCAAAAAATAAAATAGCAAATTTACTCAAATAGTCTCAAATCGAAATAACGAAACTTTGCAGTAACTTATTCAGCACAAATTTAGCTAAAAAATACCAGTGTGTTATTTTAAAAGATTTTAACAATTCACAAGTTGCAAAGTTAAAAACGCAGCTCTGAATAGTTATTATGACTTCAAACTGATTTAAACAGCCACCGGCGATAGGCTTGTGGAAAGTTTAATTCTGAAATGCTTAAGGGACGCCCTGTAGATACTATTATAACTTCACTATTCGAGATTTGGATAAAGTTTGGATTTAAATTAATTTTGTGGATTATTAATTTTGAATAATGAACTTAGTTCATACCTTTTGATACGCACCGATAAATATAATTTTATAGCGAATCAGTTGAATTTTAATTTACGGATTTATATTGGGGCTTTTTTAATCTCTAATTTATTATTAATGTAGGTACACTATTGAAAATGATCTTGTAAATTAACATAAAATAATCAAATATACGTAGCGAGCGTATTATACTATAAAGTGTTTTGTTAGAATGTTGATGAATTTATGTAAATAATAAAATAATGCCAATTAAATAAATTATCGTGCATCCACGATTCTTATTTTTAACAGCTCAATTAACTTCCTTGCTGTAGGGAAAGGCAAAGGACAACACAATTTATAACCGTGCACAAACATTATATAAACACACAAGATACTCGTCAAACATTTTTAAAAGTATAACTAAACATAAATGAGGCCTGGTATGTCGGGCCTCCTAAAGTTTCATAATTTAGATTTAAATAAGATTACTATCCCACGCTGGCCAGAAGGGTTTTCCGCCTTGCCATTTCCTTTTATCGCGTCTTACAAAAACCTCAGGATGGAATAGGGTGGTGACATCTTGTATTCTCAGTCAAGTATGTATGCTTAGAATAAAGGTAATAAATAATAAAAGTATAAATTAAACATTATCTATGCAAAGGGAAAAATGCGAAGCACACCAAGCTCATAAATATTAACAAGATAACAAGACAAACCCGTAGCGAACACCTTTTGAAACGCAACTCTAACATCAGAAAAACCGCGACAAAAATAAAATGCAATATTTCAAAGTGGTACACCCATTTGCGTATTTAAATTATAAACGCCCGACTCCCAAGATTACCGCGACTTTGGTAGCTCAAGCTAATTGCAGTTGTTCGAGTTAAAGGATTCCGTTAGCTCGCTCTAAGCCCCGAATAAGTGTTAAAAGATTTATACCAGTGGATAAGGGCTATCCGAGATCCTAATCCGCCAGGATATTAAGACGTTTGCGAAATCTTCACGAGTTCGCACATTTGGCGTGCGATTGTGAAGGGAAATGAGCTGTGCTAAGTAAGCCGGAATAAGTCTGTCGTTTTACGTAAAACTGACTTATTCTTTATTAGAGCCCTTGTCGCGTCAAGGCGTTAATGATCTATTAGATAAATAGATAGATAAGTCATGATTGTACAGCAGAAATATAATCAGCACATAGTATACAGAAATTTGTACAAGGGTAAATGCGATTTCTTACAGACAACCTTGAGATGGAAATTATTAGGAAGAAGTTAAGAAAGGGTAGTAAGAGGTACAATAATATCAATAAGATTTATTATAGAAAGTAATGACCATGATGGTTATTACTTTCTATAACCTATAACTATCTTACCTATGAATAGAAAAAAATGTTAATCTATTCTACTCACAAATCTGTTTTATCCTTGTAAGCTTATAACGCCGATCTAAATATAGAGTTTCTAGCTGGCTCTTCTTAGTAGAGCTGCATTCCGGTGGTAAATGGTACATTTAAAATTTTATAATAAAGTTATATTTTGTTCTTTTTCAACTGAGATCTAATCAGTTACTTAAGGTGAATGTTCCAGGGTAGCCCGCGATATTCAAATTTTCTTACGTTTTTAGCAATTTGCAGGTCAGTGCTAGGTTGTATGTTGATTAAAATGTTATTGGCGGCTGTATGACGTATGTAGTTATAGAATTATAATCATCAAAATCATCAATACAAGCCTCCAAGCTCTTAAAGGTGCAAGAAAAAGTTTTTCAAGCTCAAAGTCATTCTTGCACCTATAAGAGCTTGGAGGGTTTTATTGATGAGTTTGTTGATTATAACTCTGTAACTACATACGTCTGACAGCCGCGAATCAAATGTTCATCATCATACAACCTAGCACTGGCCTGCAAATTGCAATAAACGTAAGAAAATTTGAATTTCGCGGGCTACCCTGGAACATTCACCTTAACTTAATTAAATTAATTTTGATTACTAAAAATAGAATAGAATAGAATAGAAAAATGCTTTATTGTATAAACCAATTATGGCGTTCACAATCGTCATCGGATACATCACTTATAAAATACTACTACCAGGTCGGAACGCGGCACCAACCGAGAAGACCTGGCGGAAGAAACTCGGTGGGCTTGTCTCTTTTTTTAAACGCCATATTACAATAACCGTTATCTTATAATTAGTTTCGTTTGGTTCCGAAAGGCGCTCAACTGAAATATGAATTTTATAATAAAAAAAGAATAATTAAAAATGAAATCATAAGTCATGAATCCAGTGAGTCGACCAACCCCAAACAGCGGCACCTGTTCACAAGCATAACGCATGTGGCAGCCATCGATCTCCTCAACCATATCAAAGGGAAGTGTTCGACCCGTCACATGTCGCTACCACTGTTCAAAGTATTTTAGTGAGCATGACAACTCACAGGATAGACGCACAAAATTAAATGAGGTTAAATTCGAATATTCATTTCCAGTAAGCTTGCCGCTTTGAATCCAAACTAGTAAAAATATATAATTATTTTTCTATTTTATATGTGGTAACATGAGCTCGAGCAGCTTAATCCCAGGCTACGGGGTCAGTCAGGTAATCAGTAACGCTATAGTAGCCTTTCTTACAAAGTTGAGATTTAGCTATCTTTTTGAATCTATGGATCGGAAGTCCTCTCAGATTTGTAGGGACCTTATTGTAGAAGCGAATACACTGACCTAAAAATGAATTACTTATTCTATGGAGACGAGTAGCATGTAAAACAAGATTAATTTTATTCCTAGTATTCACAGTGTGAGTGTCACTTAATTTATCAAACTTCTCAATGTTTTTTCGGACATACAATATATTTTCATAAATGTACTGACCAGCTACGGTAAGAATACCCATCTCCTTAAACTTATCTTTGAGGGATGTCCTGGGAGCCAGGTTATAAATAGCTCTTATTGCTCGTTTCTGGAGAACAAAAATTCTGTCTATATCTGCAGAACACCCCCAAAGTAGTATACCATAGGACATTATACTATGAAAGTAACTAAAATAGACTATTCTGGCCGTAGCCACGTCACTTATCTGTCTAATTTTTTTCACGGCGTAAGCTGCGGAGCTCAAAAACATCATCATGATCACTGCATCCCAAAAATTACCCACTACTGAGTCGGGCCTCCTCCATTTACATGGAGGGTAATTAGCCAACTGTGCCTCGCTGGCCAGACGGGTTGGCACAGGGTTTCGTATCAAGTTTTCCTTCCCTTGCAGCTAGGTTATCTGCCTTGACATTTCCTTTTGTCGGCTCTTCCGACACCCTAAGAGTGGGATTGAGTGGTGATAATTTGTATGCAAAATCCTTCACCACACGGACATGTTTTAGTACTACGATAATATTATAGTATGAGTTTTGACGATCATACTTCCTACTAATATTATAAACGTAAAAAATTTTTAAGTATGGATGGATGCATTGGTGGATAATAATATGAAACATAAATAATCTATAATATAAAAATGAATCGCAAAATGTGTTGGTAACCGCATAACTCAACAACGCCTGGACCAATTTGGCCAATTCTTTTTTTGAAATGTTCGTTGAAGTTCAAGGATGGTTTTTACGGCGAGAAAAATTCGAATAATTGCGGGGAAAAATCCTAAAAACAGCATTTTTCTTTTTCCCATACAAACGTTTTCTAACTAAAATGTAGAGACAATTTGAGCGTTATTGCTATTGTATAAAGTTCATATTAAATGACAACCACTCACTGTCTAAGCAATGTAGGTTTTTTCCTAATGTCAAAGAGTCAATTTGCACTTTGAAGGCAAGGAAAGCACATTATAGCGGGCCGCAGCGCAGCGCAAAATGCGTACTTAGCACATTAGTGACAGGCCGGGTCGCAGTGCATTGACGGATTTTGAGTTCTTCATTCATTTTTCTGCACACCACAGGAAATTCTTACAAATTGTATTGAAGCGATTTGAGCGGATTTTTGTGCTCCGTCCCAGCACGCTGTGGCCTAATGTGCTTGAACCTTAATACCGCTATTTTTTTGACAGGACGAAGTCTGTCGGGTCCGCTAGTTATAAATAAATATGATAATAATATGAATATAATGAAACTTTACAAAAATATAGCTTTACATCAGAATAACACATCACTACATAGTATAAAACAAAGTCGATGTTTTCTGTCCGTCCCTATGTATGCTTAAATCTTTAAATCTACGCAACGGATTTTGAAGCGGTTTTTTTTATTAGATAGAGTGGTTCACGAGGAAGGTTTATATGTATAACACACCCCCGCTTTGCACGGGCGAAGCCGGGGCTGGCCACTAGTAGGCTATAATTTATTAAGTTAAATTGTGAATTATCCAGAATATAACGATAGGTAAGTGTCAAGTAAACGCGGGTGACACCACGGGGCGCAGCTAGTACTTTATAAAGACACTAGCGATCCGCCCCGGCTTCGCACGGGTGCAATGCTGAAAATCTAAATTTATCAATGTTTCTCTACAATAATATGCATGTATTATACTTAAAAACCTTCGCCTTGAATCTTTTTATCTATTAAAGATAACCGCATCAAAATCTGTTGCGTAGTTTTAATTATAAAACTACGCAACGGATTTTGATACATTCATTTGATGTTCATTTGATTCGGATTTTGATTTTGATTTTGATACATTTCATTTCATTTTTGTTACATAGGGACCGACAGACGACAGCGACTTGGTTTTATACTATGTAGTGATTGTGATGCACAAGTTCTGCGTTATATAAAAGGTGAGCAATTATAAACGAAAGCGAAATGAAAAATAACACAAAGCTCATAAAACCTCATGAAGCAATAGCGCCTGCCTTATCAAATTTGCGTCAATTTACCGGTGACTGCCTCACTTAACCCGAGTGTCAAAGCTCTAAAAAAATCTCCTAATAACGTAGGACTGCGAAACCTCTTACAATTTTATTTGAAAAGCAATTTTGATTTATTTAGTCGTTGCAGAATTCGAACCAGCAGACTGTTGATAACGAAATGTTTTTTCATCTATTGTAAAGTACGTTTGAATAAACTTGTTCAGTGCCTGCATTTTGTGTTTAGATGCGCGTGAAAGCATTGTCTTTTTGGTCTTACGTTTTATTTAGTTCGTAACGAGGGTATTAATTTAATCATTCTGTAAAACAGTCTTCAGTACAGAAGAGAGACCAGACCAGTCTGAGGCCAAGAGACTACTGCACCTTCTTGAACCAATTTTGACAGTGATCTTATTTAGTTTAACTTAAGAGATGTACAATAAAAAATACCGAAATATGCTTTGTATAATAATTTTGATTGCCCTTGTATGTTGTTTAGAAACAATACTATCTTTAAGTTGATATCGGTAATTATGCAGTTGGCGCGTGTTCCAAACGGGGCTTCAAAGGGGGGGGGGGTTGAAAGTTCCGTCAAATTGGTCCAGCTATTTCAGAGATTAATTGAAACAAACAGACGGATAGATACACGTGACAAGATTTTTCGTTTTGGACATATCCGGAAATTGTAGCTAATACTCGTAGAAGTGAAGCAAGATTTTCAAAATTGTATCTCTACATATCGTTTCTAGTAGTACTTACTCACAATAAATGTATCTAACATTACTGCCGTCCAAAGATAGAGTGAAACCACTAATGCGCGACACTGATTCGATTTTACGTTGAGCGCTCATAGTTGGCAACGCAGTAAATCTCGAGCTGATGTGATTTACTTTAATTTAATTTTGTATCAACGTTTTCAAGCCGTCTGAACGCACCTTAATTATGTTTAAGTCTCTAATCTGTGACGTGAGATAATTATAGTCTGTGGGTAGCATGAATCAGCCGATTTGTAATTAGGTGCGATGTGCGTGAAAATGAATGCTACGTGCATCTATACAAATAAATAAAATTGGAGTGTCTGTTTGTTATATTTAAATAACCGCTTTTTACTTAGTGCATTTCTATGTTTACACGTTGCATATAGCAAAACACCTTTTTTTTTTTAATTTTTGTCAAGCGGCAGGACCGATTTAGACGGGACTTTCACTGGCAGACAGCTGATGTAACAAGGAGTAACATAAGCTACTTTTATTGACCCCCCCCCCAAACGCTTTTCAAGAGCACATAGATACTGAGTTTTAGACATTTTTATGGAAAACTTAGGCGGGTTTTCCAAATTTTTGATTGAAATACAGAGTTTCGCTCGAAATACAGATTTAGCCGTCGTAAACGAACTGACATTTTTTTTATATCACGCTTATTTAGTCGCTGGTCATCTAGTAAAAAGTAAAAATAGTTTAATGTTACGGATAAATATCTGTGAAATAGAGAGATATTTAAGCAAAATACTGTATAAATACATAATTCATAGTTCTTGCACTGTATATGACTAAAGACTTTTAGAGTTTTACGACTAAATTTTAGACCGTTTTCAACCGATTTCAAAACAAAGTCAGTTGTACGTTTTTATATTTCTTGTATGTTTGTAATCGCACAACTCGGTCATTTGAAAACCTATTCGATTTTGTTTATTTTGATTGGTATTGTAGATACGGAATTTGGCAGAACACTTGAAATAAGTGATCAACAAAGATTTGTAAGAAGGGTAAATTAGTTATTATATTTTGATTTTTTGGTTATACGAGTCCTAAATGCTTGCAAACTTAATTTAACACCGAGGTCGTCGTCGTTACAGCCCATAAATGACCCACTACTGAGTCGGGCCTCCTCCAAATTCATAGAGGGAGTTAGCCTACTGTGTCACGGCGGCAAGACGGGTTGGCACAGGGTTTGTATCAAGTTTTCCTTCTCTTTCGGCTAGGTGATTTTGCGTTGTTTTAGTCGCCTCTTACGACACCCTCAAGATGGTATGGGTTGGTGACATTGTATTCTAAATCCGTCACCACACGTCACCGAGGTGTGAACACCGATTTTAAGTGTTTGTTTATTTTTCGATTCTTTTAATGCATAAAAGGTACAAAAATATTGTGTCCAAGTGTGTAAATACATGTTTGTGTAAATTAACGTAAAATTAAAGTAAATTACTCAACCGATTCTGGACAGTTCTGATCATGAAATGAATTAATATGACGCTCTTAAATTGTCAACATACTGATAAAAAAATACATAATACAAAGTAAGCATTTTACCAGCAGTCCGGAACGCCACCACCGCTGAGAAGAACTGGCAAGAAACCCAGAGGACTTGGCATTTTGTATATTACTTTGCTGTCCTATTTTATATAGATATAGTAACGTAAATTTCTCATTGCTTTAATTCGTATTTAAACTCTTGTAAGTAAATAAGTATTTAAATTATTTTGGCAATAAAAGCGCTTGCATACATTTTGCACACATTACGTGTAAACCTAATAAAGCCATATAATCACAATTTCATAACACAACCTCCACACATTTATAATTAATTTGTAAAGCATATAAACATGGAACAGTCTACACCACACATACTTGTCAAGTTATTGAATTAGCAGTGAAAATTAAACGCAAAGCACCTACAAATCAACGCCATTTTCAACCATTTCGTTAAATATTAACAAAGTTTCTTAAACATGTGTTCTTGACTTGCTCTGATTCAAGGGTGTTGTCCCAGTGAGGGCGGAATGATGTTTATTCGTATGAAATAAACATTCATTATATTCATCGTCATGGGTCATGACCCAACCCTTATGGCTTATGACATCTCTAATGTAAATCTGTCATCGGGAAAAACTACTTAAAACTAACGATTGGAGTTTTTAAACTATCACTGGCAACATCACAACCCGCTGCTGAAAATTGCAACTAGCTTATTTGTAATGATAGATGTCGCTATCATTGAATTAAAACGTATCACTACATAGTATAAAACAAAGTCGCTGTCGTCTGTCCGTCCCTATGTATGCTTAAATCTTTAAAAAACCAAAATTAATCCTGATTAGGAATGCTGATGACTTTATAAAAGTCACTAGAAATTTTTAGATGTGATATGTGCAAAATCGTGCTTTGTGGCTCCATGCTTCAGAAGTCACGTAAAGTTGGCTTGACTGTCATCCAACATCATGTCCAAAATCTATACCAAATTTCTCACGACTGTAATATGAGTAATTAAAAGCAGGTTAGACGTATGGCAGGTGTAGGCAGATGCCATTAAGATGATGATTTGATGTCTCAGGAAAATAAGGGTTCTAGAAACGAAAGCATAGCTTACGGAAATATATCTTTCCCGCTCGCACTGAGACGCTACTTCTTCAAGATCCGCGACATTCACCCTCTATACACCCCTAATTACTAATCGTGATTACACACGCGTCACGTTACCGTGTTTACCTAGACTGTAATTACTGCAAGTTAATCTGAGGTACTCCCCGCGGCTCATACAAAATGCATCATCCGCCAGACGTGGCTCAAAAGACTCGTTCCTTAGACTTAATAGCTACTCGCGGGAGGAGTTCGTGTTTTAAACGCAAATTAGCATACGTTATGTGAATATATATATCCGTGTGTTGACCGATTTAGAATACAATATATACAGGTTGTCCCAAAAATAACACGCCACAGTGACACTGGAAGCAGGCTAGCCCTAGGTCTATTCCACAAAAAAAATGCAGAGATCAGATCACATCAGAGACCCAAACAAAAAAAAAAGTCTCATGAATACAGAGAAATTAGAATTTTTCGTTTTTTTTTTAAATTACCCGATTTGTTCGTCCTATGTAACAAAATCGTCACAAGTACCTATAATTAATGTTACTTTTTTATTATTACAGTTCTATGTTTGTTTTTTTTTACTTCAGGCTTTTTTTGTGTATTTTTTGTGAAAGACATCCTGTATATTTTCGGGACACTCTGTAGGTATATACAGGGTGAGTATAGAACAAAAAACTTATAGCCATCCGAAATAATAGCTAATTAATAGAAAAATAATAGTATAAAAAATATTATGTAGCAGGTCTGTGTTTGAAATGTTTTTCTAAAGATGAACAATGAAATTGAATTAAAAAAAATGGTATTAGAAAACATACATAAAATTGAAAAAAAATTATACGTGTCGTTATTATTTACCAACCAATTAGTAATCTGAGTTCTATATCTTTTTAGGTTAGTTGTGCTTATTTCTTAAATTTTAGTTAACTAGCCCGACTTCGCACGGGTGTAATGATGAACATCTAAATGTATGCAAACCTTCCTCTTGAATCACTATATCTATTAAAAAAACCGCTTCAAAATCTGTTGCGTAGTTTTAAAGATTTAAGCATACATAGGGACGGACAGATGGCAGCGACTTTGTTTTATACTATGTAGTGATTTAACAGTGGCTGGTGAGCATAATTAAAAAAAAAGATGCTATCTATATACACAGTAGATAATTTCGTTATTACTGTAGGGTTTTTATTACACCCTGTATTTCAGCACCTCGTTACGTTGTACTGACTAAAGGAAATGAAAAGATAAAGAAAAGCAAGAGAAGGAAAACTTGATACGAAACCTGTCCAGGCAGCGTTGCACAGTAGACTACGTTCCCTCCATGTACTTGGAGGAGGCTCAAGGTAGCAATAATTTATTAGATAAGAAAAGGAATATGTGAACTAAACTGACATTCGATCTTTTACGGCATGCACAATACTAGCTGTTACAACTTTGCTCGCGTGAATTATTTTATTATTGACAATTGTTTGAAAATAATGCAAATTTTAGGATACATAATTTCAGTTACCATCTCAGGACTTTCATTACATTTATAAATACTCTAAGTCTCTGACTACTCTGATAGGAACGTATCGAGAAAAGATTTTTTTGTGAATATAAATATATTCCATCGCTTTCAAAGTATTCTACTTCAACGAATTTTTCCTTTTCATTAAAATATTTTATACGGTTTTTCTGGAATTCAGTTCTGTTGTTGTCGTGAATCTCAATTTATGACTTCTACCGAATAGAATAAGGTACCACGAAGTAGTAATTTGAGTCTTGTAAAAAGAAGTAGGCTGATGTTAAAGCTGGTGAAAAAGAGGTTTACTCGATGATAGTTGTTGAGTTTATTTCCAAAATTGCGTTAACAATGATGGCTGTGGTCGAAAGGATATTATGGTGACGCAACATTATCTTTCCAATAATCTGGCCTTTTTTTAAGAATATACTCTTTTAAACGCTGCATAAAAAACATATAATATTCTTTATTTAACACTTGACCCTCGGCTTGACACCGCGATGATCCGAGAAAAAAGTTAACATCAATTCATGACATTTTTTGTTTTATTCTTTCTTTTTTTTCAACCACTTTTGAATGCTGTATAATGCCAATTATATTTTAAGTGAGTACGAACACGAAATTCTAAAACAAACTCTTTGGTCGATGCTTTTTTCCATTATTTTCCATTGTCGCGATAAACACTGGATAGTATCTAACCAGAAAATAGCTCTGTATTTAATCTAAATAACTAGCAGACGCAATTCAAACGCCGCGCCAATATGGAACACTATTGTGCCAATCGAATGACAACAGAAACAAAAAAGGAATTGATCCATTTTCGATACTTAGTTGACAGAATGCCATAGTCACCTTTGGTAGATGTATTCAAATTTATTTACAAAATAATATTTCAATTCAATGTCACAAACATGTACTGAAACGGTGGCGTATTGTCATGTTTTTCTCTATTTCAAATCCACAGATCTTTAACGCGAAAATCAGTATACACAAAAAGCGCCTTAAATAGTAAAATTAAGGCAATTCTTTGAATAAAAGATAAATAACTATTGAAGTGTCAAGAAAACGTTTTCTTATTTAATTTGGTCGTGAGATTTAAGAATATTCGAATAGCAAATACACAAATGAGTATTTTATTTAAATTAGCTAGAAGGCAAATTAAGAAGTATGTTAGAATTACTGTGAAGATTATCTCGAGCGTACAATTTCTTGAAACAAAGTAGCGTCGTGGGATTTTTCTATTGTGGATCCAGACTGTTTAACGAGATAAAATTGCTTGTTTTAAATTATCACAAAGGATTTTTTTTACGTTGGAAATCCTCATGGATACCCGGCAGCCGGGTTATGTGGGACTCCGGGGCGCGGAAAGATGGTAGTTGCGCTACCCACTAAAACCAACGGTGTCCCTTAACTGCCCGAGACAGGGCCACGGGTTTTACTCCTCCCGATGGGGGAGCATGCCTTGGCCCGCTTGTACAAGCGGGCCCCACGCTTTGATGGGGAGCTCTGGACGCTCCCCAATCCACTGAGAGGCACGTGCGAGACATTGAACGTGCCCCCGTCAGGCGCCGGATGAACTGGCACCCGACACACGCGGTTGCGGCGGCAGCCGTGGCACGCCTGCCTGGCCGCCCCTCCACTGCTAGTGCTGGCAGCCCTGGCCTTTATGCCTGGCCGCCCTCCACTACACGACACCGCCGTGTCTCGTGGCAGGTTAAGGCTTCCGAGGCAACTCTGAGGAGGAGTCGCCAGAGCCAAAACCCACCACGACTCTTGTGCCGCTCTTCGTCTGGCCTCTCCCCATGGGCCCGCCTGGCATGGGTGACCCTGAGCCGGTATGGCCCCAACGGATCCTAAAGGCACGCAATTCCCCTCACCACAACAAGGTGGCAGCACGGTCGAGGGGGATCACAAGAGAAGGAAAACTTTATACGATACCCTGTGGCAATCCGGAGAATGCCCGACCCAGGAGTGGGTCATTTATAGGCTTAGTAGTATTCGTAGTAGATATGAAAAGTAAATTTTAGCCTAATTGACTTGTTTAATAGTATAGACTTCTATTTCTCGTTTTCTTGTGGCTAGTTATTATAATACGCTTTTATTAGCTTCGCTTGTATGTATCTATGTATGTATGTATGTAACGGAATTTTTTTTTCTTCTGGCTAGATTGAATGATATTACACATGATGGTCAAATTTTTTTTCTGAGCTGGTAGCACCAAATTATGTTTACTAAAATTAACCAAGTCGTTTATTTTCAACTGACTTCATAAAAGGAGATGGTTCTCTATTCCTTTTCAAATCAATAAAATAGTAGAATATTTACTAATAAACAACTTCTTGAAGTCGCTGCCAACCTAAATGAACGCCGATGTAAGCCCCGCCGCACATGCTCAGACTCGCATTGGCTGTCACGAACCGAAAGTATTTAAAACCTATGGCGCAGTACCAAGCTCCGCATTTGGTCTCACGTGTCGACGCACACGCGTACATGCGGAGTTTGGTACTGCGCATCGCGCGCGGCGCGTGACAGCCAATGCAAGTGTGATCATGTGTGGCGGGGCTTAGTTAGGTATTTTAAATATTTTACGCTTTTTATAGTTGATTTTAATTTTATTTACCAAGTTTCCATGTTACCAGTTTACTTAGTATCATATCTGCGAAATAATACTTGACACCTAATAATAATATACTTGGCACTTACTACTCAGCCCATAAATGACCCACTGCTGAGTCGGACCTCATCCAGTTACATCGAGGGTAATTAGCCTACTGCCACGGGCTACACAAAGACGGGCCTTGCCTGCGTTAAAAATACGTGGTTTTGGAAAAGTCTGCTAGTTTTAGCGTATTTTTAGATATCCTGTTTATTCAACAACATGCGCCCTATGAACAAAGCACCCCATTAAAACAAACAAGTATCGTTCCGGTCCACGGCCACGGATGGGCTGCGACGCGCATAAATACTACACAACAATCACTGTACTACAGTTTATACAGGTATTGCGCTGCATGCGTATACGCAAAAACAACAGACAAAATGCACACGCTTTAACAAAGGAAATAACCGTTGCCTGTTCCCCAAACCTTTTTTTTATGACCCTGGGTCATTATTATCCTTTATGGACGGAGGAGCCACTGCTGAGTCGGGCCGCCTCCAATTACATGGGCGGTAACTAACCTACTGTACCACGCTGGCCAAACTGGTTGGCACAGGGTTTAGTATCAAGTTTTCCTTTCTTGCGGCTAGGTAAGGTAGGTTGCGGCGGCCTTGTCATTTCCTTTTGTTGTTTGGTTTATGACACCCTTAGGACGTTATGGGATGGTGAAACTGTGTTCCAAATGCGTATACCACCATACGGTTACTTTGTCAGTTTTGGTCATTTCGGGAAGTATGTCGCACGCTTTAGATAAACGCACTTGGCAAGAACAATTTAACTAAATTGCGTCGCGTTTGCACTTCAATAGCAAATATCACGTTTGGGACCAGTGTGGCAAACACACCTACAGTGCTGTCAAATGTTAGAGTATATAAGTAAAATAAGAAGAAAATCGCAATGTTTTAACATGCAAAAATATGAATGTGGGTTTTTTTCCGAATAAAACCTTATTCACCATATCTGCCCATAATGGGATGAGAGAAATCTTCTACGGAGTTGGGCCTCCTCCAAATGCTTGGAGGGAACTTAAGCTACTGTGATACTCTGGCAATACGTATGGCACAGGGTTTATATCAAGGGGAGTTAAACCCGTTGCCTTGTTTCGGGCAGTTGAGGAACACCGTTGGTTTTAGTAGGTAGGCTGGGGCGCAATTGCCATCTTTCGTCGCCCGGAGTCCCACATGACTCGGCTGGCGTATCGCAGTCGGTATCCATGAGGATTTCCAAAGTAAAAAAAGAAGTACCTAAGTAATATGTCAAGTGTTCCTTTTCTTGCGCCTAGGTAATCCGCCTCTTGGGTGGTTTAGTCTCCTCTTACGATTCGCTCAGGATGGTACGAGTATGTGTTAGTCACATTGTGTTCTAAATCCTTCGCAACGGGGAGTAAAATACAAAATGATTCCTTATAAAAAAAATTGATTTCTTTTTTAATATACTTCATTCTATCTCTTTTAAGTATTTTTAAAGTATAAAAATAATACCACTTAAATAAAATAAAAAACTATTTTGAGAGTAGAAAAATGTGCTTGCTAGGTAAAGAAAACTCATCGCTTTATTTTGCATATACTCTGACACAGACGCTATTGATTTTGTCTGTGTTAGGGGGACAGCCTGATAATCATATTATACTGAGTTTTAAATAGGTATATCGTGGTAGGGTCCTGGTTATTTCATACATAGACAGAGCTACAAGTACTAAATGTATGGATTTGTTCCGACCTTGAAATATCCCTCGCAAAATTAATCCCAAGTCACCCCATCTGTTCCCCTACTCGACGTTTCATTAATTTCGTGGACATGTGTTTTGTTCAAATGGCCTGTTTTTTATACGTAGACTTTTGAACTTGTACAAAAAAATTACTTTCAAGAGTTATAATTGACTTTACATTGACATTCAGCAGTTTGTTTTCTGCTTTATTGTTATTCGGTCACTTACCACTAGGGTTCATGATTTCTCAAGCTTTTCAATTTCTCGGGTCTCGAGAATTCTCGAGGCTAATTTCTCGGGACTCTCGGGTTGTCGAGAAATTTACATTTACGTACGTTTTCTCATATTATTTGGTTCCAATTGCGTCTAAAAATCAGTGGTTTTCCTCTCAAATAAAAGTATCAAATTAATTATAATATTATTCAAAAACATTAATCTTATAAATATCACTACATAGTATAAAACAAAGTCGCATTCTTCTGTCCGTCCCTATGTATGCATAAATCTTTAAAACTACGCAACGGATTTTGAAGATTTTTTTTTAATAGATGGAGCAATTCAAGAGGAAGGTTTATAGGTATAATATAATTGACCCCTTGCGAAGCCGGGGCGGGTCGCTAGTTGTTTTATAAAATATTACAGAAAAAAATATTATTCAGGCTCATAATCATAATGACAGCACTATTTTTAGTTGGTTATTTAGAACTTAAACTAAACAAAAAATCAACATGAAAGAAAACGTAAATATTAGGTTGGGGGAAAAAGTCTTTTCGCATTATAGTATGTATGAACTTGTAATAAAATCTTCAGTCCTGATCTTGCACCTTCAGATTTCCACATGTTTCGGTCTCTTCAGAATTCTTTAGGCAGTGTCAGGTTAACATCACGAGAGGACTGCCAAAACCAGTTGTCGCGGTATTTTGATCAGTAGTCCCAAAATTTCTATAGCAATGGGATCATGTCCCTACCTACAAGATGGCAAAAAGTTATCGAACAAAATGGTAGCTACATACTTTAGTTAAATGTAAATAAACAACATCAAAAAAATGTTTTGAAATTTCTTAAAAAATGCGACGAATCTTATTCCCCAACCTACATATTATCTTAACTTACATTACATTAGGATCACAGCACAATTTTGGGCTGGTTATTTAGAAAAAAAAACAACTTGAATCTTGTAAACACAATAGCTTCTATAAAACACGAAAGAAATCTTTAATATCTTAAACTCAGGTAGAGTAAATTATAATTACATTACAATCATAGCACCATTTGTGGCATGTTAATATAATATAAACAAATTAAAACTCTGCAAGTTTATTTTCTACAAACGTACATGATTTCTCGAGTTCTCGACTTTTCTCGAGCTTGATTTCCCGGGAACAAAGCCCGACAATTTCCCGGGAAATCTCGGCTCGAGAATTCCCGGGAATGAACCCTACTTACCACTATCTAACTACTCAGCCCATAAATGACCCACTGCTGAGCCGGGCTTCCTTCAATTGCGTGGAGGGTAATTAGCCAACTGTGCCACGCTGGCCTGATGGGTTAGCACAGGGTTTCGTATCAAGATTTCCTTCTCTTGTGGCTATTTGGCCTTGTCATTTCCTATTGTCGGCTCTAACAACGCCCTCAGGATGGAATAGGGTGGTGGCAATAAGTATCCTAAATCCGTCACCACAGTAACATTTATTCTTTGTACTTTTTAAGCCCATGAATCGGGACGCTGGATTAGGACCAGATCGAATTTAAAGGAAGGCAATGCATGAACCATTGCACTCTGTCTCCGTGTGATCACCACACGGACACGGCAAAATTAGATTACATAGTGTCACCACCCCATTCCATTCTGAGTGTGTCGTAAGAGCCGACAAAAGGAAAACCTAGCCGCAAGAGAAGGAAGACTTGTAACGGAACCCAACCCGCCTGGCCAGCGTAACAGAATAGGCTAATTACGTTTACTGTGATGGGAGGAAGCCCTACTCAACGCTGGGTCATTTTTGCCAGATTTCGGTACGCTTTCCGGCGGGGTGGCATATGGCATTCTGGATAGTTTATTCACCTGATAATTATTTTAACCACCTCGTGGATAGCCTGGGTATTTGTGACTCCAGGGTGCGAATGAACGGAATGGTTATAAATAGGGAATTTGTTGGGTACATATATATTACACTATGAAATAGGAGCGCAAAGTAATAAAAAAAAATGACAAACCCTCTCAGTTTCTTGCCAGTTTTTCTCAGCAGTGGTCGCGTTCCGACCTGGTGGTAAACTAAAATATGTTACTTTACTTTGTATACAATTTATTAATATGTTGACAATTTGCAAGAAAAATTTTTTGACTTTGACCTAGCTGAGAAAATCCGATAGCAATTCCAGACTGCCCGTATCTGGCCACGGGTCCCGCTCCCTGATGCGGGAGCATGCGACCATAGGTTGCTGACACAAGGTATTTTAAATCGTCACCACAAAACATCTTCAATAACTAAAAGCCATTAATAAACAAATCAAACTTGCAAAATACACTTCAGGCAGAAACTGCGAATTACTTGAAAATAAAACTAATTTAACAAAATTAAAAAACGTACTTCATAAAAACTCAATTTTTATTCGAACCTATTTAAAACAAGCAAAGTTCTTGCAAGTACCGCTCGAACTGCAGACTACTTAATAAACAACTTAGATTAGTAGTTGAGGATGAAAACTAAGTTATAATGGATTCTGTTTCTCCATCAACAAGCGTTAAATTGAATGGAGTTTTAAAAGGAACTTGTATTTCTTTATTGGAGGTTTAAATCCCTTATAGGAGGGGGACGCCGAGGTCAACAAAATAGGTCACGGATATTGCGCATCAAGTAATTCTACACACTTTATGTTTCTACGGGTATAAACAGGGTTTCCCAAAAATAGCACGCCACAGCGACACTGGAAGTAAGCCAGCCCTAGGTCTCTTACACAAAAAAATGGCTGAAGAAAAGTCTCATGGATTTTGAGATATTAGAATTCTTCGAATTACCCGATTTCTTTTTAAACTACGCCCTTTTTAGTTTTTTTTTGTTACTATTATTTGTTGTTTTTTTTTTATTTTTGTTTGAAACAAAATGTTTGTGGAAGGGACCTAGGGCTAGCTTACTTCCAGTGTCGCGGTGGCGTGCTATTTTTGGGACACTGTATATTGTATTATGGTCTTTAAATTTATAATTGTTTCAAAAGTGAGAAACTAGCATCTGTTGGCTGGATGTGCCGCCTTTGGATCACGGGGTCCTGGGTTCGATTCCGGGGCCGAACAAGTGTCTTTGTGTAAACCAGAGGCACTTGCTCTGAGTCTGAGTCCTTTAAATTTCGTGAATTTCATGTTTATAAACTGCCGCTTCGTCTGTTTCGCCTGTTTTGTCTTGTACACGTCACATTATACGTACGATGTGCTGGTATCGAATAAGGGACAAAGCACACATATCTATTCGGAAAGGGATCGGCATCGTATCAACTCGAGGCGTTCAGTATTATTTGTATGAAACTCCCTACTGCAAAGCACACTAGTCGGATTCGTAACGTAAACGCCTTGCCTTGGGACAAGCTCACGAACGCCGTACGGCGGGTGTCCCCGCGCTTAC
Source organism: Clostera curtula (assembly GCA_905475355.2). Classification (NCBI taxonomy): domain Eukaryota; kingdom Metazoa; phylum Arthropoda; class Insecta; order Lepidoptera; family Notodontidae; genus Clostera; species Clostera curtula. The sequence continues at coordinate 13,649,621 of FR997800.1, read as the reverse complement.
GCCTCTCCACCGCCGCGCTTTACGTTAGGATGACGCCTGTTTGACGGCGAGGCGAAAGGCCATACGGTGCCGATCCCTTTCCGAGTTGATAGGTCTGCTGCGTCCTTAAAGGTAAAACCCGGGTCCGAATTAAACAATCTGTCATCATTAGAATGCTATATTATCCTTTAGTTAAGCTTTAGACAATACCAATTTTACAGGAGGATCATAGACCTAAAAAAATTAAATGAAACATACTATACCAATTTAAGCACGGGTTTAAAGCACATGCGCGTGGCTTTGCCCGCCTAGGAAATGATATGTTTGAGTAGAGCCTTCAAATGCATGGAAGTACATATTTGACACAATAGGTCACAGTGTTTAACGAATTAAGGAACCTTCACCATAATTCACCTATTAGCACAGATTTCACCAACGCCCATGAAACCCTTTTAAAACAAGACTTATCGAATTTATAGCCTTTTAATACCATTCGAAGACAATAAAGATATACCATTATGCGGAATTGGCGCGCACCGCGGTCATAACGCATCGTTTCTATAACGCTCTAAGACAGGTATAAGCCATTAGGGAATAATAAAACACCCTTATCGGACCATTAGAGGCTCGTAAAATAACAGTTAGTCATAACATAATAATGTGATGGATGTTAATATCCATGTTTTTCCACTGAGATTCTAATATGGCGCCGTAAGGACAAGCACGCTTAAGAGAGGTAGGGCTTAGTCCCAGGATCGCAGGTCTGGCTCCCCCATTTGGGAGTGATTCTGGTTCGGGCAGTCGAGGATCGGCGTCAGTTTTAGTAAGTAGGTCGGGACGCAATTTACCATCTCAACGCGACCTGGAGTCCCACATAACTCGGCCAAGTATCAATGAGGATCTCCGACGTAAAAAAGATGTAAAGAATAAGATAAGTAATTATAGAATACCACACCGAAATACCTACTCAACGTTTTGACTGTTTTGACGTTCACAATCCACATACATCCGAATGTTGTCTGGAAGAATTCGCCTAGTGCGATAAGATTCATTTCTTTTATATTTGACTAGCTGACCCGACAGACGTTGTCCTGTCTGAACTATGAATATTGAATTCGAATTGGAATAATTAATCATAAATTAATATACCGCCTTTTCTTATCGATTCCAATCCCTTATTTAATGTAATTAAAAAAGAAAAAAAGTAACCGTCGGGACGAACGTCAAATGTTTGACAGGTAACAGTTTGTATGGGAAAATAAAATTGTTGTTTTTATTATTTTACTTACAATATCAATGTTTTCTCTAGACTCTTAAACCTTCCCTGGACTCACACGAATATTTCAAGACCAAAATTAGCCAAATCGCTCCAGCCGTTTTCGAGTTTTAGCGAGACTAACGAACAGCTATTCATTTTTATATATAGAGATTATCTTATCGCGCACTGGCACAGTAGGCTGATTTGTCTCATGTAATTGGGGGAGGCCTGACTCAGCAGTGGGTCTTTTACATGCTGAGAAGGCTCAAAATCGACAGTTACCGTGCTTCATCAAGGAAGGACGTTCTTAAATTACAGCTAATCAACCCAAACAAAATTGAACCTTATGACCTACTAAACAGTGCTTTTGATTGTCGATTTTGGCTCTGTACTTATATGACTTTATACTTATATGTATGTAGAAATATGAATAGCTTTAAATAAAGGAATTGCAACATCAATCACTGTCACCTGGCTGAAGGCGCAAATAGTTCGCTCCCCTCTAAGTCATACTTTCTGATACTTTAAGGCTCCACTCATGATACTCCATTTTTACGCATCCGTTCATAAGATTGCAAATACTAATAGTCCAAGAGGTGAACACCTTTACCAGGTTCCAAGAGAAGATATTTGGTTAAATACTACTACTACTCAGCCCATAAATGACACACTGTCGAATCGGGCCTCTTCCCATCACAGGGAGGGTTATTAGCCTACTGTGTTACACTGGCCAGACAGACTGGCATAGGGTTTCGTCTCAAGTTTTTCATCTCTTGCGGCTAGGTTTTCGGTCTTTCTATTTTCTTTTGTAGGTTCTGCTATGAAAGTTTAAGTGCTATGAAGGTAGGCCTCACACACGGTGGACCGACGACAGGGTTAAAGTTGCCGGAAAGCGATGGATACGGGCGGGCGGCTCTGGACCGGCCTTCGTGGAAATCTTTGGGGGAGGCCTATGTCCAGCAGTGGACGTCTTTTGTCTGAGATGATGATTTTACAAGTAAGTAAGTCGTTACACAAGCTAGTTTTTAATTTACCTTCACTTGCGGTGAGTATTTCGGATTATAGTCTTTACAAGAGAACAACCGCCAAGAAATTCTGTGTTCATATTATATCTTGCAAAAATGAACTAATACGTGTATACAAGTATACAAGTATAGTTCCACAATATTTTCTAGTTCATAACATAAACTTTACACACCGAAGACCAATACCAAAGTCGTTTCATTATTCACCGCTTGCACTCACGGTCCTGATGCAAGGAAAACATACATCACGTGCACAATACTGCTGTAATAGACTGAGACGATATCGACTTTAATATGGAAATTGGACTCAAAATCTCCCTTTTGTAAAAACATCAAAAGATCGATAATATTGTAGCTGTTTACTGCAGTTTAAACGTACTGGCAAAATTCGTCTTTAAATCTGTATCTTTACTCTTGGTAAATACTATTAAGTTAACGTAGAATACGCTTTATTGTACACACATGTAATAAAAACACGGTAGTTTATATATTGATTCAAAGTTCAAAAAAAGCATTAAAATGCGAAATATAGACAACCGTTTGAAGTCGGGGCTTTGAGCATAACTATATCCTAATTAACGTCAGTGTCAACGAACGGCCTAGATTTTTTAATCCAACTTGAACAAAACCAAATTTAGAACGGCCTCTTTTTGAAGTCGCTAGTTCGGTTGAATAATGTATCTTATGATGTATTTAATAAATTATAACTTAAATAAATGTAGTTACAGCTTATTATGTACATGCGTGTACATATAGTTGTATACTGGACATTTTCATTTGTTTTACATAAAATTAAATTTAAGTTCGATACAATTACAGGTAGAATTGGTTGCCGTTTTTGCTTATCGAAGGTTGCTTATCCAATTCCACAACACCAGAGGTAGTATGCCTTTGAAGGCGTTCGCATTTAGATTTGATATTCGACCTACTAATATTTACCTAATTAAATCTTAATTGGTATTATGATAAATAGAAGTGTACTATTTACAGTCGAACTAGTAACACATTGAGATAGTACAACCGTTAAAATTTACTGTAATGAAAAATAAGTAAACATTGCACATCGTTTATTGGCAACTATGATGTATTCAATAACGGTTTTTACACCCGCAGTATGAAATGGGTTCGTAACATTGTGTATTCTAAATTCGTGTCAACACGGACAGATGTTTAACAAAAAGCAATTCATATTTTGTATGCCTATGTATGCAGCCTATGTATAACAAGGTAAAAAATCTTTAATATTATCTATATCAGTTCTCTTTATAAGGTTATCTATATAAGGTTCAATTTAGGGATAATAAATGCCATTAAACTTTTTATTGTGAAGAATCAAATAAGATTGGAAACGTAAAAATAAGTACTAAACAGATGAGAAATAAAATTGTATTCGAAATAATCAAATCAGTATCTGATACTCGATATTATCGAAAGGGCAAAAACGCATTTCGAAATTGGATATTTATTAAGATTTATGTATATTCAAATAATACCTTATTCCATTAGGTAAATGGTTGTATCTAGAATAAGTCAGATTTTGAGTTGTGATATTGTTATGTTTTGATGGTTTTGTTCTAAAGATTGCAGTATGCCTGCGTATTTGTCCAAAAATAAAAGTACGAGTTCAGTGTTGGCTTAGTGAGAACGATGTTGCTAAAAATCAATCAACGTGCAATGGGTAGCTATGCTATTGTGCGTGATAGAGAAAGAGCCAAAATAATCATTCCAAACTTGAAAAGGCAACGCCCTGTATAATTCAGGAAATATAAATTGGTCACTTCTTATTTACTTTGCGATCTTTACAGACGTTCAATTCATATTTCCCGAACTATAACTCAATGGACGTTAAGAGTGTATAGTTTTAGAGGGGTTTAATGTTCCGCCTTTGGATCATAGGTCCTCGGTTAGATTCTGGGGTCAGTATGTGTCTTTGTGTAAACCAGAGGCACTTGTTGCAAGTCTGGTTGTCATTTGTGTTCGTGAAGTGCGCGTTTGTAAACCTCCCTCGCAATACAGGTTATACCCAGTTCATATTTTTTGTTAGGTTAATTTAAAGGTAATATGTTAAGTAATTGTTGTGAAATAAATATCTTTAAACCGAAAGGTCACTGGGTATTACAAGATCTAGTCCAGGCCACCATATGAAGGTTGCTGAGAGTCGATGAATGCGTACTAACTAACACTAATCTTACTTTAAAGTGTTGTATGAACAGTTTTGAAATGACTGATTTATGTAAAGTTTGACATATCGTGTGAAGGACCAATAAACAGTACTAAAAAAACTAAAAGCAGAAATATAACCAATAACCTATTCGTCGGTACGATATAAGTTGGTTTATATTTGTGTTACGGGCAGTGGTAGTCTAGTATATCATATCGTCGTAATCATTTCAGCCCATGGATGACCCACTACTGAGTCGGGCCTCCTCCAAATTCATGGAGTTGGCACAGGGTTTATATCAAGTTTTCCTTCTCTTGCGGCTAGGTGATTTGCCTCTTGCGTTCCCTTAGTCGCCTCTTACGACACCCTCGGGATGGTATGGGTTGGTGACACTGCGTATTCGAAATCCGTCACTACACGGAAATATATATGTCCAAGACAGGAGTAACGTCAAAAATAAAAAAAAAATTACTGTATATCTAAATAAACTCCACTAGATGGGTATCGGACAGTGGACAATTGCTCTGTGCAAATTCTGGTATTTAGCCAAATCAGGTTGGACTGAAAGCGACTCTAATAAAGTTGGAATAAGGCGAAGCAGACGATGGTGTTGATAATAATGGTCCTAAATAAATTGAAAATGACATACCTCTTCACATTGAACTGAGAAAGTGTCATAAGTACTAAAGAAACTTTTACCTCTTGTTTTATTGCTGCCTTCATAAGTTCACACACGTTCAACTGTCGGGAACGAGTCTAAACAAGCTCGTAATACGACGTCGCACTTAAGGTGAGGATCACTAGTGTGGCCAACTACCAAGTTGGCGAATTTGTAAAAAAAGAAATTTTCTTTTTTCTCACTGTGAAATTTCAAGTTACCTACAGAATAAGTATTTTCTGTTATACCTATATCTTTATCTTCTTGTAAATAGAGTCTAAAAAAAGAAACATTCTTTATTTTAATTTTCGTATCTTTTTTAAAGGTAGGAATCCTTTATTGTATACACTTAAATCGTATCACATAGCTATATCTGGGCAACAATCTCACCTTAAAATTGGAGAAGATATGAGACATTTCTTCCAACATAATAAATTATGGGTTAATATAACACAACACTATAAATATCTGGTTTTATGAATAGAATAGAATAGATTAGGTACTCTACTATTGCACAGTAAGAAAATTATTGCACAAAATAAATAACAAATAAAATCTACTTTACAACTTAATTATACAGAAAGTAGTCTGATTAGGCCACGAAGTCTTAATGTACTTTTATTTAACTCAACCAGATGGTGACGGATTTAGAATACATAATGTCAGTACCCGATTCCATCCTGAGGGTGTCATAAATATATCCTCGGAAATTTCACACACCGCCATCTCGTCCCAAGCTAAGCAACTTAATGCTTGTGTTATGGTAACGAGATAGATGATAAACTACTTATATACTTTTTTTTTGTAAATACATACATATTATAGATAGAAAACACCCAGACCCGGAACAAATACTTGTAGGTCGTACAAATATTTCTTCCGTGCGGGAATCGAACCCGCGACATGCTATGCAGCAGTCGATCGCTTAACCACTGCGCCGACTAAATTACATTACATGGCAAAAAACCTAGCCGCAAGAAGAGAAAAACTTGAAACAGAACCATGTGCCAACTCGTCTGGCCAGCGTGACACAGTGGGCTAATTTCCCTCCTGGAATTGGAGGAGGCCCGACTCAGAAGTGCCTTTACGGGCCGAGAAGAAGAAGAACGTTCCTAATTCTTGTTCCATATTTGGCAAAATACTTAATGTAAAAATTTGGGAGTTTTTAATAATAGACCTTTTGATTGCAACATTTTCACATTGTTTGCAACACCACGACGCTGCACATAAATCACGCAAGATTATCTTGGAAAAGATGACTGCGAGAAACTGAATGACGTATGAATAATATATTTCGGTGGTACTTTTTGCGAATAATAAATTGTATTTATGTAAATAGTAGTAAAATAAGTGACGTGAGTAACGCTGAGTTGGGTCGCAACACGTTATCAAGATTTACCTTAATATGCTGTGTGAGAATATGCTGTGTGAGATAAAGCAGTTTAACGTTATTTTTTTACAAACTAATTTGGCTGGTGGGTGATATCAGCCAAAGGTTTGATGGCGCAGCGACTGTTGTATTTTATTATGAAATCCACACCGCCAAATTTGTAGAAGGGTTGTAGATATTAAATTCGGAGAAATGATGCATGCGTAATTGAAATACAATGAAATATATATTTGCACACAGAAAAATTTCATAACTCATTAGCGAGTAAAAATCAATGTCAGACAAGTTTTATTATTCGTAGGTCAGACAAAATAGAATAAATATTTTTTAAATTTTGAATTTCCGCGTCCGAACGCTCGCGCGCCGCGGAGGTTTTATTCACGCAGCCTACACTATATTTACTGTACGAAGAAATAGATTGAACTTGAAATAATTTTACATAGTTTTACATAATACTCCACTCCACCCATTCATGTCCTACAGACGAGTCAGGCTTCGTCCAATTACATTGAGGGCGGTCTGATTGGCGCTTATTAAGATATATGAACGAGCTTGACATTACGCGTGCGAGGCTCGGGGCAGAAGCTACTGAACAGAAGCTACTGAATATAGTATTAAAAATTATTAATACTTAATCATCACTACATAGTATAAAACAAAGTCGCCGTCGTCTGACCGTCCCTATGTATGCTTAAATCTTTAAAACTACGCAACGGATTTTGAACCGGTTTTTTGTATAATATAGAGTGATTCAAGAGGAAGGTTTATGTGTGCTATACATGCATAAAATTGTAAAGAAACACTCATAATTTTAGATGTCAATAATTGCAGCTGGGCGAAGCCGGGGTGGGTCGCTAGTTTAGATATATGAACGAGCTTGACATTACGCGTGCGAGGCTCGGGGCAGATACTGAATAAAGTACTATAAATTATTGATACTTTAGATATCGTCTTAATTTGTCTTTTTTTTTATTATACTTCTCAGTCCATACGCACTGCCGAGTCGAGCCTCCTCCAGTTACACGGACGATAATTAATTAGCCTACTGGGCTACGGTGACCAGATGGGTTGGCACAGGGTTTCGTATAGTTTTCCTTCTCCTGCGGCTAGGTTATCGGTCTTGGCATTTCCTTCTATCGGCTCTTATGACCCCATGAGAATGGAATGGGGTGGTGATACATGACATATATCACATTTGTACTTTTTTAAATCCAAAGCGGTCCATATCCTTGAGCTGAACCTTAGAGGAATGAAATCAAGAAATAGTATAGGTGTATTATCCATATGAAAAAGTAACTAGCAAGTACTAATCCCGCTTTGCAATACAGTATTCCACAACCAATTGCAATGAAAAGATCCTTAATGATGATTAAAACCAGTAAATCACGAAACCACAAGCCTGGTTGGGTTGGAAAAATGTGGATTGCGTTGCGGTGTTCAATATCCATTATGAATAGCTCAATACCAATGAGAGCTCCGTTCTGCATACTAACTGCCGAGTTTCGAGGACGAGTAATACCTCATTACGAAAACTCTATGGAGTTTTGACTGATAGCAATTTAATTGATGAACTTTTAAAATTTCGAACGTTTATTTGAATTTGAATTTTTGTCCGTATAGGATTGTACAAACGTTGTTTTATATTGAAATTGATATCATTTTTTTTATTCAGTGAATGTGTTATCCTCGGATTATGAATACTCTATATTAGTAAAGGTAAAGGTGTTTTTTGTTTACATTTAACTTTGTTTAGGGACACACACTATCGAATAGTCGTCGTCGTTTCAGCCCATAAATTACCTACATAGTACTGGGTCGGGCTTCCTCAAAATCCATGGAGGGAGATTAGCCTACTGTGCGACGCTGGCAAGACGGGCTGGCACAAGGTTGGTATCAAGTTTTCCTTCTCTTGGGGCTAGGTGATCTGCCTCTTGCGTTCTTTTGGTCGCCTCTTACGACACCCTAAAGATGACATGGGTTGGAGATATTGTGTTTTTCAAAATGTTTATTATCTTTTATTTTATTTGATAAGTTTTTTAATTTTAATTTAGTTAGTTTATTTAAATTTATTGGATAAGGATTTATCAAAAATACAGTTATAATTTTCATCATACTCGCGCTGGAGAATGCGGTGAGTGTTTTTCGAATAGGTACCTTAAATCATTATAATTTTGATTGACCCATTCACGCATATTTCAAAAATCCACCATGTAGTATGTGCGTGTCTCTATCATACGAAATAATAGTGCATGCGCTAATCCAATGACAACAAGCGGTACCAACTCAATTTTATCACTTGACAGCAAAATGAAAGTGCGATTTCTTTTTCAAACACCAAACTGGTCCAGTGATTATGATTTACAAAAATGTGGTCCCTATTCGATAATATTCATAAAATTACAAAGTTTATGATCTAAAATCTCCAATACTTGGCCATATTTGTTTATTTTACAGCGTTTTATCGGCTCCGATGGGCATAAAGCCGGGATAAAATTTCAATTGCCAGTACTGCAGACAGCGGTGGCGTGTCTCCGCAGTTTATTTATTGTGTTGGATCCCTAAAGTACTGGTGTTAAAGGGATTTAGAGATTCTGGAAAGGCTGTTATAATTTACGATCTCGAATAGTGCCTAGTGCTTTTTGTTTGGGAACGAAGGTGAAGAGAGATTATTCAGTAATTGGGAATTGTTCATGGACGTATAAAAAAAGTCGGACAGAGTCTCGCTAACTAAAAACTGTGACATCATAGTCGGCCAGATCAGCTATATGTACAGGCCAGCACGCACACTTTCACACATTAGTCGGCCATTACACGCGTGAACATCGATGCTTAAAGACGCAATATGCGGCGAAAAAATAAAAACTATAAATCATGTCTTGCGTGGTAAAATGGTGTAAAAACCGTAGTGACCGAAAGAAAAACAATCCAGGAATCACGTTTCATACGTAAATGAATAATTCAATCACTTATTTCCAGTTAATATACATTAAAATCAATTTGTATTTGCTAGAACAAAACAATTAATTTTAAGTTCAGTGTTGCCAATATTCACGTGTGCAAATTAACCGAAATGTGGGCAATTTTCGTTTATTATAAAAATCAATATATTATTATGGTTAATTATTTAATAGTTACTACTGGGTATTTTATTTTATATTCCTTTTGCTAGATTTTCTAAGGAAAATTAAGTATGGAGAAATGATTGAATTAAAATTACTTAGTAGAAATTGTAATGGTGAAAACGATTGGATTCCAAACAAATACAGTGTCATTTGCAGTCTATATTTTGATGCGGATGACTTATAAACAACTAAAGGAGGACTCCGGCGTGTTGTTACTTATGCAGTACCTTAAAAGGTAAATTAGCAATCTACCAAGACATGGATAATACAAAAAAAAAATGAAACTATGCCGCTTATTTTTTCAAAATTTAAATGTACATTGTAGCTATTGTGTCGATATATAAAAATAATAAATATCCTTGGACATTTCACACAACGCCATCTCGTCCCAAGCTAAGCAACATAATGCTTGTTTTATGGTAACGAGATGGATGATAAACTACTTAAATACATTTTTTTTTGTAAATACATACATATTATAGATAGAAAAACACCCAGACCCGGGACAAATACTTGTAGGTCGTACAAATATTTCTTCCGTGCGGGGATCGAACCCGCGACATGCTACCCAGCAGTCGATCGCTCAACCACTGCGCCAACCGTGTCGTCGAATCGTAAACTTAATCATACGTTATTTTAATCCCCAGTGCTTTATTTTGTTTTAATATTTGTTTGAGTCAAGACACGTGGCAGAGGTATTCCTCTGCCACGTGTTACTGTTACTGTACCATTTAATACCAGTGCTTCTCAAGAGGTGCGCAATAAATTATAGTTAGGCAACATAAATGTATTATCACAAAAAAATTTTTGGTAATGAAAGCATTTCTTTTAATTTAGAATCGTTTTCAACACATCTCGTTATTATAAAATAGTAAAAGTATAGTAGTAATATAAAAATTTAAAAGACGTTATTATAAAAAAAAAACTCAGCATTTAGGATGTTAAAGTTAAACATAACAATTTCGAACAATTTTTTTTTATATTTTAACCATGTTTTTATTGCAAAATTTTGTGTATCTTGGCAACCCCAAAATTAACTCACACATACAGAGCTGCCGCCATTTTGGCGTCTCACTTTTGTCTTAGCCAGAGTTCCGTCCGCCTTTTTTTATACGTCCATGGAATTGTTTTTATTAAATGTACTTGGTTAAACTTAGATTCATAATTCTCTGTTTTTATACTTTTTAATATAGTCAGTAAATAGTAAAAAATAAATCTGTTGACAGTCTCATGTGAATTATATATAATACACAGGTTTAAAATTTTCTATTCATTTTTTTTTCATAATAATATAGGTGTATGGTTCATTTTGGTTAATTCTCGTCATTTACCTCCAAGATTGATTTAAACGAAATTATTACATTTTTACGTAACATGAACAATGGTACCAAAAGTATTTGTAAATAAACCCTATATTAATGTAGAAGAAGAAGAACACCAATATATTAATGTAGAACTTTAATACGGTCAGTTTATTTTATACAACATACTTAAAAATATTATACTACAATGCTAACAAAAAATAAAAAAAAGAACAAATTTATTTAACAGAAAATAAAATATTCACATATAGAATATTGGTCACTGCCACCAGACAACGGCAGACAGATAGCTGGCACAATTCCGGCGTTGGATAGCATATTCTTTCCGCAAGATGGCTGCAAGCCACGCAAGCAAGTTCACAAGTTGAATCGACCAGTCTTTCGGCTGTTTCCCGGAATACCCATCAACCACAATTGAATTGATTGACATTGCGGAACAAATATATTATACCTACTATACCCTGTTCACGTTAGCGAGCTAACACCAGAAATATTAGAGAGTACGTAATTGGTCCGAGGTAAGGGCGACTCACGCGCACCGGGTGGGTTTACATAGCGGCCAAACTTCAGTCAACATCTGTCTCTTAAACGGCGCTGACGAGTTATAGTGCTGTCCCTTCCAATGTTTTTGGTTTCTGTATGGTGTCCGGTTTTATTCGCGACTCTGCTTGTTTACTGGACTATCATCTGCTTACTCTGCGACTCGGCTTATGTTTTGGATTGATTTTTGCTGAACTATAATGCCAAACTCACCAGTTAATAAAAGGTGGACGAAGCCTTTTCATTACAAGAAAATCAAACCTGTTTACTACAATATTAAAAACCGCACCAAAAATCACTCAAATATTCCGAGCGACGGCATGTAAGCCGAGGCTTGCAGTGAGGTGCAATTAGTTGTAATTAGGGCAGTGAGGTGTAATTAGGGCGCAAACACGCTCACAGACCTTTTTTGTCCTTTTCATTTGCATACAAAAGTACGACAGAGAGGCCGTTATATTAGCTAGCTAACGTAAACAGGGTATAGCTAACCTAACCATTTGCACCCGCGGTTTTTCACGGTCACGAGCGGTGATAACATTCTACAAAACTAATATTTTTGTAGTATTTCTAATGTCCTGTAGATTGAATAAACATTTATAGAATTTTCTCCGTCTACGAAGCATCGGTTACTTTTACTAGAAATTTTATTTATAATGGAAGTTATATCCACCTCACTTAAACCTTAAAATTAAAGAACTTTCTAACGGTATAGAACCTAATACAGATGTTAAAAATAGACTACCCACATGATGAAGCTCTTTCAGCTACCTACGTCCACGTTAGTTGAGTAAGCCCTGTCGCTTCCACTTGAAAAAATTCAATCGCTGTGGCCGCAGTCTGCAGCCCGCAATGGAAATCCCTAGAAAACGTGGAAATGCCCCCGCCCGAATGTGGAATCCTGATACGGGTTTTTTTTCAATTGACTGAAATAGCAAATTGTAATAAAACTTGATATTATTAATTAGACACTACAACTCATTCTGTACTAAGTAATTACGCAATTATTCACAATTTAATTAACAACACAAGTGTTAGGGTAGGCGCGCACGGGTGACTTTTGTCACCGTGACTGTTTCGTCACTTGTATCAAGTCCGTGGCTAAGTATGAAGATGCGCGCACGTTACGACGTGACATCTGGGTGACATTTTCAATTTTTCATCAACAACTTATAATGTCACGCTGACAAAAGTCACCCGTGCGCGCCTACCCTTACAGAAATATTAGTTGATGAAAAACTTCTGTGTGGTGACAGATTTAGCATACGTTCATTTTGAGTATATCTTAAAAGTCGACAAAAGGAAATGATAAGGCCTTGCCGCAATAGAATTAAAACTTGATACGAAAGACATAGGGTGTCAACATGTTTGGCCAGCGTGGTACAGTATGCTAATTATATTCCATGTAAATGGAGGAGACCCGACTCAACAGTGGGTCATCTATGGGCTGATTAAGACTGAAATATGGAAGATCTAAATGGTGCTTGGAATTTGCACGTGTCTCACCTAAAAAAAACTAGTTTACGCCCAGTACTTAACGTTAAAGGTTAAGATACTTTCTTAAATATTATGGAATATAAAAACAGTGATGTTTTAGTCATAATTCTATTTGTCATTCTTTAATTATTTTTCCGACTGAAATAGAAATTTTATGTAACGGTTTCTTCGTCTATATCCTTTGCATTAAAATTCATAGTCATAAACAATGGAAGCTGATAGGGGTAAATATTACTAACATGACCGTGATTACATAAATTTGCCTGCATTGCATTGGTTTTGCAGATACGAGTCTATTAATTGTCACCGACAAAATGTGTTATCTTTTACAAAAGGTCATATGCATTCTACTTTAAAGGTACCAAACAGTGTATGGGTGCCGCCCTCAAATTTGTGCTAGCACTAAGTAGCAATTCCAAAATGTTAATATGCCATTGTAAATATAGCGAAATGCAAAAATGGCAATAAATTTGTCAAATATATTATCTGAAGCCATGAACATTGAGGGTGATAAAAATATCTGAATGTTTATGTCCATAAATTTGAGATTACAAAGTAAAATCGCTTATTGGAGCGGACACGTGCAGGTTAGATGAATTTTGTTTTCTGACTTTGATTTATTGAGGGTATAGATGTTAATTATATCATTTATTAACATCAAGTTCCGAACAATGCAGACCAAGTTAATAATTTGTTCGATGTACCAATCAAATAGTTGGTACATTACTATTTGTTTTAAAGGAATATGTTTTTTATTAAAAAGTGTTCACAAAAGCACAAAAATTTCAACAATTTGTTATTCTTCTATAATTATACATTCTCGTGTAATTTAAACTCATCTTTCTTAGTAAAGTAATGTCTTCTTAAATATTCACGCATTTATCTCAGTTCCTAAAAAACACATGCTACTTAACTAGCCTTAACTACGCTAAACAAGCCAACCGGGTTAGCAACTAAAATTGGTAATAAATTAAAAATTGCTTAATTTCAATGTGTAATAATCGCGAAAACCTAAGACATCAATATACAACTTCTCAGTCCTTAAATGGCTTACTGCTGAGTCAAGCAATCTGGCTACTGTGCCACACTGGCCAGACGAGTTGACTTAGGTTTTCGTATCAAGTTTTCCTTCTCTTACAGCTAGCTTTCCGGTCCTATTATTACCTTTTGTCGGCTTGCACGCGACCCTCAGGATGAAATGGGGTGGCGACACTATAGTGTTTTAAATGCGTCACCACACAGAAAACATTGACTGAGTGAACAGAAATAATAGCTTAATCAGACTCACGAAAAATTCTAACGAACCCTTGTGAAGTTAGGCTAAATCAACTAGCCTTAATTCAATTTTATCTCCTAAAGGGGCAATTTGGATTAATGTTGAATTGGCTCTCTTCAGTAACTAACTAATATTAGATTGAGCATTGATATAAATACTAGAGCAAATAAGCCAATATCAATTAGAGATTAATAAAATATCAAGGTATTTAAACAGTCACTATTGTTACAACTTAATTCTATTCTATTGTTGTTATCTTAAGGTATATTTTTATTTAAGATGCAATGTATGTTTGTGTCAATGACACATCGGTACATAGAGACATTATTTATTTCAGTCTGCGGGTATCATGTTAGGTGGTATGTGCCGCGAAGTATGCCAGAGGCGGATCTACCTAAGGGCTTTTTGGGCTGTAGCCAGGGGGCTGTACAAAGGGCCCCCAGCCCCTTGTTGATGTTTTCCGAAATCGCGGTACCATCTTAACGATTTTTTTAACTTAGCTAATAACCAAATAAAACCTATCTAGATCACTATCGAAAACAGTGTTTATGACAAATGTTTTTCAATAATTTGGTAGGCCCCTAAATTGTTTCAGCCCAGGGCCCCACAAATTCACGATCCGCTCATGAAGTATGCTGCCCTGTACCGACCCATTTAGTCAGAGTAGCACAGTAGGGTATTTTCCTTTTTAGGTACCTTTACCTGGCAACACCACATTTCCCATGAAATAGCTTTGGCGAACTGCCCCCACGATACAGGTTTAAGCATTAGGAACAGCGGCAGGGGTCTCGTTAAAAAAAAAAGAAATTGTCTGCGTTATTTTCGAGTGGTTAATATATATTTTTCGTATGGCGATGGATTTAGAATATACAACACCACCAACTTCTACTATCCTTGAGGTCAATAAAAGAACGAAGGAGATGGATCACTTAACCGCAAGAGAAGAATAACTTGATACAAATCCTGTGCCAACCCGTCTGCAAGCGTGGCACGGCTAATTATCCTCCATGTAAGTGGAGGAGGCTTGACTCAGCAATGGGTCATGTATGGGTCGAGTCAACATCAAAATGATTTCTATTAGCATAAATTCTTGCGAATGCTTTCAAATAGTTAAAAATAAACATAATTATTCATTTACCACGTTGGTCTAGTGGTTAGATGTGCCGCCTTTGGATCAACGGGTCCCGGATTCGATTCCGGGGTCGGGCAAGTGTATTTGTCTAAACCAGAGGCGCTGGCTCGGAGTCTGGGTATCATTTCTATCTATAATATGTATGTATTTACAAAAAAAATATGTGTATAAGTAGTTTATCATCCATCTCGTTACCATAGCACAAGCATTAAGTTGCTTATCTTGGGACGAGATGGCGTTGTGTGAAATGTCCAAGGATATTTATTTTTATTTAGTTTTTACTATTGGTTCAGAAACTTCATGGTTGCTCTTTTAAAAAGAAGGGTTTCAAACAAGTCTGACAGATTAGTAAGAGCAATTTTATTACACGCATAAAAATGTCGCATAAAATAAAAAATCCAAAAATTATAATATGTAATGTAAAACCCCGTTGTAGTAGTATATATGAAGTGTACAAAGAGTTAAAGTAAAATAAATGTCTGGTCAATGAATATCTTACATTTATTTAAGTTTTTTTTTAATCGGTACTGAAGCTTCACATTTATAGTTTATTTCCATAAAACTAGTAGGAATATTCACACACAATTCAGTGCGATAAGGTGGAGAATAAATTATTCATGCACGCCAAACATGTGGAGGAGAGACGGTCTGGTATATAATCTGCAATGATTTACAGTGGGAATACTGAATTTTGACTATATAATATATACATAGTATGGCCGTAGCCGTCCGTATGGTGACGGATTTAGAATACATAGTGTCAGCACCCCATTCCATCTTGAGGGTGTCGTAAGAACCGAGGAAAACACATGACTAGGCCGGAAACCTAGCCGCTTGAGAAGGAAAACATATGCCAACGTGCCAGCGTGTTACAGTAGCCTTGTTACCGAAACGAAACCGTTACAGGGTTTCGTTTCAAGTTTTCCTCCACTCTTACGACACCCTCAGAATAGAATGGGCGTGGTGAAACTATGTACTCCTAATCCGTCACCACACGGATATAATTCTGTTTATGTAAGCATATGCTAATAAAATTAAATTATTGTAAAGGAATACCTAAAAGTCAGGAATACCGAAAAGTCCTCGAGTGTCGACCACGTTCCGGAAGGTGCAGTGCTTGTAGGCCTCCCACACGGTAGACCGACGACCTGGTAAAGGTCGCCGGAAAGCAACGGATGCGGGTGGCCCGGGACCGACTTTTGTGGAGATCCTTGGGGGAGGTCTATGTCCAGCAGTGGACGTTTTTTTTTGCTGAAATGATGATGAAAGGTATTCCAATATTTCCCCGGCAGTCTTGTGTGTTTTAAACAGAAAATTTCACAATTAATTAATGACGCCATTGAGACAGGTAGTTATTTAATTTGGACCAAACTAGCAGACGACGGTGATGAAGCACTATTGATCTCAAGGGAAGTTGCAATTAAGCGAATTGCAGTTGACGAAACAGAGGATATTTTCCAACGGGACAAAATTTTAATTATACGTGTGAAAGTTTTTTGCTAATTACCCTCCACGGAATGGGAGAGGGTCGACTCAGCACTGGATAATTTATGGGCTGAGTAGTAGTGTAAAATTTTAATATTTCACGAAAAAATATCGGACGAATATTAACTTTCAAACTACCAAAACCATCCTAGATATAGGTACTAGCTGTGCCCCGCGGTTCCACCCGCGTGGTGTTGTAAAATTGTAATAATTATGATAGAAAGTTTATTTGGTATATTGGTATATTGGTTAGATGTGCCGCCTTTGGATTAACGGGTCCCGGGTTCGATTCCGGGGTCGGGCAAGTGTCTTTGTCTAAACCAGGGGCACTGGCTCGGAGTCTGGGTGTCATTTCTATCTATAATGTGTATGTATTTACAAAAAAAAATGTATATAGTTTATCATCCATCTCGTTACCATAACACAAGCATTAAGTTGCTTAGCTTGGGAGGAGATGGCGTTGTGTGAAATGTCCAAGGATATTTATTTTATTTTATTTATCGTTACATTTTGGATAAATTCACACTATATCTTTATAAATTGAAGGTCTACTTTTCCGACTGTGTTCGTAGCTTGGCACCGTTTGCCCTGGACTACCAAATGCGCCAAATGCTTGAAAAAATAAGGAACTTTGATTTTCTAAAATATTCGTTACTAGCTGGTAATGGAAAATTGCGGATCACCGCTAAAAATACACATTTTTAGTATTAAAAATGTAATCATAAAACATAGTGAACCTAACGAACAATAATGTGTTGACTTTTTGTAAGTGTGCACCGTGACCTAAACAAAATAAATGATTTGAATTTAACCTATCAATTGCATTGTTTTATTGACTTTTCAAAATATTTTCATAATTTTCAATGAAAATTTACATCGCTTTTCCAAATTTTAACTAACTACAAGTTAGTATATTTTGACTTTTGCGAAACCGTACTCCTCTCCGTACATTGGAAACTTGGATTAAAATGTTGTCTATTTGCAATATTAAAAAGAAACTGCTTTACACTTATCCCAAACTATAGAAAAATAATCAATATATATACATACAACTATTCCTGTCACTATTTACTTGGAAATGTCTCAAATAACCACCAAATCATGGTAACGTGACCTGATTTAAAGCTAATACCGAATGAAAAGAACACAAAATTATATTTTAAATCCCATAAGACCTTCACATACGAAACATGATCGCAAATGGAAAATAAACATTATTACTAGATAAGCTGCTAAGGGCTCCCTACCAATCTGACGGATTTCTTACGTTTCACCCTACCCAATATTATAGGAGAGCTACAAAAGGGCTTAAACCCTTTTGAAGATCTGAATAAGGCGGACGTGCTAACTCTTAGACCTTGGCTTTGGTGTACGACACTGACGAGAAAAGCTTAAGTTCGAATGATAGCGATTGATTAAAGAAACATTATTTGTATAATAAATATGTAGTAAATAAAACAATTATTAACCAATTTGTTGCGTGTATAGTTGCTCAATCAACTTGAGCACTAAGTGCCGTGGTGGGAGAAAGTAAGTGTATGTTAGTAACCATCCTTTCTCTGCTAATCACCGCCACCAAGGCACAGAAATCGACATATGCGCATTATTCAAGTGGTTTAGCTTTAGGTGAATCTTAAGCCCCTCTCGTGAGGAGACATTAAAATTAAATAATATATTTAATATTAACAAGTGTTTAATTTCAAGACATTGGTAGTTTAACTTTTTGATGTAACTAATGCTCATAAGAACCGATTCATATTAAGTAATTCAGTGTTAGTCCAAGGCAATTTTTTTTTTATATTTAAGATCGTTTTTAATATTTTAACACGATTTTCGTGGTCCGTTCATTAAATAAATAATAATACTATGAAAATCGATTTTAAATCTAAAAAGTATTTTTGTTATCGTGTCGATCGAAAATAAAAACATTTAAGAAGCAGGTTCGGAACATTTTACCCACATTCTACTTTAAATTACTATATATATGATATTAAAAAATGGCTGAATATTAATTACAAAATGTATATTTATGCTCTCTACTAAATCCGCCGACAGTTGGACCTACGCCTTACAATACTATTCTAATCTTTTTTGCACTTTTCATTGGCTCCAGCATTTCGAATCGTATTTACGCCTCAAAGAAAATGTCTCGGAGATTGTGTGACGGCAAGCGAAACGATCCGATAAGCCAGACCATTTCGAAAGCACAGTGTATTTACATTTACCAGTTGAAGTACAAATACATTTTTATTCATTGCACTAGTTTTACACCAACTACGGAAATACAGAAATCATGTTTACCAAGTGCCTGCCAATTTAATGAAAACGCTGTCAACTTCTGGAAAATACGCAGATTCCATTTTTGGGTACATTATTTACATGTCGACACTGGGGCGGAAGTTCTTTGTGTTGTTTGAATTAGTATAAAAGACTACACACACAATTCGGAGCGTATTTCTCACTAATCGAACAAAACAGCCGACTTCGTCTCCAGGCCTCCACACCGATTACCGGTTTTAAATAGAGTTCGATTTCGTTAAACAGTGCGTGTTGTAAGCGATGAGGATCCGATACGTGGTCGTTCAGGACGGGGTTTGGCGGTTGAGAGTCACTCAACTTGCGTAAACTTACTTTGCTTGATAGAATCGGACACCAGAAAAACAACAAAATACCCAGGGCGACCGACGTAGCACGAAGGATTGCGAAGTGACATTGGGCAGACCACGTAGCCCGAAGAACGGATGGCCGTTGGGGCATAGAAATCTTAGACTGTATTGGAAAGCGAAGCGTGGGAAAACCCCTAACGCGGTAGACAGACGATTTTGTAACGGTCGCTGGGAATCGGCGGAAGTGACCTGCACAAGATCGTATATTGTAGAGATATATGGGAGAGGTCTATGTTTAGCATAGTTGGACTTCTGTGGCCTATAGATATATAGTTAAAGAGAGCAAGAAACCTTAGAAGATTGTGTATATTAAATGTGTATATTAAAGGGCTGACTGCTTGCAATATTGCATCATCATCATCAATGGGTTTTATAATAAGATCACTTACCATATTTTTCCTTGAGCTTGGCTAGTAAATCCAATATCACTAATACACTTCTATGTTATTAAGCCCACAGCCACCGACACTTATTAACACAATACAACCCACAACCATCACACTACACACAACTCTTACACAATCTGTAACACATCTTCAAGTAATACAAAAATGTTTAAAGTGTACACTTGTATCATTTTGTTCACTAGAAGGAACACCAAAATTCTGACTCGAAATTTGGTTTTTCTTCCAGAATCTTCCTTTTTTTGAATTCATGGGAGTAAAGCTACTTCTGGATTCAGCGAGAAGATTCGCGCACAACTTTTAAGCTTCTGGTAAATGCTATCATATTGCTCTGGACGTGAGGTGCAATGGTAAGCTAGGACTGAACTATGCAGTTCTGTTCCAGTGCCCCAGTGCAGCCGCGCGCAGCTGGCCTCAAGTGTCAGTGAAAGTGAATCAATACAGCCACTTCTAGGTGTCAAACCTAGTCTTTGAATGGGAGTAATGACGCTATATAGGTCGTAGAAACTGAAGCCTCTTGCTGGCAGGAAGACGTACCCAAATTCTTGATTGCTTTTAGGATTTAGAAAGATTGTAAATTATATATTATTTAGTAACGAAAAAAATTCTCATTTTATCTAGTGTCACCACCCCATTCCACCCTGGAGTATCGTAAGAGCCGATACAATGATTTGTCAAGGCCGAAAACTAGCCACAAGCGAAGGAAAACTTGAAATGAAACACAGTAGGCTAATTACCCTCCATTTAATGGGAGGTTGCCCAACTGAGCATTGGGTCATTTATGGGCTGATTAGTAGTTTTAATGGCCGGGTAGTGGGTATGTAGCTTTAAATTAAATCTGATCTAGAAGATTTTATGTATGCTAACCACAAGCGTTCGGCTCAGTCCACTTTAACAAAACTTTCAGTAGTTACGTCTTTAGGTACTTTCCAGTAGTTTAAGGCACTTGAAATTATAACAAATGCAATTTCATGAAGTTTTCATCTGCATTTTTAAAAAAAAGCAATGACCCTAGTGTATTTCTTTAAAAAACACAATATATATTATCTACTACTACTACTAAGCCCATAGATGACCACTGTTGAGTCGGGCCTCCTCCAGTGGCATGGAGGGTAATTAGCCTACTGTGCCACGCTGGCCAGACGGGTTGGCACAGGGTTTCGTATCAAGTTTTCCTTATCTTCCGGCTAGATAAGGAAAACTTGATACGAAACCCTGGGCCAAGCTCTTACGACACCCTCAGGATAGAATGGGATGGTGGCACAAAGTACGCTTAATGCGTCACCTCGCTTCTTAATAAATATGTTTAAGTACATTTAATTTTATTGGTATTCTATTCATTCTTAATTACATGCAAAAGTAAGTCTTATCAATTTGTTATGAATTTTTTGCTATCGTTGAACCTCGACAAAATTTAATTAGAAATCATTCGGCGTAAAAAATATCTCAAAATATTCAATAAGACGAAGCGATTTTCGACATGAGTTCACAATTAAAATACCGTGAAATAATCCTGTTAACTACAGATTCTTAATGAATAACAATAAAATTTGCGAACAATGGTTTGTTAAGGGGCTGTTTGGAAAGAGCAAAATTTAGTTTTTCTTTAATAAAACGCTTCTATCCATTATCCAAATAACCTAATCTAATGTCTAATTAAACATTGTTGTAGTATTTCTCACAAAATAGCAAAAAAGATGAGTGCTTAAGTATTAGTGTTATTGTCACCAACCCATACCAACCAGAGGGTGTCGTAAGAGACGAATAAAGGAACACAAGATGTAGATCCGCAAAAAAAAATGCTACTCCGCCACGCTGGCCAGACGGGTTGGAACAGGTTTCGTATCAAGTTTTCCTTCTTTTCTGACTAGGTTTTCAGCCTTGTCTTTCCCGTTTGTCACCTGTCACGGCACCCTCAGGATGAAATGGGGTGGTGACACTATGTATTCTATATCCGTCACCACATGGACAAGCGATGCTTAGTAATCGCGAAAATTTAAGATATATTAACGTAAATTATATACGAGTATAATAATTATGTCAGTCAAAGTCACAGTGGACACTTAGTTTACAAATTGTCAAAACATTGGTAAAAAATATATAATCCAAATTTATATAGTTTACCACCAACGCGATCACTGCTGAGAAGAACTGGCAAGAAACTCAGAGGGCATGTCATAATTTTTTTTAAATATTTTTCTGGTCCTAATTAATAATGTAAATATTTATTTTACTTAATAATTTTATATAACGAACTATTCTACTGGATCCGGAAGGTGTATTTACCTAGTGTATAAATAAGGAGGCATAGTGAGTCCCCTTAACTCGAATAAAATGCTAAGAATGGCGCAGTAAGTGAAGTGTAGCGGATTATAAGGGGCGCAACTGGTTCAGCGTTCTCTTTGTCCTACCCACCAGTGGTGCACAAAAGATATGGGATTAAACGCACTAAGTACGTATTCTTGTTTATTTATAACTATAGAGGTGTGAACTATTGTATTCTTAAAACGATAAGAGCCGTGACGTTAACATCTACTGCAAACGGGTTTTGTATTGTCCGTTTTTACGCGCAATGACAATTATAAGACTTTGTAAGCAGTTTTCACAGTTGTTGCAGACGTGATTGTTTTTTTTTTCTATTAAGTGTAACCATTTAAATGGTAAAACACACAATAAAGTATACGTTTTTTTTATCTGCTGTGTTTCAAATGTACGCGATGAATCACAGGCAAATATACATCGTCATTATCACACAATACCGAGTTGGCATTCCGCAAAAAAAAAAAAGAAAAAAAAATACAGCCGATCGATCGATTTAAGGATACGCAATTTTACCACCAATCCTTTTTACCTGAGGTTGCAGAAGGAATAATGGATAACGAGCTCTGTACCAACCCATGCGCAGTATCGTATAACAGTTTCTTCTTGAAATAGTGTCTAGCTTAGTGTTTAATTAGGTATAAATAAATAAATAATATCCTTGGACATTTCACACAACGCCATCTCGTCCCAAGCTAAGCAACTTAACGCTTGTGTTATGGTAACGAGATGGATGATAAACTACTTATATACATTTTTTTTTTGTAAATACATACATATTATAGATAGAAATAACACCCAGACTCCGAGCCAGTGCCTCTGGTTTAGACAAAGACACTTGCCCGACCCCGGAATCGAACCCGGGACCCATTGATCCAAAGGCGGCACATCTAACCACTAGACCAACGAGGTAAATAAGGTACACTGTCAGTGAGGTGACGGATTTAGAACACCTAGTGTCACCACCCCAATCTGAGGGTGTCGTAAGAGCCGACATAAGGAAATGACGGCTGATAACCTAGCCACAAGAGAAGGAAAATTTGACACAAAACCCTGTCCATCAGGCCCGCGTGGCACAGTAGGCCAATTACCCTCCATATCATTGGAGGTCATAAGGTCTGAGTAGTAGTAGTAGAGGAATTCCGCGGCCAAGTAGCATCACCCTTGGGTAATGTTTTTTTTTATGACCTGATGGTAAGTGATCACCGCCACCCATGGACACCCACAAAACCAGAGGGGTTGCAAGTGCGTTGCCGGCCTTTATTTTTCCCTCCCCAGGGGGGGGGGGGTTGTGCCTCCGGCCCTCTCGCTCACCGAACGAAGCGCAGTGGCTAAAAGCTACTACTCAAAAGTCGGTCTTCTGCTAGAGTGTGGTACTTACCCGGTCGAGCCGGCCCATTCATGCTGCGAACAGCGTGGCTCTACCGCAAAATGCAGGAGCAGGATCTTCAGAGCTTTAATAGAAGCATGGTATTGCGAGCTGAAGGAACTCAATGTTCCCCCAGATAACAGCACAGCGCCACGTTTTCAAATGGCGTCAAATATCACATTGTTTTACAGTAAAGGCCTAACATCCTAACATCGCCACGCCTCGGGTTGGATGTGCCCAATATACCATTCTAAATATCATTGGACATTTCACACAACGCCATCTCGTCCCAAGCTAAGCAACTTAATGCTTGTGTTATGGTAACGAGATGGATGATAAACTACTGATATACATTTTTGTTTTGTAAATACATACATGTTATAGATAGAAAACACCCAGACACGGAACAAATACTTGTAGGTCGTACAAATATTTCTTCCGTGCGGGGATCGAACCCGCGACATGCTGCGCAGCAGTCAACCAGTGCGCTAACCGTGTCGTCAATCAAGCTTATTATAAGGGACAGAAAATCTCACCTTCTTCGCAGCCTGTAAAAGACCCACTGAATCAGTTCTCTAATTACAAAAGGGAAAAATACCCTACCGTGCCACGCCGGCCATACGTGGGCTAGGTCTTGTAATTTCCATTAGTCGGCTGTTATAACCCTTACGGATGGAACGGGGTAGTGATATTATGTATTCTAAACCAACACTACGTTCACTACACATCCACAGAAAAGATAATTTTCGGTTAACCGTGTATTTACCTAGTAACTTCTATCTAACACATACAAAAGTTACATAAACCTCGCTGTATAAACCAAAACTTTATGACTTTAGAGAGTACTTTCAAGGAATTACATGCCGTATAGTCGACTAATAAAGGCTGTTCTTGCGTAAACAAACGTACAATATGCATGGTCCGAATCTCTCTGCTCAGATCGAATTTGTCTGCAAAGTTTGAATGCTTCTGTATACAGGGAGGAGTTTAAAACGGCGGTATATGGCCGTTTCGAGGGGAGAGTTATTGACTCAGCCTGTATGTTAGGTATTTGTATGCATGTTATTTGAATAAGTTCTGAGATATCAGTCAGAATAGGTTAGCGAAATGGCTATCATTATAATTATAACTTCTATCTAACTAGTCCGTGTGGTGACGGATTTAGAATACGCAGTGTCACCAACCCACACCATCCCGAGGGTGTCGTAAGAGGCGACTAAGGGAACGTAAGAGGCAAATCACGTAGCGGCAAGAGAAGGAAAACTTGATACAAACCCGGTGCCAGCCCGTCTTGCCAGCGTGGCACAGTAGGCTAATTTCCCTCCATGAATTTGGAGGAGACGCGACTCAGTAGTGGGTCGTTCATGGGCTGAAACGATGATGATCTTATGATCACAAAATGTGTTGGTAACCGCATAACTCAACAACACCTGGACCAATTTGGCCAATTCTTTTTTTAAATGTTCGTTGTTGTTCAAGGGTTGTTTTTACGGTGAGAAAAATTCTAATAATTGCCGGAAAAACCCTAAAAACAGCCTTTTTCTTTTTCACGTGCAAACGTTTTCTAACTAAAACGTAGAGACGATTTGAGCTTTATTGCTATTGCATAAAGATCATATTAAATTACAACCACTCACTGTTTTCTAAGCAATGTAGGTGTGTTCCTAACGTCAAAGAGTAAATTTTTTTGACAGGACAATGTCTGTCGGGTCCGCTAGTAGTAACTATAAATAATTATGCACACACAATCCTTTTCAATTTTCAATCTCAGGTAGTAACGAAACACTAATAAATCCATCCAAAGTTTTCTCATTAATTCTCACCTCGCAAAAGACCCACTACTACGTTAGGGCTCCTCCAATTACTGTAGGGAACTTAGCCTATTATGCCACGCTGGTCAGACGGGTTGGCACCGGACTTTGATTCTAGGTAGGCAGGGTGAGGATGGCTAGTGTTATACGTATAACTTAGCACTAGGTATCCCCACTTCAGGACTGCATTTCCACTTAACATCAGGCGGAAAGCAGTCATCTGGCTGCTCATACATAAAAAAAAATTACCTTCTATTGCGAACGAGAGAGCGAAGAAGATGACAGAAAATCTAGCCCGATTTTCTGTCATCTAATTTAATTTAGTCGGCTGTTATGAAACCCCTACGATGGAATCGGATGGTAATATTATCTACTAGCGACCCGCCCCGGCTTTGCACGGGTGCAATTAGTATGTATTATACTTATAAACCCTCCTCTTGAATCACTCTATCTATTAAAAAAACCGCTTCGAAATCGGTTGCGTAGTTTTCAAGATTTAAGCATACATAAGGACGGACAGACGACAGCGACTTTGTTTTATACTATGTAGTGATTCTCTAATCCTAATGAACGGCTTGTTTTTACAAAATGAGTCCTTTTCCAATATGGTGAAGGCTTATACGCCATGCTGGTCAGTGAAGATTTCCCTACATTGTTGCCAGATTCTCTACATAACCAACTCCCTTAAACGCCTCATACGTCACCTACTACTTGGACTGCGGTTTGTGACGTCATCGTATACCTACTACTAATCAACCCTTGGATAACCCATTACTGAGTCGGGCCTCCTCAACTTACATGCAGGGTAATTAGCCTATCGTGATGGCCATACGGCTTGGCACAGTGTTTCGTATCAAGTTCTCCTTGTCTTGCGGCTAGGTTATTCGTCATTCAGCCCATAAATTACCCACTACTTAGTCGAGCCTCCTCCAATTTCATGGAGGTAAATTAACCTACTGTGCCACGCTGGCAAGACGGGTTGGTACAGGGTTTACATCAAGTTTTCCTTCTCATGCGGCTAGGTGATCTGCCTCTTACGATCCTTTAGTCGCCTCTTACGACACCCTCAGGATTGTGTGGATTAGCCTTGGCATTTAGTTTTGTTGGTTCTTACGACACCCTCAGAATGGAATGGGGTGGTCATACTGTGTATTCTAAACCCGTTACGAACATGTTAAGGCGTATACAAAGTAAATATTAGGTAATAAAAAAAAAATGGCTGCGTTTTCGAAAAAAATACGATCACAATTTTAAATAAAATTATCTAAATAGATATTCCAAGAATCTGCTGAAATTTATTCGGCTTTTCATCAGTCTTTCATTAAACTGTATCTTAAGTAAGCTTAATCAATGATCTTAGAACGTTTATAATACAAATTAACAATTAACAAAAGACGCGATCAGGGCGTGAGACAAGATGAGGCGCGACGCTCACTGAAGCGTTCAATGAATTCATTTGCCCCATCTTAAACAAAGCTTTTAATTTGTAAATACTCTTTTAATCGGATCAACCTTAATATACATTTTATAAAATATACAAATATACAATTTTCTTTTATAATATATCTTTAACACAATAAAGGATTATTACAGTGGGTTACTGTTCTTATTGTAACACATTATGCAATAATATAATGTACCATATTTCTCTGTAGTGCGCCGTGTTCTTTTTGCACAATAAAGAATTGCTCTCTCTCTCTCTCTCATAATATGTTTTGAAATTACAAATAATTATTAATTTAAATTTAATAATATTATAAACAGAAAAAGAATGTCTGTGTTCGAAAATAATAAATAAAAAGCTTCAGTTTTTTTAATTCCTTTCACCATTAAAATGCTACACCACTACTACTAAGCCCATAGATGTCTCAGTGCTAAATCGGGCCTCCTCTAGTTACAGTGGGGGGTAATTAGCCTACTCCTTCCTTCCTTCAAAGGGTTTTAATAACACCCTATATTAGTAGTACTTTAAAGGCGTTTTCCATCCTCAACCATGTTTCAAGAAAAACGTACTAGTTAAGTACCTTATAAGATCATTCTTATAAGGTACTTAACTAGTGCGTTTTTCTTGTCAACAAAGATATACATAAACAACTATCGTTAGTTGGTTATGTATATCTTTGTTGACATCCTTCATTTATCTAATACTTGTCTAGAGCTGGAAGCTGGGAATAGCTGCGGGGACGTCAGTCGCAGGTGATAACGCCATGGAGTAATTAGAAACTGACGCGTCTGTTAATTACTGAACGCAAGTTTGGTATAGACACCTGTCCTGCTGTCATTAGAGACTTTATTATTTCTGTTCTCGACTTTGTTTGGGGAACGTCTCTTTGGAAATGTTTGCACCAATATAACCCTTTACCGCGTCAATTATGAAAATACTAGTTAAAGGGTTTGATGACAAGCTTTCCTTCCATTGCGACTAGGTTATCGGCCTTCTAAATTTGTCAGGTCTTTGCACGCGTCACAGTATGCTGCGTTTACGCGAACCTGTGGCGCCCCAAGCGTGTCGTGTGATACTGCTGGGGTTTTAGTGGAGTCCCACATAATCACCGACCTCTCCCCCGAGGGTCGGATGCTATGCATATTTCCCCAGCGTCAACAAAAACAAAGGTCTTATGCACGCCGGGGATGGAATGAGGTGGTGGCGCAATGTATTCTAAACCCGTCACCACACAGATAATGTACTCAAGACATATTTATAAAAATACTAGCTTTTGCGCGCGGCTTCGCCCGCGTGGGCTTCGAACCCGTGCATATTTTTTATGAACATAAAATCGGTTATTGTGGCTAAACTATGATAGTTAGATATGTGCTCTTGCGGACTTTTTTGTAGATCTTTATAAGACCTACAAACCCGTAGTACATAATTTTGTTCTATTGTCAATAGTTTTTGCAGCGCACGCATAAATAGGTTTTCGATTTTACACCTTGGTTTACAAAATCGCAATTTTCATACGGATCCCTAATTCTTTTGAAAATAAAATATAGCCTATAACCTTCCTCGATAAATGGACTATCTAACACTGAAAGATTTTTTGGAATCGAACTAGTAGTTCCTGAGATTAGCGCGTTCAAACAAACAAACAAACTCTGCAGCTTTATATATTAGTATAGATATATAGATATAGTAAGTATTTAAGTTTTTCATTCTCATTCCTTTTATACTTAACCATTCAAAATAAAACCTCCATGAAACTGCAGGCTGCCCGACACTGCCCTACAGCAAATGCTAATGAAGATGATGATGTTATGTATTTTACACTCAAAGTATTGGAATTATTTTAATCAAGAGACGGGAGCTCTTTTAAAATTGGTTTCGGCACTGCTTTCGTGGAGGGAACTTGTGAAATGTGTTCCATGACAGGTAGATTATAGTGATGTCGCAAATGATGAGCCAAGCTGATATTAATGGCGGTTCTAACTTTCTTATTTCATTTTGTTTGATTTATTTATAATTATCATTCACAACCTTTGCTTTTAATAAAAATTGCTATAGTACTAATATTCTGGATTGATATCTAACATAATGTTCATACTCACGCGGAAGTTACATAAATAAGTATTACACTTCTTCTTCGTATTTGGCAATAGAAATTAAAGGAACCCGCCAATGTCGAGTGTTGCCAGTGGAAATATTCATCATAATTATGAGAATGATTAAATTCGATGGATTTTAAAAGGAATTAAATGAAAACATATCAAAATATAATTTATTCTTATGAACTAAAATAGAATTAGAAAAATTGATTCCTAGCAGGGTTCTAGATGCAAGTAGTCTTTTTTTAAATCATCTAACAAAATGTATTACTAAATTCAAGACCTAAAACTTTGGTATAAAGTAACGGGTAGAGCGTAGGTGACAGCTGCAACACTGTACGTGGTCCGTAGCTAATTAGAAACCGTGCACCATACTGCACGGTCCGGCTGCGGTTTAATTATTTCGACGGACCCTTTAGTATTAGCCGATTGAAATAAAAGACTTTGTTGGGCTTCGTCGTTTAGTACTTGATAGGTGAATTTATTTTAGCTAAATAATTGTGGCGAAATGCAATGCATCAACGTAACGGTCTTCTTTTCTCGCATTTCTCGAATTTCATCGATGACATTAGTCTAATCGGATTTGCTGTTGCGTGAATCATAAATCTGTTTGAACCTAAAAATGGCGATCTAATTAATAACATCTACGGAGTTTCTTGACGGCGCGGTAGACATGCATTCTAGCGGTAAATTGTACACATTAAGTAATGGTTAATTGTAGACATTAAATGCTTAATTTCAAATGATATCTTTGACTTGTCCTAATTAAGGACATTTATTTCGCCAGTTACAAAAAAACATTCTGGTATTATAAAGTAAAACTTAAATAAAACTAAATAATAAAATATAATTTAAGATGAAAATAACCTACTTAGAAATAAATATTTACAAATTATATAAATGTGCTAAACTATTGTCGCAAGGTAGAGTTCCCAAAGACTGGCCGCATTCCCGCGTTGGATAGCGATACACAATGTCTGTGCGAGATATGAGCC
The DNA here is from genome assembly GCA_905475355.2 of Clostera curtula. Lineage (NCBI taxonomy): Eukaryota > Metazoa > Arthropoda > Insecta > Lepidoptera > Notodontidae > Clostera > Clostera curtula. The sequence goes on along the minus strand of FR997800.1, from coordinate 13,619,675 downwards.
AGCCTTTAGTTCCCCCGTGACCTCAATCAGCCTCCTTGACAAATCGGAGAAGACTTGATGGGCACCCGGGCCCCACTGTCCCAACGTCTCTACAGCAAATGGAAAAGTCACATGACATTTTTTTTTTCGTTGGAATACCTCATGGGAACCGTACCGTTTGGTACTGGAACTGATGTGGGACTCCGGGGCACGGGTAAGATGGTAATTAGCGCCCACAAATTATTTTCTAATTCCACTTCAGGGCCGCGGGTTGCGATCCCCAATGCAACCCGCGGCCCTGTTCTTGCTTGTGAACAGGTGCCGTTGCTGGGGGCGGTTGGCTCGGGCATAAGAAGGTTACTATTGTTGACTAGATGTGGCTGATGTTTTGACCTTTGCGACTAATGCGCAAGCTTACTCTCACAAATCTGTCTTATACCGGCCTTGTACCTACAAAATGGGTGATCTAAAAAGAGCAACTACAGAGTTTCTTGCTGGCTCTTCTCTGTAGAGCTGCATTTCGAACTGGTGGTAGATGGTAAATAATCAATTTTTAATTTTATTTGTTTGACTTGTCATTAGAGCTCTATTGAGCCTAGTTGATTAAATGGGTTTTAATTTTTTTAATGGGAAACATGCTCCTCGACAAAGTCACTTCTTCCTGCAAATCCTACACCAACGAAATGAAAAGGTTAAATATGCGTTATAATACAAATTATACTGAATATGCACGTCCAAAAATACATTGTCGGTACCTACAGTATTCTCGCTCGCACGTTGAGGGCTATTGAAATGCGGCGCAGCCCTTACCCGCAGCCCAAATTATACGTTTCGGCTAAATTCGTCTCTGTCGACCTGTCCGCTTGATTTCGAGATGTCTGAGCGGAATACAGTCCGCAAAATTCAGGAACATTTTGAGAATAACACAATTTTGAGAATAACAGGTAATCGAGCTTGATGTAACTCGTTGAAGGAGGCGCAAAACTTCGAAGTTCAATAGCCAAATTTGAGGATTGGCACTAGAAAATAACGTATAGTCTACCGATGGGAGCAGGTTTTTTAAATGTAGATTAGAACCCTTTGGTTTAAACATACTGGCTGCTGCCTGCAGCTTCCATTGCTTGGATTATAACTTAAGGTGGATGCTCCAGGGTAGCCCGCGAAATTCAAATTTTCTTACGTTTTTTGCAATTTGCAGGTCAGTGCTAGGTTGTATGTATATTTTATGTATAATACATAACACTGTAGAGAAACACTTATAAATTTAGATGTTCCTCATTGCACCCGTGCAAAGCCGGGGCGGGTCGCTAGTATACAATATATACAAAAATAATTGAAATTAAGAACTTTTTAATGGATATGCAAATAGTATTAAATGTAAAGCTTAAACCAAGGGAACTTCATACGGAACATTCATAATTAGAACTCACATCTTCAATTCTGATACACAATGATTACCCTCGTAAGTGAATGATGGTGTACAGTACAAAGTCCTGACGTTTGACGTACAGAAATGAGGAGCTTGTTATACGTACACTCGAGGAAATAATACATCCAGTTGTACTCCCGACGGTACAGGCGGGCGCACTTCAAAAGTTAATAATTTGAAACCAGTTCTCGACTTGTCTGATTCTCCATTCATATTCATATTTATTTCGTTTCACCTATTCGCCCCGGGACGCTTTCCAAATTTAAATTTAAATCCTTAATTTTAACAAGACACGCGCTATAACTTGCTTTGAACATAGTACACTGTTTGACAGTATGCCTACATTGTCATTACTATTAAGACAAATGCAAAAACTGAAATAAATAAATACTTTTTTAAACTTCAAAACAGGAATAATCAAACCAAGACGTTTTATAACTTCTTAAAGGTATAATAGTTCCCAGGCTTCATTTATGGCTATAACTAAATATTTTAACGTCTTTTTACTCTTTATTCTACACCTTAAAATTACAACAGCAGGAACTTAAAGTATTAAAACACAGTCTACATTTTCACTTTCTTCCTTTCCAGGCAACCTTTATATCTACTATTACTTAATCAAACATAATTTGGTAAAAATATAAAATATAGAGGCAAACGTGGGTCACCTGATAGTAAGTGATGACCGCCGTTCATGTAGACCTGCAACACCAAAGGTGAAGTAAGTGCATTGCTGGCCTTTAAAAGAATAAGTAGACAGCAAAAAATATAGATTCCCCTGGTGACCCTACGCGTAGGAACACAACTGCAGCCAAGGTCTAGGTAAGGTAAGGTACGTGGGGTTATGTGTTTCGTTAGAGTTGTCTCCACTCCAAATAGCAGACGATATACATTATTACGTGAAGCAAAAACTTAAATTAATTAACTTTTTATTTCAATTGCGGAAACGTGAAATGAAATTATAGTTTACTAGTGGCCCGCCCCGGCTTCGCCCGTGCAAAGCGGGTGTGGGTTATTGTTGACGCCGGCAACTTCCCGCCGCCGTGTACGGCGCTAGTGGGCCGAGACGTGACACCGTAGCGAGCGAAGTTCACGCGTTCGTTCGTCCCGCCCACTCACTCATTCTTTAAACATACTTTTGTCAAATTACGAACTATAACGACGCGCTGTCTGTACTCTGTGTAATTACGTTTCATTTGAAAATAAAAGAAGAGAAACCTACAAGAAGTTTCAGTTACTCAAAACCGCCACTAGTCTCATCGTTACCATAACTGATCCATCGGAGCCAGACTAATCTTCATAACTTGCGACCTACGGATTTTCAAGCGGACGAACTGAGTGACCGCGTGGCAGCAAGAAACATATATGCGAAATACGGGTAAACGGTTGGGATTTGGTGTGTATTGCTTGCTTTACTGTGGATTTGTACGTGTAAATCTGTAAGTACGCTTTGTTTCTCTTATTTTCTCCAAAATGAGCACAGATAACCTCTTTGCACCGGACAAAACGCAAAGTTCCAATACGAAAAATGGCGACTTAATGCGTGATTTGCGAAAAAAGCGAGGTGTAATTCGAGGGAGGTTAACGCTTTTTACGAAATATATAAATAACATATGCGCCAAAGACATTGCGTCTGATTCTAACAAAGCTAACGAATTGCAATTACGAATTGACGGGGCTTTGGCTTTTTTCAAAGAATTTAACATTATTCAAAGCGAAATAGAGGTTTTAGATGAAGATGACGAGCTTATTCAGCAGCTGGAATTGCGGGAAAATTTCGAAAGTGCATTTTACGCTATCATGGCACAAGCTAAAAGTTTTCTTTCCGCCATTGTTTCGGGTGACGTTGCTACAAGTTCTAGCGGTAATAATTTTCACAACATGAAACTGCCTACATTAAATATGCCTCAATTCGATGGCTCGTGTGAAACCTGGATTCAATTTCGTGACGTGTTTTCGTCATTAGTACATAACAATAAGGATATAGCGCCAATACAAAAATTTCATTATCTTAAATCTTCTTTAAAGGGTGTGGCTTCACTAGTAATCGATTCATTGGAATTTTCTTCAAATAATTACGCTGTTGCATGGGATTTACTTTGCAATAGATACAACAATACTCGGCTTTTAGTCCATAGCCATGTGAAAGCTTTATTTTCTATTCAAAGTATTTCTAAAGAGTCTCCAAGCCAAATACGCAAACTAATAGACACGCTTATGAAAAACCTGCGTGCTTTAAAACTACTTAATGAACCTGTTGATTCATGGGATACACTAATCATTTACATGGTTGTTTCAAAATTGGACAGCACTACTGAACGCGAATGGGAGCAGTTTCGTGGCTCCATCCCTGCGGGGGACAGTGGTGGCAACGGCGCCAAAGGTATAACGCCAGTGGTCAAACTTGACCATCTGATTAAATTCCTGAACGACAGGGCTGACATGTTGGAGACATTAATGCTGACACACAGTAGCGCTCACAAGGTAACAAACAAAGCTATTCATACACCCAATAAAGTTCATTGCCATGTTGCACCGGCCACACATGTGAAGGCAAACAAATCAGATTGGCAACAAATACCTAAGAAAAGATATGTTTGTTTGGTCTGCAGTGAAAATCACCCAATCTATGCGTGCCAGAAATTTAATACTTATTCATTAGCTGATAAATTAAAATTCATAAGGCATAACAATTTATGTCAGAATTGTTTGCGAGCTGGCCATCCACTGTCCAACTGCAGGTTTGGGTCATGTCGAATTTGCAATGCTCGGCATCACACTACTATACATGACGACCAACAGGTGAATACTATTTCGGCCTCTGTGTCTACTTCTCACGAAAATCACAATTCGGTTTCAACTACAAACGTCAATTCGCTTGAAACGAGTTTTGTACCTACGCCCGATAATTGTACCTACGCGCATAACGCACACTTAGAGAATCAACATTTACTACGAGGCGATGTATCTAGTGTGCAATCAGTTCTTTTATCAACCGCTCTCGTCGAAATAGCTAGTCACAGTGTTGAAAATAACAAACATTACCACGTCGCTCGCGTTTTACTCGACTGTGGTAGTGAAAAATGTTTCATAACGAAGCGATTATGCGATTTGCTTAATATACCTACGATACAGTCCACAATACAAATAAAAGGCGTTGGAAATTCAGTAACAAATAGCACGCATTCGTGCAATGTTGATATTAAAGCGCTGAACAGCGCTTTCGTAAAGCGCTTGCAATGTTTAGTGCTTCCCGAAATTACGTCATCTTTGCCTCCTGTTACTATACGAAGCGATATCAATCAGTTTCAATTACCTGATAATGTTCGATTAGCGGATCCTACATTTTTTGAAAGTCGACGTATAGACATTTTAATAGGCGCGGATATTTTTTGGGACCTTTTATGCGATGGTAGAATGCGTTTGAAAAACGGCCCATTCTTACAAAACACTAGATAAGGGTGGATAATCTCGGGTCCTATCCATACTAATATAGCGAGGCGCGAAGAGTTGGTTCATTGCAATTTCTCTCAATCTATTGATGATCAACTACGTATGTTTTGGGAACTAGAGGAGCTCCCAAAAACGAATAATTTACTTAGCGACGATGATGCGGCATGCGAAAAACATTTTATTGAAAATACTAAGCGTATGGCTGACGGCCGATTTTGTGTTAAAATACCTTTTAAGCAATCTCTGAATTTATTAGGTGACACTTATCACATAGCGAAGCAGCGCTTTCTATCGTTAGAGAGGCGTTTGCAGAAAACTCCACAATACAAAAGGCTTTACGTTGATTTTATGCGAGAATACATAAGGTTAGGTCATATGAGCCGAGTGCACACATACGGGCAACCATATTTTATTCTTACGCACCATGGAGTTTTCACTTCGAATAAAATGCGCGTTGTATTTAATGCTAGTCAAAAATCTAGTACCAACGTTTCTCTCAATGATTTACAATTCGTAGGCTCACCTATACAAGGTGATTTGATTTCAATTTTATTACGTTTTCGACAGTACAAGTTTGTAGTATGTGCCGACATTGAAAAGGCCTATAGGCAATGTTTAGTAGATCAAACTCAACGCGAACTACAAATGATATTATGGCGGGAAAAACCTGAGGATCCTGTAGGCATTTATCAATTAAATACAGTAACATACGGGTTTGCGTCTTCCGCATTTCTAATGGTTAGATGTCTAAAGCAGCTGGCTTCAGAGTGCAATGACCCCGAAGTACAGCGAGTAATCAATGAGGATTTTTACGTGGATGACCTCATCACTGGATCGGATTCGATTCAAGATGTTTTGCGTGTTAGCAAGGAAACTGAACGTGTCTTAGCGACTGGATGTTTTCCCTTGCGTAAGTGGACATACAACTTTAATCCTAGCAAAGATCAACCGGGCTCTGCCTCTGTGGCAAAGGATCTCTCATTAGGCGACAACGTTCATTCCCGCACTTTAGGTCTTGGTTGGTGTAACAATGCGGATTTTCTTTTCTACCGTACCGAATTAAAAAATGATCAGACTGATATAACGAAACGATTCATTTTATCTAGTGTCTCTCAGATTTTTGACCCTCTTGGTTTACTCAGTCCTACTATAATGATAGGTAAAATACTATTGCAAAAATTATGGTTGCTAAAACTTGACTGGGATGAACCCGTGCCTAGCGACGTAGCTAGAGCATGGAAAGAATTTGAAATGTCCCTTACTACTCTTAATAATTTACGTATACCGCGACATGCAGTAGGTGACAACCCTAGCTACATAGAACTGCATTTATTTAACGATGCGTCTCAAGTCGGATACGGAACGTGTGCATATATTCGTACTGTCAATGCAGATGACTCGATTGATGTTCGATTGCTATGTTCTAAAGGTAAAGTTGCGCCGATAAAAGCGATCAGTATTCCGAGAGCAGAGCTTTGCAGCGCTTTACTAAGCGCAAGACTTTATAAAAAAATTACGGAGTCATTGCGTTGCCATTTTCGTAATGTTGTTTTTTGGACAGATTCAACCATAGTGCTCGGTTGGCTACGAATGGTGCCAAATTTATTAAAAACTTTTGTGCAAGCGCGTACTGTCGAGATACTCGAGCTCACGGCAGAACATCCATGGCGACACGTACACGGAAAGGATAACCCGGCCGACTTAGTGTCGCGGGGAATGTCCTTGAATTCGCTGGCCGAGTCTAATCTTTGGTGGAACGGGCCTGCTTTTCTGTATGAACTTAATGTAGATTTAAGTAATGCCGGCTGTGGAATTTGTCTACCCGAGCATGAATTGCCTGAATTAAAAAATACGCACGGCAGTTATTCCCATTCTTTTTCGTCAAGTGTTAGCGTTAAACAATTTAAATTCCCTTTCGATAGATTTTCACATTTCGATCGAATGATTCGTTGTGTCGCGCGCCTCAAGCGAGTAGCATATAATAAAGCGCATCCCGCAGACCCGCGGCTTGGGTCACTTAGCGTTCATGAGTTGAGGAATTCACTCGATCAACTAGTGCGTTTCGCACAATCAGATTCTTTTTCGGAGGTGCATAAATTGTTAGTTGATAAGAAATCAATACCAACTAAGCATAGTTTATCGAACCTCAATATATTTCTAGATTCCAATTTCATTATACGTGTAGGCGGACGTCTAGGTAATTCCGCCGATTTTAATTTTAACAAAATGCATCCGATTTTGCTTTCATCAAAACATCACTTTACGATTTTACTGTTTCGAAGAGAGCATAAGGTTTTATTGCATGCTTCGCCGTTATTGCTGCTTTACAAAATCAGAGAAAATTGGTGGCCTATTGGTGGGCGTAACTTAGCTAGGAAAATAGTTCATGCTTGTGTTCTATGTACTCGTTTGCGAGGTAGGGCCCACGAACCTATCATGGGCAACTTGCCGAAGGAGAGATTGAATCCAGGTTATCCGTATATGTTCTGCGGAGTTGACTATGCTGGACCTGTATTTGTTTTAAACAAAAAAGGACGCGGAGCTAAAACTTCAAAAGCCTACATTTGTTTGTTCGTTTGCTTTGCGACTCGCGCTATTCATTTAGAACTTGTAAGCGACCTCACCACTGAAGCTTATCTATTAGCTTTAAAGCGTTTCATTTCTCGTCGTGGCAAGCCTTCCGAGATTTTCTCTGATAATGGGAAATGTTTTGTGGGTCTTATGAATGAATTTTCCAAATTTTTAGAAACTTGCTCTAAAGAAATCTTAGATTATGCGACTAGTCAAGACATAAAATTTAAATTCAATCCTCCATATGCTGCTCATTTTGGGGGAATATGGGAAAGTGGCGTCAAGAGTTGCAAGTATCATCTCCGCAGGGTGGTAGGTAATGCGCACCTAACCTTCGAAGAGTTTACCACCGTGCTAGCGCAGATTGAAGCAGTATTGAACTCTCGACCATTAACTCCGATGTCGTCCGATCCTCATGACCTGCAGCCTCTCAGCCCAGCTCACTTTCTCATCGGACGCCCGCTGACTTCTCCAGTGTTTGCTGATGTAGAAGACAAACCTGCTCACACGCTGACACGATACCGACGAGTAGAACAAATGCGCCAGCACTTCTGGAGGCGCTGGTCGAAGGAATACGTCTCCGAACTTCAAACCAGAGTAAAATGGAAGAGCAACAAATCAGAGTTGAAGCAAGACACTCTAGTTGTCATCAAGGACGACAAATCGCCACCACTTAAATGGCAGCTTGGAAGAATAGTTTCCGTTTTTCCTGGACGCGATGGCGTGGCAAGAGTTGCTGACATTCGCACTGCATCTGGTGTCGTGCGAAGGGCGTTTTCGAAGATATGTCCGCTTCCCGTTCAACATGAAGAGAAGAACTTCGCTTCAGAAAGCTAATGCTTCCAGGGCCGGGGGCATGTTGACGCCGGCAACTTCCCGCCGCCGTGTACGGCGCTAGTGGGCCGAGACGTGACACCGTAGCGAGCGAAGTTCACGCGTTCGTTCGTCCCGCCCACTCACTCATTCTTTAAACATACTTTTGTCAAATTACGAACTATAACGACGCGCTGTCTGTACTCTGTGTAATTACGTTTCATTTGAAAATAAAAGAAGAGAAACCTACAAGAAGTTTCAGTTACTCAAAACCGCCACTAGTCTCATCGTTACCAGTTATACATATAAACCTTCCCATTGAATCACTCTATCTATTAAAAAAAACCGCTTCAAAATACGTTGCGTAGTTTTAAAGATTTATGCATACATAGGGACGGACAGAAGAATGCGACTTTGTTTTATACTATGTAGTGATAGTGATATAGTGCACCAAACACAAGTAAAAAAACTATATAACAACTTAAATACTTACATAAAACTTATTAATAAACATATAATTTGAAAGTAAAATATCCTACTTAAATATTATCGCCTGAAAGCAGTCGATGCGGGCGGCCCAGGACCGGCCTTTGTGGAGATCCTTGGGGGAGGCCTATGTCCAGCAGTGGACGTCTTTTGGCTGAAATGATGATGATGATGACTTAAATATAAATAAATAATAATAAAAAGTACAGAGCTAATATATTTTTTTAATTATGCATAAAATCACACATAAAATAAATAGAAAAAAATATTACACACACTACCATGTATTTGACACACACACGCATATACATACGCATACTCTTTTATTTATTGTTAAAGTCTGTGGTCAAAGTATAGTAGTTCTATTGCTTTCGGTTCACTATGGTTCCCGTTTAAAGATTGTTCAGCGATTTGGAAGCAAATCTTCATTGTGTACTGCATTCGCGAATGAATGGTATTTTAAGTGTGATTATTCGCGAAAATCTTATATTAATGTAAATTAGACGTCAAATGAATGTTATTGTTTAGTTTACTTGTTCGGCCTTGTGTAGATTGATCGGAATCCCCCTCAACCGTGCTGCCATCTTGTTGTGGTGAGGGGGCTTGCGTTGGGATCCGTTAGGATCCGTTAGGATCCGTTGGGACCACACCGGCTTAGGGTTACCCATGCCGGGCGAGCCCAAGGGGAGCGGCCAGACGAAGAGCGGCACACGGAGTCGTGATGGGTTTTGGCTCTGGAGACTCGTCTGTCCTCAGAGTTGCCTCTTTAGCCTTAACCTGCCGCGACACAGGGCGTGGTGATTGGAGTGCAGGGGAGGCGGGGCTTTAAGGCGAGGGCTGTCAAAAACCCACATAGGCCTCGTCAAGCCACCGTCTCGTAGTTGTCCGTCATAGATGGATTCGGAGGCTACCTCAAACAAGTCACCAGGACTAAACACTAAACAACGGCCCTTTTTTTTCATTGGTCGTGGTCACGTGAGAGGCTAGATGACACTAGATGAAACAGTTAAATCTATGGCAAATGAAATCTTCGTTTGTTTTAACTATATGGGTTCCAATGAAAACCTGCCAATTAGCTTTTACAATTTGCAATGGGCACACAGTATCTTTATCAGTAGTACTACGATCCTCCGTTATGGCCGTTTTTGTTATACCCTGTATTTATCTACATACTCTCCTCCAAGGATTACCACAATGTACGACACTGTGTCCTGTTGCCTATTGCCTCAATCAAAATCATCTTGACCGTTGTATATTCGTTGCCCTTAAATATGACTGTCAACATCCTCCGAGTACCGTGACATCTGAAAAGCTATCTTTAATTTATGGAGTCCAATGAGTATAGACCGCGAGCAAGGAATGCAATCACCATTCGGTTAATTAATAATTCTAGACCGGTCTGAGGACATAAAGTCTGCGGTTGTGAGGTCTTCACCACCCCCGTTGTCTATTAGTAGGTAGTCAAGGATAAGGGTCTACCTTAAATTAATTCCATTCTTGAATAGGAGATATTGTAATACATACATGCATATTAAAAATTTTTAGTAAATTCTGATTTTGAATGCATAGTGTCACAAACCCATTCCATTCTGAAGGTGACGTAAGCCGACAAAATGTAATGACAAGGCCGATAACCAAGCCGTAAGAGAAGGAATACTTGATACGAAACGTGGTACTGGAGGCTAATTACCCTCCATTTAAATGAAAGAGGTCTGACTCAGCAGTGGGTCATCTTTTGTTCCAGTGACGCACTAATTGGCAGTCAAAGCTAAACAAAATACGATTCAGCAGGCCGTTAGGACTGTTCCGTATACAGCACGTTGGGGAAGCTGTGCATTTCCTTAAGATTTCTTTAAAACCAACCAACATATACATCTTATCTTATCAAAGGGTTTGGTTCCATAGTAGTCCCAAATACACTTCGACCCTGTGGGATCTTTTGCGTTTCCCCTGCCTTGCAGCTCTCCTGCTTATGGTTCTCATCATCAAGAACGCGCTCAATGAGTTTTATGATGGATTACTACATTTCTCTGGTCTCGTATATGCCGTGCCCAGAAACAAATACAAAACGAGGTCGAAAACTCAAGTTATCGACGGTTCAAGGTTCCAGAGAGAGGAACCTCCTCACGATCCTTGCCGAATCCAGGATGACAGCCATTAATCCAGCGACTCAGTAGAGTTTCTTGAGATGTTGATCAAAACTATTCGCGATAAGACGTTCACGGAATTCAATTTATTACTATGGAATTCATATTTCTGTTGACTGCTTTTCGTAACCAAGGAAATCTAGTTAGTTATATGTGCTAGGTCATCGTTATAGAGCGTTTAAATAAAAAAGACGAGGCCACGGATTTCTTCCACCATGTCTTCAGGTCGGAGCTGCGTTCCGACCTCGTAGTAGTTTTACAAAAATAATGAATCCGTTGATGATTGTGAAAGTCATCATTGGTTTATACAATAAAAAAAATCTATTCTATTCTGTTGGCTTACAAGTAGTATTTTACATTGAGGTATCGCCTTAACATTGTCCACATTTAGCAAGAACCGCTCCCTACATTATTAATTTTACGAGACTACCTCTTATGGCCGATCCTGACAATCCAGCCTTACGATTGTAGTGGCTTTAGCCAGACATACTAGTAATTAGGATCCAATATTACTTGAGTTCGTCTCAAGAGTCATCTGTGACTTTTCTACGGTTGCATATATAAATTAAAATCATCTGACGTTTTATTTTAAATAATAGTGCAGTAATGGTCCATGTAGTGATGGGTTTAGAATACATAGTGTCACCATCCCATTCCATCCTCTGGGTGTTGTAAGAGCCGGCAAATAATATGACAAGACCGATAACCTAGTCGCAAGAGAATGAAAACTTGATACAAAATCCTATGGCAAGACCAGCGTGGCACATAGGCTAATTAACGTTCATGGGGAGGAGGCCTGACTCAGTAGTGGGTCGTTTATGGGCTGAATAGTAGTAGTGTCGGTTTAAGGTGAATGTTCCAGGGTAGCCCGCGAAATTCAAATTTTCGTACGTTTTTGGCACTTTTTTGCACTGCACGAGTTAGAATGACTTTGAGCTTGAAAAAGTTTTTCTTGCACCTTTATGAGCTTGGAGGGTTGTATTGATGATTTTGATGATTGTAATTCTTTATGTACATACGTCTTACACCCGCGAATAACATCTTAATCAACATACAACCTAGCACTGACCTGCAAATTGCAAAAAACGTACGAAAATTTGAATTTCGCAGGAACCCTGGAACATTCACCTTAAGTAAAAAAAGCTTGTTTGTCTTTTATCTAATCAGAGAAATATAGTACTGAGCAAACTCAGCAAATATTTTCTAATGACCCATTTGGTCTGATCAATTTTTTTTGGTAAAAAATTTATGGACCGTTTCTTAAGAGGCGCATTCCTGCTAATACTGGTCGTTCTTATTCTATGGGTTTCAATCCCATAATTAAAATAAATAAATAATTGATGTGTATGTAACAACGCGCCTCTTACTACACCCATAATATGATGTGCGTTGATGACACTATGTATTTTTAAAGTCGCCTTAAGGAGAGTTCTGTTTTGTGAGATATCGCTTAGGTAATTTTCCCCCCATGAACTTGGAGAAGCTCCATTCAGCAGTAGATGATTTATTATAAAATCGTCATCATTTTAACGTGTGCGTAACAATCAAATCATTATAATTATTTTAATGCATAGATAGATATTATGTATCTACAATGATGCAGAGTAAATTTTGAATTATCTTTACGGTAAACTTGTAGTTGGCTTGTTTGCATATTTAGAAAAGCCATTTTATAATTATTCATCGAAAACCTGACAGTATAACATCGCACATTCTAAAACTAATATCCAAAAACGTTGTCATGCAGAGCGTGTGGTGGGTGAGATGCAGTCTCGCCAGACATTTTCCTAAGGCTTTAATGAAACCGCATAATAACATATCGTGTTATATTACGAGGCGAGTTTTAGCTCTCCGGTGTTGTAAGTTTGCTTTTGTGAGATCCTTAGTTTATGAATATCGATGTAAATATTTTGAAAATAAAGGAAACCTTGATGTGAAACCCTGTGCTAACCCGTCTGGACAGCGTGGCACAGTATGCCAATTACCCTCCATGTAACTGGAAGAGGCCTGACTCAACAGTGGTTCATTTATGGGCAAAGTAGAAGAAGTTGTGCGGTAACGAACATAAGAAAACCATATAACCGGATCGAGAACCTTCTCCAGTTTGAAGTCGGTTGAAAAAAAATCATCTAGTTTACAAAAATGAATGTGTGTCTGTATGTCCCATATCTTCAGCAAAGTGTTGAGCACGAACCCAGGCAGGTTTCTTGAAATTTATTTTAGTTAGTGGCATAGCAACGAGCGCAAGCTAGTTGTTAATAAAATATCTAGACGCTGTCACGAAATATAAAACATGTAACATTATTCAAATATATCGAAGCAATATCTGACAAAGTAAGATATTCGCGCACCTATATGTCATTCTATTCAGACTTGTACATAATCTGATCCAACGAATGGAAAACTTATTTCGTGTCATTCATGTTCGACGTTGCATTGAACCTGAAAAAATCTTGAGTATGTATCGGCCCCAATAATCTCCGTAGTTTCGACTGGATAATGTTACTGGCAGCTTTTTGACAAGCCGTAGTGATAGTAAAGATTGGTGGAAAGAAAAATAAAAAAAAAAACATAAAAAAATATCAAGCCTAAGACTTAAGTTTGTTATGTGGAATGGCATTCCGAACCGGTGGTAATTTTTTATTTTTATTTTTGTGTTTTAAATTTTGATTATTTGGAAGCATTCGCGAGAATTTATTCGAATAAAAATTATTTTCTAAGGGCACTTACAAATTATCAACATAACACTAAACAGTATTGAACAAGTTACCAAGGAAGGGACCACAGGTGAGGTGAACTGGCAAGAAACTCAGAGGGCTTGTCATTTTTTCTTTATACTTTGTGGTCCTGTTTAATATAATAACTAACTTAATACTAAGAATTAAATACCGTTAAAATAGCATAAATAAATATGCTATTTTAACGGTATATAAATAAATAAGGTGGCTTATATTTTTAATCCACTTAAAAAAGGAGGAGGTTTTCATAACGACTGTGTATTTTTTTTATGTTACCATGACTCTTGTGACATGTAACCGAATGGAAAATCTCTTTAATTAAATTGCCTTAAAATTATCAAAATTGGTTCAGTAGTTAGTAAACCTCAAACGAGTGAACAAAAACATTTGTCCAAAAGCAAAATGAGGTATTTAAGGGACTTACTTGTTTATTGATACCGAGATATACGCCCTCAAAATAAAAACATTTTAACATAAAACATAACGTCTTGAAAAAATAAAAACACTATTTTAATAACTGAGAAATAACCAATATATCGTGTGGTGACGGATTTAGAATACAGAGTGCCACCAGACCATTTCGTCCTGAGGGTGTCGTAAGAGCCGACAAAAAGAAATGATAATACCGAAAACCTGGCAGCAAGAGAAGGAAACTTGACAAGAAACCCTATGCCCACCCGTCTGGCCAGCGTGGCATAGTAGGCTAATTACCCTCCATGTAGTTGGAGGAGGCCCGACTCAGCAGTGGGTCAGTTATGGGCTGATAACTAACCAATAAACAACCATTTGGTATAGGCGTAAACCCAAGGCCTCAAATCTTTGTATACTGATTATTAAAGGTTTTAGAAAAAAAAACCGCACAACTATGAATTCGTCCCAGACCATAATCTCTACGAACGATCGTTGTGCGTATGACGGAAGCGAAAACGTCGGTCGTGCGATAAGCGCACAGTAAGCTATTGTCAGCGAACAACCAATTCCAGCTACATATGGTTACAGTATAGTGTGGTAGAGGCTTTATCTTGCCAATGGAAACGTGTTCCATTGATGGGAAATTGCAAGTTTTGTGATATTTCATCAGATCCTTTTCTGCTCGACTGTTCAGTCTTTCGCCATGTGTTTTAATTGCTTTCTTTTGTTATATAAATAACCATGAAATATGTTGCGGTACAAGAGGCAGATCACATAGCCGCAAGAGAAGGAAAACTTGATATAAACCCTGTGCTAACCCGTCTTGCCAGCGTGGCGCAGTAAGTTAATTTCCCTCCATGAATTTGGAGGAGGCCTGACTCAGTAGTGGGGCACTCAGGGGCTGAAACGACGACGAAATGACGTCTTAACGGTTCTGATCGTGCTCTTTTGTTAAACCCAAAGTTTCAGACATGAAACATTACCCTCCATGAAACTGGATGAGGCCCGACTTAGCTGTGGGTCATATTTGGGCTGAATAGTAGTAGTAGTTTCAGACACTTTGTAGTGTCCGTGGACTATTATACTATTTTTAAACTAAAAAACTTTACTATTTTTACACACGTAAATAAAATTGTTGAACTCGTATGTTAAATTCGGTTAGACCAGGCAAAATCTAATCTAATAATACCCAAAAAAAAAAATGATAAATCTAGATAATGATGTGAGAAACCTGAGCTTTTATTGTGTATGCATAGATTTATAAATAATAATAATTAAACAGGTTAAATATACTTTTGTCTGTCGCCTGTTTCTTGCTGAACCATTGGACTAACTTTCACGAGTTTACTACGAGTTTCATCAATGACCAATGAAGATCAAGTGTGTCATTAATATATATCTTCCCAATATCACTGGTTTGCCAGATTAACCTGATTGAGTATACCAAAGGTACTAGTATTTACACTGAACGATTGCTATCCTGTGCGACCCATCTAGTAACACCCAACAGTAAATTATTAGCTTAGATTATTGATGGTAGAATGGAAGCCGGGAGCAACAGATTTACGTGACCGAACAGCATTGCCAGACGCCCTGATTTTGGCGGGACGTCTCGATTTTTAAATCAAAATTAAATGTCCCGTGCGGGGCCGTCTCTGTCCCGCTTTTCAGGTTTAACTCGACCGTGCGGGCAGCGTGATGAGAAAGCGCGGGCGAGTGGCACAGAAAAGTGAGTACTAGGCTATTTTCGCTATCTATTGTCACGTCAACGTAATTTTAATTCAAATAGAAAGATAAATATTTGAAAACTTCTGATTATACATATATGTTTTTTACTATGCCCCGCTTTTGAAGAAGGAATCCAGCCGTTTTCACTCAATAAGTTCCAAAATCCCGAGTTGGCAAAAAAAGCTGCCAATGCTGCCTCAGAAGCACTAAAGATATTACAATTAATGGACATAGATTAAACACCCAGCAGATCCAGACGTTGTTTAAACAGCAGATCAACTAACTGCCTTTCGCTCTATCCCCCTAGCGGGTCCTTCATAAGTTACTTAGACGTGCTCGAAATTGCAAATTTGCCTACTATAGAAATTTATTAAACAACTACTGAGCCCATAAATGACCCACTGCTGAGTCAGGCCTTCTCCAATCACAGGGAGGGTAATTAGCCTACTGTGGCACGCTATCCAGACGGGTGTGCACAGGGTTTTGTTTCAAGTTTTCCTTCTCTTGCGGCTAGTTCTTCGGCCTTGTCATTTCTTTTTGTCGGCTCTTACGACACCCTCAGGATGGAATGTGGTGGTGACACTATGTGTGTTTTTTTAATCTGTCACCATACGGACTTACATTTGATTCAATAATAATTACCAAAATGTAATATTTCCAACAAATAAGGATGTTCCTGTGAAATTAAAACAATGTTTCTCAGTAGCGTTTTCACTTCATACATTGCCTTGAAGAGCCATAAATTACAGGCGGGACACAGACGACCCAACGGCAGGACATTATTAAAATACCACACCACGACACGTTTCTAATTAAATTTCACAACGGAGAGACGCCTCATAATATTTAACAACCCTATGGAGATTTCCACGTTTATAGCTTATCTTGAAAAAAAGTTTCGAATTAAAGATAAAATTAAAGCGTCTCTGTACAAAGTCTAACTTACGAGTACAGGTTCTTACACATGTGAAAGTATATGTATTACTATTTTAAACGCTGGTTTAAAATCTGTTTGTTCCTGTTGATCTCCGACAACGTTGTAGCAATTTTGACGGAAACTTATTGTTACTTATTTTTTATGTAAAAATATGTGATTTTTTATACTCAATCAACATTAGACATATTCTTAATTGTGGCAAGCAAAAATACATTGACAAACATGTACATGACTTAAATCTTAAAATAAAATTTTAGTACATATTAGTATTTATAACTTTGATTATTTTTAACACAGAAACGAGTAGGCCTCCACGCAACAGCCCAAGCGAGTTAAGTTTCAATTTACATGAATTGGATAAATAATAATTTACTTTTAAATTGGTTTACACATCACTTGATACAGGGTCGGTTGCTGAATATCTACTGAATTCTACCCATTTATCTAAACAGTGCGCTTGGTCGAGCACTTAGGATCAATTGCATATAAATTGTTCACACACATGAATGCATTCTGCAGCTCAGATGCGTCATAGGTACACAAACAGTACAGATACTCCGTATACCTTTAATATATTGCCGTTTTTAATAGTTTTATTGGTCTGTATAGTTTTATATATATTTAACCTCTGGTGAAAAAGAGCTGTGTAAGTTATACAGACGTGGATGCTTGAGGCATCATAGCTCTTGAATGGGTGAAACGATTTAGAATTAGTTTCTTTTATAGAAAATTGTTAGCATCACGAGGATTTGCAATTTTTTTTAAAGTTCTTTTCAATGCAAGGGTGGTTGCTAGCCGGGCGAACCATCAGATCCTACCACCAAGCGTGCTGGGTTGTGTTGACAAGACGCATTTTTCCCCGCGTGCGGTTGGGAAGTTTTATATTCTTTAATATAGTTTAATACAGTATTGATACACATTAGAGACACGGCGGTATGTACACGTCAGTAATGATTTCTCAAGGGAATAATAAGCTAACAAAAGAAAATCGTTATTTGTTTTCCGCACTCGACTCCCCCGACGGCGGATCACGTCATTATTCTGTGGATCAAGGCTTTTATTCTTATTGGGGTTCCGTAGCAAGATTTTTCGTAACTGGAATCTAATTGCAATAGTATAGTAAATGTCAAATACATTTTTGTTACAGTTTTGTTAACAATATTTTTACTAAGAATCAGTCATTTCAGTGTAATTTAACTTATTACTAATGTGACATGGACACAGCTTAGTGTTTACTGTTTTTAGGTAATTATAAGAAGATATTTAAGGCAAACATGTAATGTTTATAATTGAGCAGCTTCTCGAGTAGTGATTATAGGTTTCGAGATTTTCATAATCTTCTTATAAATAACAAATTTTCGGTTGAACATTAGCCCCTTCATTTGAAACTAGTCATTATTTTATAATTATGATGAAGACTGAACAACTATTCATTCTTCTATTCATTCGTCGTAAACAAGTATTTCTAGAGCATTAGGCGGCCAACAGGCCGCGATTGTGACGCGATGTTATTCATTGGACGCGCGGCCTGGCCGCCTAATGCGCGCAGCTACATACATCGTAGAAGAATTAGTTGGCCGTAGCGACTTGGCCGCGCGGCCTGGCCGCATAATGCGCGGAGACCCTTATAATTATATCGCGTTAAAAATTGAAGCATTGACATCCAATTTACAAAAAAAAGAACTAACACAATTCAAATTCAACTTAGCCGAAATATAAAGTCGTTTCTTAAAACATAACTATTCAGCCCATACATGAGCCATTTCTGAGTCGAGCCGGGTAAATACTTGGCACCGGGTTTCGTGTCAAGTTTTCTATCTCTTGCAGCTTGGTTTTCAGCCTTGTCGGTTCCTATTGTTGGCTCTTACGACCGATGACGAAGCCGTCACCTCACTGTCAACATTGTGCATCCTTGATTATTAAGTTTTATCTAGATCATATGCAAATATAAAAAAGTATACAATTCAGTGATTACGTACCTTCAAACCCCTCCGCCACCAAGTGCAATACTGTCTTGACCATTTTTTTGTCAGTCATTGCAAGTCGTGTAGTAATTAAAGATAAATATAATATAAAACGCTTCACTTCGCGAATATCTCCCGGCTTTTGTCTACCTAAATGGAGTCCTGTTCATGGATTGTCATCCATTGTTTTCTTAATCTCAGTGACGCCGGAGGAAAGAATAAATGATTTATAAGTTTCCAGTCTTGTACGCGTCGAAGACAATGGAAGATACTCTTTTGTGATGGACAAGGTAAATAATAAATTGCTCAATGTTTACAATTTCAGCTTTGGGTTGGTTTCCAATTAAAATGCAATAGAAATTTGCCGTTAACGTTGTAATAAGTAATTTATTAGGTGCTTTCAATTTATCAGTTAGTGTTACGCATAAAATATGGAGTACCTACTCATAATCATCATCATCATTTCAGCCAAAAGACGTCCACTGCTGGACATAGGCCTCCCTCAAGGATCTCCACAAAGGCCGGTCCTGGGCCACCTGCATCCACTGCTTTCCGGTGACCTTAACCAGGTCGTCGGTCCACCGTGGGAGGCCTACCAGCACTGCGCCTTCCGGAACGCGGTCGCCACTCGAGGACTTTTCTGCCCCATCGGGCGTCAGCCCTGCGAGCTATGTGTCCTGCCCACTGCCACTTAAGTTTGGCAATCCGGTGGGCTATGTCGGTGACCCTGGTTTTCCTGCGTATCTCCTCATCTCTGATTCGATCTCACAGGGAAACTCCGAGCATAGCCCTCCCCCTTTTGCCTTTGAGTGACTTTGAGCCTTCTGATGAAGCCCATAGTGAGCGACCACGTCTCTGTTCCATATGTGATAACTGGCAACACACATTGGTTGAAGACTTTTGTCTTCAGACACTGCGGTATTGTGGACGAGAAGATCCTTCGCAGCTTCCCGAACGCTGCCCAGCCGAGTTGTTCCTACTACTACTGGCTAATTTCTCTACATGAAATTGGAAGAGGTAGTGGGTGTTTAATGGGCTGGGATGGTGGATACTAGTATTTTAATTCCGCCACCAAGCGACACCGATAAAAACTTACTCTGTTGGTACTGAAAACTTCGAGAACTCGATCCTAGATTGGATCCCAATGCCGGAACGAGCTTGTAAAAGTAATGGAGAAACGGGAATACTAGTCGCCTAGCATACTTCACTTCACTATCACTACATAGTATAAAACAAAGTCGCTGTCGTCTGTCCGTCCATACGTATGCTTAAATCTTTAAAACTACGTAACGGATTTTGAACCTGTTTTTTTAATAGATAGACTGATTCACAAGGATGGTTTATATGTATAACTAGTGGCCCGCCCCGGCTTCGCCCGTGCGAAGCGGGTGTGGGTTATACATAAACATAAACCTTCCTCTTGAATCACTCTATCTATTAAAAAAAACCGTATCAAAATCCGTTGGGTAGTTTTAAAGATTTAAGCATACATAGGGACGGACAAAAACAGCGACTTTGTTTTATACTATGTAAAGATACATGTATCAATTTACATGTTCATCATTGCACCCGTGCGAAGCCAGGACGGGTCGCTAGTATATTATATATTAAATCTTCTAAGCTGCATTTTCTCTTTGACTAAGAAAACCCTGTTCAAACCGAAAACACTTTCTTACGTTTATAGGGTATTAGCAGATAATGTATTTTTTATTGTTTCTTCCCTAACCCTTTTAAGTACTTAAAAGCACTATAAAAATGTGCCCCGGAATGTCCTGAGGTATTGCCAGGGTAGTAAATTCGTACAAATAAATAGCACCTTAGTTTTAAAGATATTGCTACCGTTATACAGTTATCTATATATAGCATCATCATCATCGCCTTTAAATCACCCACTGCTAAATCCAAACTTTATCCCTCTGTATATCCACTTATGTATATGGAATCTCCCAGTTGAAGACTGAGTAATCTAAGCCTACGGATTTATGTATATACCAACAATTATACACTACACTTTTTAATTACCGCAATCGTTTCTGATCACATTTAAAGAATAAAAATATTGAAAATCAAACTCCGAATATTATCCCACAAAAACGAGTCTGAGTATAAGTTACAGGCAATATTGTGGCCATGATTTTATGCCAAACTTTCACTTGCTATAACTTTGTCTTACCTACGATCTAATAAGGATACTACATACTCGTGTATTATCCAATATTTTTTAATGTTATTAAAACAGCGGTGTAAAGATTTTGAAGTAACGGCAACACATGTAACGGACGTATCCACTACATGTGCATACTTAATTACTCAGTTTAAACTATAAATGCAGCTATGCCCCAATCTAATTTGAAGTATCCAGAAAAGTACAATTTTGTATTCACTATTGTCCCCCATAGAATGAAAAAAAAACTAGTAGGAAGAATTCAATAATGGATCACTTATGCTATGAGACCAACAATGTTTTTTTAAGTTCTACTATCATCGTTTTGAAGTTATGTAAACAGTATGTGAGTGCAGTTTCACCACGCACCATGTAATTTGTGTAATTTCACTAATTTTTATTTTCTAATTTTTTAATATGCCACATGTTTATGCGTGTTATTGCTTTCACTAATCTGTCAGACTTGTTTGTACCACCATAATTGTAACCCTTTTATTTAAAAGAGCAACCATGGAGTTTCTTGCCGGCTCTTCTCTGTGGAATGGCATTCCGAACCGGTGGTAAAAACTAAATGATAAATTATTCTTATATTCTTTTTTAAATTTTGATTTATAGTATTTTTTTTGACTATTTGAAAGCATTCGTAAGAATTTATTCGAATAAAAAACATTTTGATTTTGATTTTGATCGGATTAAGTTTTATTGCTTGAATGTATTTTCACACTCTGTAACTTTTGATTCGTCGTAAAAGTATTTATTTTCATACGTATTATAAGGCAGAGTATAACCCGTCAGTGCGACGTAAAATAAGCTATTTCCTTTTGTATCAACTAAGGTGTTCGGTCTTTACGACCCCTAGTTTACGATTTGTTTGTATGTGCACCGCGACGAAGCGGTTTTAAAATCGAATTTCAAAAGTTGTTTCAATAAACGTGAGAATCGTAAAGTTTAATCTTGTATTAAAATAAGTTAACTTTGTCTGGCGTGGAATTGGATTTGCTGATGAAATTTACCTGTGGTTTAATAAGATCAAAGATAAATACTTACTTAGTTACTTCTTAGCCCTTAGATGACCCACTGCTGAGTCGGGCCTCCTCCAATACATGGAGCCTACTGTGCCACGCTGGCCAGACGGATTGGCACAGAGTTTCGTGTCAAGTTTTCATTATCTTGCGGCTAGGTGTTAGACCTTATAATTTCCTTTTGTCGGCTCTTACGACACCCTCAGGATAGAATGGGGTGGTGACACAAGTATTCTATGTCTATATGACCACTATTATAATTTTATATTGTCTTAAGGGCTATTTAAAGATACCTAGTGTGACTTTTCACTACCATAGGGGTCGTCAGGAATAAAGTCAACTGCGTTGTTGTTAGTGGGTTGGGTCACAGCCTTTGGATCACGGGGTCCCGGGTTCGATTCTGGGGTAGGGTAAGGGTCTTTGTGTAACCTAGACTGGGATTCATTTGTTTTTGTGAATTTCATGTTTGTAAACTGCCCTTTTAATTACAACTTACATTTATTAGATTTACAACTTACAAGATATACAGGGTTGATACGACACAGGGGATTTTTTTTAACTACCTATGCTAGCTATCATTTCCAGGGTCTGTACCAAAAATCAATTAAATTGGAGCAATAGTTTAGCCGCAAATGATTTTTTAAAATTTTGCCTCATTTGAACATGATGTATCTTTCCTAACAGGTGTTTATGCCTAACGCATCGTTTATTAACCTTAGGGGCTGTCCATTAATCACGTGATGTTTTTTTTAACATTTTTAACCCCTCCCTCCCCCTTGGTGATACCTGGTGAGGTTTAAGACTACCCCTCCACCCCCCATGAAAATCACGTGTATTTTTTTTGTACCACCTTTAATATACGTAGTGTAATTTAATGCCCCTCTGTCATATCAACTCTGTGTGTAAGGGTTCCAACCTAGATTAGATCCGTTTATTAGAATTACTAATGTTGTTGCTAATTATTACCTATTTTGTTGTTTGTACCTATAAATAAATATTATTTTTAAGGTCTTTTATAACTGCAAAAAAGCTGTTAGTAAACCAATAAACAACTAAATAAAATAATAATTTCATAATAATATATTATTACTACTCAGCCTTCTCCCAACTTTAACGACACCCTCAGGATAAAATGAGGTTGTGACACTATGTATTCTAAATCCGTAACACAGACAATTTCCATCAGAAATCACTTCAATGACTTCCATTGCATTCACACAATACCACCTCATCCTAATGTATGCCATGTCCACCCGGCCATCAAGTCTGGCGTTCCGACATTCGTATCACGTTCCAGTTTTCTTTTTTAACAGGCTGGCTGCATGTGCCCCGAATGAAATTGCACTGTTTTCCGGAACATCCGACGGTGTTTTGATTTTTCTATTGTAACTATTGATTGAAATATTGTTAGGGGCAATGTTTATTTATTTGATTGGGAATCGGCCGTCATTTTAAACAATAAAACGTGTGTACATTTATTTGTGGTATTATTAAGCTAACACCAATGCAATTTAAATATTATAATATTACTAGCTGACCCCGCAAACGTTGTCTTGCCACATAAATATCGCTATTAAAAATAGGGATTGATCGTAGAGGGTTGAAAATTAAGGGTTGTATGTATTTTTGTTACCATACTGTCTCACGTAAAAACAAAAAAAAAATCTATAAATAAAAATAAAAGTTTTCGTTTGGCCCACCCTTGACATTTAGGGGTGTGAAAAATAGATGTTGTCCGATTCGCAGACCTAACCGATATGCACACAAAATTTCACGAAAATCGATCAAGCGGAGGAGTTCAATAACACGAGAATTGTATGTATTAGATTAATGATAGGCAATTGAAGATATAAATAAAAGCGCGTATTGTTAAGATTCCTTCTCCTGGTGATGGATTTATAATACGCAATTTCATCAACCCCTTCCATATAACGGTGGAGTAAAAGGTGATATTTCCGTGTGGTTACAGATTTAGAATACTTTGTGTCACCACCCCATTTCATCCTAAGGGTGTCGTAAAAGTCGAACAGGAAATGACAAGGCTAGCCGTAAGAGAAGGAAAACTTGAAACTAAACCCTGTGCCACGCTGGCCAGACGGGTTGGCACAGGGTTTAGTTTCAAGTTTTAGGCTAATTATCCTCCATGTAGTTGGGGGAGGCCCGACTCAGCAGTGGTTATGGGCTGAGAAGTAAGTAAAAGGCGACGAAAGAAACGCAGGAGACAAGACAACCTATCCTCAAGAAAAGGAAAGCTTGATGCAAACTCTCTTCCATCCCGTGGAACATTTCCCCTGTGATCTTGGAGGAGGTCCGACGCAACGGTGAGGTTTTGTGGGCTCAGATGATGATTAATCCTTATACAATGTTGGCGAAGAAGAATAAATCGTTATAAAAGGTTGTCAAATTTTTAAAGGTGCATTTATGTAGATGGTTTCAAAAAGTCCCTAAACATCATCAGTTAAAATCGGAGTCTTTACTGGTCTGTCACCGAGTTATTTACGAGGGGTCGCTTGTTTTAATACCTTTTCATTAACAATTTTAAGGTTCACTTTATTGAAGTCGTAAATAACTCGCGCAATTGCCCGAGTGCGCTGTCAGAGATGTAATTTGGAAAAAAAGATTAAATAGGTCCGCCAAATTAACAATTTGCTAAATGTTCGCCGCTTTGTTTTATGTGTGTTTTTGTTAGCTATGTCGCTTTAAAATACCAAGTGTGTCCAAGCGTATTTGGTACTGTCTGTTTGTAGAATAAACAAACGGGATATCATACGCTGCATGCTTGGTTTTTTGGTATAAACTATATCGCGGGGGGCAGTTTACAAACATGTAATTCACGAACACAAATGACACCCAGATTACGAGCAAGTGCCTCTGGTTTAGAAGACACTTGCCCGACCTCGGAATTGAACCCAGGACCCGTTGATCCACAGGCGGCAGATTCAAACCCTAGATCAACGAGGCAGTCGTTTATATGAAAGGATTTTTACCCCTGTATACTATACTGATGAGTATGATGGATGAGAAATACTGTTTTTATCAGACCATTAGCGTCCCAGTGCGATTTCTTATAGACAACTTATAATATTTATTTTTTGAAAACTAAGTTCGAAGTTCAAAACCACGAAGGCCCAGCCGTGTTTTAGATATATTAAGTATACGAATGTTTCGAAAGAATTGTATGAAATATGTAATAAACTAAATTCAGAATTACCAAAAAATCCCAAAAGATACATTCTAGGTAAAAAGGAGAAAGTAAAACTCAACAATATTTTAATATCAATGCATTTATATTTACAAAATGAAATTTAAAAGACAATTTCAATTTACATAAATATCTATTGTGATGTAAATCTTTGCTGCCATTTTCAACTCAAACTTATTTAATGTTTCGATACAAAAACAATTTCCATTTATTATATGATATTAGAGACCCTTACGAAGGAACAAAAAAATGCACCGAAGTGTAAGTCAATTTATTACTCCAGTAGTGTGATGATAACTCTGAATTCTCGTATTTTAATGATAATCACTTTAATTTGGGGTTTCAGTGTGGCATATGTTCGACACACGAAAGTCTAGAGGAAATACAATATTCCTATTGCTGTGTTTACAAAGTTCCACGGTTTTATTTGTTAACCGTACTTAAAAAAATGTGGACTAGAATCTTGGTCGCAACGACAGCAACACAACAAAAACCCAACCGTGGTAAAATGAGCTTATGGCAAATTGCACTTATGATGGTATGCAAATAAGGTATTTTTTTTAATATTTATTTGTTTACCATGGGCCTCCAACGTCATAGAAATATTTTTATTAATTTAACTGACATTCAAGTTCAGTTGCATTTATTTATTATTGAATCAATTACATGTAAATCTTCACTAGAAAACCATTTGAATAAAACCTTATTGGTACATAAAACTTTTTGTCCCCTGATAAATAATTCCCGTTCTGAAATTAAATTGTCACCTCAATTCCATTAGCCTGTATCTCTGGTATGGTTTGCATCGGTTCGTGTCCTTAAATTATTAATTAACCCGCCAACGCCGCGCTGGGATTTATCGAATTGCGAGGGATGGAAAAAAATAAATGACGTAATGAAATCAGTGCAGTGCCACCCTCAAATCATAGACTATTTAAATAGAAGGTTTAGTTTTTAAAGTGTACTAGTTTTTGGTAATTTAATACAAGCCTCAATTACCTACAAGCAATGCTATTAGTGGTGAAGGCAGTAATTAAGTTCTTGTCGTCATTCAAAATAATAAAAATAATATTATTATTTTTGTATATGATTCCCGGGTTTAAAAATTAAAGTAATTTAAAGATGAGCAGAATCAAACGTCAATCTTTTCGAAGAATTCTTCCCTGTTGTTCTGTATCTGAGTGACTTACTGTATCTCACTCTGCTGTATAATGTTTTATTATAGACTATTAGTACGGACAAGACTTTAGTATCAGTATGATCTGCAAAAAGCACACTCCAGAGTTTCTTGTCGACTATCCTACATCCGTATAACAACATTACGGTGAAATTATTGAACAGATAGAACAGCACAGAGAAAGGTAAACGCAAATAAAGTATAGTTAAATAAGCCAAGTGCAACATAATTGACAAAACACA
Source organism: Clostera curtula (assembly GCA_905475355.2). NCBI lineage: Eukaryota > Metazoa > Arthropoda > Insecta > Lepidoptera > Notodontidae > Clostera > Clostera curtula. Next base: position 13,593,212 of record FR997800.1, on the reverse strand, counting down.
AATAATAAGCAAGTTGACGTAGCAATGGGCTGGTCAATACGTTGGAAAAAAGATGAGATGAAGAAAAATGCATCTTGCACAAATTGATCGACGAATGCGACGATCGTGGGCAAAAATTTGATACGTAATTGACCAGTCCACTGTTATGTCTAGCAGTGGACAGTTTAGGCTTAAACCTTATGGAGCAGTTCAATCTAATACGTTTTGTCAAACATTTTTATTATGCAGACCTTCTGGACGTTATTATGTTTGGGCGTGTGGTCGCTCTTCTGAAATAAAAACGGTTGCGATTGCCTATCGCGTCCGACGAACCGCGAAATCGTCATTAATATCGTACCAGCGCGTACAAATACTAAACAATAGATGTTTATAAGCTTTGAAAAGGCGTTAAATATCTAACTTTAAAATGTAGACTACAAAGATGTTGTTAGATGCATTTTGTTTGTTCACACTTCTTTTGGACGAATTTTTATTCAAATTCATTATCAAGAACTAACGAACTGTCGTTATAGGATTTATCGCGTGTGTTTTACATTATTGAATTACTGACGATTTGAATGATTTGTTATCAAATTGATCTATTTACTATACTACCGTCTGTCGGGTCAGCTAGTACTTACTAGCTGACCCGACAGACGTTGTCATGTCTTAACTATGAATATTGAATTCGAACTGGAATATGTAAAAAATAATCAAAAGAAAGTGTTTATTATTGTAATGTTTTATGATATACAACATTCTCAGTTTTTTTTCTTGCGCGTATTAAAAAAAATAATAACATATTTACAACATATTATGATTGGATATGATTGTCCTCATTTTCCCGAACAATCAGTCTAATTATATCCTGTGATGGGAGGAGGCCCGACAGAGCATTGGTTCATTTAAGGGTAGAATAGTAGTAGTAGTATTTAAGTTTAAATTTAAACTGATACGAAGTAAAACATACGTTTGTCCACAAATAACTTATCTGAAAAATATTTTCCAAAGGTCGAACTTTATTTACTGGAACGCATTTCATTCAGAGCCGTATCTAGTCACTTATTTATAGAATTCAGCTTATCTGTCTCCCCGCTGGTTTGACAAATATGTGGTTGGGTTGCTTTTGTAAGGTAAATGTTGCAGTTCTGGTAATTTTAGGTAATTTGTATTATGCACTAGCTGCGCCCCGCGGTTTCACCCGCGCTAACTTATTGTCGTACCGCGAGTGACGCCGTGGGGCGAAGCTAGTCTAAAAAAGTAGCCTAAGTTACTCCTTATATCATCAGCTTCCTATCAGTGAAACTCCCGTCAAAATCGATCCAGTCGTTCCAGAGATTAGCCGGAACAAACAGACAGACAGATAGACAAAAATTAAAAAAATGATATTTTGGGTCTGTCTACTGTGTATACATACTTACGCATTTAGTAAAAAGTGGTTATTTTATAATTACAAACAGACACTCCAATTTTATTTATTTGTGTAGATTTTATTAGTTTTGATTGGTCTGGTCTAGAAAGTTGTTGGTAATGGGATTGGATGTACCACCTTTGGATCAACTGTCTTTGTCTAAACCAGAGGCACTTGCTCTGAATTTGGGTGTCATTTGTGTTCGTGAATTACATTTTGTGTAATAGTTCCGGGGGTGTCGTTAAAAAAAATCGCAACGAAAAGGTTACAAAATTACAAGGCCAAAAAGCGCAAGAAAAGGAAAACTTCATGCAAGCGCCTGTGCCAACTCGTCTAGCCAGCGTGGCACAGTAGGTTTATTACCCTCCATATAATTGGAGGAGGCCCGACTCAGCTGTGGGCATGTACGGCTAAGTAGTAGTAGTGCAAACTAACTGGCTAGTAATGTTTACATTATACGAGTCTAAATATATAAATATTGATTTTATAATATTGGTATTGGTATTGAGTTGCTTGGATTGGGTGCTTTTACCCTACCTACATTATTGAGAATTCGATACAAGTTTTTTAGCATTTGCCATATCTAACGTGGCTGTGCCTCTAGAGACCGATCTCTAATGTAAACATGTCTGTAATGTAAAGTTTCAAAATAAATAAATTGAGAATTTAAAGCCCTCGAGACTAAACATACGTTACTTACCAATAGCAGAGTAGATAGATAGATAGATAGATAAACTCTTTATTGTACAAAAGAAATAAAAAAACAGTACACAATTTAAGCAACAATCATTTGTACAAGGGGCGGTCTTATCACTAAATGCGATTTCTTACAGACAACCTTGAGATGGACATTGTTAGGAAGAAGTTAAGAAAGGGTAGTGAAGTACAATATTCAAAAATTTAGTAAACAAAGTTATGCAATTACAAAAAATATTAAAAAGAAAAGATAGTTTAAATATTAAATACTGTGGGAAAGTTTGTAATACATACATACAATACATACATTCTAATAGTACTTATATATTCATATGATATATATACCTATATAAATACATACCAATATATTGACAAGTGATAGGATATGTGCTAAGTGTTTATGACAGCTAGGTCGTTATAAGAAGTGTTCTTTTACCATTTTTTTAAAAATGGTTAATGACTCTGTGCTTCTTATAGAAAATGGCAAGGAATTCCACAAACTTGCAGCCCGCGCAGAGAATGATTGGCCATAAAAGTTTGTAGTGTGAGAAGGAATTTTTAGTATCAAGTTTTCCGATGACCTAAGAGATCGTGAATGAGTGGTATGAAGAAATTCGAATTGCTCTTTGAGATAACGCGGGCTAGAGGGATTAAACAATATGTTGTACAGTAGGCTAAGAATATGTGTATCCCGGCGACGGCGAATGGGAAGCCACTTGAGCTTAGTGCGGAATTCTGAAACATGATCATATTTACGTAAACCAAATATAAATCTTATACAGAGATTTTGGAGTCGCTCAAGCTTGTCTAGTTGGGCTTCAGTGAGATCTGGATAGCTGGCATCGGCATAGTCGAGAATAGGGAGAAGGAGAGATTGAGCCAGCGCAATTTTGGTAGTAGTGGGAAGAAAATTGTGGATTCTACGCAAGGATCCAGCAGAAGCAAATAGTTTGCGACTTACTTCCTGCAACTGAGGGTTCCAAGAAAGCGTTTGGTCAATGAAGATCCCTAGGTTTTTTATAACATTAGTAAACGGGATGTGAATTCCATCTAAGAATACCTGTGGCACGTTGGACCAGTTGATTTTGGAAATCATCCGTGAGCTGCCGACAACAATGACTTGGGTTTTAGATGGATTGACCTGTAATCCGTATGATGTACTCCATTCAGCTATTGAGCGTAGATCAATGTTTATACGATTGATGGCTGTTGGCAAGCTCTCCAGGGTAGCTTGCGTATATATCTGGAGATCATCAGCATATAGGTGGTAGGAAGAATTGAGATTCTTAGAGATGGTGTTAATATATAACGCGAAAAGTAGTGGAGATAGCACGCCACCCTGTGGGACGCCAGCAGTCGTATTACACCAGGATGAGAATACATCATCTATACAAATGCGCTGCCGGCGCCCGGACAGGTAACTTTGAAACCAGCCGATGACCGGCGGAGATACATTGATTGAACGCATAACGCCCAGTAATACATCAAAATCCACGGTAGTGAATGCATTACTGAAATCTAACAAAGATAACACTGTAACTTTCCCCTCATCCATACCCCGGCGAATGTCATCAGTGACCTTTATCAGAGCAGTAGCTGTACTATGCCCAGGACGGAAACCGGACTGTAGAGGATTGAGGAGATGGTTATCGCAGAGGTAAGAATTTAACTGTTTATGAACAAGACGTTCTAGGATTTTGGAAAGAAAGGGTAGGATTGAAATAGGGCGGAACTCGGAAAAGATCGTCGGGTTACTTTTCTTTGGTAGTGGGATGATGTGGGCTTCTTTCCACAAAGATGGGAACCTGCCACTGGTTAGGGAAAAGTTAAGAACGTGGGAAATTATGGGTAGGATCTGTTCAAGGATTGGAATGATCATATTACGGCTTATACAGTCACTACCAACAGCTTTCGATGTAACGGACAGAATGGTCCTCTCAATGTCACAACCAGCCACCGGACTAAAAGAAAATGAGGAGAAGTCAGGAGTTGGAAGCGATGAAAGATATTGAATAGTGCTATGTTTAATTATTCCGTCGAAATTGGGTGAAGATGAGAAATGTTGATTTAAGGAATGAATATCTAAATTAGGATTTACGGAATTTTGGCGTAGTTTTCCAACCCCCATAGACTTTAGAAACTTCCAGACTTTACTTGGATCTTCATTTTGAACAGAGTCATGAACGTATTGGCGTTGTGCTTTCCTACACACCTTGTTGCAGTGATTCCGTACTGATATATATTTCTCCCTGTTAGCATGTGTAGGATGACCTTTAAATTTAGATTTGGCTCGCGCCTTTCTGGCCATTAGGGATTTTATGTCATTATTTAGCCAAGGTGCTGGTAAATGACGCACTTTTATTGCACGGATTGGAGCATGGGTGTCGTACAATTTTATAATTGCCGATGTAAAAAGTTGAATTTTTTTGTTAATCGAATTATTAGAATACACAGGTTCCCAGTCAATGTTGCCGGCATCCCTCCGGAGTGCATCTGTATCCATACCAGCAAAATTGCGCTGGAGAAGAATTTTCGACTTAGCCTTAGGGGGACAGATTTTGTATGATAGAAAGATTAAATCATGATAAGAAAAGGCATCAGCTGGGCACTGACCGTACTTAGAGACAAGATCACGAGAGGACACAAACATTAGATCTAAAAGAGAGGGATTGGCGTTGGGAAAGTGGTGAGTGGCGTTTAATGGTAGAAGGGACATATTGCTGGAGTGCACGATAGAACGTAAGGAAGAAGACCGAGAGTCATTTTTAAGTAGACAAGTGTTAAAATCACCCATAATGATCTTATGACTGTAAGACGGAGTCAGGTTTTCGAGAATACCTTCGAAGGAGGAGAAGTAGTTAATACGCATTGAGGGACAGTAATAGACGCCCAGAAGGACTTTGGTGTGTTTTAATTCTATTTCTAAAAATAGATGTTCCCCACCATTACTTGGTGGTGGTTGAGGCGATGTGCTTATAACTGTGAAAGGAATATAAGATCGCAAATAAATAGCGACACCACCTCCACCACCTCCAGTGCGGTCATTGCGTATCAGAGTAAACCCAGGGAGCGTATAACACAAGGACGGTAAACATGGCTTGAGCCAAGATTCTGAAACAAGAATTGCATGGGTATTCTTACAGTCAAAAATCGCCAGCATATCCGAAAAATGAGCCGGGATACTTTGGGCGTTTATGTGAACTACATTCAGATTCTTTGGTACATCAGAAAACTGGGCATCAATATTATCAGCAAGGTTTGGTGTGCTGACGAAGCTGTCACTATCACTTTCGGCAGAAAAGAAGTCATCCGAGATACTGACGTCGGTCACATGGTCCAACATCATGTGATAAATAATAGTAATATTAATAAATATAAAAAAATAAATAAAAAAATATACAAATTTACACAATACTGTTAGGGGGGACGCGTGAATTCGCATTGCTCACCCGCCAGTTGAGTGTTCGAGATAGACTAAAACAAACAACAAAACTTATAATGAAAAAAAAAAAAAACAATTACACGCCAAATTAGTCATTCGTACCTAGCAGGCACTTAACACTGCTCAGAATAAATAAAGGCGTAATTAAGATAAAAACTTTTCGGTCGTCAATTTCATATAAGTACATAATTATTATACAAACCGCTACGGCCATTTAATACTAAACAAACTTAAATACACAGTGACAATGTTATCTATATTAGGATCAGGTACCTGGGTAATGGAATGTTGCGCGACGCGCGCGGGGGGATATTACCTGATCGCAAACATTATAACTGTATGTCTTAGTGCGGCCGTCCTTAGTTATTATATTATCATAGACACGGACACAGTATGCAAACGGGAGAAAGTTCAATAGAAAAATACATACAAGTAAACTAGTGGTAGTGCGCAGTGATAACTATGAAAGCAGAATAAAAAATAAACAGTACCTACAGAAAAGGACAGTGCCAAGTGACTGATACGTAGCATATTATGGCGTATTATCTTTTAATGGCTGCGGCGCGTCTGGTTTTGGGTTTAGAAGCCGCCGCTGCATGCTTCGTCGCCGCGGGCGCCGAGGATGCCTCAGACTCCTCGCATACCTCGATCTTTTCAATATCACTAAGCGTGACGACTTCTTTACGGGATCCGTCCGGAGTCTGCGCAAAGATTCGGCCTTGAAGACTCCAGCATTTGGTCACGCCTACTCGCTCCCGCAGTCTCGAGAAGATGTTGTGCTTCAGCTGCGTCAGAAATTCGGAGACGGTTATACCGGATCCCTTGAATTTAGTTTTGGTGAACCACACTTTATCCCGATTCGAAACATCCTGGAATTTCACCAAGATAGGCCTCGAACGATTCGCAGCAGGCCGACCCATCCTATGGCAGCGTTTCAAATGACTGATGAAGAAGTCATCCAGACCCAGATGTTCTTGAACCACCTTAACAACTTCCTGGGCGGTGTCCTCGTCCTTTTTCTCAGGAATGTTGTGGAGTAGCAGCATCTTGCGTCGCTGACGCCTTTCAAGACGCTCCATCCCCAGTTCAAGGCGCTGAGTCTGTTGTTCTAGCAGCTCATTTTGCTTCTGCAGGCTGCTGAGAGCTTCCAAAATCTGCTCCCTAAACAGGCTGAAGTCAGCAGCTATGGTGGAAGGCGAAGACGGTGCCTTTTGTAGTTCCTTTTCGAAAGTGGCCATTCTCTGCAAAAACATCTCTCGCAGTTGCGTCAGCGATAAAGTTGATGGATTCATGGTGGTTATTTTGTGCAGTGAATTATGAAAAACACTCAAAAGCAGGTAGCGTACGATGTAATTAATGTAAATTCATGTAATACTAATAATTGAAAGTGATATAATAAATTAATTTAAATAAAATCTTAAGAGCTTTTTTATATTCACTTTGACGTTACGACTTCTACAATTTCGGAGGTTTTTTGTTTTAAACATACTTACACATTGTTACCCATTACACCCCAAGGGTGTTGTAAGACGTGGGTAAAAGCAGCGGGAAAACTAGCTGAGTAGAAGCAAAGAAGGAAAACTTTCCCTCCATCCATTTGGAAGAGGCCCGACTCAGAAATAGGACATTTAAATGCTAAGATGATGATGATAGTCCATCTTCCGTCCAAACAACTTGAAACAGAGTTTAAACTTGAAACAGACCTGGTGCGACCTATATTGTACCTATCACTACATAGTATAAAGCAAAGTCGTCTGTCCGTCCCTATGTATGCTTAAATATTTAAAACTACGCAACGGATTTTGAAGCGGTTTTTTATAAAAGATAGAGTGATTCATGAGGAAGGTTTTTAAGTATAATACATGCATAATATTGTAGAGAAACACTGATACATTTTGATGTTAATCATTGCACACGTGCGAAGCCGGGGCGGTAGTATTGTAATAAATACCTATATTGGCATTTGTCAGACTATAACCAGGGAACTACGATCCAGAGACAATGCCACTCATAAACTAATAAAACTGCATGTTTTCGGAGATGTTGGTGTCAACTCTGACAAACCCTTCATATAAATTATATAACCTTAGTCCATAAAAGTCCCATTGCTACGTCAAGCCTCTTCTAAAGGATTCCATATCACCCCTCTCTACTGTGCTGCTACTATGCCCTGGTGAGGGGGCTTGCGAGCGATCAAACCCTGTTGGGGCCATACCGGCTCAGGGTGATCCATGCCGCAAGAGCAGCACAGTATCGGGGTGGGATTTTGTGGACTTCTCTGTCCTCTGCCTTTGTCCTCTGCTGCGACACACCACGTAATGGTGGTGGGGTGGTCCAAGCTGGCAAAGTTGGTTTGAATCCCCCACCAACAGCGAGAGTGGTGGAGCGGCCAGGCGTGGAGGCCAGGGCTGATCATGCACCACCCACATCCAGCGCCCGAATGAGGCGCATGCAACGCACATGGCCCTATGTGGGCTTGGGAAGCATCCAGAGCTCCCCATCAAAGCTGAACATTCTCCGATTGAGGAGCGAAGCCCATGCCCGGTTCGGGCAGTTGAAGAACGCTGTTGGTAGGTTGGGGTGCAAATTCCCATATTTTGGCGCCCAAGCCCCAGATTACAATATCCAAAGTAAAAAAAAAAGAAAATAGGATTTCCTATCAAATTCTTCACTATTGAAAATCAAACATCAATATGAGTAACGCTTTTATAAACAAGCGTTTGCATATTCATGCCAAAAGCCCTAAGCGCATAGGTACAATCTCCCCTCGTAATGCTATAGTCTATACATAGGTCTATAAAACATGGTGACCTTGGGGATAGGTCCCCCGTAACCTAGCAACGCCATTGTACTCAGATCCCCTAACTGCGCATAACCTGTGGATAATCATACATATAGGGTTCCTATATCGTGCGACGTGGAGTTAGGAATTGTAGTCTAACTGATATTTGCACAGTTTTAGTTTGCACAGAAATCAGACTATATTTGATCGTAAAAAGGTACTCCAACATGTTTTATTCTTGAATGAATCTGTTTTGTTTTCGGTAGATTTAACAATATTATTAGCTTATCTACGCTTACTTGGTATTCGTTGGAGCGAGACAATGTTCTATTGAATTTTAAGGTGATTTTTTAAACTCAAACTCAAAAGGAACTTTACTTACGTAGGTTGTATCACAACACTCTTATAAATCACCATATTTAAAATTACCAATATCATCTTTCGGTCCCTTGTCCCACGCTAGGTGTTAGTCTCCATATACACCACATAGGTCATCATATCTACATTCACACATTCCATACACATTTTCTCTTTGTCTCAATCTATCCACTAGTATGTACATAAACTCGTCTTCACAGAATAAGTAATTTTTTCATGGGTCAATGTATACGCTTTTACAACAAACTGCCCATGCAACTTAGAGAATTGCCTCGCAATGCCTATAAAAAGACGGTCAAGACAAAATTTTACAAAAAAAAGCGTATTACCGCATTGCCGATTATGTAGGTATGGGCTTTTGGGATTATGTCTATGGGCCGAGTAGAAACTTAATAAAGAGGATCTTATCTCGATCGATTGGCTTATTGGTATGCGTGCCTGCAATGATTTTGATAGTAATAGGCCCTTTGCAACTATTGCGCGAGTTTGCTCTCACAAATCTGTCTTATATCCAGTCTTGTACCCAAAAATGGCGATCTAGAAAGAGCAACTACAGAGTTTATTGCCGGCTCTTCTCTGTAGAGGTGCATTCCGAACCGTTGGTAGATGGTAAATAATTCATTTTTAATGGTAAATTTTATTTTATCGTTTGACTTGTCAAAAGAGCCCTAATGAGCCAACTTGATTAAATGAGTTTCGATTTTGATTTTAATAGAAGTAACTATTAACAACTGACAGCAGAGAATGGAAAAAGAAAACATACTGCGCCAAACTCAAGTGATTTGGAACCAGGGTAGTAAGACGTAACTATAATAGCCTCTGCAAAAACAACGTGATATCTCAAACTCCACTTGCCTGTAAGCAACCACTTTTCCATCATAAAAACAAGGTTCAATGTAAAATGCATGGTGCATTTTACATTGAACCTTATACCATATTAGTAGATGACGCAATAGAATTTATTTAAATTTGCTCTGCTTTCAGTTCCTGTGTTCCTAATTTATATTATTTTGTGGTGTTTATTTTATTTAATGGTGCCACCATTTCGGTATTCGTATGCGCGTATCTGTCATATTTGGTTTTAATGGGCTATGTGTAGCCAGCATGGGCTGACCTATTGCTCAGTCGGGCCTCCTCCAGTTACATGGAGGGTAATTAGCCTACCGTGCCACGCTGGCCCGACGGGTTACTGGTCACAGCATTTCCTTTTGTCGGCACTTACGACACCCTCGGCATGAAATGGGGTGGTGACTCTATGTATACTAAATCCGTCACCACACGGAAAGGGACTAAATGGGTAGAAAATATGATGAATAAAATTTGACATTATGTAATGTATAGAACGTACTAGAAGTTATTTCATTATTTTAAGATTATGGGCATCTTAGCTTAGCAGTGATTATTAGTTTAGAAAAAAAAGCAATAGCGTGTTCTCATCAATCAAATATTATTAGGTATTACTTGCCTGTTTAGCTACCAATCTGATAAATACGTTTTAAATCTGCTAGTTAACTTAAAAATACCGTATCTGAATAAATTTCTAGATTCAAAATATCATCTACGCCTGGCATCACACAGACCCTATCGCGCTGATGAATACTTTGAACAAATCTGTATTTACGTACTTTTCTATAGGTTTATCGATATACGAAATTGCGTCACTAGGTATTGATTTTAAATGAAATTAACACACTTTTAATAAAATAAGAGAATGCAACATAACAAGTTTCTTAGTGAGTCTTAGGTTCTGTCTATTTTAGTAACAGACTAAAAGATAGACACTTTTAAAAGAGAGACTAGCAAACTCTTCTAAAATGTGGTTTTTTTATACACAAAAAACACACTTGGGTACCGATACCATTGGAATAAAAAATATTTATTAAATTAGTTTTTATATGTCTGAGTTATGCGCTAAAATATACCTATAGCTAATCGAATTGAGAACCTCTCCCGTTTCGAAGACGGTTGAAAATTACCAGTATAGATTATAATATTTTACCATCATCATTTTCTTTCATACACATTAACGTTCAAATATCACACCGCGAACATATATCTAGTGGTGGTTTTAAAATGTTTAAGTCACTTTGAGATGATTTTAGCTTATTAAGCAACACTGGGAAAACGGGATAACCTAACAAGTTATATTTATTTTACAGCAAATGTTCTGCCTGCCTGCATAGTCGGCAATAGTTCTGCATAATCATGTCCCGTGAGACATTTAATTTATAATCCAGAATTCTGTTTCATTCAGGAAGCGTTCCGACATACAGCAGTGCTTTTTAAAAAATAATTGTCTTTTTTTTAATATACTTAGACTGGACACAGTATTTTATTTTCTTTCTTTAAATATTGCAACATTACTACAATATCTGATGATAAGAATCAAGATTGTTCCAAATTGTTACGTACGTTTAGTACGTAAGGTTCTTATTTACTTCTGAATACAAACGCATAGTATTATTTGTATCAAATCCCGTTACTTGTCGATGCTTTCAACGTTCACCGATATTTGATACGAATACTGCGACTGATGGGAACGAGATGAGAAAAAAATACTTAAAGAAATGTGATTGACGGACGCTGCGGAGTGAAAAATGTTGGAAGTTGGGGGTTTTGCGTCGCGCTGTGAAAAGAAACTTTTCCATCAAGAGTCGTGTTGCCTTTACATTGTATGGGAAATGTATTTTGTATAGGAACTTTTTTAATCTATCGACGTCATTTTGATCGATGAAATTTACCACATTTATCAGATAAACATTTATTGCTTTCTAGCACAAAAATAGTAATAATATAAAAATTACAAAAGATTCAATATTAAACTGAAAATCTTCTTCTTCTTCGTATGTTTTCAATTTCTACCGGCACTACTCCACCCTAATTTGGCTAACTACCATTATTTACACGCAGCGATTTTCATTGCATAAATTGTGCCACTAATAATAGAAGACATGTTTAAAACTACAAAAAATAATAAAGATTTTCGAAGAGTAAAACACCAAACATATTATCTATTATTTAACGCAGTCCATAAATAACCCATTGTCGCGTTAGCCAGAAGGGTTAAGCACAAATTCAAATTCAAAATTCAAAACTCATTTAATCAAGTTGGCTCATTAGAGCTCTTTTGACAAGTCAAACAACAAAATAATATTTAATTTAAAATTCACCATCTACCACCGGTTCGGAATACAGTTCTATAGAGAAGAGCCGGCAAGAAACTTTGTAGTTGCTCTTTTTAAATCGCCATTTTTAGGTACAAGGCCGTGATAAGACAGTTTGTGAGAGCAAACGCGCGCAACAGTCGCAAAGGGCCAAACATCAGCCAGATCTAATCAACAATACTAACCTATTAACGCCCGAGCCAACCGACCCCCAGCAACGGCATCTGTTCACAAGCATGACGCATGCGGCAACCATATTGCAGGGAAGAGAACGACCCGTCGCACGACGCCACCACAGTGTGTCATATCCTAATTTCCTTCTGGATTTCTATTAATACCATAAATTACCTATATAATATAGAGGATAGAGGAGGATAATTACCCTACTGTGCCACCCTGGCCAGACAGGTTTCGTTTCAAGATTACCTTCATTCGCAGCTAGCTTTCCTTGTCATTTCTTCTTCTTGTCACCTAGTGTGGGACAGGGGCCGTAAGATGATAATGGTGTTTGTAAATATGACGATTTATAAGAGTTTTGTGATGAAACCTACGTGAATAAAGTTCCTTTTAGTTTGAGTTTGAGTTTGAATTTCCTTTTGGCAGTTCTAATCATACCATCAAGATGGAATAGGGTGGTGACACTGTGTATTTTAAATCCCACGAACAAGGTTTTCTAAATAATCTCAAATCACGTTTTAAGACATCTACAAAATAACATCGGTGTGAGTAACGAACCCAATTTATATCACATCGTACAATTTCGGCCTAACAGGTCAGAAATTATACCGCTCTCACCCTACAAATATTAAGAGACACACAGAGATTCGGTGATACAGTGAACTGATACATGGCAACACACTCGCCGTCTATGCAGTCAACCTTTTTTTACGTTTAAAATCCTCATGGATACCACCCGACCGCTAAACGCCAGCTGGGTTATGTGGTACTCCGAGGCACGAAAAGATAGTAATTCTGCCCCAACCTACCCACTCAAACCATCGGTGCCCTCGACTGTCCGAAATGGGGAGCATGCTCCGCAACCCTGATGGGGCCATGGCCCGCTTGTACAACCAACCCAAGTATCTAACCCAATTATATTACACTAGCTGACCCGGCGAACTTTGTTCCGCATTATGTATATTTAAAACAAAAGGAAAGTTGGACATAGTATACCTGAGATTTTTATCCCTTCCGTATAAAATCTTCTTTTTTCTTTTTTTGTTTGCCCGGGTTAAAATCCTTTATGGACTTTAACCACTTTAACAAAACGCAACTGACAAACGAAACGAAACGTTATGTTGTCTATTTAATATGGTCGAATATTTGACAATTAGAAATTTTGAATTCGACTTGTTTATATTGTTGTAATTCACATAATATCTTTATAACTTGTAGCCTATGTGTTATTCTGATGTATAAGCTATGTTATTGTAAAGTTTCATTAAAATCCATTCAGTAGTTTTTACGTGAAAGAGTAACAAACATCCATCCATCCATCCATCCATACTTACAAACTTTCACGTTTATAATATTAGTAAGATTCCAAATCAAACATGTGTGAAAAGAAAGAAGTTCGGACTAAACAGGTCAGAAATCACCGCTCTCACCCTAAAATATTAAGAGACACATCAATACATCTTCAAAAGATCATCGGTGACACAGTGAACTGATGCATGGCGACACACTCACCTTCTATGCAGTCAACCTTCACATTTTTGTCCTTACAACCCCTCTGACACACTTGATGTTCCCCCAGTAATTACAGCCCTCCCCTTCAGTACCTAGGCACGATCTGAATCTAGATATAGTTACATTTGGGTGCTTCACAGGATTTGCGAGGGGAATGCTAAAAGGGACGGCTATTTGTACTACAGTTATACATCTTTGCAATGCAGGGGGAACGCTGTCTGAGTTGTGTTTTATATAAATATCTTGCACGATTTATGTGATGGAGATTCAGCTCAGGGAGTGACCGACATTTAGGAGGTTATGAGGGATTTCCTCCCACAGGCAGGTGCTTATTATTCTATGTTTTAGTTCAAGTGAAAGTTTGGTATAAAATCATGGCCACAATAATAACCCACACTTTGACTTGGTTTTGCGGTATAATATTGCGGTTTCGAGTTTCGGTTATCTATTAGCGGTCATTAAAAAAATGGTGGTGTATAACGGATTTTAATACATAAATCCGCGGACGACGGGCAGGTTACTCAAAATCTTCAAGGTTCGAAGGTAGGCATAACGTCACGTTCCCCTCCTCCAAGCCACGGCAAAGCAGCAGCACAGAGGAAGGTTTCCAACACTGAGTTCGTTGCCCAAACATTTCTTTTTTTTCGTTGGATATCCTCATGGAAACCCGCTTGCTAAATGCCAGCCGGGTTATGTGGGACTCCGAGGCGCGGAAAGATGGTAATTGCGCCCCAACCCCTGTTATGTATTGACAAGACAAAAGTCAGTTGACAACTAATTTATTCATAAACAAACCTAACCAGTACATCTTCCCTTTTAAATGACAAATTATACAATTATTAAAATAAACTTAACACATACTAAAACTAACTAGTTACATTTATTTCGGTAATTTTTACTCCTCGTCACAGGAGGAGAATATGATTCACGAGGAGAATGTGATTCACTCGTGTCATACTCTTCACTTTCTTCTCCAAACTGTTGTGTAGCATCTTTCAATAAATGTCGACGATTACGCCGATAAACCCCCTTTCTGTTTTTCAACAAATATGATCTAGGAGTTTCAGCCTTCCCTATAATAGTACCACGAATCCTACTTTTTGAATTTTCTAACGTAATTACGTCATCCCCTATATTCAATTCTTTGAGTGGCTTCGAGTGTTGATCATAGTACATTTTGCTCTTTAATTGATTATCTAACAACTTTTTATGTTGTGAGTGGTCAAAACTTGGTTCCAATAAATCGTAATGTACCGGTAATCTACAATTCAATCTACGTCCCATCAATAGTTGTGCAGGAGAATTCAAATTTTCCCTTTGTGTATTTCTATAAGCTAGCAAATTTAAATAGAAATCAGTATTGCTAGATATCGACTTAATCAATATTTTTTTAACAGTTTGAACTGCTCTTTCGCTTTTACCATTAGATTGAGCATAATATGGAGATGAAGTTATGTGACTAAAACACCACTCATCAGCAAAAATTTTAAAACTACGACATGAAAACTGCGGGCCATTATCACTAATCACTGTCTCTGGAATACCATAACGAGAAAAAATTTCTTTCATAATGTTAATAATTGTAGCTGAGTAAGTATTCTCTAAATATGCTACTTCAACGAAACCCGAGTAGTAGTCTACTAAAATTAAATAACTTTTTCTTCCATACTCAAATATATCTGTACCTACTTTGTTCCAAGGCAAGTGTGGTATAGGGACAGGTATCATGGGCTCTTTGCCTGGCCTATTCAAATTCTCCCGACACGTTTCACATTTTCTAATAAATATCTCAATGTCCTTTGACATTCCTGGCCAAAATAGTACCTCACGAGCACGCCTCTTACAACGATCAATTCCTAAATGGCCATCATGAATTATTTTTAACATTTTGGAATAAGGAATACGGTGGTACGTGATCGCTTACTCAGAACAGATGATTTGACGTTGGAAAAAGCGTTAAAAATAGGTCAAGTTGATGAAATTTCTAATGACAGTAGCCGTGTGTTGGAGACAAGTAGAGCGGGTTTAGGACCAGCCCACGTGGACACAGTTCGCGCTCGGAGAGGCGCCAGCAGTAACAGCGGGCCGCGGAGCGGCATACAGCGTTCATGGCGAGGCGGTGGACACCGAAGGTCTCTACCTCCACCATGGAAATCGAATGAAGGTCAAATGAAGGCATCATCATCATCATCATCTGGTATTTGCCCCAGATGCGGAGGTCAGTGCAATGAATCTAATGACTGTCCGGCTGTGTCGGTTCAGTGTTTTATATGCAGGAACTACGGCCATTATGCGAAATTATGTAAAATTAAACAAAATGTCAAAAATGTGTATAATGTAGGCATTCAAGAGGACTCTGAAGAAGAAGAAGAATCGGAGGTATTTTATATTTCAACAATATCGTATAATGTTTCCAAAATTCATTCGTTGTCTGCGGACTGGTACGAGACACTCCGCGGGGAACGGGGGTTTGAAAGATTTAAATTAGATTCCGGTGCTGATATTAATGGCCGAACCGGTGGTAGTTTCGGCATGAATGTGAGTGAACATATAGGGATTGTGAGCGATCAGGGGAGATGGAGGGATTGCAGGAATGAGGAGTTGTGTGTGAAAGGTGTGAATGTAGGTATGACGACTGATAGGTGTGTGTGGAGACTACCACCTAGTGTGGGACAGGGGCCGTAAGATGATAATGGTGTTTGTAAATATGACGATTTATAAGAGTTTTGTGATGAAACCTACGTAAATAAAGTTCCTTTTGAGTTTGAGTTTGAGAATGTATTATCATATAAAAGATTTTGTCAATTGGGTTATGACTCAAGCGTTATTAGTATAAATAATAGAATTAAACTACAGTCATATAGTGGCGAATGTATTCCTATAAAAGGTATTTGTTTTTTAAGTTGGTGGTATAAAGATATTGAATATAATTTAAAGTTTGCAATTGCCGATATGGATTGTCAAAGTGTGCTTGGACTGCAGGCTTGTTTAAATTTGGGCCTTATTAAAAGAATTCATAATTCGAATTTAGGGGAAAATGAAGACTTATTTACTGGCTTAGGATGTTTGCCTGGTGAGTATCATATCGTTGTAGATGAGAGTGTGACTCCGGTAGTGTGTGCTCCAAGAAAAGTGCCATTAGGATTAAGAGATAAATTGAATGAAGAATTGGAGCGTATGATTAGTTTGGGTGTTATAAGGAAGGTGACTCATCCAACACCGTGGGTCAATTCTTTGGTTGTTGTGGCGAAGAAGAATGGTAGTTTGCGCGTTTGTTTAGACCCCAGGCCACTCAACAAGGCCATTAGACGTGCCCACTTTCAGTTGCCAACAGTTAATGAACTAGCTTCAAAAATGAATGGTGCTCAATATTTCTCGGTACTTGATGCGAGTTCTGGTTTTTGGTGTGTTAAGTTAGATAATGCAAGTGCAGACCTTTGTACATTTATTACACCGTTTGGGCGTTTTCAATACTTAAGATTGCCATTCGGATTAAATTGTGCATCTGAAGTTTTTCATGCAAAGATTAAACAGCTATTGGAGGGCCTAGAGGGAGTAGAGTCTTTTATTGATGATATTATATGCTGGGGATCTACTAAACAAGAGCACGATCGACGTTTGAATGAGTTATTTAAACGAGCGAGAGAAATCAACTTAAAATTTAATAAACAAAAATGTAAAATATGTGTGACTGAAGTAACATATTTAGGTCATATATTTAACAAAGATGGTATGAAGGTAGATACTGAGAAAGTAAGGGCTATAACCAGTATGCCTGATCCGACTGATCGAAAGAGTCTAGAAAGATTTTTAGGAGCGGTTAATTATTTGTCGAAGTTTATTCCTAATTATTCGCAACACATCATTCCGTTTACGAGATTATTAAAAAAAGACATGCTGTGGTGTTGGGAAGATGGACATAAAAAGGCATTTGAAAGCCTTAAGAAAATGATATGTGAGGCGCCAGTTTTGTCATTATATGACGTCAATAGTGACGTATTAATATCAGTTGATGCAAGCAGCGTAGCATTAGGTGCAGTTCTAATGCAGAATAATAAGCCAGTTGAATATGCTTCACGTACGCTCACGGAAACTCAGATAAGATATGCTCAGATTGAAAAAGAGCTTTTAGCTATCGTTTTTGCTTGTGAGAAGTTTCATCAATATATTTTTGGCAAAAGAAATATAATTGTAGAAACCGATCACAAGCCATTAGAAAGCGTGTTTAAGAAACCGATAAATTCAATCCCAGCACGCTTGCAGCGGATGGTATTGAGATTACAAGGCTATGATTTATCAATAACATATAAACCAGGAAAATTTATGTATATACCTGATACATTATCACGCGCACCTTTGCCTGATTTATGTAATGATAAAATAAGTAACGCAATATTGTATCAACTTAAAATGGTTATAAATAATATACCAATGTCATTAAAGAAACTGACTGTTGTGAAAAAGGCGACTCGTGGAGATGTACTGTTCAGTAGATTATTAGTGTATATCAATGAAGGTTGGCCCGAGCATAAATCTTTGATTGAGAGTGATTTAAAGATTTTTTGGCCTATAAGGGATGAGTTGTACTGTGTTGATGGTGTTATTTTTAAAGATAGACAAGTTTTAATTCCATTTTCTTTAAGAAACGAAATGTTAAAAATAATTCATGATGGCCATTTAGGAATTGATCGTTGTAAGAGGCGTGCTCGTGAGGTACTATTTTGGCCAGGAATGTCAAAGGACATTGAGATATTTATTAGAAAATGTGAAACGTGTCGGGAGAATTTGAATAGGCCAGGCAAAGAGCCCATGATACCTGTCCCTATACCACACTTGCCTTGGAACAAAGTAGGTACAGATATATTTGAGTATGGAAGAAAAAGTTATTTAATTTTAGTAGACTACTACTCGGGTTTCGTTGAAGTAGCATATTTAGAGAATACTTACTCAGCTACAATTATTAACATTATGAAAGAAATTTTTTCTCGTTATGGTATTCCAGAGACAGTGATTAGTGATAATGGCCCGCAGTTTTCATGTCGTAGTTTTAAAATTTTTGCTGATGAGTGGTGTTTTAGTCACATAACTTCATCTCCATATTATGCTCAATCTAATGGTAAAAGCGAAAGAGCAGTTCAAACTGTTAAAAAAATATTGATTAAGTCGATATCTAGCAATACTGATTTCTATTTAAATTTGCTAGCTTATAGAAATACACAAAGGGAAAATTTGAATTCTCTTGCACAACTATTGATGGGACGTAGATTGAATTGTAGATTACCGGTACATTACGATTTATTGGAACCAAGTTTTGACCACTCACAACATAAAAAGTTGTTAGATAATCAATTAAAGAGCAAAATGTACTATGATCAACACTCGAAGCCACTCAAAGAATTGAATATAGGGGATGACGTAATTACGTTAGAAAATTCAAAAAGTAGGATTCGTGGTACTATTATAGGGAAGGCTGAAACTCCTAGATCATATTTGTTGAAAAACAGAAAGGGGGTTTATCGGCGTAATCGTCGACATTTATTGAAAGATGCTACACAACAGTTTGGAGAAGAAAGTGAAGAGTATGACACGAGTGAATCACATTCTCCTCGTGAATCATATTCT
Organism: Clostera curtula; assembly: GCA_905475355.2. Classification (NCBI taxonomy): domain Eukaryota; kingdom Metazoa; phylum Arthropoda; class Insecta; order Lepidoptera; family Notodontidae; genus Clostera; species Clostera curtula. Next base: position 13,574,049 of record FR997800.1, on the reverse strand, counting down.
CCTCCTGTGACGAGGAGTAAAAATTACCGAAATAAATGTAACTAGTTAGTTTTAGTATGTGTTAAGTTTATTTTAATAATTGTATAATTTGTCATTTAAAAGGGAAGATGTACTGGTTAGGTTTGTTTATGAATAAATTAGTTGTCAACTGACTTTTGTCTTGTCAATACATAACAAATACATACCTACATATTATAGATAGAAATTCATGTAACTGAATAAGGCCCGACTCAGCAGTGGGTCATCTATGTGCTGAGTAGTAATATATTTTTAACAGAAAGAACAGTAACAAGCAGATAGATACCAAACGTATGTGTTGGTATCTGAGAATTGCTCCACGTCAAAATATTTGCTTTTGAGTTAATATGATATTCTTACACCTTGCTCTGAATGGGATTATCACATTTAGGTTTTAGTTTAGGTCTTACGTTCTTAGGAAGTTTGTCGATTTCCTGAACGTTTACATGTAGTCGACAAAGCGTCGTAAGGGTCATCGCCGACCTACGGAGTGGCGGCGAAGAGACTAATTCAGTAACAATTTAAATTCAACCTAAAACGCTTGGTGTCGCTCGCCGCATTGTATTTCGTTGTTCCATATACAGTAGTATTCTGAAACGTTTTAGGTTGAATTTAAATTGTTACTGAATAAGTCTCTTCGCCGCCACTCCGTAGGTCGCCGCTGACCCTTACGACGCTTTGTCGACTACATGTAAACGTTCAGGAAATCGACAAACTTCCTAAGAACGTAAGACCTAAACTAAAACCTAAATGTGATAATCCCATTCAGAGCAAGGTGTAAAAATATCATATTAACTCAAAAGGTATCGAAAACAAAACGCTCATTAAAATTTTTGATCAATTTGTACAAAGATGCAAAGCAACCTTTGAGTAGACGGTATTTATATTGTATACATCATACACAATTTTATTGGATACTTTACAGGATCATATCTTGTATGAAAAGGAGACACGAATTGTGCCAAAGTACTTTTCCTCCATCATCGTTAAAAGGATATCGAGTCAATGCTCCATTTTAATGAATACGCCAGTCAACCAAATAAATTGGAAGTCACCTAAAAGAGTGACCATTAAAAAGAGACTAACATCCACCTCCAAATTAACTTCGGAGAAAGTTTACCCTCAAAATAATTAAGGATTCACCACAATTATCACCACAAAATCAAACTTCCCTTTGATCGTTACTTAAAATAATATTGCCAGGTGACATTCACTCTCTTTTACATATAGTTAAGGTTTAATTTTGAACACCACTTGCGGGATTAGGAGGTCTGTATAGAGAAAATTTTAATAACCGAAAGGGCGTTACCAAAAGTTTTGCACTTTTGCCTTTTTGCGGAATCACCAAAGGGAAGCACAGTGATAATTATTTACCAATTGTGAATAAAGTTCGAAGTTCCTACGTAATTTTGAGCGAGTATCGTTTAATGAATAATCTTCCGATTCGAATGGGGAATTCACGACTCGAGTCTTTTAAAAGTGGGCAAAATTATCGGGACTCAGAAAGTAAGTATTTTATTTTCAAAGGAGACTCGTTGTGAAGTTAAATTATTCCGCGTGAGGTAGCTCCTCAGTGCTTTACAATTTCGTACCGAATGTATTTAATACTAAAGCGGTGTTATGAAAATCCAATTTTAATACGGCCGTATCTCCTCTGGCCAGACGTTTCGTTGTACTAATGAAATTTGTACCTTTGTCAATTGTTTCCACTTAAGGTTTAATTTAATCTCGCATGTAATCTTATGAATTCAATTACATGTAGATTTGAAGCATAAAATTGAATTTCATTGATATTAGCTTTCATGATTTTACTTTTACTGTAATGCATTTTGCGGATAGAATTTTAACTAAGCAATGATGACGTATAGGAAAGCGGAGTGTGGGACGTCCTTCGACTGGATGGGCGGACGATCTAATAAAGGTCGCTGGCGGTTAATGGATGTAAACTGCGCAGGGCCGCACGTTGTGGCATTTGATGGGAGAGGAAGGGGAGGGAAGATATGCACGCACTGGCTTAGATATAGGCGGGCAGTTACCATGTAGCGTGAAACACAATGCACTTCTGAAGATTGTGATTATAGATCATTTTTCACATATATCACACAAGGGAATAAGATTTGTAAATTAAATACCGTTAATGTTGTTATACACAATGTAACAAAAACCCTAGGTATAGCTATTTATCGATATGAAAATTAAAGTCAAAACACATTTAATCAAGTCAAATCACTATCACTACATAGCTAAGGAAGCACCTACTGAGAGTAGGTTAAATGAAACACCAATGTCCCAGGTGCCAAGGCGCAGGGTACGACAGACGAAGGAAAAAAAAAGAGCAAATAACTACCATTCATTGCTAAAAAGAACACGGACTACAAGTCTGTGGTGTTGTAACAGAATAAATAATAAAAAAAAACACTGGGTAGAGGAAGTCGCAGAAAAAAGCTAGTTAAACATATTTTATGTTTACTCAAAGACTGTCAACACGACGTACAATTATTCTGAAAAGAAATTAAATGATATTGCTAATGGAATCCGCCCCTCGGCAAACGGTATCGCAAAAGAATCAAACCCGAACAAGATACAAGATAATCCAGTTCAGGTAAATAGCTATTATCCGCTCCGTTGAGCAGATGGTTTGATGGATGGCTGTCGATCCCCTCGCGGTGATGGCTTCATTTCACGGCCTTGGATGGCAAAGCCGTGCGTGGTACTCAGTAACTGTGATGGATGATATTTGAATCATCATCATCATTCATCATTTCAGCCAAAAGACGTCCACTGCTGGACATAGGCCTCCCCCAAGGATCTCCACAAAGGCCGGTCCTGGGCCGCCCGCATCCACTGCTTTCCGGCGACCTTAACCAGGTCGTCGGCCCATCGTGTGGGAGGCCTACCAGCACTGCGCCTTCCGGAACTCGGTCGCCACTCGAGGACTTTTCTGCCCCATCGGGCGTCGGTCCTGCGAGGAATACATAGCAAGAAATTCATGTGTTACTTGAAGTATTAACAATATGGAGTTACACCTTGACCTTTTTTTTTACATACAACGCCATCTCTTCCCATGTTAAGCAACTTAATGCTTGTGTTATGGTAACGAGATGCATGATATACTACTTATTACTTATACATTTTTTTTTGTAAATACAGACATAATATTATAGATAGAAATCACCCAGACCCGGAACAATTTTTTTTTTTTTTTTTTAAATATCCTTGACATTTCACACAACGCCATCTCGTCCCAAGCTAAGCAACTTAATGCTTGTGTTATGGTAACGAGATGGATGATAAACTACTTAAATACATTTTTTTTTGTAAATACATACATATTATAGATAGAAATGACACCCAGACCCCGAGCCAGTGCCTCTGGTTTAGACAAAGACACTTGCCCGACCCCGGAATCGAACCCGGGACCCGTTGATCCAAAGGCGGCACATCTAACCACTAGACCAACGAGGCAGTCAATACTTGTACGTTGTACAAATATTTCTTCCGTGCGGGGAATCGAACCCGCGACATGCTGCACAGCAGTCGATCGCTCAACTGCCTTGTTAGTCTTGGGGTTGGATGCGCCGTCTTTGGATCACAGGGTCCCGGGTTCGAGTCCGGGCCCGGGCAAGTGTCTTTGTGTAAACCAGAGGCACTTGCTCGGAGTCTCCGTGTAATTTGTATTCGTGAATTTCATGTTTGTAAACTGCTCCCGCGATAGGTACAGGTTACACCTAGAACCAGTTACGAGATCACATACTCGAGCATTTTCCAAAAAACGGTACATCACTATCACCACATCTATACTAATATCTATACTAATATATAAAGCTGCAGAGTTTGTTTGTTTGAACGCGCTAATCTCAAGAACTACTGGTCCGATTTCAAAAATTCTTTCAGTGTTGGATAGTCCATTTATCGAGGAAGGTTATAGGCTATATTTTATTTTCAAAACAATTAGGGATCCGCATGAAAATTGCGATTTTGTAACCCAAGGTGTAAAATCGAAAACCTATTTATGCGTGCGCTGCAAAAACGATTGACAATAGAACAAAATGAAGTACTACGAGTTTGTAGGTCTTATTAAAATCTACAAAAAATCCCGCGAGAGCACATATCTAACTATCATAGTTTAGTCACAATAACCACTTTTATATTCATAAAAAAAATGCATAGAGATAAGCACGGGTTCGAAGTCCACGCGAGCGAAGCCGCGCCCAAAAGCTAGTAGTAAAATAAAGTCGCTGTCGTCTGTCCGTCCCTATGTATGCTTAAATCTTTAAAACTACGCAACGGATTTTGAAGCGGCTTTTTTTAATAGATATAGTGATTGAAGAGGAAGGTTTTTACGTATAATGCATGCTGTGCGAAGCCGGAGCGGGCCACTAGTACTACATAACTCTGGATAAATTGCGTTAAATTATTTTTGTTTTAAACAAAAGTAAATTCACGCAATGTGCAAAGATCGTGAAAACATAAGTATGTAGTGGGGATAAATTAATAAAATATGGTTAGATTTTGGTGGAAATCAAAAGATGATGTCTTAAAAAAAAGAAAAAGATGTTTCTAGAAGGAACATTATTTTGTTCAACATACTATGTATTACTACACAGCCTTTAAATGACCCCCTGCTGAGTCGGGCCTACTCCAGTTACATGGAGAGTAATGTGTCTACTATGCCACGCTGGCCAGATGGGTTGGCACATGGTTTCGCATAAAGTTTTCCTTCTTTTGCGGATAGGTTATTGGCCTTGAAATTTGGTTTTATCTGCTCTTACGACACTCTAACGATGGGATGGGGTGTTGACACTAAGTATTCTAAATCTAAGTATCTGAATCACCACACGGATAATCTTTAAATATAGTTCGAATTTCTGTCTAACTAGTTTCATGTTTTGTCGCCTGTTACGGCATCTATAGGATTGAATATGTTGGCCCACGTTGTCCATATAATATAAAAATTGTCTGAAAATTTACTTTTAGTAGATATTGATTCGAGAATTAATCAAAAAGAATAGTTCGTATTTTATCTTCTGGTTTTGCCCAAATGGATTTCAATGAAATTCTCCAACGACGATAAAGTACAGTTAAATTTTACTTATGTTTGTACATGAGATAACTATATTATCTGCAATCACATGAAACATTTAAACCTTATCCTATAAAACACGCCCTAATTAACACTTACTCAGGCTCAGAATAAAACACAACAGTGTAAAGTTATCAACAAGACAGGGGCCGAATAGACCCTAGAATATAAAGGTTAGGACTGACTTACAAAACGATCGCCTGATAAATAATTTTATATTAACATGACTGTTGCCTGTTTATGACATGTTTAGGTTACTCCGATTTACATCTGACACGTATTAAATTTTTGGAAGTGACTGAACAACTATTATTTCGTCATTTGTAAATATATTTCGTTCGCGTTAAGTGTTCGCGTTAAGTTAAGTGCAGTGAGCCATCAGCGCAACTGTAGAATAAAGGACAGGTTACCAATGTTGCCTTCGACTGGTGACTGTGAACTTGACTTTCTAAAAAGAACTATTTGATTAGTTAGGCGGTGCGCCTAGGCCGACGGACAATGTTGACTCACTGCATTCTTAACGCAAACGAAGTGCAGTCAGAACTTGTTAAAATAGTGGTAGCGATATCTATTTCCAAAAAAAAAATCCCATTTCAAAACTGAATGCCGACAAAGTGTAACAGTATAATGTAAACTACAAAACTGTGTTGAACCACGCTAGCATCTGCCCGCGGCTTCGCCCGCATACATTTCAACTTTCTAAATTATTATTGTATACGTCAGTTTAACATATAAATTAAACACATTTTAACGGATTATTAAATTCTCGGTGTTTAGAATGCTTTACAGCACTCGCGGTCACATTTCAATGTGTAATAATTACGAAAACCTCATGAACGCAAGACATCATCAGTTTAAAAATTATTATGTCGTTTTTGCATTACTGCTCTGCTCCAGTAGCGTGATGATATACCTATACAACGCTTATCCTAAAATTTTATTTATTTAAATTAATTGATCTGCCATCTTTCATAACATCTTTTTGTAGGTTAATTTGAACTCTATAAATATAGGTAGTCTTAGCAGTATTAGGTAAGTCAGTCCCTGTTCTTAAACATCACAAGGGTCCTCTTCTTTAATGGCGATGCGTAAATTGGACGAAAATAATTAAAATTGCGCGTCCACGCAGTCCCACGACCAAAACATAGCCATTAGGCGAGTGAGCGTTGCAAAGGGTTACGATAAATAAAGGAATGGTCTATGAGATTCGGAAACTACTTTATAGGAATCTTATTTATTATGTAGTAGGAGTGGGCATTAAACGACTAAAACACATTTATTTATTATATGGACAATGCAACGAGTAATAAACAACTAACGCATACACACACACACACGCGCAGGAAGACATGCGTGCACACAAACACACGCGCGCTTGCGCGCTCTTACACACACACAAACATAAACTCCCGCACGCAACTCGTACTCGTACTCACAATCGCACTCGCAATAAAACTAAGACACACGCAAGTAGGACTACCACTTTCAATATTTAGAGTTAGGTATCTATTTCGTATCCCTCCATGAATTTAGCACAGGCAAGACTCAGTATTGGTCCTAAAATCACTTATCATCATCATTATTTCACCCACTACACTACAGTCGAGCCTCCTTCAAATTCATGTGTTGGCACATGGTTTTTATAAAGTTTTCCTTCTTTTTCTTTTCTTTTAGGTGATCTGCCTCTCGCGTTTCTCTAGCCCTCTGGCCGACACCCTAAGGTTTGGTGACAATTTGTATTCTAAATCCGTCACCGCACGGAAAGTACCTCACCAAACAGTAGACTTACTATTTTATTAGTAACGTAATGTATTTTAGGAAACGATTTCACAAAACCAATTACTGAAACAGCACGTCCACTGGAAACTAAAAACCAAAAAGAAAAGCTCGTCTATTTTCACGTCATTCGCCATTTTCCGTGTTCCCGGATTTTCAATTACATTCTCGCCTATTTTAAGAGCAAACACTTGTGAAGGGGACTGTACCCAAAAGAGTGAGATGTCCAGCCATTCGGTTAATAAATACTGGCGACTGACCACGATTGTACCTAGGGTATCATGTAGCTTTACACCACTCAGCCAGATTAAATTTGAATGTAGTTATAAAAGAATGATGGCTGCGGCAGTAAAATAAGCGATTCGGAAATTGCTTTTAAAATATTGAGGAGAATTGTGATTGATCTACTACATGAAATATCGGAGAGTTTTGTTTGTTCACAGACTAACTTAACCTTTTTGTTCTTCGTACTCCAAAGAAACAACTTTAATCATTACAAGAAACCCTCGTGGCAAGTATAAACGTCCTGATGGCCTCGATAAGCTGAATTTATTTTGATGACACATTTCTAAAAGCAACTAATACCGGAGCACTAATTCTCTTATTATCAAAAAACAATGTATCATAGTCAGCCCATTAATTTCGAAGCTACAATACAACAGACACAAATGTGTAAATCTTAAAACACCCCTATTTTGTCTGGGGGTAATAATGGCAAGTCCTTTGTAAGATGTGAATAAGTTTCTTTTAGCAAAATATCCGTGTGGTGTCAGATTTTGAATACACAAGGTCACCAACCCATACCGTCCTGAGGATGTCGTTAGAGGCGACTAAAGGAACGCCATAGGCACATCACCTAGCCAAAAGAGAAGGAAAACTTGATACTAAACCCTGTGCCAACCCGTCTTAGCAGTGTGGCACAGTAGGCTTATTTCGCTCCATGAATTTAGAGGAGGCACGACTCAGTAATGAGCCACTAATGGGCTGAAACGGCAATCTGGAATATTTTTTCCAGCGACTTTAGCTGTGTGTTGTCTGTTTGGTGACGGATTCAGGATACATATTGTCACTATCCCATTCCATCCTGAGGGTGTCATAAGAGCCGACAAAAGGAAATGGTGCCGATAACCTAGCCGCTAGTGAAGGTACGAAACCTTTCGGGTTGGCACAGGCCAACCCGGAAGGCCAGCGTGGTACAGTAAGCTAATTACCTTCCATGTAGCTGGAGTAGGTCAGACTTAGCAGGGAGACATCTATGGATTGACTTGTAACAGTCAATAGGGAAAATATCAGCGATTACGAAAAGAGTGGCGATATCAATAAAAATAAAATGTCCACTAGAAATAGACACCACATAGTAATCCCTCATTACAGGCTGCAAAAAGTGCACAAAACTTTTGCAGGTCTCGGGATTCGATTATATAATAAAATACCTAAAGGCATTCAAGACTTGCCCCTAGAACAGTTTAAGTGTCACATCAAAAGTCGGCTCATCCTCAAGGGATACTATAAAGTTAACGACTATATCTTAGATAAAAATGCTTGGAAATGACTGATCTGTGTTGTTGCTTGTCCGATGCTCTTATTTAGAAACTTTTAGAATACTGATAAAGTAATTAGAAATATTGTTCTTTTAAGTGATGTTTATACACAGTATGTGAGAGCATACTAACGCCTTATTAGTATAACTTTTTAAATATTGAGTTTTCTGGTGCTCGAGTTATCATGCTCACTTTAAGACTCATGGCAGTGGTCGCGTCGTGCGACGGGTCGTTCTCTTCCCTGCAATATGGTTGAGGAGGGCGATGGCTGCCGCATGCGTCATGCTTGTGAACAGGTGCCGTTGCTGGGGGTCGGTTGGCTCGGGCGTTAGTAGGTTAGTATTGTTGATTAGATCTGGCTGATGTTTGGCCCTTTGCGACTATTGCGCGCGTTTGCTCTCACAAACTGTCTTATCACGGCCTTGTACCTAAAAATGGCGATCTAAAAAGAGCAACTACAGAGTTTCTTGCCGGCTCTTCTCTGTAGAACTGCATTCCGAACCGGTGGTAGATGGTAAATTTTAAATTAAATATTATTTTGTTGTTTGACTTGTCAAAAGAGCTCTAATGAGCCAACTTGATTAAATGAGTTTTGAATTTTGAATTTTGAATGATGATGGTGTAAATCTTAGGTTTTCAAATTTTTACACATTGCAGGAAATAATGTCTTCACGGTCAATAAATAAATAAATAATAAATATCCTTGGACATTTCACACATTAAGCATTAAGTTGCTTAGCTTGGGACGTGATGGCGTCATCACGTCCCAAGCTAAGCAACTTGTGCTTGTGACCATAAGGTAACGAGATGGATGATAAACTACTTATATACATATATTTTTTTGTAAATACATACATATAATAGATAGAAATGACACCCAGACTCCGAGCCAGTGCCTCTGGTTTAGACAAAGACACTTGCCCGACCCCGGAAGCGAACCCGGGACCCGTTGATCCAAAGGCGGCACATCTAACCACTAGACCAATAGTGGTGTAACTTTGGCTGTGTGGGGCTTAGTAAAGCAAAATTATCGGTCAAGTTGTTTTTTCTGAACTTACGAAATATTTACATTAACATTGTTTTTTTACAATTGAATTTACAAACACGACTCATGTGCAATATTATTATATATGTTTTGATATATATTCCATTAGAATACTAGCTTTGTAAATTAAAAATCAACTACTGCTTCAATAAACTTTACTATGTTGAAATTTTAAGTATGTTACTTTATTATTTACACTTTGCAAATTTACTTTATTTAATTATTTAAGGCTATAAGTAGAAAAATCAGTTAGAATTCTAGTGATTAGCACCTAAATTGTTTTCGCATCACACCATTAATAATTCTAGCGGCTAATTGGAATAAAATTTCGTAAAACCTTTCGACTTCTGAAAGTCAAGCCAATATAAAGTTTTGGCGCGTTTTATTTTTCTGCGAAACTAATTCTCACTTTCATTTTTAGCTCTGCCATAATTCAATAGAGGACATAAATCGTTTGTAGAACGCTTTTAGTGTAGGCGTGCAATAGAAATGGGAATTAATTTGTTTTTCTTACAATGCGTCGTCTAGACAAGCGCATATAATTCAAGTTTCACTTAGTACTGCGTAGACACTAATGGGCGAAAGAACGCCGTATATAAGTCAACAAGCAATGTATATCATTTTAGAGGTTGCTGCTAATATTGTCAAACAATACCAATTAATTAATTATTATTAGATAACTACCATTCCCATATTATGACCTACTGCTGTTTCGGAACTCCTCCATTAACATGGAGGGCCATTAGCCTACTGCTCCAAGCTAGCGAATCGGGTTTTTTTATACTTCTTCCTCGGCCATAAGCTGGGACTTTAGTATTCTTTCTTTAATATTTAACACTATTATATATTATCTTCTAACTATCTATATATTCTATCTACCTATCTATGTTTTCTATCGATCTTTCTATGTATTCTATTCATCTTTTATTCAATCTATCTTCGTATGCTGTCCATCTATATATTCTATCCATCTTTATATTCTTTCTATGTATTCTATTCATCTTTGTATTTTATCTATCTTCGTATTCTGTCCATCTTTGTGTTCTATCTGCTGTATGTTGTGGCATTCTTCTTTTTCACCCTCATTGTTATCATTTTACAGAAGTCTAAAAAAATTCTATATATTTACTCAATTCAAATCATTCAAATCAATCAATCAAGTTTCAAATCAATCAAGTTTTCTTTCTCTTTCGGCTAGGTTATTGGCCTTGTTATTTCCTTTTGTCGCCTCTTACGGCACTCTCGGCTTGAAATATGCTGGTGACACTGTGTATTCTAAATCCATCACCACACATACTTGACAATATTATAGGATTACGATGATGATCAGAGTGACATAAACTCTAAATACATGTCATAACATCCCCCATGGGCACATAACGGGAGAATCCTCTGTAATTTATTCATCATTACAATAATAAAACCATTATAGACCACCGAAATATATTGTGGCGTCTATAATCATTAATATTCATCGTTAAAACTGCAGCTTATAGCAGTTTTACGTCTTACTAAAGGGTTATAAAACTTTATGTTGGCCCCAACTTGCTCTGTCTTTAATTAAAAACGTTTCAAGAATAATCAAGATGCTTTAGTACTAAGTTTAATATGTTCTACGCGACATTATTAACAACTATTAATATGTACGTCAATGTTTAGGGTTTCACAGCTTTATAGACTTCGTTGGAAATATTTATCAGCATTTGCATGTTTTCGGTTACTGATCGATTCTTGAAATTAATTTTCTTTATTAATTGGAGTTTCTGCAAATAATAAGTCTATTAACTATTAAACGCTTTCACATGAACTACTACTACTAGGTACTGAGTCAGTCCTACTTCAATTACAAGGAGGGTAATTAGCCTACGCTGCCACGCTGGCCAGATGGGTTCCGTATCAAGCTTTCCTTCTTTTGCGGCTAGGTTATCGGCCTTACGACTCGCACGACACTCTAACGATGGAATGGGTTGGTGACACTAAACCCTATCCGTTTTACCAAAAAATAAAATGTAAACAAATCGTAAAAAGAGATTTTTGGGTGTCGATTTTACAATGATCAACGTGATATAAAATTATCATAGCAACGTTTAATTATTTATTAGTAATTTCTCCTATATTCTTATTTATTTTTTATTACTATTCCTTACTTTTAGAAAAAACACATAAAATAATTTTATTTTTACCATTATCAATGATAAATATAAGTGAATAAAATTAACATATTTACAACATTAAATTGTAATAAATAACTGACATTAAAAGAACCTAAAAAGACAATGTCTCCGAATCTCTCTGGTTTTATTATGCTGCTAAGTGTAGTCCAACGTACTATTGTCGATTGGAAGGAGTGTTTTATTATTACTGTCGGATTATACCCGCCATTTTGTTTTTATTCTAGATGAACACGTTTTTTTTACATTATATTTTTTTGTTAAAGTTGATAGAGTATATATTCTAAATCCGTCACCACACAGATAGTACACACACTGAGTAGATATATTATACTTACTATTATATATGTCATAATATACTTATTATAGATATATTTATACTCTTGCAAGATACACTGTAAAAACAACATTCACGAAATGGTGGTTAAAAATACTCACGAAATACATAATATTACGTAATCCCTCTTACAGTCGATGTAATCTTACAGCCAAATAGTCTATAATAGTCGAAATCGCTCCCCTTCAGGCAGATAAGTATCAATTTGCGTGTTCCACTTAACATATACATCGACAACCCTGCCCTGTTAACGTAATACATTGCATTCTTTTATTGATTACACTTTTCCAAATGATTTAAACGAAATGTTTAAGAAAGATCTTTGTATGCCAAAAAGGATTATAAATTCAAGAACCAAAAGTAACTTTAATCATGTAGTTTAAACCACAAAACTCTTAGATAGTTTAAAACTACCATCATCAACTACTTTCAGCCCTTTGGTAAACATTTGGAAGCTTTAATTATATTTGCTAATTAAAATCAAAATCCTATCATTATCTATGCATATTAATATGTGAAGTCAAAAGGTTCTTAGGTTTTCGCGTGTATATTACATTATTTAATTCCCGACGTTTCGAATGCTTTGCAGCACTTTGAGTACCTACGTCTGAGAAAGATAAAATCTATTATAACTGACATAAACTTTCACGGGCCGCGGACAGCAGACAGCATGGAAAAAAGCGTACCAAAAATTAAACCTAATTTAAAAAAAGTGTTCAGTCAATTAATTACTCACGAAAACAAAAACATATAAGTCGTTAATTAAAATACAGAATGTAGCCGTCAGTCAGCTAAAGGATATTCCACACGATATTTTTGGAAATGTTTATGAAAGTAACTATAATTAGCGAAAAAAGAGATGAAAGGATTTTGTAAGCTCAAACATAAAATTTGTGGATGTGAAAATTATGGAAAGTAAAAATTTATGAGTAAACGTATTTGGAAATAAATCAAATTATTCCATTTTTATATTGATAGTCTACGTCTAGTCTAGTCTAGATCACCTAGCCGCAAGAGAAGGAAAACTCGATACAAACCCTGTGCCGACCCGTCATGCCCTCGTGGCAGGCAGTAGGTTAATGTCCCTCCATGAATTTGGAGGACCGACTCAGTAGTGGGTTTTTTATGATATGGGCTGAAACGATGACAAATCAATAGATAGTCAATAATATAATAACAGTAGTTATTATTAAGATTAGATTATGTTCGTAGTAAGAAATAAATATTTAAAATTCGTCTGAATCTGCCTTAAAGCTTTCGACTCTCAGTGAAGTTGTAAAGAGTTCTTCATTAACACTAAACAGCAACTTGTGAATTGAACATGTACGAAGAAAATTATAAAAACATCTGTTAACCTTGTGACGTCACGACAACTTACTTTTACAAGTTTGTAACATTATTTAGTGAAAATGTAACTGGTACCTACATATTAATTTCTATATTTTTATAATAAGTATTATTCAGAACGAATGAAACTCTTACAGTGGTGATTTTGCCCCAGTAGATAAGTGGCTTTCAAAATGTACGCTTTAGTAGAATACAAAGACGATAGTAGATACTTACATATAGGCCTGTAGCCATTTGGCTAAATACCTACATGTACTACTTCTACTCAGCCCACAAATGAGCCACTGCTGAGTCGGGCCTCCTCCCGTCACAGGGAGGGTAATTAACCTACTGTGCCACGCGGGCCAGACGGGTTGGCACAGGTTTTCGTTTCAAGTTTTCCTTCTGTTACGGCTAGATTTTCGGCCATGTCATTTCTCTTTGTCGGCTCTGACGACACCCTCTCTATATCCTAAATAAACTGTGTAGGATTTTAATAGATTTTTTTATATTTTCTGTAGCAATTATCCTGCTATAAGGTACTATTAAATAGTCAGTTCAATTTTGTGCCAGCCCAAAAAAATAACGACAAAACTTACCCTATTTATTATGATTTTTTTATTAGTCTGTTGTTTTAGATTAGCTTTTTTTAACGATTATAACCTGGAGAACAATATTAAAAGCCGTAACTAAGACCGTTTTTTGTTTATTGTAAAAGCAAATTGCTTTTTACAGGTGCCCAGACTGGACGGACTATAAATAATGTAGTTTGCTTTTTACATTATGAGCCAGACTGCAATTTCTGTGAGTAATCCGCACTCTAGCTTTATGTTAACGTCAATCTTTATAAAAAGAAAAAAAAATATCCATTTCGTAAACACGATATTTCCAAGAATAGGGCTTTGAGAATAACTTTTGTAATTCTACACCTAATACAACTACAAAATAGATCAGTGTCATGTTCAAACGATTGAGCAGATGTGCTTCAATCATAATTGACACGATATTAACCGAAAGTTTAAGAAAAATAAATCCATACAAAAGCAATTACGCCACAGACAAAGACAGATTTATCAAACTTAAATATCGCTTTTTACGAAATAATTTGTATCAGCCGTTTTTGCCAACGTTTAAAAAACTAACCATTTCGTTAACATGTTATTTCACGGAGACACTTAGGAAAGCACTTCGACAAAAAGACGTAAATTAATCTAAAATGTCCAAAGTTACAACTTCGCTAGAGCTACCGGATGGCATCTCTCAAAGTATAGTTTGATGGTCGTAAAACCATCCCTTAACGACCGTCCGATCTTACTCGCCCTTAACCCCGCCCACCCTCTGTACAACAGCTTTTATGCGCTGTTCCATCTTAACCCCAATAATAAAATGCGGGTTGTAAATAGATAATAAGGGTGAAATACGCGGCAGAAGCCATTAAGGGCGCCGTCAGCGTAGTTTAAGTGTCGCTATCTTAGCTCACTAATCGACGCAACGTACTATTTTAATAACGTTTTTATTGCCGATGTGTATCCACTCGATTGATGCGAACTCGTTGGTTTCCACAGTGCACAAGCTGTTAAACGATGAACACTATTTTGTAATCTTCAAGATCCCTACATAAAGTACATGTTTGACCATCCTGCGCTGAATTGGAAGGGAGCTTACTACGTTAATATCATTCACACTTCATAATGATGTCTTAGGTTTTCACGATCTTTACACATTGCAGGAAATGATGGCTTCCGTCCCGCGACCACGGACACTGCAAAGTGTCTGAAACGTTGGGAATAAAATAAAATAAAACGATCATAACCGTGAAGCCATCATTTCCTGCAATTCACACTTCAGTCAAAATTTCTAGTAAGAACGATCCGGAGGCAACCGTATCCATCAGATTTCGGCTTCATCGGTTTACCGAGGGAACTCTTCTATTACTATTTCTCAGCCTTTAAATGGCCCGCTGCTGACTTGAGCCTCCTCCAACTATATTGACTGCAATCAGTCTGTGTCATGCTCGCCAGATGGGTTGGCATTTGTTTTCATATCAAGTTTTTTCTTCTATTGCAGCTAGATTTTCGGCCATATAATTTCCTTTTGTCGGCTTTTACGACACCCTCGGGATGAAATGGAGTGGCGACACTATGTATTCTAAATCCGGAACTAAACTACAATACAACACTAGTATAAGTATTTACGTGCTGAAACGTGGACACTGACGGTGCGGCTAGTCCATCAGCTAAAAGTCGCTCAGCGAGCTATGGAGCGGGCTATGCGCTACGAGATAGAATTCGTAATGAAGTCATCCGAGCGAGAACGCGTGTCATCGACATAGCCCATAGGATTAGCAAGCTGAAGTGGCAATGGGCTGGCCACATCTGTCGTAGAACTGACGGCTGCTGGGGCAAACAGGTGCTACAGTGGAGACCACGTACTGGCAAACGTAGGGTGGGACGCCCCCCTGCTAGATGGAGCGACGATCTGTGACGGGCAGCAACTGGATGCATACACCCGAAGACCGGGTTCAGTGGCGAGCCTTGGGGGAAACCTACGTCCAGCAGTGGACTGAAATAGGCTGATGATGATGATAAGTATTTACAATTTATAGAATTCAATAAAAGACCAGTGAAAATTAGTAAAGTTTCATTTATTTATTTAATAGGACCACAAAACAGGTTATTTTGATGTATCACTACATAGTACAAAACAAAGTCGCTGTCGTCTGTCCGTCCCTATATATGCTTAAATCTTCAAAAGTACGCAACGGATTTTGAAGCGGTTTTTTTTAATAGATAGAGGGATTCAAGAGGATGGTTTTTATGTCATAATTGCACCCGTGCGAAGCCGGGGCGGGTCGCTAGTAAGCTATATTATTGTATTATTTCATTGAAATCAATTTAGTAGTTATTGCGTAGGTATGTATAGTAGTTATTGAGTAGCTAACATAAATCTACACAAACTTTCACGTTTATAATATTACTAGCGACCCGCCCCGGCTTCGCACGGATGCAATGATGAACCTCTAAATTTATCAGTGTTTCTCTACAATATCATGAATTTATTATACACTAGTGGCCCGCCCCGGCTTCGCCCGTGCCAAGCGGGGGTGGGTTATACATAAAAACCTTCCCCTTGAATCACTCTATCTTTTAAAAAAAAACCGCTTCAAAATCCGTTGCGTAGTTTTAAAGATTTATGCATACATAGGGACGGACAGAAGAATGCGACTTTGTTTTATACTATAGTGATGATGAAGTGATAGTGATTCGTCACCTTCAGAATCTATATATTAATAAGTGAAGCAAAAACTAGTTAATATTCTAAGACACACATCTAATCACATTAACGTATTATAGCACACATATTAATTCACTCACGCAGATATTTGCGGCCAGATCGTGGGCCGCCATCATCTAATAATGTGGAAAAAATAGTGTCTGCAAGATTATAATGCAAGTCCCGTGGAGGTAATCAAGTTAGTGCGGTCGCCCGGCTGCGCTCATTACTATACCGCGTACGCCATCACGTACGTAAACGAGATATAAAACATATACTGGAACTAACTCACATTTACATGACCTATGCGTCACATAAGCGTAATTCACGTTTTTCACAAATTTTGATAAAAAAAAATCTAAATGTCTTAACATTAGCTCATTCAAGTCCACTAACGGAGCTCGGCCTCTTCTTCTTCAGCTTGAGGCATACAGATGCCGACAGCAGCGTTTTGCAGCCTGTCGCTCCCTTTGGCCAAAATGTGTAATTTCATTACAACAATGTCGCTTTATCCGTTTGGTGATGGATTTAGAATATGCAGTGTCACCAACGTATACCATCCCCAGGGCGCCGTAAGAGGTGACAAAGGGAACGCAAGAGGCAAATCACCTAGCCGCATGAAAGTGAAAACTCGATACAAAACCTGTGCCAACCCGTCCCTAATTTCCCTCCATGAATTTGGAGGAGACCCGACTCAGTAGTGGGTAAACGACGAATGTTGTTTTACTCCAATGTCTACAATATTAAAATAATGTTGCCATTTAATTTATATCACTTCCATCATATTGAACATCTATGTAACGTGTTCATTTCACATCGCGTCAGCAGTTTTCACGAATGCGAGATAATTCCAATCGCCTTCGGAATGGTTCACCCGTAAAACTTGTTACCTATCAGAATTGCAATTCTTTTATTTTGTTCTTACTGTCTTATGATATAATCGCATAAAATGTATCGACGTACTTAATGCAAAAAAATCTTTGACAATATTTAATACACAAATACTTGACGTGACTTGGGCACCTTTAGGATTTGAAATTACTGTTAATTAAATTGTATATGTTAATGACTGAATGAAACAGTCACGGATGACTAAAGTTACCCGTGTGCGCTAAGCCATAATATGTGGTAATTGTACAAATTATTTTAAGGTTTCCCATTTATAATGTCAATTTTGTTTTTATGTGCAATAAAGTATATAAATAATTTACTCAATTCACATTATCTGTACACTGGTTGGGCTTCCTCCAATTACACGGGGGTCACAAGCTATTTGCTTACTGTGCCACGCTGGTCAAACGGGTTGGCACAGGGTTTGGTAACAAGTTTTCCTTCTCCTGCGGCTAGGTGTTTAGCCTGGTCATTTCCTTTTGTAGGCTCTTATACCACCATATTTACCACCATATTTACCACCATATTTACCACCATATTTACCACCATATTTATACCACTTGTGTGGCGATCAATCTTAGGGCCATTGTCTATGCATGACACCATCTGACACCACCAACGTGTAGCGTACCCTTTAAAATCCCGTTCCATCCCGAGGGTGCTTTAAGAGAAGGAAATGACAAGGCCGAAAACCTAGCTGCAAGAGAAGAAAGACTTGATACGAAACCCTCGTCTGGCCAGCGTGGCGCAGTAGGTTAATTACCCTCCGTCGCGGAGAAACGGGAGAAGTAAACCCCGCGACCCTGTAGTCCCGGATCTCCGTCGGTTTTAGTGGGTAGGTCGGGGTTCAATTTACCATCTCCACGCGCCCTGGTGTCCCACATAACCCGGCCAGTCCCCAACAGCCAGGTATATCTAAGGATATACGATATAAAATAAAAAATAGTTTAGAAAAAAAAACAAAAAAAACGCTTTTATGGAAAGTCGTACTAAAAAATTGGGGTGCATGGTATTAATAGTTTTAAATATTTTATGAACAGGTAAGGGTTATTTTGATAATATCCTGAAAAGCGCCCCACGCTTTTTACAATAAAATCATTTTTTCTGACACTATTTTTAATTCAAATTTATTAAAATTTAATTTCTATTTTAAGTTCGATTTTCCATAAAAGCGTATTTTTTTAGGTTTTTTTAAACTATTATTTATTTTAATTTTTTTAGTTGAAATATCATAAAGCTATTGCTAAATAATCACTAAAAAATATAGCTATAGCTTTATGATATTTAAATCTCTATTAGCTATTGCATCGAAGAGCGGTGTTCCACCTTGATCACCGTTATTATTATTATTCTATTAATGATAACGGATCAAAATGTTTAAAATATTGAATTGTCATCGGTCCTTAATAAGTATGTCAAATTTCGTGTTAATCCGACGTTTTAACTGGGTCAAAATCATGTTCAAAGATTCCGTTACATACATACAAGCGAAGCTAATAAAAGCGTATTAAAAAAAAGGCTATTTGCCCTCCATCGAGTTGGAGGAGGTCCAAGTCAGCAGGCAGTGAGTCATATATTATGGAGTGAAAAGTAAGTAAGTATAAATAAATATCGTTGAACATTTCACACAACGCCATCTCGTCCCAAGCTAAGCAACTTAATGCTTGTGTTATGGTAACGAGATGGATGATAAACTACCTATATAAATATTTTTGTAAATACATACATATAATAGATAGGAAACACCCAGACCCGGAACAAATACTTATAGGTCGTACAAATATTTCTTCCGTGCGGGAATCGAACCCGCGACATGCTGCGCAGCAGTCGATGTATGTCGCTCAGTATGGTTGCGCCACCACCATACTGAGGTTACAGTATAAATAGGATCCATAATTCATGCCACATCTAAGTCAGAGTATAACACGTATGACAAATTAGCCACAATGTCAAAAGGCATTCCCATTATAATGGCATTTCCTTGCGCCGTCGGAAACAAATGAATCTGCACAATAACATTATACGTCACAACGATAAATGCGACGTCAATCCGTGGCCATTTGTCGTAGACTTGGCCATCATTAAATCCACGTGTCGCACATACGGGCATTAAGGTTGATTAACATTTGATCGTTGACATTAGAACTCTCATAGGTCCATATGTATCCATGTCCATGTGGTAACAGATATTAGAATACAGTTTCACCACCTGATTCCATCCTGAGGGTGTCGTAGCAGCTGACAGAAGGAACTGACAAGGCCGATAATCTAGTTACAAAAGAAGGAAAATTTGATAGGAAACCCTTTTTTTTTACCTCGGAGAACCTCATGGATACCCGGCCGTTGGGGACTGGCCGGGGTATGTGGGACTCCGGGGCGCGTAGAGGTGGTGAATTGCGCCCCGACCTACCCACTAAAACCGACGGCGATCCTCGACTGCCCAAACCAGGGCCACGGGATTCACTCCCATTACGGGAGCATGCTCCGTGACCCTGGGGGCCTTGACCCGCCTTTTATAAAGCTAGTGGAGCCCCATGCTCCAAGGCGGGCCCCTCCAATTTATGAGGGGGCGCTGTATTGCCCTCCCCCATTCCACCGCTGGGGGGTCACGCGAGTCCCTGCTGCCATTCTGCCTTCTATGACAGTCTTTACACTTAGTCAATAGCGGGAATACTGACAGCTGATCTAACCACATAATGACTGGAGGTCCCACTGGATTGGTCCCGGCAGCTGATAATCTAGCCACAAGAGAATGAAAACTTGATAGGAAGCCCTGTGCCAACTTACCTGGCCAGCGTGGCACAGTAGGCTTATTACCCTCCATGTAATTGGAGGAGGCCCGAAGCAGCAGTGGGTCATTCATGGGCTGAATAGTAGTAGTAAGTGTAGGTGCATTGTTTAAATCTGTGAACCAGGTCTAATTGAAAATCAGTGTTAGGCTGCCAAGCCTGACAAAATGCTGAATTAGACCTTTTCCGCACAGCAACCGCGAGACATACGACATATTGTGTACCACACTTGTAGTTTGTAGTATTAGTTAGTTGTAGTTATTATTTAAATACATGTGTGTGTGTATACTTGTGCTGTGTTGAATAAATGTTTTCTTTCTTTCTTTTCTTTCTTTCTTTACATAATCGATATTAAATCGTTCCTAGAAGATCTATTACAAGGCTATTTAAAAGATGACAATAGAATGAAATCGATTGGCTTTATAAGTAGAAAACATGTTTGTGAGCATGTGCCATTGTTGGAGTTCGATCGGTTGGCTCCGGCATTAAAAGGTTACTATTATTGACTAGATGTTGCTGACCCTTTCCGACTATTATGCGAGTTTGCTCTTACAAATCTATCTTATCCCTGCCGTGTACCTAAAAATAGCGAAAATAGCTGCATTCCGAACCTACGGTAAATGGTAAATATTTTTTGGACTTATTTTATGGTCTTATTTATTTTTAAACTGCCAAAGTCAAGTCAGTCAAATCATTTATTTTGCATGGGGCACAATGAACATTTACAAATGGTTAACACATAAAATTATACAAAGCAAAGTAATATTTTTTTTTACCAGCAGTTCAAAACGCGACCACTGCTGATTGGGGACGGGTCAGAATATAAAACTTCCCCACCGCACGCTGGGAAATAACGCGTGTTGTAAAAGTCAACAAAACCCACCACGTTTGGTGGTAGGATCGAATGGTCCGCCCTATAGCTACCACCCTCACATCTAAGCAGTCTTACTGTGTTCCGTCGTATGTATGTGAGAGCCGGTGCCCGACAGGGCATTTCCTTGAATTGCCTGCTCCATCTTAGACCCTGGCGTTGGTTTCCATCAAGCCTAGGGTCAAAGGTAGTCAAGTCACTGAAAAAAACAGAGGGATTGTCGTTCTTTTTTTTACATATAAATAGGTTATATTCAACAAAATACAATTGATATTGAGACCGAGTTTCGTTATTCAAACTTACCGCCCATGTCACCAATTCTATAAGTCTTTCATCCAAAGCGTAAGAAGGGGAAGACAAAAACTTAATGACAAGTGGACAATGACGGAGATTCGAAACGGTTGTCGCCGCGGGATTGTCAGGAAGCATTCCAAATAGGGGTAGCGGATAAGTTTATATAATCCTTAATAGAAATTTGGCGTCGTTCCTTTTATTCTTGACAAGAGAGCGACGGAAAGATAGTACGTTCATTGTTTTCGATATGTATTTTTATAGGTACTTATTTTCTTCCACCTTCTTTACATAGTATAAAACAAAGTCGCTTTCGTCTGTCGGTCCCTATGTATGCTTAAATCTTGAAAACTACGCAACGGATTTTGATACGGTTTTTTTAATAGATAGAGTGATTCAAGAGGAAGGTTTTTAAGTATAACCCACCCCCGCTTTGCACAGGCGAAGCCGGGGCGGGCCACTAGTTAAATTATATGTATACTTGAGCCGACTTTTCGGTTCATAGATGACCCACTGGGGAGTCGTGCCTGCTCCAGTTACATGGAGGTTAATGTGTCACGCTGGCAAGATGGGTTGGCACAAGGTTTGCATAAAGATTTCTCTCTTTCGTGGCTAGGTGTTCTGCCTTCTGCGTTCCTTTAGTCGCCTCTTACGACACCCTCAGGATGGTGTGGGTTGATGACATTGTGTATTCTAAATCCGTTGCCACCTTTCAATTATATGCATACTTACTATTACTACTACTCGGCCCATAGATAAACTACCCCTGAGTCGGACCTTCTCCAGTTACATAAAGGGTCGGGCTTGCCATTTCCTTTTGTCGGCTCTTACGACACCCTCAGGCTGGAATCGGGTGTATCCTAAATCCAGTGGGTTTATTAATTTCAAACTAATATGTATACAAATATAGAACGGCTTCTTTTGATTAGCTGACTTCGGATGTCTATAGGGTTTTTGTTACACCCTGTATAATGATTATGGTCAATTTTATTAAAGCTTTCAAATTAAAGATGAATATTGCTTTCGATTCTAAGAAGGACATCTACTTTTTGGAATCGTAAACTATACTTGATCTTGTGATAATCTTCAGTCTTGGGCAAGTCCCCAAGAAGGATTCTGAATAAAAATATGAAAATTTGTGTAATAACGTTCCTTCAAATTTATTTTAGTTAGTGGCGTAGCTACCCGAGCAGGGTACAGTTAGTTGGGAATAAAAGCAAAGTACTTGTATTACCAGATATTTCACCACCGATGCATCTTCTGCAATATAATGGATCTCAAAAACAAGTTGAAGACTATAAAATATATATTTAAGGAGCATCGATCTTCTATAAATAAAATATGTAAGAAGCGATATATAATTCAAGAAGAAATCCCAGTGGCATAACAAAATCTCGCCAGACGAGCATTATTTTATACAATCTATTTGCTCCGTGACCAAAGAGGCGTCCCTCAAGAAAATGAAATCAGACAATCAACTGGAAAAATCCATGTCCGATGTACAAACAATCAACTCGAGTTACGAGACCCGGCGTGACGAAGGGTACTCTTCACCTAGACCTTTTATTTGTACATTATGGGTTGCCAGTTCGAATATAACGTCGACCTGCAGACCTTACATCAACTTTTTGGAAGATTTGACAGCGTCAATATTTGACCCCTTTTTTTTTGGTGACTAAATAGGCCAATACGGGATGCCACAGCAGCAACTATACCGAGCTTTATGGGATTGTGGGAGGCACTGGCCACTAGGTTGTCATATCGACCATGTATGCGAGCAAGTTTTCGTGACAACAGGACCGCAAGACCGACGCCCTATAGGGCATTACTTTATGGGTATCCATCTTATCCATAACTAGCTTTTGCGCGCGGCTTCGCCCGCGTGGGCTTCGAACACGTGTATATTTTTTATGCACATAAAATCGGTTATTGTGACTAAACTATGATAGTTAGAAATGTGCTCTTAAGGACTTTTTTGTAGAACTTTATAATATCTACAAACCCGTAGTACATCATTTTGTTCTATTGTCAATAGATTTTGCAGCGCACGCATTAATAGGTTTTCGATTTTACACCGTGGGTTACAAAATCGCAATTTTCATACGGATCTCTAATTCCTTTGAAAATAAAATATAGCCTATAACCTTCCTCGATAAATGGACAATCTAACACTGAAAGAATTTTTGAAATCGGACCAGTAGTTCCTGAGATTAGCGCGTTCAAACAAACAAACTCTGCAGCTTTATATCTTAATATATAAATATATATATATATATATTTCTTGTGTGCGTGTGTATGTGACTGAACTCCTCCTAAACGGCTGAACCGATTTGAATGAAATTTTTTGTATGCGTTTGGGTGGCACCGAGGATGGTTTAGATTCACAAATCAGCCCGACAGATGGCGCTGCAGTCGGTAAACAAATATCATGCAGGACAACGTCTGCCCGGTCAGCTAGTATTAGTATAGATTATATATTAGTATAGATTTGCTTTTAATATCTGACCTTCCGTGCTGCTGAGGGCACGAAAAGGCGTCGTTCCCGGCTTCCATTCTGCCTTCTATGACAGTCTTTACACGTACTCAGTAGCGGGAATACTGACAACTGATCTAACCACATAATGACTGGAGGTCCCACTGGATTGGTCCGGGCAGCCGATAATCTAGCCACAGGAGAATGAAAACTTGATACGAACTTGATAACTAATCCAGACGGATTGGCGATACCCTGTGCCAATCCGTCTGGCCAGCGTGGCACAGTAGGTTAATTACCTCGTTGGTCTAGTGGTTAGATGGGGCGCCTTTGGATCAACGGGTCCCGGGTTCGATTCCGGGGTCGGGCAAGTGTCTTTGTGTAAACCAGAGGCACTGGCTCGGAGTCTGGGTGTCATTTCTATATATAATATGTATGTATTTACAAAAAAAAAAGTATATAGGTAGTTTATCATCCATCTCGTTACCATAACACAAGCATTAAGTTGCTTAGCTTGGGACGAGATGGCGTTGTGTGAAAAGTCCAAGAATTTATTTATTATTTATTATTTAATTGAAAGAGGCCCAACTCACCAGTGGGTGATTATGGGCTGAATAGGTAGTAACAATATAATGCTGAAATCCCTTAATAAATCAAAACGTAATATTATACATGGCAACCCCAATGTCCACTTCACTTGGTCCTCTGGGAGGACTCTATTTGTTTTAAAGCTTTATTACTAAGTAATGTGTGCATAGGTCAACCCTCTAAAAATTCGATGTTGACCAATATCCTTAATGTAGTACCTCTTCTGATGTGCCCCTAATGGGAATTGCACAGTTTATTTTGGTGAATCTTAAAATAATTATGATAAAAATAATATTAAATATAGTTACTTATGGCATCTTTGGTTGAGCGATCGACTGCTGCGCAGCATGTCGCGGGTTCGATTCCCGCACGGAAGAAATATTTGTACGACCTATAAGTAGTTGTTCCGAGTCTGGGTGTTGTCTATCTATAATATGTACGTATATACAAAAAAAAATGTAGTATATAAGTAGTTTATCATCCATCTCGTTACCATAACACAAGCATTAAGTTGCTTAGCTTGGGACGAGATGGCGTTGTGTGAAATGTCCAAGGATATTTAAAGGATATTTATTTTATTAGGGGAAGTCGTAGCCTTGTGGGTACAGGAACACTAACATCGTACGACGTCAGTCGAACATCTATAGATAGAGGTTAAGCAACATCTGGTTGTGCTGGATACTGGTATAACATAGGCATAACCTGTATGGAACCTGTATGGTAACGGGGGCAGTTTACAAACATGAAATTGACGAATACAAATGACACCTACACTCAGAACAAGTGCCCCTGGTTTACACAAAGACACTTTCCCAGTGGCCATCATATTAACATCTGACCTTCTCCGTGCTTCTGAGGGCATGTAAAGCCATCGCTACTATTACTACTACTCAACCCATAAATGGCCCACTGCTGAAACGGGTCACCTCCTGTCACAGGGAGTGTAATTCCTGCAGCGCCACGCTGGCTAGACGGGTTGGCACAGGGTTTCCTTTCAAGTTTTCCTTCTCTTGCGGCTAGGTTTACGAGGTTGTCATTTCGTTTTGTCGGCTCTTACGACACCCACAGGTCGGGTGATGGTGACACTGTGTATGCTGAATCCGTCACCACATGGACTGTCGCTACCGGCTGCTCTTTTACCATCTCTGGCAGGTAGTGGCATGAAAACTGACCGCCGATCTAACCAAATAATTAATTACAGGTTGTCGGTAAACGGTCATCATTCTGTGTAAATAAAATACTGCTAGTTAATCAAATCAGTTTAGACTGAAGGTAAGTAAGCTAAGATATTTAAAAATAATCTATTTGCTAAAATCTCTAAACATATTTGCTAACTTAAAACACACAAGCATTAAGTTGCTTAGCTTGGGACGAGATGGCGTTGTGTGAAATGTCCAAGGATATTTATTTTATATTATTTATTTATTTACTTACCGCAGCAACAAAAACCCGCAATAAAATTCAAATGCAATAAATTTTATTACCGAACATCCAAAGTATTTCTATCAATATTTTAGCGATCCTGTTCACACTATAAATTAGGACGAGTCGTAAACCTCGATCGCCATTGTTCAGCATAATTTATTCACCGAAGCAAATACAAAAAACTTGCTCGTTGGTCCAGGGGTGGGATCTCTAACCCCGCCAAAAAGGTGTCAATTTTTGAAAGATTGGTACTGCATCATGAATATTATATGAAGTTTAAGACAATCACTTAAACGGAGAGTCTCTAATAATATGCTGTTAAACCTCTTTGGTTATAAATGTGAACACCCTGGCTACTCTGCTATATTTTGATATTGACACAAAATTATAAATCAATTCTTTGTCAATATTCCTTTCTTTATATTTTTTAATATGTTCTATATTATTCCCAAATAAACCACGCTTTGTTCCATAAGTCATCACTATCATCACGGAAACACCGGTGGGGCAGAAAAGTCCTCTAGTGGCGACCGCGTTCCGGAAAGCGCAGTGCTGGTAGTGCGCCGCCGGTCGCCGGAAAACGGTGGATGCGGGCGGCCCAGGACCGGCCTTTGTTGAAATGCTTGGGGGTGGCCTATGTCCAGCAGTGGACGGCTTTTGGCTGAAATGATGATGAAACCACGCTCTGCAAACTATTAGTATCTCTTAGATTTTAATCTAAGAGATACTGCCTTTTGCCTGCCTGCCTTTTGCCTAAAAGGTTATGGGCCCAGCAAGTTTCCACCGCGCCACTCGACTAACATACGACTGTGGACACAGGCACATTGGGCATGCAGGCGTCATAGAGATGACATTCACAAGCTCCCCCATGAAATCGATTTTTAGTGGCTTTGTCAATAAATTGATCAAATCTTAAGCTCAACACTTATCTGCAAGATCTATGAACACACAGCGAAACTTATTAATAAAAAAAATATATAGGCGGTACTTTGTGCTTTTGAAGACAACTGTCATCTAGGGCCTCCCGTGACCACAACTGCTGCAAATCATTCGAAACGGCGGAATACAGTATTTAATTGCAATCAAGCATCAATCTATACTAATCTATACTAATATATAAAGCTGCAGAGTTTGTTTGTTTGTTTGAACGCGCTAATCTCAGGAACTACTGGTCCGATTTCAAAAATTCTTTCAGTGTTAGATAGTCCATTTATCGAGGAAGGTTATAGGCTATATTTTATTTTCAAAGGAATTAGGGATCCGTATGAAAATTGCGATTTTGTAACCCAAGGTGTAAAATCGAAAACCTATTTACGCGTGCGCTGCAAAAACTATTGACAATAGAACAAAATAAAGTACTACGAGTTTGTAGGTCTTATTAAAATCTACAAAAAAGTACGCGAGAGCACATATCTAACTATCATAGTTTAGTCACAATAACCACTTTTATATTCATAAAAAAAATGCATCGAGATAAGCACGGGTTAGAAGCCCACGCGAGCGAAGCCGCGCCCAAAAGCTAGTTTAATATAAAAACGCAATGTTTGACGAGTTTGCTGGGTGAAGCTGTGCCAAGTGCAGTTCCCTCAGCATTGCCATTGCCATTTGCCATTGCTTAATTATTTTTTTTATCTCTTCTATTATTATGTAAAACTAGCGACCCGCCCTGGCTTCGTGCGGGTGCAATTGTGCATGTATTATACATATAAACCTTCCTCTTGAATCACTCTATCTATTAAAAGAAACCGCTTCAAAATCCGTTGCCTAGTTTTCAAGATTTAAGCATACATAGGGACGGACAGACGACAGCGACTTTGTTTTATACTATGTAGTGTTGTATCTATCTTTATTATTATATTCTACTGTCATACTATGATTTAAATAAAAGGCATCTCCATACACATAACATCTCAGACGGAAGCATCGAGTTAAGGGTATTTGGCGATAATGTTCAACGCCGTCGTTTGGATTCTGTCAGCCTATGTCATTTCACACGGATTTGCCCTTTGTTAAAAGTTACACGTAGTGTGTCAGGGAGGGCCGTTATCGTATGGGAAATTTGCCTCCTGAACGTAGATATGTTTACGTAATCGTGTATGGGGAATATGGGATTTTTGGGTTCATCTCTATCAAGACTGTCATTACGCTGTGTTGGGATCGATTTTTCGTGGCTTTGTCAACAATTCATTCGATACCAAGGTTGTTTTACGAAGTCTGAAGGACACAGTACTGGCTAGTTTCACTTGGAGCCACAAAAGAATTAAATCTTGATATCCCAACCTCTGGCCCATCATCATCATCATCATCAGCCCACACTAGTCCACTTTATGCGGTATCATAAAATTGGAGGTTAGTCTCAATAGCATAAGGATAGATACTATGCTCTAGCATACTTAAGACTATGAGACCCACCGTTATACAAGGAATTCTAGAGCAGGCTCGCGTTTTCTCAACTAAATTCATGAAAGTAAATTTGCCTTCAGTGCCAAGGGTTGGTGACATTGTTTACCGTCCGTCACCACAAGGAATACTCGCGTATACATAGAGTATAAATCGCATTAACTAAGGTCTTCCACTACACAAAAGCTCGCGTATATTTCGTAGCGACTTAATTAACTAGCTTGCTCCATAATGTACACTGCCAGTACGTATACAAACTAAGAGTGTGGTTAAATTATGTGTAATTTATTATTTACTAGCGACCCGCCCGCGCTTCGCACGGGTGCAATGATGAACATCTAAATTTATCAGTGTTTCTCTACAATAATGTGCATGTAATATACATATAAATCTTCTTCTTGAATCACTCTATCTATTAAAGAAAATCGCTTTAAAATCATTTGCGTAGTTTTAAAGATTTAAGCATACATATGGACGGACAGACGACAGCGACTTTGTTTTATACTATTTAGTGATGAAAATGTTATTTAAAAACCATTGTTATTTATTTTACCCTACACTAATACAATACATATTGAATACCATTCCATAATTATGCCTTAGTTTTCACGATTATTACATATTCGACTGCTGTAAATCATTCGAAACGTCGGGAATTAATTAATGCAATATATACGCTAAGAATCCGTTAAAAAGTCGATCGTTTCAGCCCATAAATGACCCACAGCTGAGTCAGGCCTCTTCCAAGTTCATGGAGTGTAATTAGCCTACTGTGCCACGCTGGCAAGACGGGTTAGCACAGTCTTTGTATCAAGTTGTCCTTCTCTTTTGGCTAGGTGATCTAGTGGTCAGATGTGCCGCCTTTGGATCAACGGGTCCCGGGTTCGATTCCGGGGTCGGGCCAGTGTCTTTGTCTAAACCAGAGGCACTGGCTCGGAGTCTGGGTGTCATTTCTATCTATAATATGTATGTATTTACAAAAAAAAAAATGTATATAAGTAGTTTATCATCCATCTCGTTACCATAACACAAGCATTAAGTTGCTAACCTTGGGACGAGATGGCGTTGTGTGAAATGTCCAAGGATATTATTATTATTATTATTATTAATGGCATGGGTTGGTGACCTTGTGTATTCTAAATCCATCACCACACGTTAAAAAAATGTTTAATTTCAATCGATGACTTTATCAAACTATATCTATAACTTTGTCAGGCAAACTGTTTGTATAGTTTAGAACCAATTCGCGTTGTCCACATTACTTAGTATACCCGAGCAGAACGCAATATTTGTGTTTCCATATTTGAATAGAATATACTCGTAGATTAGCATTACAATGTTTACCTTTGACTGCGTTTTAGCTCTATTCCTAAAAAAGCTACATTCATATTGTCACTGCGTTTAAATTCGGAACGTTATTTTTCTGTAATTCGATATTGGAAACGTTAAAAAACTAAACAAACAAGAGTCATAAACAACGCCTTTTACGCGTTAACGGTTAGATATTGCGATAGTTTACTGAAAGGAAATCGTAAAATAACTTTTTTCGCGTCGCCGCCGTCCTGACGCGCCACGGCGGATCTCAGTCGTTTCAAATATATTGCTAGCGACTAAAGTCATAGGTACGTAGGTACACTGACTTTTGTTTTCATGTATGTGTCACACTTAACATTATCATCTCAGGCCATAGCAGACCCTCTCCTGATTCGGGTTCCCCCTAGTACATGGAGCATAATAGAGCAGTCTTGTGGGCTAATTTCCCTAAATATAGTGAAAGAGCCCATAATATTTAACAGTGGGCCTGGTTGAATTGTTGTTGATTACGATATTTATTTTTTGTTATTCATCAACGCATTAAGGGCTTGTATTTAAACTTTTTGCCTCGATTTAAAATACGTTCTAACTGAAAGGCGAACCTCCAGCAATAACCAACTGTGTTTTGATTGGGCAAAATTTTATTTGTCAAAAGCGACAAAAACCCAAAACTGTCAAACTCGACATTTAAAGGTACGTTAATAATTGTCGTTTTTGACGCTAGGTTTGGGGCCCAGACTGTATGGTAAAGGTTTAATTGTCTGAGTATTACGATTGTAATAATGTCCTCTACTGTAAACTTAATTGAACCTTCCATTGTAATTGCTTGACAAAGACATTCAAAGTTAATCAAGATTCAGTAAATATTAGTAATTAATGTCTACATTGAAATTATTAATCGCCAAACAAATCCAATTAGATGTGACATTCCAATAAGTGAAAGGAGAAAAAGTGATCATTATCTATTTCAGTATTTCAGTCCTACTCGTAATTTCTCGAATCAAGCATATTAAATATTTAAAGATCATTTAAACCATTCTTTGATTTTCGTTTGACTGTTAAATGTATAGGGACTTTTATTCTTATTGTCATCCTAAATAACATAATAAATACTCGTAAAATACCAAAAAAACTCAACGCAATTTTTTTTCAGTGCCACATTCCCTCTTTGAATAGCAATGCTAATCCTCCTCTAAGAACGGTTTTTATACTTTCCACGAATAGCTTCTACCAGCTTAGAACAAAGATCCCTGAATTGGGAGTGTGCTCATGGATCCAATCTGTCAACTGTAAACGGCTCAAATAGACTTTGACTTTACTTGACCCAATGTCTCTACTGCAAATTGCTCAAATAAACATTCTTGACTTTACTTGAACCAATGTCTACACTGCAAATTGCTCAAATAAATATCCTTGACTTTACTTGAACCAATGTCTACACTGCAAATTGCTCAAATAAATATCCTTGACTTTACTTGACCCAATGACTTTGGTGCAAACGGCTCAAATAAACATCTTTGTATTTACTTGACCCAATGTTTCCACTGAAAAAGGCTCAAATAACAATCCTGGGTTCACTTTGTTAATTGTGTTGACTAGAGCTGTGAAATTATCCACAGTTTGTAGTTTAAGTTGACGTATAGGTTTCATCAACTATTTTGGGAAATATATCGCAAAGTACGTCGCCCTTGTAAGTGACAACACAACTCCAAATAACCCTTCGAAGTGATCCGATAATTACGCGTATATGTTTTCGTCGACAGGTTTGCTTTGGTTACCAACCAATTTATGAAATGTCATTTTTATTTTCTCAATTTCTAGAATTTCAAGCCAAAATTTCCAAAGTTCATACACCGATTCTGATACACATTGTACTTATAAAATCTAAGTTATTCTTACAATTTATATGACTTGTAATTGGATTTAGGTAAAATTGTGGATCCTGGAAGAAATATATGGCTTTCAAAAACCACGCGAGGCTAACTTACTGGGCCAAGTAATACGCAAAAAATATTTAAGCGCCAAAAATGTTTTCGATTCTCGCACAATTGACATTCGATTTAAATTTTTTCATCACCTGTCGCTTGTAGCGTACAATTTTCTTGTCAAGTACAATGCAGGTGGCAACAATGCACACGGCAAAATGTCGTCGAGTGTTCGAATGCTATTTGACTCTCATAAGTATTATATTTTCTGGAAACTAAATTCTACGAAGCAATAATTGTTTAGTTGATCGTGACCATAGCATGGGAGATATTGCAAGTTACAAAATACAAAGTTTTAAGTAATTAATAGTAGAAAAAGGCCTACATATTTTTAACTAAGTATCTGGAAATCTTGAGATAATAAAATTAATATTCCATGAAAATCAATCAAAATCAAAATGTTTTTTATTCGAATAAATTCTTGCGAATGCTTTCAAATAGTCAAAAAAAAAAAAAACTCTACATCATTTTTTTTAAATATATATATAATGTATCGTTTAGTTTTTACCACCGGTTTGGAATGTCATTCCACAAAGAAGAGCCGGCAAGAAACTCCATGGTTGCTCTTTTAAATAAAAGGGTTACAATTATGGTGGTACAAACCAACATAATGAGTGTCGTATAAGCCGACAAGGGAAGGAAAACTTGATTCGTCTGGCCAGTGTGGCACATGTAACTAGAGAAGACCCGACTCAGCAGTGAGTCACGATCATGGTAATGGGCTGAAAAGTAATTTTTTTTATTAGTTTCATTTTTTTAAATAAATATTTTTAATAGTTTTGTGCTTTTGTCTATGTAAGAAATACAAATATGTCGCTTTTGAAATAAAATTCATGATATGCCATAAGTTTTTGTTGCCATGATTTTCTGCGTTTTTTTTTAAGCCAGCTCTTAGAATTACTTTTTAACGCAATTTGGCAATGACACTAAATGTATATGCTAAATCTGTTAGCATATAGTCAAAATGATATCAGACCTGGAGACGGGTAGACTATATTACTTTGCTTTGTATAAATTTTATTACTATGTTGACAACTTGTAGGTAAGTGTCCATTGTGTCCTATGCAAAATAAATGATTTGACTTTGACCTTAAATGACTACTAAACTTAACGTCACCAGCAGCAAATTGTTCCCTAATATCACGTCACACATAACGCATATAAGCAGTCTTTAATAAATGGAAAACCTAGCATATATTACCACTGTTGAACCCATAAATACAGCACATTTATAATTCAATTTGAAATATCGACACGTTGACAAACCCCAAATGAATTCCCTTTTATGTCGCTAAACCAACATAAGCGAAATGGGAAATCATATTACTCCCAGCGGTCCCACTTGAAATTCATTAAAACCTGTTCTTAGTCAAATGTAATAATTTATTTAAGCAACAAAAATCCCCAAAAGTAATGTCTATTGAAGCGTATTTAACATTAAAACGAAGATGTGAATAGTGCGGTGAGTTACGATGACGATAAATAATTTTGTACGCTTAATATTGAACATTTTGCGGTGAAGCTTTTGCATTTTAATTTTACGATCCGATTTTATTGTTTCGAGGTGAGAATTTATGAATTATAGCTCCGAAACAAAATTTTAATCACTTTGGTAAGTTCTTAATAATATTTTAGTTTTTGGTTTCAAATGTATTGTTAGAGAGCTTTTAACATGAAAAATAATATACTTGTACTCGATAATAATAAACGAATATTAAACGATATTTCTTAATGGTCTGCTATTCGAGGTCGAGACGAATCGAACAAAGCAAAAATCATTAAAATCCGGCTACCCGTTATCTATACTAATATATAAAGCTGCAGAGTTTGTTTGTTTGTTTGAACGCGCTAATCTCAGGAACTACTGGTTCGATTTCAAAAATTCTTTCAATGTTAGATAGTCCATTTATCGAGGAAGGTTATAGGCTATATTTTATTTTCATAAGAATTAGGTATCCGTATGAAAATTGCGATTTTGTAACCCAAGGTGTAAAATCGAAAACCTATTTATGCGTGCGCTGCAAAAACTATTGACAATAGAATAAAATGAAGTACTACGAGTTTGTAGGTCTTATTATAATCTACAAAAAAGTCAGCGAGAGCACATACCTTACTATCATAGTTTAGTCACAATAACCACTTTTATATTCATAAAAAAAATGCATAGAGATAAGCACGGGTTCGAAGTCCACGCGAGCGAAGCCGCGCCCAGAAGCTAGTTGAGTAAATAAATATATTAAGTAACTAGCTCTTTGTTTCGTATGCCTATCATCTATATAATAATACGTGAAGCGAAAACTCTTTTTACTAAAATTGCGAGGACGGAGGAGAATTAAATTTCCCAAACTTATAGTTTATTTACAGAAGGAGTGCAGAGTGCTCATATTGATTTTTTAAATAATGCGTAAAACTACATGGAGTGAATAAAAAAACATTACATAGGTACACTGCTAAGTATTTGACACACACACCCAAATATACTCTTTTGTTCATTGTTGAAGTCTGTGGTCAAATAAAGAATAGAAATCTAATTTAAATTATTCATGGTCTAATTTCGACCGCGATAAAATGCGTTATCGATATTGTGTGTACATCACTATTATTCAAAGCTCACAGGAACGTATTAGCGCATAAATAATTCCGCATATCTTTCACGGCATTATGTCATTTACCGCGTAACGTTTTATACTTGTATTTACACAAAAGAAGAGCGAATCAAAAATGATAATTACATGCAAATCTCTGGATTGTTAAGGGCCTCTCTGAGAGATCCTGTATTTGATGTTGGAGAAAACGTTTTTAGGAGTTTTAAGTGTTTAAATATTAAAAAGCTCATATTCTTACTCTTGTTGTTAAGGATTTATTATTTCCTTAATTATGTTTTAATGGGTATCTCTATAAGATACTGAAAAATGTACCTAACGTATTACGTCTAAAAGACGGTACTTAAAAATAATTTCCGTTGCTGTGCGTGGTAATAAACTTAGAATACGAAAAGTAACCAACACATTTAATTCTGAGGGTGTCATCAGAGGTGAATGTAGAACAACGTGAAGCTTACATTGTAGCTACAAATCTGGCTGATGACAAATATTTATTTTGGTTCACTCGGGAAATGCTTAGTGTATGCCACTACCACTTGCGGGTTGGTTATGAGGGGCTCCGGAATACTCGACTTCTCATTAAAACTTCTGCGGTATACCCTCACACGAATCGTTTGGGACCCCACAGGTTTGTGAGGGCACATTCTACTGCTACTGGCGACACGACTATCGGATGACATCCTGGGTAACTGGGACGGCCTCAGGCTACTCTATCGGGCAAACATCGAAAAAGCCCAGTGGTTGAGGTAAGTTCACACATATCATAAACCAATCACATGGCTTTCCTCCATTATTGGCCAATGAGATCATTATTTCATTATAGTTTTTTTGCCGGCTATGATACAACAATCTTGACCAAACAACTTGAGAAAAAAATACCGCCTGAAGTTCGGAGGAGGTCAGATATTACACGCAAATGATGAACATGATGGACACCCATCCAACATTCAGCAGAGCCAGACGTTGCTTAACCTAGATCTATTGCGATACAAATAAACATCAGCCCAAAGTGACAGTGTTACAAGAAACCTTTCTGCAAATATATAAAAATAACATATATTATTATTTAGTTTCTCTCCACCCGAGAGCGTCCTGGTAAAAAAATACAAACTAAAAATTCAGTGACATCAAGTATTCGCGAGACGAACGGTCTTCGTTAGTCCCGTCCCGTCTCGTCCCATACCTGCGCTGCATATGTTAGTGCACCCAAGTTTTTCAAACTAAATTCCATTTGCCTTTGTTTATTTGTTACCTGGTTGATGTTGGGCAAATCGAATTTCCCTTTGATTCCACTCGAGACACGGGCAGGTTGACAAAGAAGTTGGATTGGAAGGCTAAGGAATAGTGATTTTAAATACGAATACTAAAGATATTTATTATTATCCATCTGTGTGGTGACGGATTTAGAATACATAGTGTCACCACCCCATTTCATCCTGGGGGTGTCGTATGAGCCCACAAAAGGAAATGACAAGGCCGATCACCTAGGCGCAGGAGAATGAAAACTTGATACCTACGAAACCCTTTTTTTTTTTCGCCCTGGGTAAAATCCTTTATAGACTTCCTCGCCAGCCACGGGGATGGCCAGCGAGGGGAGTGTGGGACTCTCCCCCATAGTGGGGGCCTACTCACTAAACCTCCTCGGGGTGCTCCAACTCGCGTCCTGTTGCGGCATTGATACGAAACCCTGTATCAACCCATCTGGCCAGCGTGCCATAGTAATAAGTATCACTACGAGTACATACTCGTAGTATAAAACAAAGTCGCATTCTTCTGTCCGTCCCTATGTATGCATAAATCTTTAAAACTACGGAACGGATTTTGAAGCGGTTTTTTTTAATAGATAGAGTGATTCAAGGGGATGGTTTTTAAGTATAACCCACCCCCGCTTTGCACGGGCGAAGCCGGGGCGGGCCACTAGTTCATAATAAAGAAAAGAAAAAGATGACCGGCCCTTTCTTAAATCTTTTACATATTTATGTCTACGTTTTTACTGGTCTTAAGAGGTAAAATGCTTGTGTTCCACGTAGACAGACTATTTATGCATAAAAATATACTTTACATGGTCCTATCACGATACAAATGTCACATAAATACATTTATATAGAGCTTTTAGACAAAGGAGATGGTATCTTAGCGCAAATATACGCAACCCTTTTGTCCCTTCAGACAATTAATGCATTTCATTAAGATAATTGCTATACCGCAGAGACTGACCCTGGCTGGGAATCTTGGCTCATTAATTTGAAACTGATTAATTCATTGTCTTGGAAATTTTGTTTGTAATATACATATCAGGGCAGTGCTTCACACACGATGGTTCGGCAACCTGGTGAAGGTCGCTGGGATTTTATGAATGGTGGTGCAGAGCTGGTTGTGGTGGAAATCCTTGGGGAAGGCCTGCGCCCAGCAAAGGATTTCTTTTGGCTGAAATTATGATGATCACTATACGTATTGATCTTTATTTAAGACCGGAGTAATACTATAAATATTTCATTTTAATGCAATAATATCCTTCAAACTTTGGAGAAATCATGCAAAAATTATAAGTACTCATGTAGCTATGTGCTATGCAATCTTGAGTGTTAGTATAAAATGATACCTTTAATTGTGAAAGAAATGCGAACTAAGGAAAGCAAAAGAAATCGCCTGATCGATACGTTCGAAAATAAGTTTGAATTGATAGTAATCACATTACGTAACCTGGATAATCAACTGGTGACCATGATTGAGATACACTCCCTATATATTGCGGGGCTATATAGATCAACTTTTAATGGCTGCTAGCAGACGGTGGATACGGTTTGGGCAAGATCTTCTTAATTAATAAAAAAACAATGCTGTCCCTATAACGTGTTGTGTAAATACTTTGCCATTCACACTGTATAATGCTTAAACCATAAATATTGTAAGTAAATTATTCACTAAACAAAACACATAAATTACCATAAAACAAATGAGAAACTGTCACATAAAGTACTAAAATGAAGTGAATTAGTATGATGTTATTTACACAACTCTTTACGCAACTGATTCTACTTGTTTCATATATTTTAACATTTCTGTTTTTGGCCTAAAGAAGAGCTTAAATATGAAATAAGTGATTTTAATTGGTGTATTTATTTTTTATCTATGGACAACGTTTTTTTTAAAAAAACGTAATCCCTGCTGTAGTTTATAACCTGTATCCCGGGGGCAGTTTACAAACATGTAATCCACGAACACGAATAACACCCAGAATCAGAGCAAGTGCCTCTGGTCTACACAAAGCCCGGCCCCGGAATCGAACCCGGGACCCTGTGATCCCAAGGCGGCATATCCAACCCCTAGACCAACGAGGATGTCAAAACTACATACTACTACATTTAATAAATTTAAACACATCGTCAATAGTGAGTAGTCATATTTTATACAACAATATAGTACAGGATCTAAACCCTGCAGTTGCACTGATGATAGCGATATTCACTGTGGTGTTAAAATTGAAACAAATTATTTTCTTGGAAATTAAACACTTTTTTAACGGATGTATCGCGTGTATATTACACTATTTAATTCCCATTTACAAAAATCAGTTAATATACTGGTCCCTCAGTGAGGGAACTTTCAGATATTAAGCTGAAAATAACAGATACTACACTTGTTCTTTTAATTTCAATGTGTAATAATCGCGAATACCTAAGAAATCATTAAATTATTTTCCTATTATCTATTCAGTGATTTCTAAATTTCTTAAATTTATTTCTGATAACACATTAAGGACATGCCACAACTGTTGCGTTTGCAAGTATGCCTTCAATTGGTCACTGTGAACACTACATTCTTAACGCGAACGAAGTATTAAACAAAATAAATCCATTTATCTTTTTTATTTCGACCTGAGCAACAATAAAAAGAAATTGGAAGAGAATAATCTATTTACAAATATGAATAAAATGAAATTTCATACTAAAATACATCTTTATTTATTGCTTCTTGGTATGAAGCAGACAATACACTCGGATTACATATTCGATGAACCCAATAATACGAGTATTCTAATACTGAACTGCAACCGCAAAATGTATTGCCGAATTCTATGCGAAATAAATTTTTAATAACCCGTCTAGACCAAACATTCACAGAAAGCGATCTCAGCTTCACAATTCAAAGGTTTCCACTCAACCCTATGAAAACGATCGACGTGATTATGGTAAGTTTCATCATCATCATTTTAGCTTATGCTTCGCTCAAGGATTTTCACCTAGGCCGGTCTTGACCCGCCCGCATCCATTGGATTCCGACGACCTTAACGAGGACGACGGTCCACCGTGTGGGAAGCGTATCAAATTTTCGCTTTCCGGTATGTGGTCGCTAATCGAGGACCGTTGGGCCTGTCGATCGCCAGTCTTGAGGCCTGTGCCTACTGCTACTTACTTTTGGCAATCTTGTGAGTCATATCGGTGACCCTGGTTAGCATGCTTATCTCGTCATTTCTGATAGGATCTCGCAAGAAAACTTTAAGCATAACCTCCGTTGCGGCCTTATAGTGAAACCCATCGCGAGCGACCAGGGCTATGGTAAGTTTACCATGTCAGAAATAATGTAAAGAAAGGAAAATGCGGGTAAATAATCTTGTTTACTTGTGACCATTTTTTTATTAAAGTAATTTACTTCTCTCTCCCCTTATCCCAATTTTTCACTTCCGCACCAGTCTAACCTGATTCGGCCACCACCAGTATTTTCACGGAGCGATGTTCTTCTGCGCGATCCATTTCGTGGGAGAACTGGTAATTATTTACTTAGACCTGCTCTCAGTTTTCATGCTAATGCCTACGTGTAAGAACTGCATGGCAGCCGGATCAGATCCAGACCTTGCGTAGCCGACATTCGATTGCGTTCCATACTTTTTATTATATACTAGTGGCCCGCCCCGGCTTCGCCCGTGCAAAGCGGGGGTAGGTTATACATATAAACCTTCCTCTTGAATCACTCTATCTATTAAAGAAAACCGCTTCAAAATCCGTTGCGTAGCTTAAAAGATTTAAGAATACATAGGGACGGACAGACGACAGCGACTTTGTTTTATACTATGTAGTGACTTTACAAGTTTTACAATTTCTACTATAATGTAACCATCACATTCTATCTAGAGGGTGTCGTAAGAGCCGACAAAATGAAATGACAAGGTTGAATGCTAGCCGCAAGAGATGGAAAAGATGATACGAAATCCTGTGCCATCCCGTCTGCGCAGTGTGTCACAGTAGGTTAATGCCCTCCATGTAGGTGGAGGAGGTCCGACTCAACAATGGGTCGTCTGTGGGGTTAGTAGTAAGATTTTGATGATTATTTACTAACATTGACACGTATAAGACGACTGTCGGGCCCTGTATCAGGGTTAAGAACGAAAATTCATTGAGAAGTGGTTCATTCAACTCCATTCATTCCCCTTGTATAGTTCAATCACATCAAACATAATAAAATAGTAAATAAAAATTGTAATGAACCAAACTTTAACTTGCAAATATTTGCCCGTCTGAAAACTAGAGATCTAATGAGAATGTTTGGCAGACTAACTTTCAATGCAGTCGACGCTGATACAACAAATTTTCATGTTTCTATTTTATTAGAAATTTATTGAGAAATGCGAATTTTAAGTTTCGTTATAAAAATTTGAACAGTGTAGTACTTTTTACGTCCATTTCATTTACCGACGTTTCATAATCTTTGTGACATAATTACATACACACATTGTATTTCATCATGGAATAAAAATCTAGAGAAGCTATATTATGATTAAAATCAAGAAATGTATGCGCCACGTGGATATAAGTTATCGAATAAATTCTATGAACCGTCACCAACCATTTGCATTCGATCCGAGAAATCAGTCAAATCGATAAGTACTAGATTAAAGTAAAATAGATAGATAAACTCTTTAATGTACACGAGAGCAAAAGATAGAACATAACATGCAACAATTTGTACAAGCGGCGGTCTTATCGTTGAATGCGATTTCTTACAGACAACCTGAAACTCAAACTCAAAATGAACTTTAATTACCTAGGTTTTAACACAAAACTCTTATAAATCGTCATATTTAAAGTTACCATTATCATCATCTTACGACCCCTGTCCCACGCTAACCTTGTTTTGTATATAACACAATAGTAACTTGCACATAGACATAATATAATAATATATTAAGCATTAAACATTTTGATAACAACCACTAGGTGGCTTAAAGACCTTTCCGCCCCTAGAGAAGTTATGATTTTTTTTTAATATTTTAAAAAATGTTCCCTTTTTATTAATATTAAGTTATAATATATATGAATAAAGAATATACAAACAGCATTAAACAATTGAAAGTATTCGACAGTTTACCACCAGTTTAGATAGCGACTATAGCTGAGAAGGACTGGCAAGCAACTCAGAGGGTTTATCATTTTTGTCTTGACTTTGCCGCCCTATTTAAGGTGAATGTTCCAGGGTAGCCCGCGAAATTCAAATTTTCTTACGATTTTTGCAATTTGCAGGTCAGTAATAGGTTGTATGATGATGAACATTTGATTCGCGGCTGTAAGACGTATGTAGTTATAGAATTATAATCATCGAACTCATCAATACAACCCTCCAAGCTCATAAAGGTGCAAGAATGACTTTGAGCTTGAAAAAGTTTTTCTTGCACCTTTATGAGCTTGGAGGAAAATTTGAATTTCGCGGGCTACCCTGGAACAACTGGAACCTTAATGGAGTTACAACGAATAATAAAATAGTTAGCTTAACATTTAGTTTTATTTATTAAATAAACTCCACAGATTTTAGTCCATCTCTCTAAACTCCTTAGTAACGCAATACTGACTTAAGTCTGTTGTCTTGTACCCATCAATCTGCTCGAATGGCGCGGTATTACAAAGTTAGGACCCTTGCCCGAAGCCCAAGAGGTCACTTCCTCTTATAGTTAATTATAATAATTGGCAAGAGGGTCTGGTACCACGTGTGCTGTATTGAATGGCCACTTTACGGACCCTTATGAACTGTCAAGACAATTTATAGAAAAGGTAAGTAAGCTTTGTTTAATACGCTTTGGCAAAGTAACCAGATTTACTGTGATTAAATCATGCTGGTTTCTGTATGGGAATGGGACGATGTTGGAGTTAAAACTACATACATAAAATGTTTATTTACAAATTTACATGTACCAAGTGATTTTTGAAATTGTTGTAAATATACGTTTTTAGATTTTCAACTGGTTGGCCGTTGAAAAGTCAAAATAAAAATAAAATATTATATTTCGGTAAC
This sequence comes from Clostera curtula, assembly GCA_905475355.2. Taxonomy (NCBI): domain Eukaryota; kingdom Metazoa; phylum Arthropoda; class Insecta; order Lepidoptera; family Notodontidae; genus Clostera; species Clostera curtula. Next base: position 13,532,565 of record FR997800.1, on the reverse strand, counting down.
ATAGTCTAGCCTATATGTGTAAGTAAACCGGAATTTAATTGAATCAAAAGATTTCTCTTATAAGATTAGGTACCGTTTTACACAGGGTGTGATAAAAACTCTACAGCCATCCGAAATGAGGGCAAAGAGGTAATCAAAAGTAGCAGTTCTATATTTAAATGCTTTTTCTATCTTGAAGTGCGAGCGAGATAACAATGTTTTTCTACTAGCTATCGTTTTTATTATTCTACAAGCTGTTTCCTGGGGTTTCTGTGCTTATTTCTCGACTTATGGTGCTTTCGACACCAGCTGATGGCCAACATTAAAAAGAAAGTTTCTTACATTTTCTAAAATTTTTGCAGAGAGCATCTCTATCACTAGCACTAGTACTTACCATCCTTGCATTATGGAAATAGGGTTTTTAATATACCCTGTATATTCAGTTTTACTACTGCCCATAGATGATCCACTGCTGAGTCGGACCTCCTCCAGTTACATGGAGGGTAATTAGCCTACTGTGCCAAGCTGGACAGACGGGTTGGCATAGGATTTTGTATCGACCTTATCATTTCCTTTTGTCGGTTCTTACGACACCCTCAGGATGTAATGGGCTGATGCTACTACGTATTCTAAATCCACACCATACGGATGATATTATACTTCAGGTCACTATAATTTTACAGAACTTCTATGTGTTATTTCACAACACACGATTCCCGGCTATTCGTATATTTCCATACCCTAATTAGCAATAGAGCTTGCAATAGAATCATAAACTAATTACCTGTTCTACATAGCAGAGACCCTTCATTTATGCCGCGTGTAACTTAATTACTCACTCTGACAGACAAGTACATATGACCAGCATATCAGGACCCTTTATAGAGTAGCAAGTTACCTCACACCACTCCCTGTAACAAAACATCATATCATCCCCGGAGGTCACGAAGAATGGTCGTTTTCTCACATATTCCTATTACACTGTATTTCAGAATGTAGATTAGCCATCGCCTCTTATAACAACAGAGAGGAAAGTCAATTACTTGCGAATAGTTGGAATATGTATGTTCAAGAGGTATTTTGCCGTTATTATAACTAATAAATTCGCGAAATTGCCAATATAATGGCGTCTTTGAAGCGAAATCGAATTTTCAAGGGCTCTAGTCGCGGGAAATTTGATAAGTTCTAGATGTATTGGTGGTATGAATTTGAATTTTATTCTAATGAGCTTGTATACCCGCGGTATAACAAAAAGTTTGTTGTCATGATTGAGGCAGATCGTGTACTATTTTTTGGCCTGACGTCATAATAAACACCTTATTGCCTTTGGACTACTGTTGAAGAAAAAAAAATCTATCTATGCCACCCACAATTTACGGATATAAGTTTTAATTTTATGTATCCGTTCAAATTAGTTTTTACTGCCTTGTTGGCCTAGAGGTTGGATATGCCGCCTTTGGATCACGGGGTTCCGGGATCGATTCCGGGACCGGGTCATAATAATACATAATATAGTAGAGAAACACTGATAAATTTAGAGGTTCATCATTGCACCCGTGCGAAGCTGTCGCGGGTCGCTAGTAATAAAATAAACACTATTTACTAAATGCGTAAACATGTATACATAGTACATAGACCAAAATAACATTTTTATTTTTATTTTTGTCTGTCCGTCTGTCTGTCTCTTTGTTCCGGCTAATCTCTGGAACGGCTGGACCGATTTCGATGGGACTTTTACTCATAGGGAGCTGATAATATAAGGAGTAACTTTTTTTAGACTAGCTTCGCCCCGCGGATAATTTCACACCCGTGCGAAGCCAAAATAAAAGTTTATATTTATTTGAAAATGGATTGGTGACACAAATATTATACTCCCCAAACAATATTCTAATCAAGTACTTTTTACAAATTCTCGTTGCATTTGAACATGAAAAAGAAAAACTTAAGTCGTCGATTCAAATAATTAATTTTCAACTTGAAAAAAACTTGCAATATGTTCGTTTTGCTGGAGAAGTTTTAATGGATACTCGTTTCGGTAGTAAATACAAGCAAGGGGTGGCCATAGACCGGTACGATAAAAAGGGGAGGTGGGGTCAAAACTCGCTCCGTCGATTTCACAAGCTTGAAGAACTAATTTAACTGCGTCTTCTAACTGCCACTTCAATGAATTCTAAGCAAGATATATTTTTAGTAAGTTTCAATCTTTTTGAATTCACAACTCCAACTTGATCCAGCTAAAATAGATTCGTGAAAGTTTTCGTCTCAAGACTTGTTGTCTATGGTTGATCTTAAATTACAAAGAGTTGTCTACGTTCAGAAGTTTTCTTGAGCTACAACAATTTTCAAAAGAACTCCTTGTTTTATTAAAGTTGCTGTTTCGTTTTACATAAAAGCGCTATTAGGCAAAACTTTAGTGTTACTTAGAGATATTGCTTATTTTTAATGCACTTTTCGATTTATGTAAAGTAAAGGATACATTTTTGATATGTGCGTGGAAACACTTAAAACCTGGAATTGATTGTCAATGAATACTGAAACATTATTAGCCTAAGGGCAAAAATCACTCAGATTTTTTTCTGGAAAGAAACGCTGCTGTATTTGAAATCCAATGATGCAGTTTTACTTTCAATCGATAATATGATCGAAATTCTCTGTGGTAAAATTAAAAGCTAGACAATCATCATAATTTTTTTGATATTTAATTTATTGAAATTTGAAAATAGAATCTATTATTAAAAAAAAACAGCTTTTAAGTTAAAATGTTCAAAATAGGTACTAAATAAACTCTAACATTTTATATACTATTCCATCCAGCGGGTGTTGTGCAACAAAAGGAAATGACAAGGCCGACAACCTGGTCACAAGAAAAGGAAAACTTTAAACGAAACCTTGTGCCAACCCTCTATGTTATGGGAAGAGGCCCGACTTAGCAGTGGGTCATTCGTGTGCTGAGTAATAGTAGTACTGCTACTAATCAGCCCATGAATAGTAGCATTAAAAAACCGGTAACAAAGAAATAGTACTTTACTGCATGTTGCCGAAGATTAACACAACATTCACAATATTACCCCCCACATCAGTAACACTCGTGCCGTGTCATCTGCACCTCATCAAAATATCACATTACAGAATCACAAATTCATTTCGAGGTCCAATTATCCGTGAGCGTTGATTCCCGGCTTGTTCCATTTCGTCCCGGCTCGTCCCCTGTGTAATGATCACGTGGTGATTTTGACAGTTGGCTCTGGCACGGCCGTTACCAGATTAAACGGTGTTTTCAAGAAGCCTAACAGAAATTACTTCCGAATGTTACATTACAGAATGCTTCTCGTTGATTGCTAGCACATAAGGTTTGATTGGTACCGTAAACGTGTGGGAGACCCTTAAAGATATGAATCGATTGTGTGAATAAGGACATGCATAAGGAAGGCGTGAATGTGAATACGTCCACACCGCACGCTGGGAAGTAAAAAAACCCAGCACGCTTGGTGGTAGGAGCTAATGGTCCGCCCGGCTAGCTGGTCCTCACATCTAAGTCCAGCGCCAATCATTTTACTGTGTATCGTCGTGTGTATGAGAGCCGGTACCTGACAGGGCATTTCCTTGAATTGCCTGCCCTAGACCTAGGATCACGCAAGCCTAGGGACAAAGGCATTCAAATCACTGATAAAAAAAAAGTAGAGATGACTACCGATAGAAATGTATGGAGACCACCTAGTGTAAGACAAAAGTTGAAAGATGATGATAGTTTTTAAACATGTCGGTTTATAACAGTTTTTTTAGCCTACATGTTTATTTACAATAGTTTTATTAATTATATTTTATTTATAATGTTATTAGACATGAATAAAATTATATTGAATTTGAGTTTGTTCTTAGTACCAGAGATGTTCTTGTAAACATCAGCTTTTTCTTTGAGTAATAGCACCAGCCTATTATTTCTAAGAGTGCTACAATAATGTATGGAAATTTACACGATTTGCTAACAGTTATGGTTTGGTAGACGAGTACACACTAAAACCGTTTTTTAAGGAATGCAAAATGTATCACCAGTGCCCGAAATTAATCCAAACAAATCAATCCAAAGTTTATAAAATATGTATATGTTTCTTTCCACACACAATATGTATATATTTCTTTCCACACACAATAATCAGTAAAAATGTCCAGTATTTTTTTTTCTGAATCATTTCATAATTGTAATAATAAATAGTGCCTCGAAATTCAAACGTATATATTGCTCCGTGAATGTTTCTATTTCTCGGACAAGAATTCGTTCAGTGAAACCAGAGCTTAAGGTCCATAAAGCGAAGTGGAAGATCCGAATGCAAATGTCAGTCATTAACATGCATTGCGCGAAGTCACCGTCTAATTAGGTGAACTACTTTGACAAGGACTGTAGATATCATTCTGTGAAATTGCCATGAAAATTTCCAAATATTATAGTCGGTTTCAACGTTACGACGTGTTTTGTATAATAGGGACATTCGGTTAAACCTTGTTTAGTAGCCTATCGTATCAATATACGAGAAAGGGTTATTATGGTAATATTTCGGTTGTAGCTATTCATTCACTTCCAGCTGGGTTTATAGAGAGCTGTTAGAACTCTAATTAGGTGAAAAAATACCGCAGGTGGAGGCGTGGCGGAGAATAAATAAATAAATATCCTTGGACATTTCACACAACGCCATCTCGTCCCAAGCTAAGCAACTTAATGCTTGTGTTAGGGTAACGAGATGGATGATAAACTACTTATATATATATATATATATATATATATATATTTGCAAATACATACATATTATAGATAGAAATGACACCCAGACTCCGAGCCAGTGCCTCTGGTTTAGATAAAGACACTTGCCCGACCCCGGAATCGAACCCGGGACCCGTTGATCCAAAGGCGGGACATCTAACCACTAGACCAACGAGGCAGTCAAATCAGAATATTAACTATTTTTGTAATAAACTGTAACTTGTTATATCCGTGTGGTGACGTATTTTTTTTTTTTTTTTTATGCTAAAATAGGCTTACGTTTGACCTCAATCTCGCTTGATGGAAGGCGAAGATGAGGCCTAAGATGGTACACGTTTGCCTAGAAGGTGTCTGTTCACTTTGGCCTTATAGAGGTCCAGATTATAACTATCCGGAAAGACAGACCTCGGCAGAGAGTTCCACTCCTTAGCTGTTCGCATAATGAATGAAGACGCAAACCGCTTCGTGCGTAATGGTGGGATGTCTACAACGTAAGGGTGAAACTGCGCGCCGTGCCTAGTCGTTCGGTGATGGAAATGGAAAGACTACATAGTGTCACCATCCTATTGTATCCTAAGGCTGTCGTAAGATCAGAGAAATGGAAATGACAAGACTGATAGCCCGGCCGTAAGAGAAGAAAAACTTGATACGAAACCCTGTGCCAACCCGTCTAACCAGCGTGGCTAATTACCTAATTACCGTCCATGTACCCCTTACATGGAGGCCTGACCAGCAGTGGGTCATTTATGGGGTGAGTAGTAGTTGTTGTTGTAATTGCAACTACAATGGATCATGTACGTGTAGCAGCGTGTGAAGTATTTACCGTAATTTTGTCGTAAGTTTTTGATACGAATGTAGTATGAAAGACAGGACTCGGAGCTTATTTCTTACTAATCAAACAAAAAAGGTCCAGTATTACAACAGTATGTCGTCCGCACGATAGCACTTTCACAATACTTAATATCTACACATTCTATTCTGACACAGCTCAAGGAACTAGGTAGGGAGGAGTGAATACGCCACAACCAGTGCTCCGCAATGCCTGCGATTCCCCACTATAATAACTGACCAGAATAAAACAGTACCTAAATCCTCCATTAAATTGTTGGACACCTAATCATGAATCGGAAATTTGATGAGAGCTGGGGAGATGTTCCCTAAAGCTTTTATTAACCTGTTTAAAAGATGATAAGTTATAAAGACTTGTAAATCACAAATACGAATGACACCCAGATCCAGAGAAATTGCCTCTAGTTCACCCGAAAAATCTTGCCCGCCTCTGGAATCTAAAGAAGGAACTGAATTGTAAGGCGGTTCATCTAAGCCAACAAGGCGATATTAAAGTTATGACCCAATCTAGTATTTTTTTTAAACGCATGACAAATTATCAAGGCAGAATTATGTTTATGTCTATCACTCAGCCACAGTAGCCCACAGGATTGCCAAATTTTAGCAGCAGTGGGCAAGCGCGCTGGACCGACGCCCGATGGGGCAGAAAAGTCATCGAGTGGCGACCGCGTTCCGGAAAGCGCAGTGCTGGTAGGCCTCACACACGATGGATGCGGGCGGCCCAGGACCGGCCTTTGTGGAAATCCTTGGGGGAGGCCTATGTCCAGCAGTGGACGTCTTTTGACTGAAATGATGATGATCAGCCAAAGTTCACAGCCATGTATGTTGCTGAATTTAAGCTGTTTAAACGCGTTATAGTAAGTTAAGGAATTTAAGCAACAGATGTCGCTAGCATAGAGCTATACCTAAATACTTTTATGTTAAGGTATAAGGGAAAGTGTAGTTTTGTCCATTGAGACTCAACCAAGTCTGTTGAAGCAGTAATCACATATACAACAGAATGTTGTGTCTTCAGTACCTGGGTAAAACCGCACCGAGTATTACCATTGAGGAACTTTGGACCACTCTTGTTCATAGGCCTCACCTATAGATCTTCACAATCCACGAAAGTTGCAGACTGCATCTACTTCTAGTGACATCAACAAAATAGTCCACCTTTAAATTTGATTTAAACTAAAAATAAAAGAACATGTTAAAAATGCGACCATAATTTCAAAGACTAGATAAATGTTATGAAAGTTTACAAAATAAACAAAGTTTCCATTTTTATAAGATGTCATACTGAAATGGGGGCTTAATAATATTCATGAAACTGCTAAAATACAGATACTTAACTTTTATATGCTGTTTATTCAAAATATTGGTATCTCCGCCGGGAGCACAAAACCGACATATCGCATAACGTGGCGTATTCTGGCTCGATCGCCATTTTAGATATCGTTTCGCCTTTTCAGCCCATAAATGACCCACTACTGAGTCGGGGCTTCTCCAAATTCATGGAGGGAATTAGCCTACTGTGCCACGCTGGCAGGACTGGTTGGCACATGTTTTGTATCAAGTTTTCTTTCTGTTTCGGATAGGTGATCTGCCTCTTGCGTTCTTTTAGTCGCCTCTTACGACACCCTCAATACGGTAAGGGTTGGTGACATTGTGTATTCTTAATCCGTCATCACACGGAAATTTTAGATATACACTTTTGGAATGCACCTAAAAGCAAGTATTTGCGTTCGATATTTTATAGAAGATGAATTTCAACAATTCAATTCTGTTTATTAAAGCTGTTCTTTTTGCAGATTTAGCATGGGTCCGAAACCCAAACGGAAATGCACATCGCATAGCACAGCGATAGCTGCAAAAAAACGTTCACAATAATCGAATCCTTTCTTAAATAAGAATTGTAACGAAATACAATAATCCTAATAATAAAATCATTGATATTTCCACCATACACTATCCGCTTTCACGGCGAAATTCTGGCATCATTTATATAGATATAAAAAATATATCTTATAATACAATGTGCAATAGAAGAAATAATGTAGCTCTTATATTCGCGAGGTTTTTCTGAGTATTTTTAAGTTTTTAATTACATAGGTATAACCTATAGGTCTTATTGTAAAATATGTGTACTCGTACAGTAGATTAAAAAAATACTGTAATGTGTGTATGTAATTGTAATAAAATAATATGTACGTAATAGGCGTGTGTTATTACTTAAATAAATAACTTAATTCCCTTGTCGAACAAAAATCTTGTTTTATATACCGTAAATTCATCAACACAGTAGTCTAAAGAATGTAGGAATTACTCACAGCTTAGAAGACCTCAAACGTCTCCGCTAGAATCACGTTCAGTGCACTCTTAAATGAACCACTACCTAGTACTTACACACACCATTAAGAACTGAACACTAACTAGCACGGACTAGAGAAGTGGGCTATTCGAGGAATAAACGAGAAAAAGTGAGTACTCTCCATGCTGGGCGATAAAAGGTTTTATACGGCACCGCACACGAGTAGTGTCGACGTGTTTTAACACAACTACCGCCTCAACTACTAAAATACATTGCCAAACTCTAAGTATCTACCTTGCAATAAAAATATCCTCAAAAACTACCACAACAAAAAAATACGATTGACTAATACTTAATGTTTCATGATCAGCAATGTCTAATTATAAAGCAACTTCAGTTCATTTATTTTTAAATATCGACACACCGAGAATAGTCCCCTAGGAATAAACAATATAGGAACTAGTCTAGAGTATTTCGATAGGAAGCGTCTTTACATCAAGTGCGAGACACGGGAAGCTTAATATCCCACGGGAAAGTAGTGCAATTTCAGTAACATCAAGTACCTATGAGACGAAAAATATTGTACCAAGGAGAACGAGTGCAGAATGTCGCACTTCATTTTGTTAAAGGTAGTGTTTTCTTTGCATATTTTAAAACTACCCGCACCTTTGCTTATTGGGCCTGGATATTTATTGAAATGTATCTTGCGGAACCCTAGCTTATTTAGCAATATTTTACCGTCACCTACCTATGTACCAACCCTGTTATGAGTCCATTTAGTTTTTTATTGCGCGGTGTCAAATGCGTCGTGGGTAAGTCCAATATGGGGTTTGTGTGCCTTTGGTCCGCCCATCAATAATATGAGTGGTGTTTCCAAACCCACTAAACATCCCCCGGTTCACCGTCCCGCGCCGCCTGCCTCGTGTGTCCAGAATGTGTCTCTGCGGGAGAAGAGTAAGCTTGACGTTGCTAGGCTGAGAAGTGGATTCCTTTAGATGCCAACATCATGCCCTGGTAGACGATTATTCCGTTACGATTAAAGGGCTTTTATACCTAGTACATGGGATTTGTTTGAAGAAAATCTATTAGTTTTTAGTTTATAAGTACCTAGTTTGAACTGGGTACATCCTGCAGCGCGGGGGCACTTAATAAGAATAAAGTGGCACCCAGACGCAGCGCGTCTGGTTTACACAAAGCCACTTGCCCGACCCTGGATTCAAACCGGGGGTCCTTGATCGAATAGCATATCTAACCCCTAAACCGACATGCTTGTTTTATGATGTGAGTTTACTTGTCAGTAAAAAGTAGTCACGTTGAAGAGGTGGCGGAAATGTTATTTTATCAATATGTACTATCCTTAAGACCAAACAAACCAAAAATATTCTTATACAATATCCAATATTCCCGCCTCTATTATAGAAATACCCTGCAGAAACTCCAGACACCACTTATAATAAGTTTACTGTAAACTGCGCAATAACAATTTAATGTTGCAATGGCTTAGATTAATGCGAGTGCCAAGCTTCTCTTTCATGTTACGAGCTTTCAGATTTAATATTATTTTATTTTATTCCAAGCTCTAGTAGATTGCTATGGGAATGGCTGTTAACAGAGCTCTCCATACAAGAGCACCAAGATAGATACTTAGAACACATAGATTTTTCACCCCATTCCGTCCTGCGGCAGGTGTAAGAGCAGGCCAAAGAAAATCGCTAGCTACAAGAAAAATACTTAATACAATGTAATATCCGGGGAGCTAGCTGGGTTATTTGGGACTCCGGAGCGCGGAAGAATGGAATTGGCATCCTGACCTATCCACTAAAACCAACGGGGCTACTCGGTTTCACTGCCCGATGGGGGAGCAAGCTCCGTGACTTATTCAAAACTCTTTTCCAGCCCGTCTGACCAGCGTGACATAGAAAAAACACGAGACTACCACCCCTGTTAAAAAAAACTTAGAGCTTGTAACAAATAACTTGAAGTGTATTTTCTAGACAGCTTCCTAAAATTCTGCATGTCATTAACGAGCGTCTCGTCTGACTATTTTGGAATTTCGCTAATGCTTGTAAAAGTTCACAAGTTAAAAAACTGTCTGTGAGTGTTTCTAACAAAGGGGAATCCATAAGAAAACAGTTCAATCTTGTAATCAGTACAATCTTGTACCATTTTATTTGCAGACCAATATTTGCACACAGATTGCGTGTGAGACACCCAGGCGTGTGAATCCGTGCTTATCTCGATAACCTTCTCGTCTGCCCAATTACTGCTACGCTCCCGTAAGTAGAAGCGTGATAATATAAATACAGAGTCCCTAAAAAACAAATACCTTATAGCCATAACGAAAAAACCGGTGGTAGTAGTACTGATATAGATACTCTCTGCAAATTCCCTGTGGGGATTCGTTTCCCCTGTGGGGACGGGACAGAATATAAAACTTCCCCACCGCACGCTGGGAAATAACGCGTGTTGTAAAAGTCAACAAAACTCAGCACGCTTGGTGGTAGGATCGAAATGTCCGCCCGGCTAGCTACCACCCTCACATCTAAGTCCGGCTAAGCTGGTGCCCGACAGGGCATTTCCTTGAACTGCCTGCTCCATCGAAGACCCTGGCGTTGCTTTCTATTACGCAAGCCTAGGGTCAAAGGCATTCAAGTCACTAATAAAAAAAACCCAAGAGACAGGTGAAAAAGCTTGTAGGATAATATTCACTATACCTAACTAGACAGCCCACTTCCGATGGAATACTCGTGAATGAAATCAGCTTCTGAATCACACGTGACGATATAAAATTATTTAAAGATGATGCTTAAAGAGTTTTTGATTTCAGGTATAAAATGGCAGTGCAATCCAGACGCTGGAACAACGAATACTAGTGTTTTATTAATGCTGTACTCTGGAGGTCTGTGTGGTGACGGATTAAGAATACACGGTGTCACCAGCCCATTCCATCCTAAGGGTGTAATAGCCGAAGAAGGAAATGTCAAGGCTGAAAAGGAAGTCGTAGCTTACCTGACTTTGTTTAGCAACGTCTATCACTGCTAAATGTTGGATGTCTATCATGTCTACTAACTATGTCTAGTATCTGACCTCTGACCTCTCCGTGTGGTGACGGATTTAGAATACATTGTGTCACCACCCCATTTCATCCTAAGGGTGTCGTAAGAGTCGACATTAGGATATGACAAGGCCGAAAACCTAGCCGCAAGAGAAGGAAAACCTGATACTAAACACTGTACCAACTCGTCTGGCCAGTGTTGCACAGTGAGCTAATTACCCTCCATGTAGTTGGAGGAGGCCCGAATCAGTAGTGGGTAATTTATGGGCTGATAAGTATCTGACCTCCTCCGTGCTTCAAAGGCATGTAAAGCCGTCGGTACCGGTTGCCATTCTATCGTCGATGGCACTCCTTACACGTGGTCAGTAGCGTGAAAACTTACAGCTGGTTTAACCATATAATAAGCGATGGTCCCACTAGATAGGCGGAAGGGAGACGGCAATTGTCCATGTGGTGACGGATTTAGAATACACAATGTCACCAGCCCATGCCATCTTTAGGGTGTCGTGAGAGGCGACTAAAAGAAAGCACGAAGTAGATCACCTAGCGCCTTTTTTTTGGTTTGCAGGAAAATATGTTGACCGCACATCCCGCGTCCGGGGAGACTACGGTGTAGTGTGGGGCCCTCACCCACTAAAATAACCCGCCGTGCGCCGACACCCGCCCACACCCGGCGGACCACGGTTACCACGTACAGATCATTCGCCCCAAGAGAAGGAAAACTTGATACAAACCCTGTTCCAACCCGTCTTGCCAGCGTGGCACAGTAGGCTAATTTCCCTCCATGAATTTGGAGGAGGCCCGACCCAGTAGTGGATCATTTATGGGCTGAAACGACGAGACGGCAATCGCTCCATGTAAATGCCAGTAACGATGCCAACCCTAATGAAATTGAGAAAAAGGAGGTAGATAATTATATAGCTTTTCAAAATAAAGTATGTAAAACCTCGACAGCCAATTGTGCAAAACCTTTATGCTTTCAGAACCTTCGTCAGAAACCGTTATATTATCAAAACGTGCATTGTTTAAGCCAGTATCTGTTTCCAGTGGCTCGAGTGTTTTCGACGCCATAATGCCCGCCTCTCCTCATTAGAGGTGCACCAAATGAACCGTTATATCGATAAGAAGTATCGAAAATATTTTTTTTATCGGAAGCAATTAAAGTGATTTATTGTGAATAATATTTTTGAATTTCAGATTATAAAAGAGTTTGAGCTGAATGAAAGAACTCAAATCGTGACCAACCGCACCGACAGAGCCACGGGAACTAATAAGTTAGACAAACATTTCACTGCAAAAGAAGGATTAATATCTGGTTGCCCATTGCCTTGCCATAATAGCGCGTATGAAATCTTATTCGGTTAATCTTAATCGGAGTGTATTAAAAGAACCGAGAAACAATTACAAATGGCAGAAAATGATCTCTTCACGGTTATGATCGTTTTATTTTATTTTATTCCCAACGTTTCAGACACTTCGCAGTGTCCGTGGTCGCGGGGCGACTGAAACGTTGGTAATAAAATAAAATAAAACGATCATAACCGTGAAAAGATCATTTCCTGCAATGTGTAAAGATCGTGAAAACCTAAGACATCATTAAATTACAAATGGCTTAATTCAAGAATCAAGAATTCGGTAACCAATAGGGTTTAGGAGCAAAATAGTATTTTAGCATATTTATACACTTTCGTAGTGTAACTCGTACTCAAACCGTATATTACTTACAGCTGAATTGGGCCTCCTTCCACCACATGGTGGTAAGCCTAATGTGCGACGCTAGCCAGGACACGTGGTAAACAAAATGGGTTGCATTTCAAGTTTTCTTTACCTTGCGGCTAGGATTTCGGCCTTGTTATTTCGTTTTGTCCGCTCTTACGACACCTACAAGGTATGGTATATATGTTCTAAGTCCAACACCACGTATATATATTTATATACGCGTATCGATATTCATTCATAACGCCGTATCACCTCTAATCGCAAATAAAAGAGCATTTCATGGTACTTTGAAAGGGTAGCTCACAAAAGCCCTTTTTATAATACTTTCGGCAGGCATATGGAGTATAATCATGCTTCTCCCGCTGTTCTTAATAATACGAGTACCTGTACGCTGAGTAATTATTTTGAGAGTTTTGTTTGTGAATTAAACCCTTACTACTAATTCAACTGACAGATGATTAAATTTTACAATACGAATAAAAAGTTTTATGCGTGTCTAGAAAACAATATATGAGTTTGTGTTCTAAAGTGATTGTGCCACAGAAGAAACAAGAGCATGTTTCATGTGGTGAATGATTTAGAATACATAGTATCACCACCCTTTTCCATACCGAGGATGTCGTAGGAGCCGTCAAATGGAAATAAATATAAATAAATATCCTTGGACATTTCACACAACGCCATCTCGTCCCAAGCTAAGCAACTTAATGCTTGTGTTATGGTAACGAGATGGATGATAAACTACTTAAATACATTTTTTTTTGTAAATACATACATATTGTAGATAGAAATGACACCCAGACTCCGAGCCAGTGCCTCTGGTTTAGACAAAGACACTTGCCCGACCCCGGAATCGAACCCGGGACCCGTTGATCCAAAGGCGGCACATCTAACCACTAGACTAACGAGGCAGTCAATGACAAAGCCCTAGCCGCAAGCAAGAGAAGGGAAACTAGTTACGAAACCCGTCTGGCCAGCAAAATAAGCTTATTAACCTCCGTTTATTTGGAGGAGGCCCGACTCAGCAGTGGGTCATTTATGTGCTGAGTAATATACATAGAGTATATACAAGGGCTGGCCACATTTACACACTGTCTTGCAGCCATTATACCTGGCTTGCAGTAAGCCTATTCTGGGGTGACCTCAAACAATCTTCTTGATATATTTGATACGTTTGATTGTAACGTAAAGTAAAAGTACTAAGCAACAAAAAAAATGCGCATAGTTAGCATACTATTTTCAAATAAGAACCCGCCCTGACTAAGCTCGGGTCTCTCTACTAAAAAAACCTGAAGATTTCTCCGGAATATTCAATATCTACTCCTATGTAACCCATAGATGACCTACTATTGAGTCGTGCCAGGGCTTGTATCATGCACACAGGGTTTGTATCATGTTTTCCTTCTCTTTCGGCTAGGTGATCTGCCTCTTTCGTTTTCTTCTTCGTCTTATGCGACGATGCGATGCTCTCTTTTAGCACCCTCAAGACGGTATGGGTTGGTGACATTGTGTCACCAGTGTTGTATAAATATATACTGAGTGCGCGGGATTCTTTTATCAAATGTAGGTAAGCAAAATGGTTTCTCAACATGTGTAGACAAGTTGATAAAATCTAATTTCCACTATCATGTGGCCTCCTATAACTTTAATAACACATGAATGTATCTTAATAGTTACAGTTTCGTAATAATCTTTAGAATGCAAACTTCTCAACCCTTTGAAAGTTCCATCATACCAATCAGAGAGGTTTATGATATTACAGCAGAATTTACATCGTAAACACTAACTGCTATCAAAATTCCCCAATAGTTTCTCTTAGAGGATTACCTTTTGTAAACTAAAATGGGTCGCAATCATCATCTTGTGGACTAGGATTACATGGGCATAGGATTACGACATCAGGGTCGTCACCGTTCAACTATAAACAATATAATAGAAGACTATTCTTCTATAATATAAATAGCGGGTCACGGCACACCAGTTTAACGAAAAGCCACCTTCTAGGAATGCACTTCTAGAAAACAATACCATAATAATATAGTACCAGAAACTACAATTTTCCCAAGACTTGCATCAAATATCTTTAACTGCTGGTGTGCTCAATATTGCTAGTGTGCATTTATGTGCAGATATATAACCCAAAAATGGAATTGAAATATACGACAAAGGCATATTTCGAAGGTTATTAAAAGATAGTAGATAACTAATACTACTAATTATTATTTTACATGTATATTTCTTTATTATCTCATTGTTACATATATTTTTACAAAAATAAAACAAATTCATAAAAATATATATAAAAATAGGATGTCACCCGCCGAAGACGAAGTCAATGACCCAAGCCAACGGTGGTTAGGGGTCAGCAGAGAGGAATCTTCTTACAATACGCGCAGTCTCTAGAAGGACGGCTTTCTGGGCCAAGTGCTTAACCCAACAACTAAGCGAGAGCTTTTCAAGATAGCGATTAAAGCTCTTCGCTATCAAACCGTTTACCGACACAACAATCGGCACAATGATAGTAGAATCAACACCCCACATTGAAGTAATCTCATGAGCCAAGTCAAGGTATTTGCTCAGTTTTTCAGTTTCGGCCTTTATGAGATTATCATCATGTGGAATGGTGATATCCACTATCATTGCTTTGCGCACCGACCGATCTATTAGTACTAAGTCAGGCCTATTAGCTACAATAGTCCTGTCAGTAATAATAGATCGATCCCAGTATAATGTGATAAGACCATTATCCAAAACTGGTGCAGGCTGATACTGGTAATACGGAATTTCACTATCAATAAGGCCATATTTCAGAGCAAGTTGCTGGTGAATTATTTTGGCAACTTGGTTATGCCTGTGCAAATACTCACCATTGGCTAGACGAGAACAACCGGAGACAATGTGTCTAATAGATTCACCGGGGCAACGACAAGCCCGACAGATGTCAACGGTGCCATCTTTTATAATATGTCTCCGGTAGTTGTTCGTCATAACCACTTCGTCCATGATTGCACAGACAAAACCTTCTGTTTCAGCAAAGAGATTTCCGAAACTAAGCCAAGAAATTGATGCCTGTTGATCGACATCAGGACCTGCAAAAGCGCGATAAAAGCGACCATGTAATTCCTTGCTCTGCCATACAGCTATACGGTCTGGAGTGGTTAATACCTTTAGCCTGCGCCAGTTTTGTTTTGCCATTGATAAAGGTGTGAATCCATTATCGACACTGACAACATCCCGATGTAAATTGTCATCGATACGAACAAAATAGTCTCTGAGATTGCATACTTCACGATTATGAAGAGATTTGGCGTTAAGATAGCCACGACCACCACATTTCCGCGGAATATACAATCTCATGACTGATGAGCGCGGATGGTGCATTCGGAATGATGTCATTAGTCGACGGACTTTCCGGTCTAATTTGTCCAGTTCAGTCTGAGTCCACTTGAGTATGCCGAATGAGTATGAAAGTGCAGGAATAGCCCAACTGTTGAAAGCACGGGCTTTGTTGCCGCCCGACAAAAGACTTTTAAAAACTTTTTTTACGCGACCCAAGAATCGTGCCGTCAACAATTGTTTCATGTCCTTATCAGCAATGCAAAGACCCTGTGACATGCCCAAGTACTTATAATTTTCGGATTCGGAGAGAGAGTGTAGAAAGACAGATTCAGAAATGTCTACACCGGATGAGTTTACAATTTGACCTCTTTGTACACGGATGACAGCACATTTGTCAAAGCCAAACTCCATTCTGATATCATTACTAAAATTATGCGTAATTTTAAGTAATGTTACCAAATCGGATTCGTTTGGCGCATACAATTTTACGTCATCCATGTACAAAAGGTGAGATACGATCTCACCATTCCTTCTCAGGCGATAGCCTAACATTGAATCCTTAAGTAAAGTACTTAAGGGATTCAATGCTAGACAAAACCAAAGCGGACTCAGACTATCACCTTGAAAAATGCCACGCTTTATCTGTATTAAGTCCGGAGAGTCAGAAAAATCCATCCCATCCATATGACAAAGACGAGTGGCCCAGCTGCTCATACATGAATGTAGAAATGAGCAAAGATTTGGATGTAATTTGTACAAAGTGCATACTCTCAAGAGCCATGAGTGTGGCACTGAGTCGTAGGCCTTTTTATAATCGACCCAAGCCATGGATATATTTTTTCTGACCCTACGAACCTGCTGGCAAATGGTCATATCAATGAGGAGAAGTTCTTTCGTACCTCGGGACCTTGGTTTGCATCCATTTTGAACAGAGGCCAAAATATTGTTATTCGAAACATGTCTCATAATTTTGAATTTTAAAATGGATGTTAATAATTTGTATAATGTTGGTAAACAAGTAATAGGCCGATAGTTGTTTGGTTCCGAGGTACTACCGGACTTAAAAAGAAGATATGTGACGCCCGTGGTCATAAAAGCAGGTAATGATCCCAAATCCAGTATATTTTGAAATTGTGTCGCAAGAACTGAATGCAAACAATTAAACTTCTTAAGCCAAAAATTTTGTAATCCATCTGGCCCGGGAGCCTTCCAATTCGGAGCCCCATGAATAGCAGACGATACATCTTCATCACAAATAACTACCGGGTCCATTTCAGAAATAGATTCACATGAGCGTTGTACAGAATTAAACCAGAGGCCCTCGGAATGTGTAGCAGGTACAGACCATATGTTTTGCCAGAAAGATGAAACCAAATCACGAGATGGACGACTACTACCAGAAAATTGTTGTTCAGGACATTCCCAGCTTCTATATATCCTCTTTTGATCACTTTGAAAGAGGCGATTCTGATTAAACCTATCTGACCGCTCTAATACGTTTTGCCCACGCATACATCTTTTGTTTGAAAAAGTCAATACGTTCAGTAATCCATGCTTGGTAATCGTGCCTGGATATACCGGTCCCTGCAAAAGCTTGGACTACGTAGCGCATAATTCTTGGGCGGGAATTGCCCATTCGGAATGCATATAGTTTGGCAATCGTAGTCCTAGCTGAATCAATCTTTTTCTGTATTCGACATTGCCACAATGGAATAGTATTTGTGCGGCGGTTCGAAGAGTGAAAATTTAAAAATCTAGCGCCACCCACTCTACAAGCGGCAATGGCTCCACAATATAAAAGCGAGTGTGTTTCTGACAAGGTTGAGCAAGTATGAATATATGATTTCAATATATTGTTTAAAACTCCTACTAAAACTATGTTCTGTGTATGAGTAGGCAATCGTGGTAAACGCGTGCGAGCCGATATAGGAATGTCGCGAAATTCTAGAATCGCGTCTTCCAAAGCGCTCCTCAATTTTTCACTAAACTGGTTGGTGACAGATACCTCATCAATATGAGTTGACTCCGCTGGTTCCTGTGTAATGCTCCCCACCGAAGCTGTTACAGCCTGCGACATAACGGAGCGTTGGTTCACCGCCGGAAGAGCCGACAGTGATTCTAGGCGCAGCCGATCCAAAACGGGTGGTTCAAGTAAATTTAAACGTTGAATAGCCCTTACTTGGTCGGAAAGTCTTTGTGCGGTAATCGTAGTTGTTGGATTAAGCTCCTGAAACAGAGAAAGCATACGAGACCTATATGCTGTAAGAACGGTTCCTCCCTGTGTAGCCCCATAGTAGGCCCGCATGACGCTCTCATTTAATTGTAACGTCCACCTCATGCGGCGCACTACACCACCGGTAGCGGGGGTCATTGACGGTACCGAGGTATCCGAAGACCCTAAGCTTGCCGGCAGCGGAGGAAGCCTTCTCCGCGTAGATCTTCGTAACGGAGATGGCTCTGGGGGGCTAGTGACGACGTCAGAACTTCCTTCGGAATTGGGCGTGAAGTACGCCTCTTCTGATGATGACGAAAGTGATGACGACGACGTGCCTTGTGTTGGTCGTGCGCTTGAAGTCCCAATGGCAACATGTTGACGGCACTGTCGTAGTGGATTTCTTCTTGTTGGTAGCATCATAAACACAATATTTTCACACAATATTTTTGTATATTCGGTGGATCAGTAGTTTTACTGTAAGGTTTCGTTATAAAATCCATTGTAAATCAAAAATAAACAATTAAATAAAATATTTTCCAAAATGACAGTCATGACATATCAACTGTTATTATTATTATTATTAATTAATAATAATTATTATTATTATATTATATAATCACGCCTCTTTCCCTTAGGGGTAGGCAGAGACCACTTCTTTCCACTTGCTACGATCCTTACATACTTGTTTCGCTTCGTCCACTTTCATTATTCCCTTCATACATGCTCTTTGGTTTAGGGTACTCTTGACCTGGCCTTTTTTCAAGACGTCCCTGATTTGGTCTTGAAACGTCCGCCTAGGCCTTCCCCTTCCAACACTTTCATTCACACTCGCCTTACACACACTTTTTTCACACTTACACTTTTTTCGTCAATCGTTCTTCATTCATTCTCTCGACATGGCCAAACCATCTCAGCATACCTTTCTCAATTTTTGTCACGACATCGTATACTACAGGCATATATGGAAGGTTATAGTAGTAACTAATAACCTTCCATACATGCCTTTGTCGTATATTTCAATTCCATCAGGATAATTGTAGGTATAATTGTTTTTTTTTAAACCTGTATTTCAATAATTCGACAAGAAGTGACAGCCCTAGGATCTAACTATGTCTTACTTATGCAATAGCCATCTCGCTCGAGGCGGAATTTCCCCTTTGGTCCTGTCCAAATATTCCATATAATCATTCGGTTTTAATTATTATTGGTAGTGGCCAAGTTTTGTTTGATGTATTGATTAAACCCGTGTTTGTTGGCAAGTGCCATTCGATGTGGTGGCCATGTCAATAAAGGTCTCCTCTTGAGTGTTTGTGTTGGAGTAGATATTTGCTGGTGGGGCTTAAACATGTATTAGAACGGTTGATGGTGTTATGACATGTATACAGTGGGGAAGGCGCAAGATAAACTGGCCGTTTTATTGATGTGAAGTCTGTAATACGGTAGAGGGAAATTTTATTCAGTGCTGGGCTGACTCCGATGTACAATTTGTACCTAAATAGACTAGTGGCCCGTCCCAGCTTCGCACGAGTGGACATTAATTTTTATTTTTTTCTTGCAATTTAAATAGCCTATATTAATCAGTGATTATCACTAGCATTCAAATGGCGAAATAATATTAAAAATCGGTCCATAACTTAATTAATTATAAACATACTTACATATTAATCTTTCCTCTTTATAATATTAGTACTTATAGATGAATCAAAATTAATTCAATAAGTGGTCGGATTATTTGAACTGTCATAGGGTAATTAACAATTCTGAAGGATAGATCACGTTAGGTAGTATAAAGGCTTAAAAAAGAAGCAATTTCTCAATGCATTATTTTATTGTTATTAATTTATTGATAAATTTTCGCTTTATTGTTTTTGAAGTTGATTTTTTGTTAAAATGTTTTTACTAACTAGGTTTTCTTTGTAGTAACCTTATTGGAGCATTTTTGCAAACGAAATTTTCGTCCCGTTATTACACTTTAGATTTCTTAGAATTTAAGTATAAAAAAAATCATCTTGGGAATAATACTTCCTCTTGGATCCAGCAGTAAATCTTAACCAATCAGTGTTGCATTCTTTCCAAATAGAAACCGCGCCAAATATTTAGGAACATTTAAACTACTATACACACGTATTAAACAAAACAAAAAGCTCGCACAAAGAAGAAGCGTGCTTTTAGCAATTTATTCTAATAATAACAATTTAGCAGTAAACACGAGCAATTTTTAATAATTACTTTACCGGTATGAACAAGGTCTATCAGTGCGCGTGCTATTAAGGGTATCTAGAGGATTGGTTCAAAGCCAGCAGGGCAAATAACGTTATGCTCTGAACGCAAGGTAATGAGAGTTCATTGGATTACGGTCCGTTTTCATAAGCCCTAATAATAATAACCCAAAAATGCACGTGGACCGTGTATTAAATAACTGACTCAATAATATCTAATTTGGTGAGCCTAGATCAAGAGGGAGCAGTTTTATTAGAAAGGTTATTTGGTCAACTAAAATTATATATAATGGGATTGTAGATACGTTATATCTCATTAAATACATTTATGTTTGTTAAAGAATACTAAGTAACTATGTATGCAAATTGTAGTTTCTAAAAAAATCTAAGTAATTTAATAATAATGTAGCTTATTTTTTTTTTAATAGAAACATGTTTCTTAAGAATAAAGTAAATAATTATTTTAAGCTGGGTACTCACCGGTGTTACGGGTCGTAATGTAACGTGTTACACAGCGAACATTCGTGCAGTCAGTGCGTCGTTGGTCTCTGGTTTCCCCGTAATACGTGTACTAAACTATTTTTCTTCATAAAATAAAAAGGTCAGTCGGAGGACTACAATTCCTACTAAGCCAAATTTGATTAATAAGTGACGTATGCAATAAAGACTTTTGTTATGTTGCATAATTCAATGCACTTAATAATATTAAGATTCGTAGCATTGCCTCTTTGCCTATGCTTTTGGAGAACAGACCCGCGCGAATTCCTGCCTGAGGGTTGGAAAGGGAGTTATTTGAGGATACAGGCTGCGGTTCTATGTTTATGGCTATTCTCATTAAGTTGAACGTTTACTGGAGTTTTTCGGTATTTATTTTTGTATAAAATACTTGGGGGCTTAGAGGAATTGTGCAAATACCTGGTTGTACTTTTCTACCGTTAAACGTTTAACCACAAGTTTATGTTACCGCTGTGCAATTAGAAATATTTCCGTGAACGATTACTTTCGTTTTTTTTAATTAAATCCTAATTTCATGGCAGCTTCACTGTATACTCAGACTTCGAAATATAATCATATGTTTAGTGCGTAAAGATTTTAAACAAAGTGTTTTTACTCATTCATTTTATGTCAAAATGGCTAATCAACACTAGCAATTTGGTATATGCTTATTTTCTAGTAACTAGTAATTTTAATGAAGACTTATAATTTCGAAATATTTATAATTAATCGAATATAGAATACTAAGCACCCCATTCCACCCTAAGGGAGTCGTAAGACTTGACAAAAAGAAATGCTAGCCCAAAGAAACTAGCCCCAAGAGAAAACTTGATACGAAACCTTGTGCCAACCCGCCAGCGAAGAACAGTAGGATAATTAGCCTACTCTGTGGTGTGGCCTGTCTCAACAGCGGATAATTTATGGGCTCAGTACTAGTAGTAGTAGTATAATTATAAATAAGATATTCAATATGAAATAGTATTTTCATCAACGACGATAGGATTTTAAAAATAATATTGAAAGAAGAAATAGAATAAATGAACCATGTTAAGGTGGGATTACAATCTAAAGAAGACGGTTTTGAAGGCGGCGAATTGTAATTTATTTATACAATAATAGTGCACAACTCTAAATGTCGCTCAGACATGCGCCGGATGGTCTTTTCGAATTCATGCTAGTGGTGAGACAAGTTTGGTTTTTTTAATATTATGTAATGCTCAATATTAAAAAAAAAAACATATTATTCCGTATGGGTAGGGACGGCTGTAGAATACATATTCTCGTTACCCAATTTCATCCTGAGGTTGTCGTAACACCGACAGCCGGGCTCCCACACATGAACACGATACGACGTCGCGTCGTATCACGATGCGATGTCGTTTCACGATGCGACGTCGGGTCGTGGAAATCTACGACAATCGTACATAGTATATTTGGTACAAAATTCACAACAGTAGGTATCGTGTGTATGTGTGCAACAGTATCGTGTTTATGTGTGGGAGCCCGTAGGAAAACTTAATACGAAACCTTATGCCAAGGCGTCCGGGCAGCGTGGCACAGTAGACTTACCCCCCAACGTAGTTGGAGCAACCACGACTCAGCAGTGGGTCATTTATGGGCTGAGAAGTAGATGTACGTAGGGTGTAAGGGGCCCCCACAACATCTTTGGGGCTCAAGTCAACCTCGCCTGCAAGTCGGCCCACCCTGCTGAATAACGGACGAGGCTCTGACGACGGCTGTCCTTTTGGGGTTGGGGGGTCTGACGGCAGTCGCCCTCGTAAAAGCCAAATTTGCCAAATCACAATGGAAGGAGTACGAGATCGGCTTATCTTGCTGAAAACCGTGCGAAGTGGAGAAGAAAAAGCCGGAAAGCTGACCCCGGGCGCCGAAGCCAGAGTTTGGGCTGCAACCGGGATACAAGGCTAAGATGATGATGATGATGAAGTAGATGTACGTAGTAGAGTATTCTGTCACTTACTTTTACGATGGTGTACTGAAGAAATCGTTATAAATTCAAAATTGAGTGAAAATTAATCTAAAAAAATCACCATATTTTTATTCTATTATTGCTTATTTTTGTATGATAAGTTGCTGCTGGACATAGGCCTCCCCCAAGGATCTCCACAAAGGCCGGTCCTGGGCCGCCCGCATCCATTGCTTTCCAGCGACATGTTATGTTACCGTTATGTTATTTTGTTTACTACTTTACATTTTAGTGTGTATGTATGTCAAATAAACTAATTTTCTTTCTTTCTATTTATAGTAAAACAAAGAGAAGGCTACACCACTAGCAAGCTCAGGTGTCGCATCGGGACAATTTCAAGTCACTCGGCGGGACGTCGCAAATGCAGTAATAATGCACCACACTCCATTTGCACTTGCAGCAATTTGTTTTAGATTTCAAGTACATTTCACAAGCATCTCGCTATCTTTTTCACTTCGCCGGGTGCACTTTAAAAGCGATTTGGATGGTTCGAAATAACAAACACTGTATACAATCATCACTACATAATATAAAACAAAGTCGCTGTCGTCTGTCCGTCCCTGTGTATGCTTAAATCTTTAAAACTGCGCAACGAATTTTGAAGCGGTTTCTTCTAATAAATAGAGTGATTCAATTATTAGAGTGAACCATGTAAAATAACTAAAAATAACACTTTTACACGAGATAAATCCGTTAAAAAGTGTTTAATGTTGTACTAATATTATTAATGCGAAAGTAACTCTGTCTTTCTGTTGCGGTTTCACACCAAAACTATTAAATCTACAGCCTGACAAAGGATATAGGCTACTTATTAATGCGTAAATTTGATTGTAGGAAGTTGAAAGGGGGGGGGGGGGTGAAAATGCTAAAATCGCGGGCACAGCTAGTGTAATACTAGTGAAAGCCTAAAACATCAAAACAAAAGTAACAGAAACATCATCGACCAAACAGAACATTAACAGAAAAAGATATTCAACGGCACGTCGTTGCTTTATATCTTTTGTTTCCGTTTGTAAAATTCTCCCCATAACATTATGTTGATGGCGGCAATAACGTTTGAAATATTTACAAATATCCCGACAAACGAGCCGGCTGTGATAAATCGGCAATGCCGGATTGACCGTGCCTGAATAAAGATTACCTAACCAAGACTATTTTTCATTTGAAAGCCATTTGTTGTAGAGCTATTGAGTTTAGTTGTTGTGTCTAGTGGAAGGTTCTAGACAATTAGGAGTAATGGTACGTGTGATTGAGAATTCGGTCCATGGTAACGAATTAAGAATACAGTCATCATTATCCCCATCGCGGCTCTGAAGTTCTGATAATTATTATTTTTATAACACGAACTTTTATAACCTCTGCATTATTATATCGAGGGGGCTGATTACATACCATACTTGTAATTTGTAATTCACAAACACAAATAAATAAATATTAGATTCGTGTCATCATCATCATTTCAGCCAAAAGACGTCCACTGCTGGACATAGGCCTCCCCCAAGGATCTCCACAAAGGCCGGTACTGGGCCGCCCGCATCCACTGCTTTCCGGCGACCTTAACTAGGTCGTCGGTCCACTATGTGAGAGGCCTACCAGCACTGCGACTTCCGGAACGCGGTCGCCATTCGAGGACGTTTCTGCCCGGTCCGTTGCGTCGGTCCTGCACGCTATGTGCCCTGCCCACTGCCACTTAAGTTTGGCAATCCTGTGGGCTATGTCGGTGACCCTGGTTTTCCTGCGTATCTCCTCATTTCTGATTCGATCTCGCAGGGAAAGAGCATAGCCCTCTCCATTGCCCTTTGGGTGACTTTGAGCCTTCTGATGGACATACACTATATTCTAATCAATTTTTTTAACTCTAACTGTAACTCTTGTAACTGGTTAAAAAAAATAAAAGTATGAATTTAACATTCACCACCGGTTCAGATTGCAGCTCTACAAAGAAGAGCTGGAAAGAACTTTTAGTCACAAAGCAGGGATTAGACAGATTTGTGAGAAGACACTGATATGGTATGAAACTGATATTATGATTACTACTAGATGACCCGGCGAACTTTGTTTCGCCCTAATTAAAGGCAATAAATGAGCAGATTTTTTATTTTATTAACTTCAAATTGTTATCAGGATAAATATAAATAAAAAATCTATAATTTTAATTATACTTTATTGGCCATCTATTTTAGTAACTGCACTTTTCAGTGAATCACCTTGTGACAGACGACATTTTTCGGTTTATTATCAGGCGCATGAACTAATAACGCAGATGGTCTTCTGACCCGGAACATGCCACATATAATTGATCTCAGGAAATACATGAATTTTCTAGATTTAGGCCACAAACTTTCCAGGATTGGCCATGTGATTTATTAATGGTCATGGCGAATGCACGACGGATCGGAAATCATTAAAACTAAAACGGTATATCAGTTGATATCGTCGGGATCCTCGGATGAGAACTTCCTCACCTTCCAACTTTACTTTGAGTATATTCCATTGTTCATCAATTCACTTACCACCAAAAGCGTTCCGTTGCACAGGTTTGGTGGTTTTGGTTTATATTTGGAAGCAAACTTAGTACGTAGCCAACCTTTAGTCGTAAATTGTGCGGTGGTAAGCCAGGCACATCCAAGGAGTCTTTTTTTACACAGTCAATATATTTGAATTATTGCAAGTGTACCAATAATTTCATCCTGAATTATGTTTTAATTTAATTTTTTAATTTATTCTTAGCCGCCAAAATTGCTCACTCAGTCAACCATTCATTATTTTTGTGTTTGTGAGTTCGTCCTTCGATGAACAGAAATTCTGAGAAAATAAAATCAATCCACATATTTCGATGATTTGAGGCAAGCGCTTATTTCGGCGGCAGCAGTCGATCTTGGAATTAGTGGCAGTGTTTGGCAAAAAATAGCCAGACAGTAAAATCATTGCGCCTCCAAAACATCTCGAGTCATCGCGTAGGTGTTTGGTCGGATCGGATAAGTGCTTCCAATGCACGTGTATGCGCTATTGTACATTCGTCCCAGATGACGATTTTCCATTTTGATAAAACTTTAGCCGCTGAGGAGTGTTTTGTAATATTACATGACATCTATTGGTCCAATGCCTGCCATCGTATCGAAACGTTGCTAGATCCAAATTATGTAGTATCTACTTTATAAATTCTTGTGCCTTGAAAATTATCTATTTGTTGATCTCTTAAATTTGCTCGACGATTTTGCATTCCCAACCGATCCGTTTCACGGGCTGCCTCGATTTGCTCTTGTGATTGAGAAGCACGGATTCAAGCCATACTAATGCGGCGATCTTCACGTGCATTATTTAGTTCTTCTTCAATGTTCGGCACAATAAGCTAATATTTACTCGAAATAAATACATCAATCGGTCAACTTCAAAATTTCTAATTGTCAAATTTGTCAAACTATAGACAACATAACGTTTAGCTGTCAGTGACGTTTTGTTATTCCAGCAATTGCATTTTGTTATACGATGTTTTATATCACGGAACGGGATTACACACATTTACACTTTCACGTTTATAATATTAAGTATGATTTTATGAATTGTCCAACGTCTTTATATATAAAAGAAAGTCGGACATAGGATACCTGAGATTTTTATCCCGTTCCCGTAGAATGTGATATATTACGTGGTATAACAAAACGTCACTGACAGCGAAACCTTATGTTGTCTATTTTTAAATATGGCTGAAAATTTGACAATAAGAAATTTGAATTTAACTTAATATCTCTATAAATTTACACACAATATCTTTACAAATTGTAGCCTATGTGTTATTCTGATGTATAAGCTATATTATTATAAAGTTTCATTAAAATCCATTCAGTCGTTTTTACGTGAAAGAGTAACAAACATCCATCCATCCATCCATACTTACAAACTTTCACGTTTATAATATTAGTAGGATAAAACATTTCGGGAATACTACTACTACTAATCAGCCCGTACAGGACCCACTGCTGGTTCAGGCCTCTTCCGATTACATGTAGGGTAATTACCCTACCGCGCCACGTTGGTCAGATGGGTTGGTAGGTACAGGATTTCTGCCTCGTTGGTCTAGTGGTTAGATGTGCCGCCTTTGGATCAACGGGTCCCGGGTTCGATTCCCGGGTCGGGCAAGTGTCTTTGTCTAAACCAGAGGCACTGGCTCGGAGTCTGGGTGTCATTTCTATCTATAATATGTATGTATTTACAAAAAAAAAATGTATATAAGTAGTTTATCATCCATCTCGTTACCATAACACAGGCATTAAGTTGCTTAGCTTGGGACGAGATGGCGTTGTGTGAAATGTCCAAGGATATTTATTTATTTCGTATTAAGTTCTCCTTCGTTTCCTTTTGCCAGCTCTTACAACACCCGCAGGTTAAAATTGGGTGGTGATACTATGTGTTCTAAATGCTCACACTCTCACACATCTCAAACTCATGTTTTGTAATAAATACACTTCTCATCAGAAAAATCGAAACACCTTGCAAGTTTATGTTTTGTAAGGATTATCAGAAAAATGTATATATTTAGGAATATACATAATGTCAAATGTCGTTTAATAGTGAACATTAAAAGGTTTTCAAATCCTAATGTTAATGTTCTAAATTCAAATTAAACTTTCTTAAGTTTCGTATTTTGTTTAGCAACCATAAAAAAGGAAGTGTTTCGATTTTTCTGATGAGAAGTATATAAGGTTCAGAAAAACATGGACATCTCACTCAAACTTAGAGATAGAAAAAGATTTAAAACACGGAACAGATTTTAAGGATTAATTATTTTGAACAATTGTAGTCCCTACTTAATTATCAATGGAATCAGTAGGTGACGGTTGAAACACCCCCTCGTCTCGGATTATATCGGATTCAAATCCCTGACGTAACAATGGTCCCACCTTCATAGTGATCCTCGTTTCCCAATTTGTTGTCACATACATACGGATAGCAAGTTTGGTATATATTTTAATAAATATGTTCTAACCGTTGCAGGGAATAATTTCCTGTGCTGTCTGTCAGTGTGGTGACGGATTTAGAATACATAGTGTCACCATCCCGTATTCCATCCTGAGGCCGTCGAAAACTGACAAAAGGAAATGTCAAGGCCGATAACCTAGCCGCAAGAGAAGGAAAACTTGATAAATATAATAAATATAATAAATAAATATCCTTGGACATTTCACACAACGCCATCTCGTCCCAAGCTAAGCAACTTAATGCTTGTGTTATGGTAACGAGATGGATGATAAACTACTTATATACATTTTTTTTTGTAAATACATACATATTATAGATAGAAATGACACCCAGGCTCCGAGCCAGTGCCTCTGGTTTAGACAAAGACACTTGCCCGACCCCGGAATCGAACCCGGGACCCGTTGATCCAAAGGCGGCACATCTAACCACTAGACCAACGAGGCAGTCGAGTGATACGAAACCTGTGCCAGCCCGTCTGGCTAGCGTGGCACAGTAGGCTAACTTTCCCTCCATGTAATGGGAGAAGGCCCGATTCAGCAGTGGGTCAAGTAATGTATGGCCTGAGGAGTAGAAGAAGTAACAGGAAGTGATTTCCCTTCTGCTGCGGCTAGGTTTTTGACCTCATCATTTCGTTTTGTCGGCTCTTACGACACCCTCAGGATGAAATGGGGTGGCGACACTTAATCCGTCACCATACGAATATTATATAATTAGAAATAATAGCAGAATGTTATTTTTAACCTACCTATTAACCCGTCTGACCAGTGTGGCACAGTAGGCTAATTACCCTCAATGTAACTGGAGGAGGCCCGACTCAGCAGCGGGCTATGTGCTGGTTTGGTATTTTTGCATCATCAACATCATTTCAGCCAAAAGACGTCCACTGCTGGACATAGGCCTCCCCCAAGGATCTCCACAAAGGCCGGTCCTGGGCCGCCCGCATCCACTGCTTTCCGGCGACCTTAACCAGGTCGTCAGTCCACCGTGTGGGAGGCCTACCAGCACTGCGCCTTCCGGAACGCGGACGCCACTCGAGGACTTGAGAAGGCATGACTCAGTCATTTATTCTTAGCGCTCGTGTGTATCGAGTGGTCAGTTACAATAAGGATGAGTCAATACAGACCCCTAATTAGGAGAGAGTTACCCCTTACAACACACCCAATTAATACAAATTTTGAATAGTTACGCCAATTGCGGAAATATTGCTCTTTTGAAACAGGAAATTTTAGTAGAGAGATTATAATAATCTCGTCTTTGTTCTACAAAACAGGGTATAAATAACGTTTTAAGTTAAAAATAAAATGAATTAAAAAAAAATCTCATATTGGTTGAATGCTATTGTCTGGTTGACCGATCAACCAACCAATTCCAAACTTGGTATCAAGATTTTTTTTAATTTTCCTTTTCTAGTGTGTCTGTAACTGCTCTGTATGACATACTCAGAAATAAACATAATGGTTGTTGTAATGTGTAAAAGCAACAATTTATATACTTACTGAATTTCTTGCCGTCTTCTCGGCAGTGTTCCGATCTGATGGTAAGGTTACTATTAAATGGAATTTTTTAATCCATCAATAAAATTGTCAAGATATTCAATTATTTCATTTATCAATAACTTGACAAAAGTTAAACCACCATTACGTTAAGATACAATGGACAAAACAAAATTGCCTTCGAACGCTATTAAACTAGCTATTAATCGTTCGTTTCAGCCTATAAATGACCCATCACTGAGTCAGGCCTCTTCCAAATTCATGGTTGAAAATAAGCCTACCGTGCAAAGACGGGTTGTCACTGGGTTTGTATAAAATTTTATTTCTCTTGCAACTATGACGTCTGTCTCTTGCGTACTTTGTCGTCTCTTACGACACCCTCAAGATGGTATGGGTTGGAGACATTGTGTATTCTAAATCCGCCACCACACGGACAAGCTATTAATATATTCTACTAATTCAACGAGAATATCTTAGTTAACAAGTAAACCAGGATTCAGTGCTTATTTCTCAAATTCATGCAAAGTCACGACGTCACATCCCGATACAATTTCCCAAGGGACGGGCGGAGCAAGATGGAGCCATCTAATTACGAATTCGATGCGTCCAATAAATATTCCAATCGCATTGAATTTGCATAACACCGTCCCTATTTACAATACAAGTGGCGGACGGAGAAATGTATCGATATGACATTTTGAGGGTGTATCTACCAAACATACAGGGTGAAATAGTTCAAAATTACTATTCGTGTTTGCTATTCGTAATCCAATCGAATACTTTTATTCAGTGTTGATGATTGCTATTTGTACGTTTATGTTAACGAGTATTCCAAGTATAATTATAAAATGTCCCCAAATAACGTGAGCCGTAAAAACGGAATACCGAAACCAAATGCTGCTTTGTTGGTCTTAAATTAGATGGCCAAGTCATCATCATCATCTATGCGTCATATCCCGGTTGCAGTCCAAATTTTCGCTTCGGCGCCCGGAATCCGCTTTCCGACTTTTTCTTCTCCACTTCGCACGGTCTTTAGCATCCCTTGTAGTGAGCCCATTGGCACGCATATCACCCTTTACGTTTAGATGACCAAGTGTCTTTGCGTAAACCAGAGGCACTTTCTCTGAGTCTGGGTGTCATTTGTGTTCGTGAATTACATGGTTGTAAACAGCTCCCGCGATAAAGAGTAAACCTGGTGCAGTGGTTTTGTGTTTTTTTTATAAAAAAACAACATCATCCTTTGTGGGATTATGTTCCTGCGGGAGTATGGTTACCAGAACACTACAAGAGGAAGTGTGGAATCCATCAGACGTCTCGTATGTTTGTGATTCGTATAAAAGACAGTTTTAATAACGCTCACGGTCCGACTAATATGCCAATTAAAGACCTAGTGCTGAATCGGGCTCCTCCAATTACATGGAGGGAAATTGGCCTACTGTGCCACACTGGACAGGGGGTTGGTACAGGGCTTTGTTTCGACCAACGCCGGTATACCACGGGTATGTGAGAGGCGAGACCTGGTGGCGAGACCGGGTCGAAGTCCTTCTGTGAGTACTATAAGTCGCAGATGGAGGCGGAGGAGCGGGTCACGTAAAAAATAGTAAAAAAAATGTTTACAGTTAAAATGTTAAAGGTAAATCGATTTGAAATCCGTAAATCGTAATCCACTGAGAAGTCTATATCATTCCAACTTTCAACATTGTAAAATACAGACATCCGTAATTGTCAATAGTCCAATATTTCTTAAGAAAATTGTACAAAATTACTTATAAAAAATACATGGAGATTAACCGACCCGTATCCACGAAAGTTATGAAATTGACATTTTATCTGATCACAGCGAAAATAGTTTGCTCTGCATCAAACAAAGCAGAAACGAAATCAAACGACACAATACTATGCAGACGACATCAAAGACTACAAAGCAGACTCAATTACAATTTCCAATTGATAGTTGGAGAAAACCCTTATTAGGTAGACCACAAAATAAGGCAATTTTGCGGACAAAAGGATGCCCCTCATCGAAGAGGATGGACGCTGTCGGCGATTCAAAAGTTTCCAGATGACAGGAAGGCGGGACCACCCTAGCTGTCCGAATTTATTGAATTTCATAGAGTGGAGGATGACCACACGTTCATTGTTCTCTCGGAACATTGATTAGGGTGCAGGTACATCGAATATGTATGATTTGATGTTAGGGTCGCAATTTTAAGGACAGGTCTGGTATTTTATCTAATTGAAATGTTGATGGACAGAGGATAATGTTGTTGTTTACATTGGATTGCCTTGATGAGCATGTACATAATTTATAGGTTTGGTAATTGCTATTTTGATATCAATATTAATACTGGCTGACCGGGCAGACGTTATCCTGCATGATATTCGTTTACCGACTGCAGCACCATCTGTCGGGTTGATTTGTAAACCATCCTCGGTGCCACCCAAACGCATACAAAAAAAAACAATGTGGATGGAAAGCGCTGGTGACACTATGTATTCTAAATCCGTCACCACACGGAACAATATAATTACTTTCTAGACTCTTTTCTCTAAGAAATAGGGTTGAAGTTGTATTCTAAATTCCTCAGCACGTGGAAAATAGACAAGCAAGCATAGCCTAGTGACGTCATAATATTAACGTAAGCACTGTTTTTGCCTTATTTAACATAAGCATCCATTTCGTGAAGCAGTATCGACTACTACTACTACTCAGCCCATAAAAACCCACTGCTGAGTCGGGCCTCCCCCAATCACACGGTGGGTTTTATTTTAATTAGCCTACTGTGCCACGCTGGCAAGACAGGTTGGCACATGTATAAAGTTTTTTTTTCTCTTGGGACGAGGTGATCTGCCTCTTACGTTCCATTAGTCACCTCTAACGACACCCTCAGGATGGAATGGGGTGGTGACACTATGTATTCTAAATCCGTCACCACACGGAACAATATAATTACTTTCTAGACTCTTTTCTCTAAGAAATAGGGTTGAAGTTGTATTCTAAATTCCTCAGCACGTGGAAAATAGACAAGCAAGCATAGCCTAGTGACGTCATAATATTAACGTAAGCACTGTTTTTGCCTTATTTAACATAAGCATCCATTTCGTGAAGCAGTATCGACTACTACTACTACTCAGCCCATAAAAACCCACTGCTGAGTC
Source organism: Clostera curtula (assembly GCA_905475355.2). Taxonomy (NCBI): domain Eukaryota; kingdom Metazoa; phylum Arthropoda; class Insecta; order Lepidoptera; family Notodontidae; genus Clostera; species Clostera curtula. Next base: position 13,500,030 of record FR997800.1, on the reverse strand, counting down.
GGGCCTCCCCCAATCACACGGTGGGTTTTATTTTAATTAGCCTACTGTGCCACGCTGGCAAGACAGGTTGGCACATGTATAAAGTTTTTTTTTCTCTTGGGACGAGGTGATCTGCCTCTTACGTTCCATTAGTCACCTCTAACGACACCCTCAGGATGGAATGGGGTGGTGACACTATGTATTCTAAATCCGTCACCACACGGAACAATATAATTACTTTCTAGACTCTTTTCTCTAAGAAATAGGGTTGAAGTTGTATTCTAAATTCCTCAGCACGTGGAAAATAGACAAGCAAGCATAGCCTAGTGACGTCATAATATTAACGTAAGCACTGTTTTTGCCTTATTTAACATAAGCATCCATTTCGTGAAGCAGTATCGACTACTACTACTACTCAGCCCATAAAAACCCACTGCTGAGTCGGGCCTCCCCCAATCACACGGTGGGTTTTATTTTAATTAGCCTACTGTGCCACGCTGGCAAGACAGGTTGGCACATGTATAAAGTTTTTTTTTCTCTTGGGACGAGGTGATCTGCCTCTTACGTTCCATTAGTCACCTCTAACGACACCCTCAGGATGGAATGGGGTGGTGACACTATGTATTCTAAATCCGTCACCACACGGAACAATATAATTACTTTCTAGACTCTTTTCTCTAAGAAATAGGGTTGAAGTTGTATTCTAAATTCCTCAGCACGTGGAAAATAGACAAGCAAGCATAGCCTAGTGACGTCATAATATTAACGTAAGCACTGTTTTTGCCTTATTTAACATAAGCATCCATTTCGTGAAGCAGTATCGACTACTACTACTACTCAGCCCATAAAAACCCACTGCTGAGTCGGGCCTCCCCCAATCACACGGTGGGTTTTATTTTAATTAGCCTACTGTGCCACGCTGGCAAGACAGGTTGGCACATGTATAAAGTTTTTTTTTCTCTTGGGACGAGGTGATCTGCCTCTTACGTTCCATTAGTCACCTCTAACGACACCCTCAGGATGGAATGGGGTGGTGACACTATGTATTCTAAATCCGTCACCACACGGAACAATATAATTACTTTCTAGACTCTTTTCTCTAAGAAATAGGGTTGAAGTTGTATTCTAAATTCCTCAGCACGTGGAAAATAGACAAGCAAGCATAGCCTAGTGACGTCATAATATTAACGTAAGCACTGTTTTTGCCTTATTTAACATAAGCATCCATTTCGTGAAGCAGTATCGACTACTACTACTACTCAGCCCATAAAAACCCACTGCTGAGTCGGGCCTCCCCCAATCACACGGTGGGTTTTATTTTAATTAGCCTACTGTGCCACGCTGGCAAGACAGGTTGGCACATGTATAAAGTTTTTTTTTCTCTTGGGACGAGGTGATCTGCCTCTTACGTTCCATTAGTCACCTCTAACGACACCCTCAGGATGGAATGGGGTGGTGACACTATGTATTCTAAATCCGTCACCACACGGAAAGTTTCAATAATATCGTATTAAAATTAACACTGCCTCCCCACAAACGGTCTCTGTGGTAACGGTCCAATTTGTCCCGAGCTTTCTAATAATAATTCCCCGATAAATTCTGAGGCGGCCCTGCAAGGGTCTGGACTGCGGCCATTCATTATTATATGGCTTTTTCGACGGCATAACTGAAATAGTTGCTTTATTGACTAGTCACTAGTTGAGACGGTGGAGATTTATGTGTTATGACCAGCTGAAATAGAACTTAAATACATAGTGTCACCACCCCATTCCGTCCTTCGGGTGTCGTAAGAGCTGACAAGGTTGATAACCGAGAAGGGACACTTGCAGTTTTGAAGGCTAGCATTGCGCAATAGGCTATTCTCCATGTAATGGCAGGCCCGGTTCATAGAGAGTATACAGAATAGCAGTGGGTCATCTTTAAGCTGAAGAGAGTAGAAGAGAATAGAGCTAGACAGCTTGACAACTTATCTAATCTATACTCTAATTTCTACGTGCAGGTAGCCGAGAGCAGCCGAGCCTGTCTACGTAGACTGTAGTGACACATTAGCTAGGGTAGTCTCGCTAATGTGTAGACATCGTAGATTGCCCTGTGACAGTCGCTCTCCGTAATTTTAATCTATCGTCGACGAGGCGCTTTAAGCTTAGTAGTTAGTAAATTATTATAATCTATTACATTTTAGACAGTGGATTGACGGTGTCGTAATTCGCCATTAACACTCCGTTAGAAAATATTAAGTTGAAGACAGCAACATTATTTATATTACTACCATTGTCAGTACTTCAATAACATTACAACTTAAATGAAATCAAAAGTATGCATAAATCTTGCTTTTGATGTTGATACTTTTTAGTAGTGTCTCAAAAACATTTCGTCCTTTATAGTACACAGCGATTCTGACAGGAGACTTAACGAACGGTCCATTGAAGAATAGACAGATTATGGCGCCGCATGATTCGTAGAAACATAATGGCGCCTATCAATTTCCCTTGCAACGATAGCTTGAGGTAAGTAGTTTAGAGTAGCAATAAAAACAAGATCCCCTCGAATGTGCGGCGTTGGGACCAGCTCTGGGCCACTCATGCCAGACGAAGAGTGGCACATATTTAGCTCCGGTGACATGTGTGTTCTCAGAGTTACCTAGGGAGCCCAAAGCTGTCGTAATACACGGTGTGATGGTGGTAGGGGGTCGAAGATAGCGTAATAATATTGGCTTGGATCTCCCACCAGCTGGGATGCCAAGCGTGGATGCTAAGGCACCTCTAACAGCAGCTAAGTGTTTCATTCATCCAGAACTCCCCATCAAAGTGGCTCTTAAGCTGGACCCCCATTGGGAATCGAACCCATCTGGATTTGCAGTTGCGGGTTGCACTCGGGGAGTGCCTGCAGAAGTCAAAACTTGCACCTTTAAGTTGTGCATTTTGGAATGGTTAGGGAATAATTTTGCACGAATTGCTTTATTTATCACTAACTACCTATAAAAGTACTGATGTGGTTAAATACAATAGGCTTTTTTTTATGGCGCTATCGGTTCAAAAATGTCAATTTTGACTTTTTTTTTTTATTCCTCTTGGTGGCAAACGAGCTAGCGGCCCACCTGATGGGAAGTGTTAACCGCCGCCCATGGACTTTGGCAGTGCCAGGGGCACAGCCAAGCTGTTGCCTACCGTGAAGTGAGTGCTCTTTTTAAACCTCGTTTAAAGGAGGACATGTCGTAGCGCTCGGGAAACACCGCGACACATAGTTCATTCCAGAGTCTGCACGTGCGTGGTAAGAATGATCGCTGGAAGCGTACCGTCCATAGTCTGCACGTGCGTGGTAAGAATGATCGCTGGAAGCGTACCGTCCAGAGTCTGCACGTGCGTGGTAAGAATGATCGCTGGAAGCGTACCGTGCTGGACGTTATCGTTTCCAGGTGATATGGATGAGGCCTGCTGCGATGTCGAGTTGTACGATGGTAGAAAGGTGACAATGGTACCATTTCAAACAGTTCATCGGAGCACTCCCCGTGGAACAGACGGTAGAGCACGCAGAGAGATCCAATATCTCTCCGTCTCTATAAACAATTACAATTATTTAACATTAAAAAGTTTATCTTCTACTCTCCCTCTGTCTTACGAATTTTCGGACAGGTCATGTGACCTGACGCGACTTCCACATTTTATACCGATCCCAAGAAACGTGCTCAATGCCACTAAATAAGTTTTCACTTCAAAAACCGCATCACTATTGGTTATTTCGTTAAGGAGCTACGATGCCTCTGCCGCGTCATACATAAAACCCTCTTTCGGTCGGATGTTAAAAAAATACTTTTTAACTTCACGTTCAATTTATAAATGGCAAATATTTCTAACAAAATCGCCATTAGAGCAGCTGTAACGTTGTCCTGAGTTATATCGGTGGTCGTACGACAGATTGCAGACATTACAGTTACGATTCGCTCATTGACCCTTAGGGCTCTAACACACTTCGCAATTCATACCATGCGTTATAATGTTTTTAATATACGGCGTGATGGGTTTATAATACATAGTGTCAACACCCCAATGTCAAGGCTAATAACATAGTAGAAAGAGAAGAAAAACTTGATACGAAACCCTGTGCCAGCCCGTCTGGCCGTCATTTATGGGCTGAAACGATGATAACTGTTAGATCAATGGAAAACTACCGCTAGAGAGTTTTTTTTTCTATTTCGCAGACAAGCTTGTTTTTTTTTTTTAGGTGTATTCTTATATCGTGCGGGTTTAAACAGATATAATTCACGAACACAAATACTTTCCGACCCGGGGCAAGTAAGTATCTCTTACACAAAGACAGTTTTCCGGCTCTAAAATCAAAATGTTTTTTATTCGAATAAATTCTTGCGAATGCTTTCAAATAGTCAAAGATTTAAAAGATTTTAAGAGAAAAAAAAAATCATAAGATATAATTAATAATTTAGTTTTAACCACCGGTTCGGAATGCCATTCCATAGAGAAGAGCCGTCAAGAAACTCCATGCTTGCTCTTTTAAATAAGTCTGACAGATTAGTGAAAGCAATAACACGCATAAACACGTAGCATATTAAAAAATTAGAAAATAAAAATTAGTGAAATCTAGAACTGGAGACCCGTGATCCAAAGGAAAACGTGCGTACCACAGTGTTGTGTACGCCTTAATAGGATGGACTTGCAGTAACACAATAATGTATTAGTGAGAATCCAATAATGTATTAGTGAGAATACAATAATAGTCTCACAAATTTAGACCTAATGTAGCGTTAAGATGGCTATTGGATCGGAAGGACTGCATTTTATAACGAATTTCTTTTTGTACAGGGTATAACAGAAATCCTATAACCATTCAAAGTAAAGTCGTCTACGATAGATTAAAATTACGGAGAGCGACTGTCATAGGGCAATCTACGACGTGTACACATTAGCGAGACTACCCTAGCTAATGTGTTACTACAGTCTACGTAGAGATCCTCGGCTACTCTCGGAAGGCGTCGTGGACGCAGGTACGAGAGAAAGACAAGCGATGCGAATAGAGAGCTCTCGAATTTTCTACATGTTATAGATTAGTCTAGCTATAGTCGTAATTTTAATTAGACGTAGTCAACTGACGTTTACTGTTTATTTATGAATATCTAGTCTACGAGTAGTGTAGTGTACGCAGGCCAAAATGTCACTATGTTAGAGCTACCCTACGATTGGACAAAAACTGCAATAGGGCGCTCTATTGATATCTACGTATAAGTAGAAATTAGAGTATAGATTAGATCAGTTGTTAAGCTGTCTTGTTCTATTCTCCCTGCATGGACGACGCGCTTATGGGCTTCCGCGCATTTTGCGCCAAGTCGGCCAAGTCGCTGCGGCCAACTAATTCTTCTACGATGTATGTAGCTGCGCGCATTAGGCTGCCAACGAAAAACATCGCGTCACACACGCGGCCTATTGGCCGCCGCGGCCAAGCCACGCATTATGTGGCTAGGCCGCGCGACTGGCCGCGCGGCCAAGTCGCTGCGGCCAACTAATTCTTCTACGATGTATATAGCTGCGCGCATTACGCGGCCAGACCAAAACTTGGCCGCGCGGCCAACGAAAAACTTCGCCTCACATACGCGGCCCATTGGCCGCCGCGACCAATCCGCGCATTATGCGGCCAGGCCGCGCGACTGGCCGCGCGGCCTGGCCGCCTAAATGCGCGGGGGCCCTAAGAGCATAAAGCCTATCGTGAGGAGCACTTCAGTGTAAAATAGTAAGTATGCTTAAAATATGGACGTTTTAATAAACATGACTTTATCACATATTAAAGGTTGCAGTGAAAACTAATCAACGTGTCACGTTGTTTGGCCGCGATGGACTCCTAAACTATAATTAATTAAATATTTGCACACCGTGAGCAGTTTGACCCAACTTGAGAGCTAGGATAGCTTACTTCTCAATTTATATTCGCAATATTATTTTATTGAAAGTTATTAGTCACAATATGTTAGCTCCAAATGATTCTAACAGATGGCGATATCTGTTGCCTGCATTGAGTAAGTATTCAATTGATGGCGCTATGTAAAATGTTAAATTAATGTATATTATTATTAAATTTAATACAACAAAAACCTGATCCACAGCAATCCGTGGCCGGGTCTGCTAGTTGCTAGTTGTAGTAGTTGATATCTAAATATGACTTGGATTCTCTGTGATTTCTCGAGTTAGCACTTTCGTCTGAGCAACAATTCATTAAAAATAATTTGCTCTGTTTTTCCTAAATCTTTATACACGTCATCTGTATAGTCCTATCGATCGTTATTGTTACAACCTGCATAAAATATGATTCAGAAACAATTGCTCACACAAAACGATTTTTTTGTTAAACACATAACATAACATTTGTTAAACATTAATCAATTTTTTATGCTGTACTAGCGACCCGCCCCGACTTCGCACGGGTGCAATGATGAACCTCTAAATTTATTAGTGTTTCTCTACTATATCATGGATGTAATCTTTACATAGTATAAAACAAAGTCGTTGTCGTCTGTCCGTCCCTATGTATGCTTAAATCTTTACAACTACGCAACGGATTTTGATACGGTTTTTTTTAATAGATAGAGTGATTCAAGAGGAAGGTTTATAATGTATAACCCAGCCCCGCTTTGCACGGGCGAAGCCGGGGCGGGCCACTAGTATACATATAAAACTTCCTCTTGAATCACTCTATCTATTAAAAAAAAGTAGTTTTAAAGATTTAAGCATACATAGGGACGGACAGACGACAGCGACTTTGTTTTATATTATGTAGTAATTCGAACCCACCTGTTTTAATTTACCCACCTAATGTCATACTGCAGATTATTAAAATTGTGTAGTTTAAAAAAAAACTCCTACAGTAAAATAGAAGTATTTTGTCAAGACTCAAAAGGTGAGTTGGTAGGATCCTGAGTTTCCCAATTGCCACGTTTAGTATTTATTTTGGACAAAAGTAACAAAGAATATAATTGATTTTCAACCCATAATTGACCCACTGCTGAGTCGGGATTCCTCCCATTACCTCTAGGGTAATTAGCCTACAGTGCCACGCTGGCCAGATAGGCCAAAGTTTGGAGCGGCGACATTATGTATTCTAAACCCTATTGTATCTAAATCCACAGATAATTTATCTACAATGTATTGATAGGTTAATTAATATTGAAGCAGTCCAGTAAATTTTCTTTAAATATAGCAATAAGCATTCTAGATTAAAATCACAATCCACTACCATCTCAGACTATATGAAAATTTAATTAAAAATTTTAATAAACCCCCGACACAATAACCTATAAAAAGTAAAAAATAAATACTTCGCGTTGGGGGACCACTCCCACTTATTTATTACCTGACCCCTGGTCCCCCAACGCGAAGTATTTATTTTTATTTTTTACTTTTTAAAGGTTATTGTGTCGGGGGTTTATTTAAATTTTTAATTTAGTTTTTATTTTATACTTTTTATAGGTACATACTTATTATAATGTAGATTTTGTTAAATTGCACGTAATGCGCTTTCATTTGAGACCCCACTCGATTATATTTGCAGACATTCGGTTATTCTTCCCCACTTTCACCCCTCATAACTTTTAAACGGCTCACCCGATTTTCATCAAACATGTCAAACATGTCTAAGAACACTTGCCCGTAACTCACCTTTCATACAAAATGTTTTTATTGAAATCGCTTCATCCGTTCGCGAGCTACGGTGCCACAGACAGACAGACAGACAGACCGACAGACAGACAGACAGACACGTGAAACTTATAACACCCCTCTTTTTGCGTCGGGGGTTAAAAATGACGCACTGCTAAGTCAGGCCTGCTCCAATCACACAGATGGGTTGACACAGTTTTGCTACTCTTGTGACTAAGGTTTCTCAGTCCTCAGCTTGGAATGTGGTGGTGACATTGTATATTCTATTCTAATTCTCTGTAATCCGTCACCACACGAATGCACGTTTCAAACAAAAATCACTAGCAGGTACTTTGAAAATATATATAGATCGATACACCGTTATTTTGTAACTTTTCTAACTATTTGGCTAAAGTTTGGATATTCATGCTACATCCCTGTTTAATTCGCGTCTCGTAGTTCCAATGTATCCGCGAAGCAAACTAAGGGAAAATTGTGAAATTGCCATCGTTACTCATATAGCAGTGCACACGAGACCTTATTAAAGTTTAAAGGTCCCAGCCATTATTCATAAAGCAATACTTCCCAAAGTTGCGGTGCAGACGTTTAGAAACCTTCATAATTTAAAATTTATGTCAACAAGTTTATGTTTATATACATAAATACTTAATATGCAAAGACACACATGTACAAATTTACAAATCACAAGCCTTAGTGAGGGTAAAATAACTCTCATCATCAGCCCACATTATGTTACCCGCAGTTAGTCCACTGCTGGACATACCTCCCCTAAAGAGCGCCATAGCGCCCAGTCCTCGGCTTGACGCATCCAGTCCATCTAGCAGAGGGTCGTCCTACACTACGCTTGCCGATTCGCGGTCTCCACTCAAGAACTCGTCTACCTCATCTATTAATGTATGATTAATTTAGTGTATTTCAGTATTGGCGTACCGATTATTATGTATAGTTGAATTTGTTAGACTTGTTAATTGGGAAGTTCCTAAAATATTAAAAAAATATAATCTTGATTGGTTCTATGTGTGTACATAAATAAATAAATAAAATAAATATTAACTGTAGCGACCACGAATCCTTTTGGCCTCTAAATCTGCAGTAGAAAAAAAGGAACGAAAATAACCTACTTTCAGGTGCAAAGAAATCAAACTTTTAAAACATAAAACACTATGACTATGATCTGTACTTTTTTAACATTTTTTTAAGGAATCCCTTGAGAACCAGCCAAATGACAAGAAATTTCTAGATCTTAAGAAAATAATATGTGATGTTTGAAAAGATCTCAGCGTCTCAGAGTCTGAGCTATTTCTGTGGTATAAAATACTTTTGTTAAGACAAATTCACTTAAATTTATTTCTTAAAAAAAAGTTTACGTGGAGTTGAACATCTTACTCGTATCTACTACTCGACCAAGCTAAGTTTGCACCTCGCTGGAATGCGGCGCCAAGTCATCCCCAATTTTTGTGTTTAAAATAATGTACGAGTACCTGTGTATAATATATTGTTAAAAACAATAAATGCAAAGTAAAATTTAACAAACATTTACATTTTTAAAGTCATAGCGAACCCTTTTTCTAGACCTTAGATACAAGCGGCAGTGTGACGTAATCGACGCGAGGTGCAAACTTATCGAGCTTATTGGTCGAGTAGTACATTAGGAAAGTCTAATTTATAATTAATAATAATGTAGCAATCACTGAAAAATCGTTAAATAAGTTTGTGCCAACTCGTTAAGCGCAGCACAAAATGCTAGTTTTCCTCCGCGATCTTGAAGGAAGCACACTTACAATGGGTCATTGTAGACTAATATGAAGATGATGATTCTGAAAAATACACAAGATGTGATTAAACATAAATTATAACTTGTTTACAGCTAATAAGATCTTCTATTTAAGTAGTTTACAATTTTGCGTTAAGGTTGAGAGCCACTATATAGAGGATACGGTCCCGGTTGATTCCCCACACGTAATAGTCGCTATAAATTGGGCGAACTTTATTGGCTATTAAAATAAGTAATGAAACTGTTTTGTGGTCTCGTCTACTAGTACTTAATTTGGAACGAATCCTAAGAACAATTATGAGATTTTCTAAAACAATTCTGTATTTGAAATTATCATTAGTACAAAGTTGAATGACAATTATTTCTTATAAATTGCTAATTTAAATAAAAAAATACTGGAAAATCTATTAAGAAGCGATCTTCTAAGACGAGGCTTTTTGTAAAGTCTCATAAGAACAACAAAAAAAAAAAAAAAAATTCTTTTAAAAAAAATTCTGTGGTATTAAGCTATCTTCTTCCGAAATTACTTGTATTCAAATGTTATAAGAAAAATACAGACATCAAAGTCATCATTTAATTATTTATTTAATAAACTCTCAGTATGAGTATTTTTAACCACCTTTCAAGCAATGAAAGTCTACGTATTGTATTCTCAAAAACATAAAATTTAATCCTATTTTGGCATCAGAGATGACAAGTTCACACAGACAGACATTCTGAGAAACGACGAGCTCATTAAATATGAAGACATCTTATTCAACGAAAGTGCTCAACTAGTGCACTCACAAAGGAAAACAGGTCTAATTTGCAACTTTATTTACTGTAAAAGTACTGTTTCTTTGTCGTAAGTACTTGAGTCAGAGATCGCCAACGAACGATGAAAATAAGTATAGTAGTAGATTTTGATCCCAGTTGCTTAATCAGCCAAAAATACTTCATTCAAGAAATGTTTGAGTATTAGCTGAACTATACGCGGATATTCGGATTGTCCGTGTGGTGACGGATTTATAATACAAAATGTCACCAACCCTTACCATACCGAGGATGTCGTAAGAGGCGACTAAAGGAACGCAAAAGGCAGATCACGATCAAGAGAGGGAAAACTTCATACAAACCCTGTGCCAACCTGTCTTCCAGCGTACTGTGCCACGCTAATTTCCCTCCATGAACTTGGAGGAGGCCCGATTCAATAGTGGGTCATTTATGGGATATGATGCTATCGATCTGCAGATTGCAACGTCTAGCTCTGGTGTATGTTAGATGGGTCCATAGTTTGTATCAGATAACCTCTTCCGTGTGCAATAGCCATCCTTGCTTGCCTTGCTTTCCCTATGCTGAGTAGTGCTTTTTGTAAGCAAGACCAATAATTTGAAAAAGCAACTACTTAGTTTCTTGGCGGCTATTCTCTGTAGAGCATCATTTCGAAGCTGATAAAACGATACCCCTGTATCGCGGGGGCAGTTTACAAACATGAAATTCACGAGCAGTCCCAGACTCTGAGCAAGTACCTCTGATCTACACAAAGACACCTGCCCGACCCCGTAATAGAACCGAGGACACATTGACATAAAGGCGGCCAATCTAGCCCCTAGGCAAACAAGGCAGACAGATTAAATTGGCTGTGACTACGAGTGTATCAACACTATCTATATAAGTTTCTTAATGAAGTAATTCCTATACAATAACAGACGGAAAGGGGATAATAACCTATCCCTCTTCTTATTCTTCGCCGTTTTCGATTATTTAAGCTTCTGTGACAACATCATGTATTATACTTTTTATTTGCTCCAGTTCACAAAAGGTTTTTCATCTCTGCTCTAAGAACTCAAGTAGACTACTTTAATTAGTACAATGTGCATACTTATTGTTCGGTCGAGTACCAAACAAGAGCTTGTGTATTGCGAGCAACTTACGTACATAACAGTTTTTGTTTGCATTTCGCTTGAATGTTATTTAGTGTTCAAAGGAAAAATCTCATTTACTTATTTTTACTCACTTAATTTTTACCAGATATCATGTGTACAGTCAAGGTCAAAGATATGTATACACCACAAAGTGCCATAAAATCTCACCATCAAAATAAATAAATATAAGCAATAAATATATTTGTTAATATATGTTATAATATGAATTACGTTGGTCGCGCATCGGTTGGGGTTTTTAAAAAGAACACGGGTAGGAATAGTTATAGATTTAATAAAAAAAAACACAGTTATTCTTAAAGGACTAACTTATCTAATGCACTATTTGGTTTGCCGCGACTTCTCCGATCGGCGATCGATGGAATAAAGCGTTGGCCGATTGGTCATGCGGTTGCAGGTGGAGGCGCGATGAATCGCCTCTTGCGAAATTTGGAGTTCTTGCTAAATTGCTGACAGTCCCAAAAGATCGTGGGAATGTTTGGGGCTAGCGGGCATCTGCACTCGTAACACCTCCCCTCCTAGACCGACAACTCTTTGCTAATGTCTAATGCAAAAGTTGCGGCTTTCAAATCCTGTAGAGACATCTCACTAGTAGTTGAAGAATCCTTTTTATTAGAGACGATTGACATGATGTCCGGTTTCTTCGCTTTTCCACGAATGTAGAATACGATTATTATTGCAGAAATTATACTTATTACTGCCAAGAAATTAGCTGGAATTATGGCGTGGTATATGCTTGGTGAGTCAGTACTCTCGGCTTGCATCGGGACTTCCATTGAAACTTGCTGTTGAATGTTATGCAATTTATTCAAGTCGATTGTTGTAAGATTATAACGGGGTCCGTCGTTCTGAGAAAATGAGACTCCTGGGAATGACATAATTTCCATCGGTTTTCCACGTAACTGGTTGTTGATATTAGCCAACGTGAATTCGGGCGTACTTAATTTGCAGTTATGAGGAATGGTTACTAGAAAACTGCCTTCTATGATCTGGTGTTGCTCCTGACTGCAAGACATCTGTACTTTAGTTGGCCTTGGGAATGAAATGATGTAATGTTGGTTATCTAGCTCAACTAAAGCTTCCTTGGACAGAAAGACAGGCGTGGGTTGACACGTTTCATCTATCTCCTGTGAAGTTATAAGATGGTAGATGCAATCGCGTTGAGTTCGGGTTTGGTGATTGATGTTTTCTTCGCATAGATACCAAGTATCTATCTTCGGGCATTCAGCCTCCATGTACACGTACTCATTGGGATTGGTTGCCATAAATGGAAATGGAGATAGGATGATTTTATGATTACTGTTAGGGACTGGACAGAGTCTATATAAATGATAAGTAGAGGATGAGGTAATAGGGAATTTAAGAACTACCACGATTTTAGTATCTATGAAGTAAGTGTCTATTCTTATCATATTATAATAATATCTTAAATCAAGATCTAAAATTTGATCGGTGCTGTAAATACTTTTTAAAGTGCTAATTAAACGTTTTAATTCATTTATACCTAATATAGAATGGTGCATGGTGCTAGTACGACTAAAAGCTAATATGTTTTCTATTCTAACGATCTCAGCAGAGAGATCCTTGATATTTTCGCTAATGATAAAAATAGCTGAGATATCTGAGTATAGTCTTTTTATAAAGTTGCCTTTTGGCTTCTATTGTCGTATCTATAGTCTCGTGCAGCTGGACATATGTTACAATAGTACTAAGGAGATTTTGAATGCGTTCATAAAAAATACTTGGGCTGTCACTATCTTGCTTAAGTAGTGATAGATCGCTATACAATGACGACTCGTCTCGGTGGTCTGAAAAGTTGATAATTAAAGTGTTTCTAATACCGTTCCAATCACTAGGTGTACCATAAGTGGAAAGTGAACGCGCTGCTGGTCCTGTAATTTTATTAAGTATGCCATTGAGCAAGGAATAGTTCTGGAGCTCATGGCCAGGTGCAGGGTTCATATACGTAACTACTAGTTGGTCACATATATTTAAAAATCTAATTAACACATTGCTGTTACCGTCAAAATCAGGTACCAGGCGTAATGCCCTATATATTTGGTCGGTAACGTCTCCTATCCTAGTTTGGCTGACGTTATCTAACGACTGTGGATTAGCCATTTCGTTATCTTCTAAAATTCTATCTAAATTACGATTAGTGTCCCACTGCTCGATGCGGCGGGCGCTTCTTCCTAAATCTAATTTGTTGTCCACCCTACCAGATCGTGGGTGGAACATAAAAATTGCGATAATTTTTCCTATCTCTAATCAAATCCCTACAATTCTACGGTCAACGTTCCTCTGCACGGTGCGGAGTACGTTTTTTTTTTTTAATTACGTTGTTCTATCCCTACTCGATTGTGGGCGGAACACGTAATAGAAGAAATTGCGATTAATTTCTGCCTAACTATTCTAACTTCTAAATTCTATCTACCCTACTAGATCGTGGGTTCAGCGATAGGGAATTAGGAAGATTAACTAAATCTAGCGGCAACCAAATGAGATTGTGCAGCTCACAGTAACAATTCTGCGAAGTTCATCTCTTCGTGGCGACGGACGTCGATGTCTGGATGCCCTGCACGAAGTCCTCTCCCCGTGTCTGGAACCGCGATGGCCCTGGCCCTCCGATGGCTTCCCGTAGGTTTCACTCGGATAGTCAACTCGTCGACGAAACGACTATCAGCGCGGAAACGATAGCGGAACACGCACTGACTCGACTATCCTCTACCGACTGCGCCAATTACGTTGGTCGCGCATCGGTTGGGGTTTTTAAAAAGAACACGGGTAGGAATAGTTATAGATTTAATAAAAAAAAACACAGTTATTCTTAAAGGACTAACTTATCTAATGCACTATTTGGTTTGCCGCGACTTCTCCGATCGGCGATCGATGGAATAAAGCGTTGGCCGATGGGCCATGCGGTTGCAGGTGGAGGCGCGATGATTCGCCTCTTGCGAAATTTGGAGTTCTTGCTAAATTGCTGACAGTCCCAAAAGATCGTGGGAATGTTTGGGGCTAGCGGGCATCTGCACTCGTAACATATGTTACCAGGCAAACGTTCAAAAATATGTACTTACACAATAAAAGTGAACTAAATATTTATACAGCAAGTGCAATAATATGTATTCATACTGTTCCATAAATATAATACCCACATGATAACCAAAAATATGTATACAATCATAATTCTATAAGCTCTATTAACAACGTCATAGAAGCGTATTGTATGTACGTACATGCTCGTGATTAACTCAAAAGATACTGAATGAATTTGCATTTGGTTTTCTTTTATTTAAATAGTGTTTTCCGAATAAGATTTAGGAATAAAGTTCGTTTTTAAATGAGCACGGGCTCAAAACACTTGCGGGCGAAGCCGCGCGCTGGTTCTAATTCTGCAGGGGTTTAATTTAATAGTTTATTGTGAGCCAGATTGTATACTCTTCTTCTATAGAATATGGCTTACCTTTTTTTTTTTTTTTTTTTTTTTTTTACTTTATTTGGGATAAAAAACAGCAGCGTACAATATGTATAATGTAAAAATTGTAGTAAATAGAACAAGTCTTAATATTAAGTTATCGTACGGCCAACAACATTATTCTTTCTTCATAAGTATCTTTCAATCATGAGACAAAGTTTGTGCGGACAGTTCTATCCTACCACCAAGCAAACTAACCAGCGTGGAATATTAGACAAATTTTTAACCATCTTATTAGGCGGATTTCTTTATAATCTTTAAATAAAAGAAAAATGTCTTTTCGGACTTTTCTCCTTACTCGTTGTTCTGATAATGTATACTCTCGCTGATAATGTAACATCACAACAAATATCAGGAAATCATTAACAATCTTTCTTGGGAGACGACTACCTCTCTCGTAACAGCTAATAGGGACTACAATAAGGATCATCCGTTCAATTGAAATTAATCCCATTTTCCCACAATCAAATGGAGTTCAATTAAACGAGCCCATTCAACAACTCCAACAATCCTTTGACTTCGCGGCACGCATTCATTCTGCTCACGGATTTCCATTAAATTAAACATCGTGCTTCCAAAACTATTTATAAAGATTCCATGAATTTCCGCGGGAGGGAGTCTATTCAGGTTGTGAAATTTGATGTGTGAGACCTCGCACGGGGCAATCGTGTTCATAGACTATCCATTGTGTAGAGATGGGACATATCCATCTCATAACCATCGTACGTCTTATTATTCCGAGCGATTTCTTCATTTCGGTTGGAATACGTATTTGTATAGAGCTGCTGCTAAATATTGTATTCCTTCGGCCTCCTCCATTACATGGAGGGTAACTAGCCTATTGCGCCACACTGGTCAGACGGTTTGACACATGTCTTCGTTTCAAGTTGTCCTTCTCTTGCGGCAAGCTCTTCGGCCTTGTCATTTCCCCTTGTCGGCTCTTACAACACCCTCAGACTGGAACAGATTGTTTCTATTCTAAATCCGTCACCACATGGAAGAAATATTTTATTAATAAGGCTTATTTATGTTTCCTGCCAGTGCCTATCTCGGCTTTCTTGACGTTTTTTCTGAGATTTTGCTCTCTTTGGTAGTAAGTAGTTTCAGAGATAGGCTCGTATAAACAATTATAGCAATTGCCTATTAGTATAAGGTAACATATTATTGAAAAAGTGTCCTTGTAGATTCTAAAGTTATATAAACAATTTCGATGAAATCTTCAGACATATTAAAAACCCTGTGAATTTTGATATATAGTTAAGACATGGAATATTAATAACATTAAATTGTTTAAATTTATACACCGACGAGAATCTTTGATGCTACTGGCTGTTTAAATTAAGAAATATTAATTTTCTAGAAATTTTAAAATCACTGCTATTTTCTATTGAGGAGATGTGCCCATCCGAAACCGTGCCATTGCCAGCATTATTCTGCTAAAATTATTTTTCAAAAGTTAGTAAATCACCAAAACTGTCAAAATTAGACAAATAAATAATAATTCCAACAAAAACAAATATTGAACTATTTGATGTAAGAATTATTATCAATTAATTTCATCGCCAAAATCCAACGCTACAACTAACCGAGTGGTATTGACAACTCTATTGAGATGTTCATCTCGATATGAAACGTATCTCATTGCGTGTGAATAAGAATATAGGAAGCTCAAACGCGACCCACGTGTAATATCTGTCCAATATAACTTGGCCTATCAATTTCATTTGCAGTGTGGTGTTTCCTTGGATATATCTGAAAATGGGGAGGGCAGGGTAGGGCATTTTGTACTAGTGTGCTCTGAGAGCGATGGTACACTGTGAGTCCGCATTTATAAAGATTCGAATCGCGTTCCGCAAATGAACACAATTTAAAGACGAATGAGTTTTTGGATTCGCAATTTGAATGAACATTTGGTTCGTTTCAAACGTAATAGTGCAATTTTTTATTGGTTGTAAACAAGGCAAAAGATAATATAAAAAGGAGTCAATTTTTGTTAGGCCCACTGGATATGGTGACGTTTATCAACCGTGTGATGCTAATCAAAATGTAACTAATTTATTATGGAAAACAGGGCATATTTTTTTGTAAGGTCTAACCGAGATCATAAAATAATAATAAAAAGGTGAAAACTTGATAAAAAACTTAATTAATAAATATTTATGTTACATACCTAAACAATGTGTTTTTTCTTCTTATAATAAACAGACCTAGAACAGACTTACTTACAAGACCTTACCTGGATAAGTATTTACATGAAATACTTATTTTAAGAGACGACTATGAAATTATAATGATAGCTATGAGGTATTTTTGACAAGCCCTCTAGTTTAGATCTGATTTTTAGGTTATTTTGATGTTCACATTTTTATCGTATTTCTCAGTATTCCGGTTAAACCATGTCTATCTAACTATACCATTGTAATCCAAAGATTATAAGGAATAGATCAATATATGTTTTATTATTATACACCGAAATTTTATAGGGGGCCGAATTCATCGAACAAGCAAAATTTTCTCCTTTTATTCCGTAAATACCCGAGTATTTTTTCGCAGATCTGAATTAAGTGATAAGCATATATTGTTTGATAGTCGGATCAATAACTTGGGAAAATTTTAAGGAGAATCTTGAAGTATCAGGGAGCAGTATCTGTGTGCATTTGCGGATTAAATGTATTTTCTTTATCCTTTCTTCAATATTTTTTTTTTAATGTTTCAGTCAAACATTGTATATCAGAGTGAGCAGAGTGTCACTTAGCTTAATAATTTGAGTTTGTAGCGTGTGGTAGCCCCGAGTAATAATAGTTCCCGACTTGACCGCGCGGCGCAGGAGCGCAGTCAAGTCAGTTCGTTAAGTTGTCAGTCGGTGGGTTACAAATCTTGCGTCGCGCCAGTCGTTTTATAATAAATGTTATGTTATAAGTTTTAGTCTGTTTTTCGTAATCCCACGCTACAATTGGCTGCCCAACGTGGTGATTTCATTGTTGTTAGTGTAAAATAAAGTTGTGCTCGCGCGTTATAATCTCGGTGAGTGAAAATGCCGCAAACACGTTCGCATTTACAACATGAATCGGACAATGATGGCGCCGGCGCTGCCGACATTACGATGTCGCAGGATACTCTGAAGAGTTTTATCACCACCATTCAGCAAACCCAAATGGATTTCTGCCAGCAACTTCTACGTGAGGTGCGCTCATCAACACCACAGCCGCTTAATTCGTCGTCTAGTTTCGCATCGGGCGCGAACAGCGCAAATTTTGCCAAATGCACAAACAAGTATGGCGGCCGAGCAGAGGAATCGTTGGACAATTTCATAGATGCGATTGTCACATACAAAGATTGCGTCAATATGTCGGACGAAAATGCTCTTCGTGGGTTTTCGATGTTGCTGGAGGAAGCAGCTGCAGTGTGGTGGCAGGGAGTCAAGCGCTCCACAGGTACGTGGACGGAAGCGCTTTCTCGACTCAGATCGGCGTTCGGTGAACATGACCCGCCACATAAAATCTACCAAAAATTATTTTCTCTCCACCAAGGAGAGGAACGCACTGATTTATTTATCGCCAAGGTCAGAGCCCTATTTGCAAAATTACCTAGAGACGATTTGTCGGAAAAGGTTCAGTTGGACATGGCCTTCGGTCTCCTTAGTCCCCGAATAAGAAAGCGCGTTGGCAGGGATGGCTTCGGATTCTTTGATGAGCTTTTGCAGAAGTGCCGTTCCATCGAGGACTCTTTGCGGGAAAAGCCTAAAGCAGTGCACGTGTCGCAGCCTCAGACGCAACTATTGCGCGCCTCGGCGCGGGCGAAGTCCCCGCCGCGACATGAGTTGGCCGCTGGCGTCCTTGCCGAGTCCACCGCCGTCGGCAAACAAGCCAAGAAGTTTTGTTTATACTGCAAACGCGTAGGCCATATGAAATCTGAATGTGAAAAATTGTCTAAACGTACCATCAATAGTGGAGGCGATAATAATACTGAAAACAGTAATGTTGATTTAAAAAAGTCTGAAATCAAGTGTTACGGGTGTGGTGCCGCTAATGTTATAAAATCAAAGTGTAGAGTTTGTAATCCGAGTCAACCGTCGTCGTCTGCGTTTTATTCTGTAAACAGTGCGTTGCGTCCTGCCATAGGTACATCGAGTACGTCGCCGCGTGAGCCCGGCGCGCACGCCGCTCACGCTATTGCTACGCAGACGCCAGTTAACCCGCAAACGAACGCGTTTGGTACAGGTAACCCTGTAAATGCGACAGGGGTTTTAGATGACTGTTATTTTGGTTTTGATAAAAATGTTTGCGAATGTAATATTGATTTTTGTTCATGTGTGTCTAGCCGTAATGATTCTTGTAATAATACTAATAATTGTGAGTATATTGTTAATGTTAACAAGAATGTACCTTATCGTCGCCCTGTGTTAAATATAAGTATTTTAGGGAATTGGGGTACCGCGCTTGTTGATACGGCTGCTAAAAGCTGTATTGCTGGCCACACGCTATACGCTCTCATGCTTAAGTTACGACGCCCATTAGTGCCGTCGACGCAAATTGTTAAGTTGGCGGATGGTGTTGTTAGGGAGATGAATGTACTTACTACAGAGGTAGAGGTCACACTCGAACATAAAACTAAAGCAGTAAAATTTTTAATATTTCCAGAAGCTAATAATAATGAAAGTTTGTTAGGCATAGATTTTCTTACCATGTTTGGCCTTGTCTTTGATTTTGGTGATGGAAAATGGCATTTTTCTGAGAACAATTTACAAAAATTTCTGTTAAATTTTGAAAAAGTGACACCTGTTCCTTCTTATTCAGCTCTTGAGGTACTACGGGATGACGAGGCGACTTCGCTCAATGATGAACAGCGTCAACAACTTGCTGACCTGCTCGTCGAACATGAGGACATCTTCAGGCCAGGGGGAGACGCGACCCCTTTTGCTGAGCATGCCATTGACACAGGCGACCATCTTCCCGTCGCAGTACCACCATATAGGTTGACGCCTGCCAAGAAGGAACTTATGCGGGCAGAGCTTGATAAGATGTTGGCGGACGGGATTGTGGAGGAGTGCGAGTCTGCATGGGGTTCTCCTGCGCTTCTCGTCCCGAAGGCCCATGGTAAGGTACGCTTTTGCGTTGATTATAGGAAGCTCAACGCAATTACAAAAACTGATGTCTACCCGATGCCTTTGATTGACGAGCTGGTCCAGTCGACTAAAAGGAACTGCTTCATGAGCTCAATTGATTTACGGAGTGGGTACTGGCAAGTAAGGGTCCGCGAGCAGGATAAGGACAAAACAGCTTTCCTAACGCCTTTCGGTGCTTTTCGCTTCAACCGCATGCCCTTCGGACTGAAAAACGCTCCGTCAACCTTTCAGCGTCTTATTGACAGGCTACGTTCGGGTGTTTCGCTTAAGGACATCATTATTCTGGCGTACCAAGATGATCTGCTTATCATATCGGAGAGTAGCTTTGAAAAGCATATCAAAGATCTACGCGCTGTTTTTGCTAGATTGCGCATGTTCAAGCTACGCGCCAATAGGGAGAAATGTGTCTTTGCACGTGAAAAGGTAAAGTACCTGGGTCACGTGATCACACAGGATGGTGTATCTCCGGATCCGGATAAGATTCGTGCGGTTTTAGATATGAGACCACCGTCTTCACTCCGTCATTTAAGAACTTTCCTTCAAACATGTTCGTGGTTCAGGAAATTTGTAAACAATTTCTCCGCCGTCGCTGAACCACTAACACGCTTGCTGAAGAAGAATCAGCCCTGGTCATGGGGTCCGGACCAAAATCGTGCTTTTGAGGAGCTTAAAGTTCGCCTCTCCTCTGCACCAATCCTCATCCAAGCTGACTACAGTAAGCCTTTCGTTTTGAGAACCGACGCCAGTAATTATGCCCTGGGTGCAGTATTACTACAAGGTGAAGGTATAAACGAACGTCCCATTGAATATGCTAGCCGCCTGCTCATTCCAGCCGAAAGGAACTATAGCACTACAGAGCGCGAGGCCTTGGCAGTTGTGTGGGCTGTAGAAAGATTCAGGGGTTACATTGAGGGCCATGAAGTCATCATAGGTAGTGACCATCAGCCGTTAAAATGGCTTCTCACTCTTAAATCACCATCTGGTAGGCTGGTTAGATGGGCTCTCAAGCTGCAGTGCTTTAACTTCAAGTTTCAGTACACACCTGGAAAGGCCAATGTCATAGCTGATACGCTGAGTAGACCAACCTGCAAGGAAGAAGATAAGAATCAATGTGGAGTGTGTTCCGTTGTCGTTGACTTACCAGCTCGTAGTCCGACCGATCTCCGAAGTGCGCAGCTCGATGATCTGGAACTAAAGAAAATCATTAGTGATCTAGGGGATACATCTGACGACGAGTCTATTAATGTCAAGCGTTGGACTGAGAGAGGTTATTTTTTGCAGCAAGGTGTTTTATTTAAATACAACCCAGATGTAGATAGCGGAGAGCCGCAGTTAGTAGTACCATCGTCTCTTCGGTCTGAAATTTTAAAAGAATGCCATGACTCTGATATCGCTGGTCATCACGGTGTGGACAGAACATACAGTAAAGTTGCACAAGGTTTTTACTTTCCTGGTATGCGCAGAGCCATCGTTGACTACGTCAAGAGCTGCGTTACTTGCCAACGATATAAGGCCTCTAACTCAAAGCCGTCAGGCCTTCTTCAAACCCCTGTCTTAAACCAGAGAGGTGAAGTATTGGCCATCGACTTGTTTGGTCCGCTTCCCCAGGGAGAAAAGGGAGAAAGATGGGTATTATTGGTCGAGGACACTGCAACTCGTTGGACGGAACTTTACGCTTTGAAAGAGGCAACCTCCGCAGTATGTGCTCGTACGCTGATTGAGGAGTATTTTCTTCGTTATGGTCTTCCTCGACGTGTTATTTCAGACAATGGCGTTCAATTTGTTTCTGAGGTAATGCAACAGTGTATGTTTGTTTTAAACATTAGTCAAGATTTGTTGCCATTGTATCATCCCTCTGCTAATCCAGCAGAGCGTAAAAATAGAGATCTAAAGTTTCAACTGTCACAGCTAGTTAAAACAGATCATTCATCATGGCCGCAGCATATTCCCGCAATAAGGTTTGCCATGAACTCGGCAGTTTGTCAGACCACAGGTGTAACGCCCGCATACCTTATGTTTGCTCGAGAATTGCGCTCGCCACTTGAGTTACAACATGATATCAGATCGATTCTCGAAAAAGACAATTTTGTTCCACAAATCACGCCTTATTTGAAAAAGTTCGTGAACTCTTGTATTGCCGTCAGAGAAAGAGTCGAAGCACAACAGGATCGGCGAAAGGAATGTGCTGACACTTCTAAAAAGCCTGCTGAAGTCTTCGAGGTGGGAGATCAGGTGCTTTTGAAGTCCCATGTTCTGAGTAATGCCGCAAAGAATATATCAGCCAAGTTTATTCCTAAAAGAGATGGTCCATACGTGATTGCAAAGAGAGCAAGTCCTACAGCTTATCATGTCGCTAATCTAGACTCACCTGACAATATATTTGGCAAATTTCACGTGTCGGAATTAACACGGTTCCATAGCCGCGGTATTTCGCCTCCTCGTCCCGTTGTACAGAAAAGACAAAGAGGGCGTCCCCGAAAGCATGTTTGTCCTGTTTGTAGTGTTTCTCATGTACGAGTTCGTGAGCGGGGACGTTCTCAAGAACTCGAGGGGGAGTGTGTAGCGTGTGGTAGCCCCGAGTAATAATAGTTCCCGACTTGACCGCGCGGCGCAGGAGCGCAGTCAAGTCAGTTCGTTAAGTTGTCAGTCGGTGGGTTACAAATCTTGCGTCGCGCCAGTCGTTTTATAATAAATGTTATGTTATAAGTTTTAGTCTGTTTTTCGTAATCCCACGCTACAAGTTCCATTTTTTTTTCTTTCTCTGTGCTTTTCTGAAATTTCTGCATCCGCTGGTGATCAGCAGAGAGTTGCTTATTTTTGCCTGAAATTTTGCACACTGTATACTTGTATCAGCTGGTAGGCCTTTCACACGGTGGACCTGGTTAAGGCCGCCGGTAAACGATGGATGCGGGCAGCCCAGAACCGGCCTTTGTGGAGATCCTTGGGGGAGGCATATGTCCAGCAGTGGACGTCTTTTGCCTGAAATGATGATGATATCAGCAGTACTGTCGAACCTCGTTCTAAAATACACCATGTATATACCTTCTTAGTATAACAAAATGGTTAACACGCTGACATTATGCATGATGTCACCACTCCATTCCATCCTGAGGGTGTCGTAAGAGCCGACAAAAGTAAAAGACAAGGCCCATAACCTAGCCGCAAGAGAAGGAAAACTTGATGCCTGCCTGGCCAGCGTGGTACAGTAGGCTTATTACCCTCCATGTAAACGGAGGAGGCCCGACTTAGCAATGGGTCATTTATGCCTGAGTAGTAGTATACAACATTTGGAAAATTAACACAATGATAATATCTATAAATGGTGAAAGATCCACTACAAGTCCATTAATATATTAGCTTTGCGAGCAGCTATGTTGGTATATACCTACTTATGTCAAGCAAACAAAGCCACTGGAAAATGTAGGGTATAAATCCTGTTCTGAGTGTATGACATACACTCATCAGATTAATTCAAATTAGACATGCATCAAAGACCGTGCGGCATAAAGTGCCCTTATGATTGTGGGGATACCACACGCTCACATTATAAGAAACTATCCGTAGATAGAGTAGAAATGCTATTCACAGATTATAAAGTGGGCCCAATGCATGTTGAGTTGTCGTTGCAGCTCATAAATTTCCCACTATTGAGTCAGGTCTCCTCCAAAGTCATAGTGGGAAATTAGCCTACTACGCCTCGCTGTCAATGCGGGGTTTGTATCAAGTTTTTCTTGCAACTAGGTGATCTGCGTTCCTTTAGTCACCTATTACGACACCCCCAGGATGGTCATAGAATAATTCATAACATATTTCCATGTATTCTAAATCCGTCACTAACCGGAAATATAGCAACTCGTGTACTACTGTCAAATAGCAAATAGTTATGAGAATTTCGTCTTGTTTCGTTACAGAAATAGTTCATGTTTTGGCTATCACTTTTATGTGGAAAAAGCGGTAAACAAACGTCATTGTGACTCTCAACTTCGATGCAGATCATACCGCCATATGCCCTTATTTTTTTCTTAAAGCGAAAAAACAAAACTTATTAGGATAGTCTTCTCCTCATTAAATCATAGCCACCCTAGTCTCCGCAGAGATTTGGGAACAATGAGCATTCGCTACCTTTGAGAGCTTCTTGACCCATTTTCGATCCCTATGATTAAGGAGTATATAAATAATAATACTCAGCCCATACATGGCCCACTGTTGAGCCGACTAATGACAAAACCGAAAACCTAGCCGCAGAAAAAGGAAAATTTGATACAAACCTTGTTTCTGTGTTGCCAGCGTGGGATTTAGAACTGGACAGAATGATGGTTACGGTATTTTTAATGTAGTCATCAAATAAGATTCAATGCATCATTTGACTGCCTCGTTGGTCTAGTGGTCAGATGTGCCGCCTTTGGATCAACGGGTCCCGGGTTCGATTCCGGGGTCGGGCCAGTGTCTTTGTCTAAACCAGAGGCACTGGCTCGGAGTCTGGGTGTCATTTCTATCTATAATATGTATGTATTTACAAAAAAAAATGTATATAAGTAGTTTATCATCCATCTCGTTACCATAACACAAGCATTAAGTTGCTTAACTTGGGACGAGATGGCGTTGTGTGAAATGTCAAAAAAAAAAAAAAAAAAGTGTGTTACTGATTTATGAAATGGTGTATTAATTAATTAATTATTAAATGTTCTTTTTGTTGGATCGCTAATTATGTATTAGCGGTCCAACAAAAAGAACATTTGAAATACTAAAGAAAAATTTAAATTAAACTACGTATTCCTTTAAATATAGGCACCAACAAGTTACGTTACATGTAACTTAATTAATTTTCCTCTTACAATGTTACAAACATTTTTTTATTAACTCAAATCACTCAGCACTTTTTTCTGAATATTGTATACACAAGGGAGTGGGACAGTAGGTTACCTTAAGATATAGGACAGATTTCCATGCATTTTAAAACTGATACCGATAATGATTTGTGATATTGGGCACGGATTTAAGATTAACGTGAGCTAAGCCACGGACTAAACCTTACTTAATTACTTAATAAAAGGGTTTTCTGCAGTAACAGTCACGACAATCATTATAATAACTGCAATCGTGAAAAAAAATTCTATGTAGTTTTATGTTCATCACGAATGCACTAAAAGCATGTGAAATCGTGAGTAATTTAATTAAACTATAATCATATATATTGAATGACATCTTCATTTACTTGTTTCTGTCCAATGGATTGAGGCATAATATGATCATATATTTTCTTACATTTCTAATATTATTTGTGTCACCAGAATTAGTATCAACAACGTCAATAAAATATCGTAAGTTTCCACGAAAGATCGCATCTTAAAGTTTGCACTAAATTGTGGCGGAAGATTGTCCATTTTGTACTATTATGAAATATTAATCCGAATCCTTAATTATAGACTAGCTGCGCGCCACGACTTCACCCGCGTGATGATTTAAACTTGTGTTAATGATTATAGAAAGTATTTTATGTAGTTTAAAAGACAAAGTGATAAAATGAATACCAGATGCGATAAAGTATTTATTTTAATAAAAGGATTAATGTGTTACTGCCAAATGTGCTTTTTTTTTATTGTATTTATGTTTCACAATTTTCTTGGTAATGGCTTACACATAGAAGATACATGTATGCTGTCGCAGGCTTTTTTGTATGATTATTTAAGATAAACATTTCCATTGTACATTAAACACGGGTAACTCGAACGGTTTTTGCGGCACACGCTAGATAAGCTTGTAGATGGCAGATTTTTTTTATTCTAGGCCAAATTTTTTTTAAAATAAATGCAGAATATTACTAAAAGATACTATTTTTACAGCAGGATCCCATCACGGTGTATCTGCGGGCGGTGCAGTACATGAGAAGAACAATAATGTTGTACACAGTGTTGCCGTGGCGTCTGCTGCTAGTTCTAGTAGGATTGTTATTGATATTTAATTAATTATTGAGCGTCACGTATGTATGATAAAAAAATATATTGCCGTCTTCTTTGACTTATTTGGATGGATTTTAAGGATGAATCCTAAATACATCAATCAATCAAGACCTACTATTACATCAGGCCTCATCTAGATGGAAGGCAGGCAATTTTTTTTTTTAATCTCCCCTCCATCCTTTTTTTAATCTACATTCGGTTATCCTGTGTCGCGGGGACAGTTTACAAACATGAAATTCAAGAACACAAATGCCACCCAGACTCATAGCAAGTGCCTCTGGTTTACACAAAGACACTTGCCCGGCCCCGGAATGGAACCTGGAACCCCGTGATTCAAAGGCGGCACATCCAACCTTATAGTATCAAGACCAAACAGCTATTACCAAACATAAGCTAAGGAAGCACCTACTGAGAGTAGGTTAAATGAAACACCAATGTCCCAGGTGCCGAGGCACAGGGTACGACAGACGAAAGAAAAAAAAAAAGAGCAAATAACCACCATTCATTGCTAAAAAGAACACGGACTACAAGTCTGTGGTGTAGTAACAGAATAAATAAAAATAAAAAAAAAAAAAAAAAAAAAACCTTATAGTGCCAGCCATGGTGGTCAATTTTTTTTTATATTTGCCCATTGTAACACCGTAAGCTTGCTTGGGATGGTGACACGGACATGGAAATCTATTACTGGAATAATTTTATAGAAGGCGAAAGTTTTATTTTCTAAAAATGTTTTTAGCTAGTAATGGTCCACATTACAAGCCAGCACCATCAAGGAGTGGTTATGTTCACCACATCGGGGTCGCCGATAACAGTGCAAGTAAGTAACATTATAAACTACGTAGATGATTTCACTGGCACTCTTTAAGTAACCTCGGCCAACATCAAAAATCGAAACGCTATTTGCAGTTAAAGAGATTTTATATTAAACCCTGTTTGGGCAGAATTCTGGACAAAAGCTTGTGTCATATTCTCTTTCCTTCCCTCTTCTTATATTAAAATGTAGGTATATATAAAGTGCTTCTTTAATTGTAAGTACTTTTACATAAAATGTATTTACATTAATTGCACAGTGATATAAACTTTACGGATTACAAATATAACTACTCCCAAATGTACGATCATAGTGTCTGTCTATTTGGCGTGTCACGTTTGTGGCAGGAGCTAGTTATTTTAAGGTACAAAATTGTATAAAATTAAGTCATCATGATCATAATTTCAGGCAAATGACGTCCAGTATTATTTTATTGTAAATTATTTGTCTATTATTTGATAGTCACAATTATATGTTAGCTCCAAACGATTCTAACAGATGCCAATGGGATCTGTTGATCTGGATTGAGTAAGTATTTAATAGAAAGCGCAAATTAATGTTTGTTAATGTTAAACGTAATATAACAAAAACCTCACCCACAGCAACGCGTGGTCGGGTCTGTTTGTAATGTATATATAATAAAATAAACTCACCAGAAAATGACACCAGAAATGGCGGAAGAAATAGAAAAGTCATTGGCACAGAGCATGAATCAAGTTTCGGAATTAATCCAAAAACAAGTGAAATCCACGATAGCAAGCATGGACGAAATCTTTAATCACTTTATGTAAAAAAACGGTGCGTAAATTTATTTTGTTTTTTTGCTGGTAGTCTAATCAAATTATATTGTGTATGTTGTCTAAAAGGAGTCCCACCTAATGAGTGAAATCAGTCAATCATGTTAGGTCATGTGGTCACGGATGTTAATATATAGCGAAACCAACTTATTACATTCTGAGGGTGACGATGATTTATTCCAAACTCCGAACCAGCCCGTTTTATCTGAGAAATAGTAAGTAAATTTTTCAGAAGTTGGTGGGTTTGAAATAACGAACTATATTATAAATGAAAAATACTACCTCTGCTGTTACAGACACTCATGACGGCCATATAAATCCTGACATAAAAGATGAGTTTGCCAAAGAAGCGACATTCAAAAAGAAGTTGGAAGCCGAAGTTATACCAAGAAATCCATCAAGCTTGGACACAAAGGCAGAAAAAATTAAAAAGCCATTAGTTAAGCATATAAACTTGAATCAATTCCAGTGGCTAAGTCAAAAAGGAAACAAACTGCTGTAGCAGTATCATCTGCATTAGCCATGTCATCTGCTAAATCGGCTTCAGCAGCTCATGCTTCATCTAAGGCCGCTTCATTGGCTCAAGCAGATTCTTCGGCTAAAGCAGTTTCTTTCGCCAAAACAGTGTCGTATGCTGTGGCAGCTTCTGTAGCTCAAGCTGGGTCATCGGCCAGGGCATTGTCATCTGCTAAGGCATCTTCTTCCGCTGAGACAGCTTCAAGGGCTCGAGCAGATACTTCAGCGAAGGCCGCTTTAAGGTCTCGAGCAGATTCTTCAGCTATGGCCGCTTCAATAGCTCGAGCAAAATCTTCAGCTGAGGCAGCTTCAATAGCTCGAGCAAAATCGTCAACTGAGGCAGCTACCATGGCTCGAGCAGATTCTTCAGCTGAGGCAGCTTCAATGGCTCGAGCAGAATCTTCAGTTAAGGCCGCTTCAATAGCTCGAGCAGATTTTTCAGCTCAGGCCGCTACAATCGCTCGAGCAAAATCTTCTTCAGGTTCATTAGTAAATGAGGCAACAAAACCAAAAACTGGCTCAAATAAGTATAAACATTTGAAAAGTAGAGCATAGACCTTATTAATTACAGTAGCCAAATGACACCACCACTAAATATTAGACCAACCGTCAGACGAACGAACGGCATTCTAAAACATACCTGCTAACATAGCTGGACATCCTGATTATTGTAACTGATTTGTGAGCTAAGGCTGGCCCAGTAAACTGATGTTAACCTAAAAATGTTACAGAATTTCATTGTTATCGAAGTTGACAACAACGAAGCTTTTGGCGAAGATGTGTATAAAAACTACTATTTTAGAAACAACGATTTAAATAACAATAGTAATGGTTTAGGTAAAGATTTTAGTAGAGATCCCTTTGTTTGTTTTATTGAAGGTAGGTTACCTTCAATAAAAAACCAGTGATGCATGGTAGGAAGCTGTATCCTTTAGTAGCAGTTAAGTTGCATTAATATTATGGTATTTCAAAAATAATATGACAGGAATAATAAATAAAAATAATTAAAGAGCCTGCAATAAATTTGCTCATACCGCCTAATTGTTCTTTTGTCATTATATCTGAGTGTCATAATAACCATATATTCCATTGTTTTAATAATAGGAGGACTATTTTTCAGTTTTGCATAATGCAAATGGTGCTGGAAATGA
The DNA here is from genome assembly GCA_905475355.2 of Clostera curtula. Classification (NCBI taxonomy): domain Eukaryota; kingdom Metazoa; phylum Arthropoda; class Insecta; order Lepidoptera; family Notodontidae; genus Clostera; species Clostera curtula. The sequence goes on along the minus strand of FR997800.1, from coordinate 13,470,862 downwards.
TGCTGAGTTTGCATTTATTCCCTACAAGTATTGAATTGCAAATTATGTGTCTAAAGTCCCCATCTATGTCGCTTGTGTAGTGTTTTATACTTAGCCGAACGTCACCATTTCTGTTTTTATCTCTGAAACAATAAGAGCCGCCGTAAAATAGAAAAAAGTTTGTAGGTCGTACAATCCTGTACAAGAAGGTATCAATACGTTTTTCTCTACGAACCACCATTCTCCAGTTAGCGTGATTTCAAATCCCGAAAATACTTATATTACATTCGATCTTGCTAGTGTTATCAACTCTGGCTTATGCAAAAATACTATATTGGAAGTGGCATTCGTATCTAGCTGTTTGATAGATTGTTTAAATAAAACACATCCATAAATTGATTAATCATATTAAAAAAAAATTTATCCTCCGTCTTTCCACAAAAATCCGGCAATCGGCGGCTAAGCTAATCCAGCAAGCGATGTCGATGTAGGCGTTTCTTGTTTGTCCTGATTATTGTAACTGATTTGTGAGCTAAGGCTGGCCCAGTAAATTGATGTTAACCTAAAAATGTTACAGAATTTCATTGTTATCGAAGTTGACAACAACGAAGCTTTTGGCGAAGATGTGTATAAAAACTACTATTTTAGAAACAACGATTTAAATAACAATAATAATGGTTTAGGTAAAGGTTTTAGTAGAGATCCCTTTGTACAACCTACCTTCAATAAAAAACCAGTGATGCATGGTAGAAAGCTGTATCCTTTAGTAGCAGTTAAGTTGCATTAATATTATGGTATTTCAAAAATAATATGACAGGAATAAGAATAAAAAAATAATTAAAGAGGCTGCAATAAATTTGCTCATACCGCCTAATTGTTCTTTTGTCGTTATATCTGAATGTCATAAATGCCATTGTTTTAATATTAAGAGGTTTATTTTTCAGTTTTGCATAATATGCAAATGGTGCTGGAAATGATGCTGAGTTTGCATTTATTCCCTACAAGTATTGAATTGCAAATTATGTGTCTAAAGTCCCCATCTATGTCGCTTGTGTAGTGTTTTATACTTAGCCGAACGTCACCATTTCTGTTTTTATCTCTGAAACAATAAGAGCCGCCGTAAAATAGAAAAAAGTTTGTAGGTCGTACAATCCTGTACAAGAAGGTATCAATACGTTTTTCTCTACGAACCACCATTCTCCAGTTAGCGTGATTTCAAATCCCGAAAATACTTATATTACATTCGATCTTGCTAGTGTTATCAACTCTGGCTTATGCAAAAATACTATAGTGGAAGTGGCATTCGTATCTAGCTGTTTGATTGATTGTTTAAATAAAACACATCCATAAACTGAACAATCATATTAAAAAGAAATGTATCCTCCGTCTTTCCACAAAAATCCGGCAATCGGCGGCTAAGCTAATCCAGCAAGCGATGTCGATGTAGGCGTTTCTTGTATGTAGATGGATTTCTGTACCTAACTATTATGTACTTGGGCACAAATTGGTGACTAACATTGAAAATAGATATTTATTTTGTAAGAAATGTTGCACACCATTTTAAGCTTACCAATAGGTTTAACAAATCTTTCGTTTTGCAAATAGGATATTTAGTTATAGTATATCATTGATTAAAATTAATTGCTATCGTTTTATGCAACACATTAACGAAAATTATTTGTGACTTGAATTGTGCAAGTACTTAATGTATCAGGACGTATTTGATATTTTTTCATTCGATTTTTTCAACTTCATTGTAGCATGAAATATAAAGCTTCTTTTATTTTATTACAAAGACGTCAAAGAATACCGCAACAATGTAAAAGTCTACAATTATATTATTATTTATATCTAATTACCAGCTAGTTTAACTGTCTTGTAAAGTATCATTTGATCTAATTCAATTACAGGACAGTAATTTTATTTTGACAAGTAAGATTTTACAGTCTCCGATGCATTAAAAAAGAGTCAATATCATCATTAACTATAAAATTGTACATGTATAAAAATAAGATATTAAAGAATGAATACCACTATAATAGAAACTTAAGAAATAAATAGACATACGCTAAAATAGAATTATTACAGTACCTACACTTATTTTATAAAGCAAAATTGTAATTATAAATTAACAATATATTTTTTCTTTATTTAACGAAACCCCTTTTTTATAGTAAGGGACACCCCTTAAAGGTCCCCAGCCTTGGGACGGGGCTGGGATATGTGGAAGTCCCGGTCGCGGTTAGATGGTGAGTGCGACCGGTTTACCCACTAAAACCTACCACTATTTGTCTGCACTTGGTAATCTGACGTTTGGGAAACTTCGTAATTGATCCATTCGACAGTGGCTTAGCCAGAGGAGCCTTGCTCTACCCTCAGATGTTAGACCAAAGCGCTTGGAAGCGCTTCCCTCTAGGACCTAGCGTAAGAACAGGCTGTCCCTACCCGTGTTCTGGTCCTGTTGTGTACCCGTGATCGTGCGGGTCACATCTGAACTCGGCTGTAGAAATCCACAAACGAAACCACTGCTCTATGTATAACCTGTATGACGGGGGCAGTTTACAAACATGTAATTCACGAACACAAACAGACTTAGAGCAAATGCCTCTGGTTTACACAAAGACATTTGCCCGATCCCGAAATCGACGGCTATACATCGCTCTCGCTTGGCAGCTAGTTGAAGAGCCTGTTACAAAAGGCAGTACCTTACTCTGGATTCCCAACCGCCAGTGGATAGGGCCTTTCATTCTTTGATTCTCTTTGGTTATATATTTTTGTAAAGATACTGTATGAAAAATAAAGGATCAAGAAGTAGTTGTTACTATAAAAGCTTATCCATAAACGTTACTTTTAAACTACTCAGCCCCTAAATGACCCACTGCTGAGTCGAGTATCACCAGTATACATGTCTCGTCGGCCTATGTTGTCAAACCTGGATTGTCTAACTCCGTGCAATACAAAGACGACAATAAAAAAATTAGAGCTCCATCCTGCAGCCTGGGCTCAACGTGTAATTAGTTATTTAAACGGGTTACTTTACATTTACATAGCAATTGCATCGATGTCATAAATCGAATAATCGTATCGGAACAATACAACAAACTTACCTTGAATCAACGATTTACAACTATACCATTTACAGTATCATTCCAAACGTTCGTCATGTCTGGCTCCGAGCTATCTTACGAAACATTGCAATGGAATTTTATATTCGAAATTGAGTATATAAGTAATATAGGCAGGAACATGTTCATTTGTCCTTTTGTTGGCAGGACGAGATCTTCAATATTATTTTACCACATCACCTGCATTCTACTTTTAATGACATCGCTGCAACTATTATTTGCTCTATGTACAAGTGGAAATTGGTTTGATGTGATCAACGTTGCTCCGAATCTGGGCGTTTGTCTTATGATCCTAATTAAGTACGGCAAGATGCATATTTGGAGAGATTTGTATGACCAGATAATTAAACATTTCCGTAACGAAATTTGGGATGTTATTGCCGATTCTAGCGAACATAAATTTATATTAAATCGGTACACTAGCACTTCAAGACTCATTGTCAGATTCGAATATTACTACACTGTTATCTTGGCAGTAATTATAGATTTCTTCCCAAGACTCATCATGTATTTTGAACACGAACTTCTTGGGTACGAAAAGCACTACTACTATCCATTCGATGGCTGGTATCCGTTTGATAAAATAAAGTGGTTCTACGTTGTTTATATTTGGGAGGTTATGATGACTACCTTGGTGCTCTTTATATATGTTTTTGTCAACATGATCCATATTTCATTTACGCGGTACATATGCATGGAGATGAAGATTCTCAGCAGTAGCGTCGAGAATCTTATAAAAGGGGGTGAAAGTCGATTTATTAACATCAGCAGACATGTGGAAGAAACGCAATGCAGTATAAAACATAAACTGAAATTTATAATTAGGCGGCATCAATATTTAGCGAAGTAAGTCCGTGGCTTTCAAATATATCTAGCAAAATTGTTCACACCAGGTGACTAAACGAACTACTTAAAATATTTAATAAATGTTGCTATAAGATAACATGTACCAACCTGTTAGGCCATTATGAGTATCATCTTTTAAATAGAGAAAATAGTTTTGTAATTTTATACTCCTAATTCTAAACCTAACCAAGCTTGTCATTTACAATTTATTGACCACCAGTAATTGTTACATTAGTATTAACAAAAAGATGAATCTTAATCATATAGCGTAAATGTACAATAATTTAAGGTGCCACAACATGCTTGTATAATGGAACGGTAACGAAAACTAACATACAAAAACTATAGTAGTAAAAATACTTAACAAACAACATTTTATAATATAATGGGATACGGAAACTTTCATATGCACCTATATGTCACAGATATAAGAATACTGTGCGGTGAAAAACAAGTTATAACTACATAGTCTGTCCTTTATTTTTTAATTATTCATCCTTATCACTTCTTTTACATTAGATATTGTGCCAAAATAATGTAACTATTCGTTTATACATTCTAACGGTGAATGGTCATAGTGCCATGTTCAATGATATTATTTACAAAAATTATGTCATTTTAATATGCTTAAACCGAATAATTAAAGTTTTACTAACCCAATGTAACTTTACTTTGCAGCATAACATCAGATCTCAACAACGTACTGGGTGACGCAATGGTATTAACGTACATTTTTGGATCAGTCTTCATTTGCCTCACAATATTTACAGCAACAGTAATTTCAGCTATTTTGATAGTAGATATATCAAAGGTGTTAATAATAATCCAACTAAATATGGAAATTTATTTCAGGTTGTCAACAGCGTATATAGTTCAGTGCGGTATTTTTCATTCTTCTGTTCCTTACTTCTTGAAGTATTCTTTCAATGCATCATTGGACAGCTTTTGATTGATCACGTAAGTTAAATTTTTTCATTCAACATGATCTTCTGCATTACCTTCTTTTTTAGCACGTTGCAGTGATAAGATTAAAAGCTTAGTTCGTTTCAGTGAACGGTACTCGTATTTTACGGTCTAATTATCGATGATGATGCCGTTAGTCTGTTCTAATGAGACGAGGTTTCACCCAAAGACTTTTTTATATTAGGACTTTTATTTAAACGATTTATAGGATTTAAACTATTAGGACTCCTTGCGGTGCCGTATTTAAAATACATTGTGCCACCACCCCACACCATATTACGTGTGTCGTAAAAACTAACTAAAGGAAGTAACAAGGCTAATAAGCTAGCCGCGAAAGAAGGAAAACTTGATACGAAACCCTGTGCCAACCCGACTGGCTAGCCTGGCTAGATGGTTTCTGGAATATGATGATGATGATCATTAGGAACCATTAGTAAGCATGGGATCTAAAAGTCACAGCTCGTTAGAGCCACCCGGCACCCACTCAGCACGCCTCGCCTTGCGCGGTTAGTATTATTTATATGGACTTGTATGGGCATGCGCTCACTACATCAACTCGGTAGCATCACCGGATCGCCCCTGTCGTAAGCCTTCCACGTGTGGACGTCGGGTGGACCACTCGGGGTCAACTCGCTGATCGCATTGCCAACGCGCGGTTCCCGAGTGGACCGCGCGCTGCCCGCGAATGATTCACACAAGGACTATACGTTGGCGTTGCGCCGCTCCCCACCCTCCCTTCTCGTTGGTCTAGTGGTCAGATGTGCCGCCTTTGGATCAACGGGTCCCGGGTTCGATTCCGGGGTCGGGCCAGTGTCTTTGTCTAAACCAGAGGCACTGGCTCGGAGTCTGGGTGTCATTTCTATCTATAATATGTACGTATTTACAAAAAAAAAATGTATATAAGTAGTTTATCATCCATCTCGTTACCATAACACAAGCATTAAGTTGCTTAACTTGGGACGAGATGGCGTTGTGTGAAATGTCCAAGGATATTTATTTATTTATTATTTATTCCCAGTCTAGCGTAATTTGACATTACAAAACACACGTCTAGACCTAGTGCCAATTGTTAACAGCCTACTCGAAAATTCGTGGATCAAGCGACGTCCACTCGTTGACCACACGGCGTGCAGTCGTTGACCGCGCGAGGTCCACTTCTTGACCGCGCAACGTTTATTGGTGTTAACGCGGTGTCCAGCCGTGGACCACCTGTCGACAACGAGTGGACGCCGTGCGTCGAGGCGGTGCTGAGTGGGTGCCGGGGGGCTCTAATGAGCTGTGACCTTAAAAGTATTACATGGCACTCACTCAGACTTGGATAACCTCTATGTTAGGTAAAAAAAATACTTGTACTCACAGACTCCGACGAAACTTAGAAATGTAATAATTTTCCAACATTAATGTTATTTTTAGAGCATCAAGCTTGAAAGGGCAATATATTTTGCGAACTGGCCAGTAGCTGACAACGATACGAAAAAGATGATCTTAATATTTTTACTGAGAGCACAAAAGTCACTCACGCTCACGGCAAAAGGTTATCTCACTATGAACTTGGAAACGTTTGGTGGAGTAAGTAGTGCCTATTATTTTTAAATAGGTCTACAAGAAATGGTCTTGAATGTATGTCAATAGAAAAGGCAAAAGAAAAGAACTAGAGACACTCAGACGAATGCAACCCTGGGAGTAGACTGGACACGTAGTTCTTTTACGAGCGGTGACTGTGTACTGTGTGTATTAAAGGGTCTACTACTAAGCTTGTATTTTGACATAGGAGACAGATAATTTTTAAGCTTAAAAACACTTTTTAAGCTTTTGTAAATTGTCACAGCTAATTGTATAGCTTTTGTCGCGGGCTCAGAGCGCGGCAACCGAATCAAGAAATTCCGTAACGAAAATAAAACCTAACACCCCCACTCCGCCTGGGGTGGAGATTCACACATTCACACTCTGGGGAGGAGATTCACTCTGCTCGTCCAGTGAAACTATATCATATCTTAAAAATTATAACCATATCGGAGGGCAACTTGACGCCAGCGCTATGTAGTTTCATTATATACAACTCGAAATTAAATATACCCCCCACCAAGAACATTATAATCAAAGCCATATCGGCGGGCGACTTGACGCCAGCGCTATCTAGTTTCATTATATACAACTCGACATTAAATATACTGCCCACCAAGGACCTTATCATCAAAGCCGTATCGGTGGGCAACTTGACGCCAGCGCCATCTAGTTACATTCAATACAACTCGACACTAAGCATACCGCCCACCAAGGACATATTATAAAATGAATGTCCTTTTAAATAAAAAATAATGCATAAATAAAAAAAATATCAGTAATTATTGCATAAGTTGATAAAAAAATTTATGCAATAGCTTTTACCGCGGCAGTCCCCGAGTGCCACTATTTAGTTTTTTTCTATCAAGTTTTCCTTTTCTAGGTGTTCTTGTTCATCGTTTCTTAGAAGTGACTCATATGGAATCAAACCGTGATTGGGCTACTATGTCGTCTAAATATGTCACTAAGCAGTTGACATAAGCCTATTCGGCTTTTTTAAATTATGACCTGTTCATGCCAAACAATTACCTGTTTGGCATGAACAGGTCATAATTTAAAAAAGCCACGTTTTTATAGCAACGTACTATAAAAGTACGTCGCATAACAAAATATGTGGTCTTATATTTACAATTTCCTTTCCAGATATGCAGTTTATCCTACCAGTTCTTCAATTTATTACGTACCGCTTACAGTAAATAATTAACTTATCATACGTTACCAGTAGGTATTAGTCTTAAAAAACACAACTTTATTGAAGTACCTACATAATGTCACCAATAACCTACTAGTACTACTACAACTTAACCAATATATGTCCCACTGCTGAGTCAGACCTCCTCCAGTTACATGACGGGTAATTAGCCTACTGTGCCACGCTGGTCATACGGTTTGGCACAGGGTTTCATATAAAGATTCCCTTCCTTACGGCTAGGTTTTTGGCCTTGTCATGTCCTTTTGTCGCCTCTTACGACAAGCTCAGCATGGAATGGGGTGGTGATACTATGTATTCTAAATCCGTTACCACTCGGATAACCTACAGCGTTTAGGCAATTAAGTCCAAATTGTATTAAAAAGATTGTTTATTTTTCACTAGCGACCTGTCCCGGCTTCGCACGGGTGTAATGATGTCTTCTAAATTAATCAGTGTTTCTCTACAATATTATGGATGTATCGTAATTAAAAACCTTCCTCTTAAATCACTCTACCCATTAAAAAAAACCGCTTCAAAATCCGTTGCGTAGTTTTAAAGATTTAAGCATACATAGGGACGGACAGACGACAGCGACTTTGTTTTTTAATATGTAGTGATAGTGATGAAGTATGATTTTGTGAATTGTCCAACATCTTTATATTTAAAAGAAAGTCGGACTTAGGATACCTAAGAAAATTTGACAAATAGAAATTAAAATTTAACTTAATATCTCTATAAATTTACACACAATATCTTTATAAATTGTAGCCTATGTGTTATTCTGATGTATAAGCTATATTATTTTAAAGTTTCATTAAAATCCATTCAGTCGTTTTTATGTGAAAGAGTAACAAACATCCATCCATCCATACTTACAAACTTTCACGTTTATAATATTAGTAGGATAAGAACTTACATATTCAATTCACGTGAATTAGATTATTTATTAATTATACTATGTATTTTATTAGTATACCCTGTTCAAGATAGCATATAGTCTGTTAATAAATAAGTTTGTAATAAGTAAATGTCAAAAAACTTCTGTTAGTCAAAATGATATAAACAGATTTCTTGCGGGAAATGATGTGTTGTTTTATTTAAAACCCAACGTTTCAGACACTGCAGTGTCGGTGGTCTTTGCAGTGTACACGATAAGAACAGATTTTTTATTTAATTTGACAGTATCCTTTTTGGATGCTTGTAGATACTACAATTCAGCTATATACAAATAAAAAGAATACGTGCAATATAAATATTTATTAAATAATTTGCACGATATAAAGTGGAGCACCCTATGGCGTGAACGACTTTGCCGACAATGTACCGTATATTGAAATCGACGTCAGCCATAAACGCAAGATGGTGATTTTACGTGGGGAATAGGCTAAAATGACTTTGTCTCAGTATGCATTAGACTCCTCAGCAATACTGGCTCTAAAATTGCTTTGTATGAAATTTGTTCTTAGTATGAATATTGATTTAACCTAATTTAGCTTTGAAATTAAACACTTTTTAACGGATTTATCGCGTGTATATTAATTACATTATTTAATTCCTGACGATGATTTCGAATGCTATGCAGCAGTCGTGGTCGCGGGAGATGCTTGATTACAGTTGTGTTCAAAAGTACAAAGAAACCAAATCTACCGCCTATAATTTTGTTGTATTGATAACGTTCTCTGTGCACGCAGAAATTATTGCAGATGGGAGTTGTGCTTGACATTTGATCAATTTAATGACTGGATCCCAAGCAGGTGGGATGCTTTTTAAACTCAATAGTTTTAATGGAATTTAATGATTTTCCTCGGCAAGGATTTGAGGTCTATCAAAGTGAATGTATTGGTTGGTCTTGTTGAATGTGTTCTCACAAACTGCTACAGACTTGGTCGAGCGTCTGTTTTTGATGTCATGTTTAATTAAATAATGTAATATACACGCGATAAATCCGTTAAAAAGTGTATAATTTCAATGTGTAATAATCGCGAATACCTAAGAAATCACTAATTTAGCTTCTAACAGTTTTGGTATTAAATAAATGTAACTCTCCGTTTATAATCATATTATTTTACTAATCGAAATTGATTGAACAAAAAATATTAATTTCATCTTGTGCAGCTATTGTAAATAGTTATATCACTTTATTAATTATAGTGCCTATTTGCGAAAAAAGCAATAAACCCAATTTAAATTCTACCGCTAGGTACTCTAAATTTTACAGCGATGCCGAACGTCGAACAGCATGTTCTATAAGACTATACATTATAGTTATCTTTCTCTCTCACACTCTCTTTAAAGGTAATTACCATCATTATCTCAGTCCATCATGTAAGCCTCCTCTAAATTAAAATTAGCCAACTGTGTGACTCCGGCACACAAATTCATTATTATTTATTATCTACGCAAGTATTTCGCAACGCTGGCGCTCGTAGGTGTCCCTAGCTGATTCGATTATCTGTAAAATCTGATTTTGACAGCTAGAGAGCTGACGTTGTTTAACTCAGACTACTCAGGAAAAACTAAACTAAAACTACTAAATAAACCTACCTAAGTAAGTTCTGCCTAATGACAATGGTAAGTGGTCTTCTTTGAACATCATTGCTTCACAATATCCTTGCTTACATTCTAAATAATTAGTTATTCTAGTGTTATGTAATTCTTCAGAGTTTGTGGGGTTGTTATCATCAACCGACCTGAAAAAGGAGAAGGATGCGGTTGTATGTATTTTTTATGCTTGTCACTGTATTCCTTCGTAACTTGTAAACTTGTACTTTAAATTTCGTAAGATCTATATTATTTCGATGGGTTTCTTTTTCGAGTCCTGTAAAACATTCGTATAATAGAATTGAATTCACAATCCTCAACGCCAGGCCGCCCTCCACTGCAATAACCACGCCGTGTGTCGCAGCAGGTTAAGGCTTTCGAGGCAACTCTGAGGACAGAGGAGTCCCCAGAGCCAAAACCCACCACGACTCCGTGTGCCGGTCTTAGTCTGCCCTCCCGGTATGGGTGACCATGGGCCGGTTAAGGCTTTCGAGGCAACTCTGAGGACAGAGGAGTCCCCAGAGCCAAAACCCACCACGACTCCGTGTGCCGGTCTTAGTCTGCCCTCCCGGTATGGGTGACCATGGACCGGTATGGCCCCAACGGAACCTAAAGGCACGCAAGCCCCCTCACCACAATAAGGTGACAGCACGGTCGAGGGGGAAGACTTAGACTTGTGGTAAATAGTTATATATGTTTTTCGATTTTTAGTGTATATCTAGAAGTCGGTTTACATTATTTATTAAAATGAAAAAAAAACGACAATATCTATTTAGATTTTTAAAGTTCACAGTGTCTATTTTTCAAGGCGCTCCAATCAGCATTATCCTAAGCTTGGATGTATTATGATGACTACGTCATATTGGAATCAGAAATGAGGAATTCTGCAGAAAAACTATAGTAGTATTACAAAGTTGAAGTGACAGGGCTACGTATCCTGATGTACGGTTAGCTCGCTTCGCGAATGGATGCCAGATCTCTGGCAGTGTATGGGCAGGATGCTAGAGGCGTGATATAGAAAAGGAAAGCACGATGCTTGAAACAGAAAGAAAAAGGGGTTTTTCCTTTTTCCTAGTAGAACATTGAGAACCTTAATAACAGAAGCCTGTAAGAACCGCTCGTGGTTTATAGGAGGTCTAAGAGCATATGATGAAATAGAATAGAAATAGTATATTATAACCATTTATGGCGTTCAAAATCGTCAACGGATACATTTTTTTTAAACTACTTGTATGTCAATCGCGGCACCAACTAAGAAGACCTCGTCGGAAGAAACTCAGCGGACTTGTATTTTTTGTAAACTCCATCCTACCATCCTACTAATATTATAAACGTGAAAGTTTGTAAGTATGGATGGATGGATGGATGGATGTTTGTTACTCTTTCACTTAAAAACGACTGAATGGATTTTTATGAAACTTTATAATAATATAGCTTATACATCAGAATAATACATAGGCTACAATTTATAAAGATATTGTGTGTAAATTTATAGAGATATTAAGTTAAATTCAAATTTTTATTGTCAAATTTTCAGCCATATTTAAATCTAGACAACAAGATTACATTCTAACGGGATAAAAATCTCAGGTATCCTATGTCCGACTTTCTTTTATATATATAGACGTTGGACAGTTCACAAAATCATACTTAATATTATAAACATGACAGTGTAAATGTGTGTTATCCCGTTCCGTGATAAAAAACATCGTCTAACAAAATGCAACTGCTGGAATAACAAAACGTCACTGACAGCTAAAAGTTATGTTGTCTATAGTTTGACAAATTTGACAATTGGACATTTTGAAGTTGACCACAATTTTTATGTGACAAATTTTTCTTTAAATTGATTCAGAATCCTTCGCATCGGCTGTTAAACAAACTCCACTCTTTTCTAGATTCTTTTGGCCCGTTTCCTGTTCAGGATGGGTTTACATGCCTTCTTCGTAGTTATATATCTTTTCTTAGACTTCCTCATCCCATCTTTGAGGCTCTAAGAAATCCCATATTTTGTACTAATTATGATGCTCTCCAATTCAATCCTCACGTTATTCATAATTTTGGTGTCAGTAAAAATGATGAACAAGCATCTGAGCGTTTTTTACAAGTTTATAGGGAGAAGTGGGATGACTGGCTTTTAATGTTCACTGATGCTTCTAAGGTGTCTGACTCTCAATGGGTTGGATCTGCAGTTTGGATCCCAAAATTTAAATTAATTCTTTCTTCAAGGTCCCCTCCCCTTGCATCTGTTTTTTCTGGAGAAGCTACTGCACTCTTAGAGGCAATACATTTTGTTATTTCCCATAGCCTCAATAGAGTTTTGATTTTGTCCGATTTCTTTAAGTTGTCTCGTTGCCATCGACTCCAACCCTTTCCGAACAAAATCAATTCATCCACTTATTTTAAGGCGCCTGACCAAGCCAACGTCCTTGAGCAATCGGGCGGAGCTAGATATTTTTCCCCGCGCTTCACCGCGCCCCTCGCACTAAAAGATCGTAGCGATCGTTTGGTGCGGCCGCGCTGGGTCGGCCGGCGGCGCTTGCCGCGTCTATGTTGGAGTGTCACAGAGTAGCAAGATTACAGTAGTACAATATTATAGTCAATGATATTTTTATGAGTATGTATTTATAAAGCTGTTTATTGTTCAAGTCAACTTCAGTAATTGACAAGATAAATTTATATTTTGTGTTTGATAATACTACGTACAATATAATTTATGTATGGGAAAATAAATATAAATAAATAATACCTGGTTTGACCGAGCTTCACTCGGTTTGAAAGCCTAGCTAGATCGCTTTATCGACCCCTAAACCTGTACGACTGTAGACCTGGGCAGAAGATTGAGAAAATGGTAAAAAGTGAAAGAAAAGTGTAGGATGAAACCCGTTTTAAATGAAAGAGAATATAACAAAAATTATTGGAAAAATAATTTACGGGTGATCTGAGGTCGGGAAGTGGGGGAGGGGCGGTTTTTACTACAACTACAAGTCCTATGGAAAAAAAACATAAACGACAAAGTTGTAGGTGATAAAAAAATCGACAACTTTTGTATTTGCACTTTTTTCACATACCTCAAAATTTACGTGAAAAATTCAAATAACCAAAACTTTTTTTTTATCGCAAATACATTTTTTTCTCGAAATTTCGTAAAAACTTTATGTCTTTTCTTTTCTGCGAACGTTTACCATATTAATGTATATTTTTTATATAATCAGAAAGATGCGATTTCAAGGAACAAAACCATCAACTTTTTTCAAAAAGCTGATATTTTGACACTAGAAATTTCGATTGAAAATGTGCTTTTTCGATATTAAGTCAATTATTTTGACTTAAAAAAATTTAAAGGTACACAATACACTGTCAGACATAAAAAGGCAAGTATTTACGAAATTTCTAGAAAAAAAATGTATTTGCATAAGATAAAAATAAAAAACCAAAAACTTGCTTATTTGAATTTTTTACGTAAACATTTTGACCCTCAAAATGTTTATGTGAAAAGTGCAAATACAAAACATGTAGATCGTTTTATTACCCCTTACCTTTATTAGGACTTGTAGTTTTGCCGGAAATCAAGATAAACCGTTTTTTACCCTTAAAACCGCCCCTCCCCCACTTTCCGACCTCAGATCGTCCGTAGTTTATTTTTCCAATATTTTTTAATATATTCTCTTTCTTTTAAAACGGGTTTCATCCTACTATAATTTTTATTTGTATCAGAAGTTATCGACACTGGTCTACTGTATGAGACTAAAATTATATGTATATATACAAGAATTGATTGTTCAAGGTATAAGATAAAACACCAGTTTTCTGCAGCTTTATACAGGATTAACTATACCTAGTCTTGCCATAAATATTGAAACAAAGAAAATAATTTTTTTCTATTGCATATAACATTTATTACTTGTAAAGTGTGTTAGTTTAATAAATGAATATAAAACATAAATATAAAAATCTTATTCGAAGTGGTCTCCATTAACTGCAATGCCATACAGTCCTTTATACCTTGAGGCCAGTTATCACTAGAAGTACGCACTCTTCCCATGGGAAAGTTCTTCACTGCCAATAGTACGGATTGTTTTAGGGACTCCAAATTATCATGGCGTTTAGGGCAAGCCGTCCTCTCTAAAACTGACCATAAATCATAATCCAGCGGATTAAGATCGGCACTAGACGACGGCCAGTCTTCAGCTTTGATGAAGTTCGAAACGTTCGTTTCCAACCAAGACTGCGTAGACCGATCTTTAAGACCCGGCGCCGGGTCTTGCTGGAAGGACCATTCTTGGTTATTGAACATGGTGTTGTTAAGGGGCTTCACTACCTTCTCAAGAATGGTATCTTGTTACACTTGTGCCGATGTTTTGATCCTTTTTGCACAAAAGTATGGATGGCTCAATCACTCCTTCATAACCCCACAAAACCATCACTGAAGTCGGATAGTGCCCACGTTGCACTCTGTCGACTAATTGAAAAGTTTCCTATGAGCTTTGAACAAAAATACGGTCATTTAGTTTGTTAAAATGTTGCTCAATTTAAAAAAAACTCTTCCGTTGACAAAATTTTTCTGTCACCTCCCTTTGCGTACGCTTCAGTAGTTGTTTCGACTTTACCACCCTATTCTTTTTTTAAATATCAGTTATGAAATGACCAGTACGTCTCTTATAGGCTGCAAGTCCTAAGTCATCTTTTAAAATACGCGACATGGTTCTAGGTTAGCTAGCTGTTTATCTCCCGAGATAACATCTCTTGCTTTCGGATAGGATTTCTTCGAAATCTTTTTTGTACGAACACTACGTGGACGGCCAGATCTTTTTCGATCGGTACACAAACATTTTACTAATACCAAGCGTATGGAGTTTTAAAAATTGGTTTTGGCTCCATAACTGCTTTGTGTAATGCAATCACAGCAATTCGGATCTCTTTATTGCCCCACTCCATTTTAATATCGCAAAATATTGTACAATGTATAGGCGCCAAAATGAGAAAACTCAATGAAGAATCATATAAAAATGTAAGATTCCAAATTCAAATGTAATATTTTGTTTATTTTGAATTGTAACAATCGTGTCGCTTTGATTTTTGATATGTTATATTTTTTCTAAAGTGCACAAGATACTTTGTGTCTGTTGTATTATTGTCAGTTTGCTGCACACGTTTCGTATAATGTGATTTTTACTTACTTACTTAAATAAGGCCGAGTTCAATTACTTTGAAATAAGTAGTACAATCTCCATCGCTAATCATTCTTTCATATAACATACCATGCATGGGTATGTAACATTTAAAGCCTTCGAGAAGAATTGCTGATTCTATTTCAGCTGAAGGACCTGTTGCATATTTTTTCTGTAGTGGAACTATTAGAAAGATAAGATCTGCAATAGTAAAATCAAGATTAGAGTACTTAAATGCGAAGGAGCATACATAAAAACCGGCCAATTGTGTTTCGGACCGTGCGACCAGAATAAAAAGCCGTGAAAGAAAATATGTTTTCTTGGTTTTTGTCTCAACTACATTATTGAAAATGCCGATTTCTAATGAAGTACATTAAAAATCGGCATTTTCTGTATTTGTTGTTTAATGATAGTTTAAGATACATTAATACCAAAATTTCAGAAGTAATTGAATTAGTAGATATCTTAACAAACCGTCCGCCAAATAATAAGCGTAACTACGTGAGTAACTTGCTGTATTATTAGCACTGTGGCATTTATTTTGATGGTGGGTTTTTAACGCGAATTGTATTGTATCCCTAACTATAAGTAGATAATCTTACAAAATGTTAAATGCAGAAAATGCAACTAAGCACTTATTTTTCTCTATGTATTTAGTATGAGTCAAATAATAATGAAATGAAAATAAAGAAAAAAAACACTTTACACTTTTAGTCATACTGTCACATTTTGTCTGTGTCAACAAGTAATTTAGAACCAATAATATATGTTTTACAAATTGCTTATGAATGAGAATAAATTTGCTCGTGAAAAATGATTTGAACCACTATTGGAAATATGTATAGTTGCTTTACCTAGTATTTTACTTTGAAAAAGGTGTAAATGTAAATAATTTTACTATACGAGTATATAGAGATCATTTACATACCTTTTCTTACAGTTCCGTATTCCTTTTAGATAATAACACTGATTTCTTCGTGGTTTTGTGTTTTTTATTGGCCAATTTTATTTATTTTACGTTGCGCAAACGTATTTGTAAGAGTTGAGTAATTTTGACACAGACCCGACGTTGGCAAGCGCCCGATTGCGACTGGCGGAGCTGCGGGCGGCGCGGTGTGTCGACAAACCGCTGGACGACGTTCGAATATTGGCATAAATATGTATTTATTAGTTAAAGGATTATAAAACGAAATCAAAATTTAGCAGGAACTCTGGAGTACGTAAAGAGAAATATATCCATATAAAAAATGTGTATCATATTGAAAATTTCTTTAATAAGTACCTCAATTAAGACTTATAAATTAGCCGATTTTCGAGTTTTTTTTTGATCGAGTGAAGTACATTTTATCGTGTAACTAATTAGCACATTATTTGGACAATACCTTTATCTATATCATATATTTTTTGTAACACCGTTATTTAATACTAAATACGTAAACCACTTATATTAGAAACCCAGTTTTCCGCCTTCTTCGCCGAATAGCAGCCTTAAAGATTAGGGAGGCTCTTTTCTCGTGTTTTAGCCTTGATTTACAAGTGGTATTGGCCTGGATTCCTGGTCATAGCGGTATTCCTGGTAATGAAACTGCTGATTCCTGTGCGAGACATGCGGTTCAGTCAGCAGCTATTTGTCACTCTTTCATTTTCTCCCATGATTTGTCTTGTCTCCCTAAACTGCGTATGCTTGGATCATGGGATAAAATTTGGCAATCTTCAAGGCTATGTAAGGGTAAATATTTTGGTGATATACAATCTCATATTCCTACGCGTCCTTGGTTTGCAAAATTTAAATCGATTCCCAAAAATATTACGTCTACTATTTGCCGCTTACGCTTGGGCCATTCCTGCACCCCTGTGCATCTGGCGAAAATTAAGGTTAGGGATCATTCTCTTTGTGAGTGCGGGTTGGATGAAGGTTCTCCAGATCACATTTTTTTTAATTGTCCTAAACTTAGAATTTCTTTATATAACCTTCTGCCACCTCTTATTCCTCGTCCCACTAACTTTCAGTGTGTTTTATCTCATGTGGATTCTCATTTTGTTTTATTATTAGCGAAATTCTTAAAAGCAAATCATATTCAGTTATGATGTGTATCTCTGTTTTGTTACCATATCCTTTATGGTCTTTTTTTTTGTGTAAATATAATATTAACATAATTTGTAGTTATATCTAGTAGTAGTTATATCCTACATGAAACCAGCAAAATCAAAATTACTAAGATTTTTTTTGATATTTTCCTTTCCCCTGCATTTACCTGTACAACGTGACATTGGCGGAGTAATGTTGTTGTAACATGACAAGCCATTAATCTAAGAAGAAGAAGAAGAAGAAGAAGTTGACCGGTTGATGTATTTATTTCGAGTAGGTAAATATTAGCTTAATGTGCCGATATTATCATTAACAATGACGTGACCAAGACGATCGAAACTTACCACACAAAGCCGTAATGCAAATAGGATTCGAAACATTGCGAAAGAAACTAAAAAATTCACGTGAATATCGCCGCATTAGTATGGCTCGAATCCGTGCTTCTCAATCACAAGAGCAAATCGAGGCAGCCCGTGAAACGGATCGGTGGGGATGCAAAATCGTCGAGCAAATTTAAGAGATCAACACCTAGATAATTTTCGAGACACAAGAATAAATTTATAAAGTAGGTACTACATAATTTGAATCGAGCAACGTTTCGATCCGATGGCAGCACTAATTTCTGCTTGCATACTTGCGTCCACATTGGACCAATAGATGTTATGTAATATTACAAAACACTCCTCAGCGGCTAAAATTTGATCAAAATGGAAAATCGTCATCTGAGACGAATGTACAATAGCGCACACGTGCATTGGAAGCACTTATCTGAACCGACCGAACACCTACGCAAGGACTCGAGATGTTTTGGAGGCGCAATGATTTTACTATCTGGCGATTTCTGCCAAACACTGCCACTAATTCCAAGATCGACTGCTGCCGCCGAAATAAACACTTGCCTCAAATCGTTCGAATTAAGTGGATTGATTTTATTTTCTCAGAATTTCTGTTCATCGAAGTACGAACTCACAAACACAAAAATAATGAATGGTTGACTGAGCGAGCAATTTTGACGGCTAAGAACAAATATGTAGATGACTTAAAGTTACTAACATAATTCAGAATTAAATCATTGGTACACTGCATTAATTCAAATATATTGACTGTGTAAAAAATACTCCTTGGATGTGCCTGGCTGCCGCACGATTTACGACAGAGGTTGGCTACGTACTAAGTTTGCTTCCAAATATAAACCAAAACCACCAAACCTGTGCAACGGAACGCGTTTGGTGGTAAGTGAATTGATGAACAATGTAATATACTCAAAGAAAGTTGGAAGGTGAGTAAGTTCTCATCCGAGGATATCAACTGTTAAACCGTTTTAGTTTTAATGATTTCCGATCCGTCGTGCATTCGCCATGACCATTAATAAATCACAGGGCCAATCCTGGAAAGTTTGTGGCCTAAATCTAGAAAATTCATGTATTTCTTGGCATGTTCTGTTCATGTGCCTGATAATAAACCGAAAAATGTCGTCTGTCACAAGGTGATTCACTGAAAAGTACAGTTACTAAAATAGATGGCCAATAAAGTATAATTAAAATCATAGGATTTTTATTTATATTTATCCTGATAAAAATTGAAGTTAATAAAATCCAAAATCAGCTCATTTATTGCCTTTATGGCGGAACAAAGTTCGCCAGGTCAGCTAGTATTACAATATAGGTATAACTAAGTAGTTTTCTTTGGTTCGGAAAGGTGCTCAACAGAAATATTAATCAGAATTAAATAAAAGTAGGGAAATAAAATTGAATAATTGTCTTGGATACAGTAAGACAAACAGGGGCACCTGTTCACAAGCATAACACATGTGACACCCACCCATCTACTCTGCCATATCAAAGGAACGGCCGAGGTCGATGGCCGCTAGATGGATTTCGTTCAGGAGCGGTATATACTCCAGAAAACCGCTATTTAAACTAATATTATAATTATGAAAGTTCCAAATTAACTATCTATTCCATCTTAAACAGCAATGAAATATCGATTCGAATACAAGGAACAAACCCCACTGAATGTCAATGCCGACGAAGACTGCGGGTAACAGCAGGTTTACTTATAATGTCATTAATTATATACTTTCCGATAAGTCTTATAGTCACGACCAGTTCATATGAAATCATAATTTTAGTTTTACTGTTGTCACGAATACTTCGCGCCATTAAAATATTTTACAGCCTAATCTATAAAAATAAATATTTAATATTAAGCTATCAATCAATAAATATCACGTTTACGCAACAAAAAAATATATGATTTTTATTTTATTACTGTTTCACGTAGCAAACGTAAAATTTAATTGATTTCTCCCTTTATAAACCTGCAAGTGATCTAGTATCGTCAGTCCAGTAGCTCACCTGAAGATGGGGACAAAGTATTGGGCACTATTTACATTCCTCTACTTATTGCCAGCAGGGATCCTCGCCCAAGATGGAGGTAAGTCGCACTTCAAACTTAGAATAATCTTTTTAATGACTGACCACATTTAGAGCAGAGCAGTTCAGCTTAACGGCACACCTTCCGATTAGCACATCTAGTTATTCTTCATATTAATTTACATTACATTTACATTCTTTAATATCACCAGCACTAAGATAATCTGGTTTAGCCAACTACCGACGTTTACTTGCGTCAAATATTTTAGATTGATAGGCACAATTGACAGCTTGTACATGCCCTCCGCACCATAGTCCGCAATGGTTTTGGGGGCTCAGCTGTTTATGACACCAGTGTTAATCTAACGTCCTACGTGACACAAGTAAAGCCCGATTCAGGCTACAACGTGTCGCGACCGGGCCGGGCCCCGTGCGGGGAAATTTGTATGAAGTGGTCCCGGCCGAGCCACGTTCAAGCTTCCATCACTTCACACAAAATGTATACCAAAAATGAAGTAGCG
Organism: Clostera curtula; assembly: GCA_905475355.2. Taxonomy (NCBI): domain Eukaryota; kingdom Metazoa; phylum Arthropoda; class Insecta; order Lepidoptera; family Notodontidae; genus Clostera; species Clostera curtula. The sequence goes on along the minus strand of FR997800.1, from coordinate 13,450,497 downwards.
TGAATCGGGCTTTAAGCGGTCGAACACAACACACAATTAACGTCTATCGCAGCAGTCACATGAAATCAGCAACGTAAAAACTACCAGTCTCGTAAACAATTTTCCGGTAGTGTTACTGTATCGGTCTCGAAAGGCAGACTACTGGTAGCTATTGAAATCAACTGACATCATCCGTGGGCGGCCCCGATAAAGTTAGTGATAAGGTAAATTAGACACTGGAATGAACTAACCCTTATAATTATTTTTCTTATGATTTTCAGATCCCGACAATGGCTTGGCAATGTCTATTGCGTCAGCTTTAGCTTCAGCCGGTATGCAAAGTATTTTTGTGCTTTATCAAGTTCTACGAAATATTGAGGTTTACTTAAATACTGACATTGAAATATAAATGATACTTAAGGAGTATGAGTATCAGTGGTGTAGTGTTGCCCAAATGCAAGAACAAGGCGAGACTTAGCTATTCTTGTGCCAATTTACTTGGTCTTTGTCTTGGTCTTGGTAATGCGCTCCCAGTTTTAGTCTTGATATTGTGCTCCCAGTCAGTTGATAAGTGTGCTTTGTCCCTTATTGTCCGCCCGGTTAACTATGCCCCGTTACCAATAAAATCGTTCCAAATTAGAAATTCACATGCACTGTGACCAGCTAAAATCATAATTTCAAAGATAGCCAACTTGTCTTATAGTACAAATGCGTATATAATGTTCTAAATAACTTAGCCGAAAGGGAAGGAAAACTTGATATAAATCCTGTGCCAATCCGTCTTGCCAGCGTGGCACAGTAGGCTAATTCCCTCCATGAATTTGGAGGAGGCCCGAATCAGTAGTGGGTCATTTATGGGCTGAAACGACTAAATGAGTAAGTATGTATACACAGCACATTTACAAATTTTTTATTTTTTTATTTTTGTCTGTCTGTCTGTGTTTTTTGTTCCGGCTAATCTTTGTAATCGGTCCAGCTGAGCGATTTTGACGGGACTTTCACTGACAGATAGCTGATGATATAAGGAGTAACTTACCTTTTAGACTAGTTTCGCCCCGCGGCGTTACCCGCAGTACGTCAACAACCGCGGCCGCGGGTAACATCGCGGGACTCGGCTAGTTCTTAATATGCACGAACAATTTAGAGACATTCCCAACCTAAAATGCTGTAGTAAAGTGAAAAGCACTACAGCATTTCTATAAAGGAATTTGGTAACAGCCAGCTAGCCAGCTGGTAATAATTGCGGTTGTTGTTGGCAATGATTCTGCAGTGTGTTTTAATTACTATTATTATTCATAGGTTTGGAATAATATCTTTTTTTTTAACGATTCCCCTGCAGAAGTGTCAGCGCCCACCAGCGGAGTGGCGGCAAAGAGGCTATTTCAGTAACAATTTAATTTCAACCCAAAACGCTTCAGAATACAACTGTATTTGGTACAACGAACGTAAAGCGCGATCGAGAGGCACGCGGAGGCGCTCCAAGTAGCGCGACGGCTCTCTTAGCTATAGGCGCGGCTCGTCGACGACCGCGCGCCGCTTAGTGTGTCTTGCAACCTCTGAACTGCCTCTTCGACGCCACTCCGCTGGTGGGCGCTGACCCTTAGGTATAAAAACCTGCATCGCGGGGGCAGTTTGCAAACATGAAATTCACGAACACAAATGACACCCAGACTCAGAGCAAGTGCCTGTGGTTTACACAAAGACACTTGCCCGGCCCCGGAATCGAACCCGGGACTAATACCTATGTTTTTTTTTTTTTTGCTTTAGGCTCTGAAGATGGCGAAAGTTCAGCAGAATCACTGGCTTCGGCTCAAGCTGAAGGTAAAATCCTAAATATTCAGAAGATTTTATTATAGTCCGTGTGGTGACGGATTTAGAATACACAATGTCACCAACCCATACCGTGTTGAGGGTGTCGTAAGAGGCGACCGCAAGAGGCAGATCACCTAGCCGAAAGAGAAGGAAAACTTCATACAAACCCTGTGCCAACCCGTCTTGCCAGCGTGGCACAGTAGCTAATTCCCTCCAGGAATTTAGAGGAGGCCCAACTCAATAGTGGGTCTTTTATGGGCTGAAACAACGAACGATTATTATAGGTAACATTTTGTAAAACAAATTTGACTATTTATTCCATTTGAGCATGACTATTTCAACTAGCTGTTCGATTGCGGAGGGAACACTACCTTATACCTTATCACAGCCAAGTACCACAAACCTTGGGTGGTATTGTGCTTCTGAGTATTATCCAGGTCACGACGGTTCTAAAATCAAAAATGTATTTGGCTTTTTATTCGAATAAAATCATAAGAATGCTTTCAAATAGTCAAATAATATTAACAAAAAAAAACATCTCATATCTAGTCTTTACACTTAATAAATAATAAATATCCTTGGACATTTCACACAACGCCATCTCGTCCCAAGCTAAGAAACTTAATGCTTGTGATAGGGTAACGAGATGGATGATAAACTACTTATATATTTATATATATTTTTTGTAAATACGTACATATTATTGATACAAAACACCCAGACCCGGAACAAATAGGTTTGTTTTGTAGGTCATACAAATATTTCTTCCGTGCGGGAATCGAACCCGAGACATGCTGCGCAGCAGTCGATCGCTCAATGGTTTCTCTATATGGTGGTACAGACAAGTCTAACAGATTAGTGAAAGCAATGACACGTTTAAGCATGTATCATTATAAAATTAATATTAATAATCTATTAGGGGAACCAAGGGAAAGTCCCTCTGCTGCTTTTTACATGGCTGGCAACACCTTAAAGTAGGCGGCGGTATTCGCTTACCCAATACACACTTGTGAAATATAAAAAAAATTATTTATTCTTGCAGGTGATGGAATGTCCGCGGCAATATCCAATTCCATGGCAAGCATATTTAGCCCTGGTGAGTTTACACTATTAATATTTTCCTAAAATGTCTGTAAGCATTTTTATACAGGTTATGTAGTAGAAAGATAGAAAGAAAGTTATACGGATATGTGTACATTTATTATTATGTATATGCATATAGAGCCTTCGAATATAATTGTCTTGTTAGAAAGAAAAAACTACAAACTCAAATCATTTATTTCAATTGAACCTACATATTTACAGGTGTTTTTGAAATGTCGAAACGAAAGTTAGTTGCTTGTTCCAAAACGTAGATCCTATGGAGAAGAAAGTTCGTGTGGTGACGGACTTAGAATACATAGTATACACCGCCCCATTCTATCCTGAGGGTATCGTAAGAGCCGACAAAAGGAAAGGACGGCTGATAACTTATTAGCCGCAATAGAAGGAAAACCTGATCGAAACCCTTTTTTTTTTTCGTTCGCCCGGGTAAAATCCTTTTTGGTATATCCCCGTCGGCCACGGGGATGGCCGAGGGGGGGGCGTGTGGGACTCTCCCCCAGAGTGGGGGCCTACCCACTAAACCTCCCCGGGGTGCTCCAACTCGCGTCCTTGGTGCATTGTGGGATCTGTACTCAGAACCACGCCGCCGCAGACTGATCGAAACCCTGTGCCAACCCGTCTAGCCAGCGTGGCACAGTTGGCTAATTACCCTCCCTATGATGGGAGACTCAGCAGTGGGTCATTTATGGGTTGACATGTAATAGTAAAAAAAAGGAGGTATGATTATTTATTTTAAGATGTATGTTGTTTACTAGATTTTAATTTACTTAAAATATATTCACAGGTTTCATCAATGGATTTAACAATGTAGCCCGAGCGTATTCAGTGGCGAAAAGTAGTAAGTCTCAGTTTAATTAACTATACGATACAGTTTAGGTACTTGTATCTTTAGAATCATATATTTAGAGTCGTGTTCTATGGACTCCATCAGAAGGCTCAAAGTCGACCAAGGGGCAATGGAGAGAGACCGCTATGCTCGGAGATTCCCTGCGAGATCGAATCAGAAATGAAGAGATACGCAGGCAAACCAGAGTAACTGACATAGCTCACAGGATTGCCAAACTTATGTGGCAGTGGGTAGGTCACATAGCATGAGGGACCGACGCTCGATGGACAGACAAGTCCTCGAATTGAAAAAAAAACAAATAAAGTGAAAAACCGTAATTATAACTAATAAAATGATCCTCACACTCGATATCAATCACCCCACGCTTTATAACATTATTTGAATTTTTGTTAATATCTTAACATTTTTATTAATCTTATTTTTAATTAATTATGATAATTGATTGTTGGATTTTATATGGCAGTAACAAAAACTCTCTTTAAAAAATAATTTCTATTTATGAGTTCGATAGTTCTAAAAGCGTGTATATTTTAAAAATAATTTATTTTTTCAAAATAGTGTCTGTAGTTAGTTTATAGCATGAAATAAGAAACGGCACACATTTTTAAGACGGTAATAGTCCAACGATTTCGTTGCAATTCGACAATTAGCTCATAGCATTTACTTGCACTTAAATCGAAAAATTTAATAATTATTATAAAAATAGACATGGCCATTAGCCAACAGGTTCGTAGGAATAAGAGAAATGTTTTCATGGCCTGGATTGATTATAAAAAGGCATATGATTCTGTACCCCATTCCTGGTTAAAAAGATATTGAATCTATACAGAATACATCCAACTTTATGCGATTTTTTATCAACTTGTATGGAACAATGGTCTACCATCCTTCTTCATCCAGGTCATGTAAACTCTTTTGATTCATCGAACCTAGTAAAGATAAAGCGTGGTATATTCCAAGGTGACAGTTTAAGTCCATTGTGGTTTTGTCTAGCTCTGAACCCTTTGAGCACATTGCTAAGGTGTTCCGGGCTTGGCTATCGTATTCGGAAAGAGAATGAGACCATTTCGCACCTTTTGTATATGGATGATCTCAAATTGTATGCTTCGAAAAAGCCGGACCTAATGGAGTTGCTTAAAATAACCGACAATTTTAGCAAATCCATTGGAATGGAATTTGGTGTGGACAAATGTGCGGAGAATTGTAAACAGTGAATGTTTGCAGGTCTCACGGAACGTGTCACTCAGATGTCTTTCTGAATCCGAAACATACAAATACCTTGGTATGTCAGAGGCTCTAGGTGTTGCTGATGCAGACATGAAGCAAATATTGAAGGAACGGTTTTATAGTCGCCTGACCAAGGTCTTAAAAAGCCTTTTATCGGGTGGCAATAAAGTAAGAGCCCTCAATAGTTGGGTCATGCCGGTACTCGCATATTCCTTTGGCATATTAAGGTGGACTCAGACGGAACTGGACGCTGTGGATAGAAAAGTCCGTCGATTGCTAACAGCACATCGAATGCACCATCCACGTTCATCTGTAATGAGAATGTATATCTCGCGGAAATGCGGCGGCCGCGGCTTTTTAAATGCCAAGGACCTACATAATCGCGAGATATATAATCTCAGGGAGTATTTTCTTAAGGTTAACGTGGATATGTATCGAAATGATGTCGCAATTGATAAAGGACTTACCCCGCTTTCTCTTGCAATCGAGAACTGGAGGAAGCCAAAGGTAATGAGTATTTCGGATCGCACGGCCATATGGAAAGACAAGGAGTTACGCGGCAGGTTCTATCGAGCTCTCACGGGATCTGATGTGGACCAACTCGCATCCGTGGACTGGCTACGCTTCGGCAACCTTTTTGGGGAAACTGAAGGGTTTGTCTTTGCAATTATGGACGAAGTTATGATGACGAACAACTACCGGAGGCATATTCTGAAGGACAGCACGGTCGACATTTGTCGGGCATGCCACCGTCCCGGCGAATCTATCAGACATATCGTTTCCGGTTGTTCTCGTCTTGCTAACGGGGAGTACTTGCATAGACACAACCAAGTAGCCAAGATTATTCATCAACAACTTGCCTTTAAATATGGTCTTGTGAGTACCGAAGTTCCATATTACCAGTATCAGCCTCAACCAGTTCTCGAAAATGACCATGTCACGCTCTACTGGGACCGATCTATTATAACGGACAGGTATATTGTTGCCAATAAACCTGACATCGTTACAATAGATCGGTCTACACGCCGCGTAAAGCTGGTTGACATCACCATTCCGCATGGTGAGAACCTCGTGAAGGCGGAAAAAGAAAAAATTATTAAATATTTAGACCTGGCCCATGAGGTGACCGCCATGTGGAGTGCTGAGTCAACCAGTATTATTCCGATCGTTTTATCAGTGCATGGTTTGATATCGAAAAGTTTTGATGGACATCTCAATCAACTCTCGATATCCGGTTGGGTGAAGCGTCTGATGCAAAAGGCAGTTTTACTTGAGACGGCGCGCATTGTTAGGCGGTTCCTCTCTTTGCAACACTAACCACTAGGCGGCTTGAAAAAAATTTTCCGCCCCTAGGGCTGCTATGATTTTTAAATAATATTTAAAAAAAATGATTTTCTATTTTTTATAAATATTATGTAAAAAATATGGATAAAGAATATACAGTAAAAAAAATTATAAAAAAATGAATAATTCTGTGCGCGATCAATCCCGTTGGATGTTTAAAAAAAATTAGACTGAAATTAATTAGGATTCTCTAAATATGCTTTGTTTATTTTTCACTTTTTAGTACATTATCGCAGTCGATATGATATTTTTGTCGAAATGTTGTAAAGTTTTTTTATATAACTATGTTGAAATCATCATCAGCCTCTTTCATTCCTTTGGTCGCCTTACGACACCACAGGATGATTTGAGTTGGTGACATTATATATTCTAAATCGGTCACCACATGGAGACATGTTGACATATACATTTCATTTTATTTCGAAGGTTCTATGGGAGGCGGTTCCGCGAATGCTGCAGCTACGTCAAAAGGTAATGATTTTCCAAATGTTTTTAGGTGACCCTGCATCACGGGAGTTATACGAAAACATTAGCCCAACCCTGGAATCGTAATACATAACGTAAAATATTCCATCTCGCTTCATGAACGCGTGTGTGTGTTATATATAATATAATAATTTTGCTATGAAGCTAGAGGTATTCATAAACTTAATTTGGTTGCTGAGAAAGTTTTGCCACGCAGATATTTTTGTCGAGTTTCGAACACTTGGCATTCTTTCTATTATGTATACGTATTAAGATACTAGCCTGCCTTTGCGTCCCTTTATTTCAGGTACTCATAGATAGGGTATTTTCGAAAAGTATGATTTTTTTGTGTATAGCTTTAAAGTTAAATTCCTACCTTAGCCGGCTCCCTGCGTACTTTATCCATATTGAATATGTATAAGGAAAATTACTAATTCACAAATGCATAGCTTAAAGATCCCGAAAAAGTTAAAACTGTTTCTCGACAATTTTAGATTGGATTATGCGTGAAAACTCGCTTAGTAATTTATCAATGAAAATTTTCAGCCATTAGTGGTGCTAACATGGGTCAAGCGTCAGCGACATCTACGGCTATGGCAGGTTAGTAACAATTCAGTTTAAAAATCATAAATATTCTCTGCTGATAGTTGATTCATAGATTCCCGGCCGTTGAGGGATGGTTGGGTTACGGGGGACTCCAGAGCGCGTAGAGATGGTAAATTGCACTCCGACCTACCCACTAAAACCAACAGCGATCCTTGACTGCCTGAACTAGAGCCACGGGATCCCCGATGGGAGAGTATGGTCCCCGAGCGCGGGGGCCATAGCCCGCCTCGGTTAGAAATTTCGGTTCAAAGACTTGAAAGAATATCACCTTCATAAATTAAAAAAAAAACCTTAAAATAGACACTACGTGGTAAACAAAATTGTATAAATCTTAACTCAGCCCTTAAATATATAATAGTTACGGAGGGTTATGTTGGAGTCCCACATAACCCGGTTGGCATTTAGCGGGCGAGTACCCATGAGGATTTCCAACGTAAAAAAATATGTTATGTTAGTTATGAAGGGTAATTGGCCTGATGTGCCACGCTGGGCAGACGTGTTGGCACAGAGTTTTGTGTCAAGTGTTCCTTCTCTTGCGGCTGGGTTATCAGCCGTCGTTTCCTTTTGTCGGCTCTAACGGCACAGGATGCAATGGGATGGTGACACTAAGTATTCGGAATCCGTCACCATACTGACTATTAATTCAACACTAAAATGTAACGTATAACTAACAGTATGTATCAAAATATTTTAGTGACTTCAAGTGGAAATCAAGGTCAAAAAGCAGGCGGTCAACAAGGAGGTGGACAGCAAGGCGGTCAACAAGGTGGAAAGCAAAGCGGAAGTGGCGGTGGAGCAGCTACCGGAAGTGGTGGGTATGATAAGATAACCAGGGCCTCTATTGTAAAACAATCAATGCAATGTACGATGCCCTGTTGATAGGAACCCAGCAATGCTTTTGGAATATTAACCTATATCGCATGTTTTAAAATACAGTACCACTGCGCCATTAATTCGAAATTAATGATTATTTTCATAGATGATTTGGGTTGGTGACATTATATATTCTAAATCGGTCTCCACATGGAGACATGTTGACATTTACATTTCATTTTATTTCGAAGGTTCTATGGGAGGCGGTTCCGCGAAAGCTACAGCTACGTCAAAAGGTAATGATTTTCCAAATATTTTATGGCGACCCTGCATCACGGGAGTTATACGAAAACATTTGCCCAACCCTGGAATCGAAATACATAACGTAATAATATTCCATCTCGCTTCATGAACATGCGTGTGTGTCACTAAGTTGTAAATCGGAATAATTTTGCTATGAAGCTACAGGTATTCATATACTTAATTTGGTTGTTGAGAAAGTTTTGCCGCGCAGATATTTATGTCGAGTTTCAAACACTTGGCATTCTTTCTATTATGTATACGTATAAAGATACAAGCCTGCCTTTGCGTCCCTTTATTTCAGGTACTCATAGATATGGTATTTTCGAGAAGTATCTTTTTTTTTGTGTACAGCTTTAAAGTTAAATTCCTACTCTAACCTTAGCCGGATCCCTGCGTACTTTATCCATATTGAATATGTATAAGGAAAATTACTATTTCACAAATGCAAAGCATAACTCAAGCACTCATTTGCTATCACTCGCTAAGCAAGCACGTACTTTTCTACGCACTTCGCTCGATCTTAAAGTAACTACCTACGCGCCTCACTCGATCGGTCTTTGTATCAGTGGTTCTAAACATTTTACTCATCCCCGAACTTTTGAGTCAACTATGATGAAGTGTGCCAGCTGCAACTCCGACTTCAACGATGGCGTCCATTGCGCATCATGCAAGCGGGACCTCGACTTTGGCTGTGCTAACATCACTGAGAGCGGATGGAGAAGACTAGGGGCTGACCGAAGGGCGGCTTGGAAATGTCCGAGGTGCCGAATTTCCTCTCCGTCACTAACCCCTTCCCCGTCACCAATTCCAACACCGGAACCGGCGTCTCTAGAATCGATCCTGATTGAGATACGTGAACTGAAGGTTCAATCTAGCGATTCAAAGGGGGAACGCTGCCAGTATCTTCGGAACCTTGCCTAAAGGGACTCCTTTAAATAATATATTTTAGTATTTAAGTTTTAGGTTAATTGGTATTTTTAGTCTTGTTTTATTACTTAAGTTAGTGTTTTGTAAGTACATATTACTTAAGTTAGTTTTTTTCATTTCAAACTGCCGCCGATATAGGTATTTTTATTAAATACGATCATAAATTAGATAAATAAAAATAAATAAATAAATAACGATCCCGAAAAAGTTAAAACTGTTACTCGACAATTTTAGATTGGATTATGCGTGAAAACTCGCTTAGTAATTTATCAATGAAAATTTTCAGCCATTAGTGGTGCTAACATGGGTCAAGCGTCAGCGACATCTACGGCTATGGCAGGTTAGTAACAATTCAGTTTAAAAATCATAAATATTCTCTGCTGATAGTTGTTTCATAGATTCCCGGCCGTTGAGGGATGGTTGGGTTACGGGGGACTCCAGAGCGCGTAGAGATGGTAAATTGCACTCCGACCTACCCACTAAAACCAACAGCGATCCTTGACTGCCTGAACTAGAGCCACGGGATCCCCGATGGGAGAGTATGGTCCCCGAGCGCGGGGGCCATAGCCCGCCTCGGTTAGAAGTTTCGGTTCAAAGACTTGAAAGAATATCACCTTCATAAATTAAAAAAAAACCTTAAAATAGACACTACGTGGTAAACAAAATTTTATAAATCTTAACTCAGCCCTTAAATATATAATAGTTACGGAGGGTTATGTTGGAGTCCCACATAACCCGGTTGGCATTTAGCGGGCGAGTACCCATGAGGATTTCCAACGTAAAAAAATATGTTATGTTAGTTATGAAGGGTAATTGGCCTGATGTGCCACGCTGGGCAGACGTGTTGGCACAGAGTTTTGTGTCAAGTGTTCCTTCTCTTGCGGCTGGGTTATCAGCCGTCGTTTCCTTTTGTCGGCTCTAACAGCACAGGATGGAATGGGATGGTGACACTAAGTATTCGAAATCCGTCACCATACTGACTATTAATTTAACACTAAAATGTAACGTATAACTAACAGTATGTATCAAAATATTTTAGTGACTTCAAGTGGAAATCAAGGTCAAAAAGCAGGCGGTCAACAAGGAGGTGGACAGCAAGGCGGTCAACAAGGTGGAAAGCAAAGCGGAAGTGGCGGTGGACCAGCTTCCGGAAGTGGCGGTGGAGCTACCGGAAGTGGCAGTGGACCAGCTACCGGAAGTGGCGATGGACCAGCTACCGGAAGTGGCAAACCAGCTCCCGTCATTGGCGAACCAGCTCCCGTACCAGCTCCAGGAAGTGGCAAACCAGCTCCCGGAAGTGGCAAACCAGCTCCCGGAAGTGGCAAACCAGCTCCCGGCAGTGGCGAACCAGCTCCCGGAAGTGGCAAACCAGCTCCCGGCAGTGGCGAACCAGCTCCCGGAAGTGGCGTACCAGCTCCCGGAAGTGGCAAACCAGCTCCCGGCAGTGGCGAACCAGCTCCCGGAAGTGGCGTACCAGCTCCCGGAAGTGGCAAACCAGCTCCCGGCAGTGGCGAACCAGCTCCCGGAAGTGGCAAACCAGCTCCCGGCAGTGGCGTACCAGCTCCCGGAAGTGGCAAACCAGCTCCCGGAAGTGGCGTACCAGCTCCCGGAAGTGGCAAACCAGCTCCCGTCAGTGGCGTACCAGCTCCCGGAAGTGGCAAACCAGCTCCCGGCAGTGGCGAACCAGCTCCCGGAAGTGGCAAACCAGCTCCCGGAAGTGGCAAACCAGCTCCCGGAAGTGGCAAACCAGCTCCCGGAAGTGGCAAACCAGCTCCCGACAGTGGCAAACCAGCTCCCGGAAGTGGCAAACCAGCTCCCGGCAGTGGCGAACCAGCTCCCGGCAGTGGCGAACCAGCTCCCGGAAGTGGCAAACCAGCTCCCGGAAGTGGCAAACCAGCTCCCGGAAGTGGCAAACCAGCTCCCGACAGTGGCGTACCAGCTCCCGGAAGTGGCAAACCAGCTCCCGGCAGTGGCGAACCAGCTCCCGGAAGTGGCAAACCAGCTCCCGGAAGTGGCAAACCAGCTCCCGGAAGTGGCAAACCAGCTCCCGACAGTGGCGTACCAGCTCCCGGAAGTGGCAAACCAGCTCCCGGCAGTGGCGAACCAGCTCCCGGAAGTGGCAAACCAGCTCCCGGAAGTGGCGTACCAGCTCCCGGAAGTGGCAAACCAGCTCCAGGAAGTGGCAAACCAGCTCCCGGCAGTGGTGGACCAGCTCCCGGAAGTGGCAAACCAGCTCCCGGAAGTGGCAAACCAGCTCCCGGAAGTGGCAAACCAGCTCCCGGCAGTGGCAAACCAGCTCCCGGCAGTGGCAAACCAGCTCCCGTCAGTGGCGTACCAGCTCCCGGAAGTGGCAAACCAGCTCCCGGCAGTGGCGAACCAGCTCCCGGAAGTGGCAAACCAGCTCCCGGCAGTGGCGAACCAGCTCCCGGAAGTGGCGTACCAGCTCCCGGAAGTGGCAAACCAGCTCCCGTCAGTGGCGTACCAGCTCCCGGAAGTGGCAAACCAGCTCCCGGAAGTGGCAAACCAGCTCCCGGAAGTGGCAAACCAGCTCCCGACAGTGGTGGACCAGCTCCCGGAAGTGGCGTACCAGCTCCCGGAAGTGGCAAACCAGCTCCCGGCAGTGGCGAACCAGCTCCCGGAAGTGGCGTACCAGCTCCGGGAAGTGGCAAACCAGCTCCCGTCAGTGGCGAACCAGCTCCCGGAAGTGGCATACCAGCTCCCGGAAGTGGCAAACCAGCTCCCGTCAGTGGCAAACCAGCTCCCGGAAGTGGCGTACCAGCTCCCGGAAGTGGCAAACCAGCTCCTACGTCAAAAGGTAATGATTTTCCAAATATTTTATGGCGACCCTGCATCACGGGAGTTATACGAAAACATTTGCCCAACCCTGGAATCGAAATACATAACGTAATAATATTCCATCTCGCTTCATGAACATGCGTGTGTGTCACTAAGTTGTAATTCGGAATAATTTTGCTATGAAGCTACAGGTATTCATATACTTAATTTGGTTGTTGAGAAAGTTTTGCCGCGCAGATATTTTTGTCGAGTTTCAAACACTTGGCATTCTTTCTATTATGTATACGTATTAAGATACTAGCCTGCCTTTGCGTCCCTTTATTTCAGGTACTCATAGATATGGTATTTTCGAGAAGTATCATTTTTTTTTGTGTACAGCTTTAAAGTTAAATTCCTACTCTAACCTTAGCCGGATCCCTGCGTACTTTATCCATATTGAATATGTATAAGGAAAATTACTATTTCACAAACGCAAAGCATAACGATCCCGAAAAAGTTAAAACTGTTACTCGACAATTTTAGATTGGATTATGCGTGAAAACTCGCTTAGTAATTTATCAATGAAAATTTTCAGCCATTAGTGGTGCTAACATGGGTCAAGCGTCAGCGACATCTACGGCTATGGCAGGTTAGTAACAATTCAGTTTAAAAATCATAAATATTCTCTGCTGATAGTTGTTTCATAGATTCCCGGCCGTTGAGGGATGGTTGGGTTACGGGGGACTCCAGAGCGCGTAGAGATGGTAAATTGCACTCCGACCTACCCACTAAAACCAACAGCGATCCTTGACTGCCTGAACTAGAGCCACGGGATCCCCTATGGGAGAGTATGGTCCCCGAGCGCGGGGGCCATAGCCTGCCTTGGTTAGAAATTTCGGTTCAAAGACTTGAAAGAATATCACCTTCATAAATTAAAAAAAAACCTTAAAATAGACACTACGTGGTAAACAAAATTTTATAAATCTTAACTCAGCCCTTAAATATATAATAGTTACGGAGGGTTATGTTGGAGTCCCACATAACCCGGTTGGCATTTAGCGGGCGAGTACCCATGAGGATTTCCAACGTAAAAAAATATGTTATGTTAGTTATGAAGGGTAATTGGCCTGATGTGCCACGCTGGGCAGACGTGTTGGCACAGAGATTTGTGTCAAGTGTTCCTTCTCTTGCGGCTAGGTTATCAGCCGTCGTTTCCTTTTGTCGGCTCTAACGGCACAGGATGGAATGGGATGGTGACACTAAGTATTCGAAATCCGTCACCATACTGACTATTAATTCAACACTAAAATGTAACGTATAACTAACAGTATGTATCAAAATATTTTAGTGACTTCAAGTGGAAATCAAGGTCAAAAAGCAGGCGGTCAACAAGGAGGTGGACAGCAAGGCGGTCAACAAGGTGGAAAGCAAAGCGGAAGTGGCGGTGGAGCAGCTACCGGAAGTGGTGGGTATGATAAGATAACCAGGGCCTCTATTGTAAAACAATCAATGCAATGTACGATGCCCTGTTGATAGGAACCCAGCAATGCTTTTGGAATATTAACCTATATCGCATGTTTTAAAATACAGTACCACTGCGCCATTAATTCGAAATTAATGATTATTTTCATAGATGATTTGGGTTGGTGACATTATATATTCTAAATCGGTCTCCACATGGAGACATGTTGACATTTACATTTCATTTTATTTCGAAGGTTATATGAGAGGCGGTTCCGCGAAAGCTACAGCTACGTCAAAAGGTGATTTTCCAAATATTTTATGGCGACCCTGCATCACGGGAGTTATACGAAAACATTTGCCCAACCCTGGAATCGAAATACATAACGTAATAATATTCCATCTCGCTTCATGAACATGCGTGTGTGTCACTAAGTTGTAATTCGGAATAATTTTGCTATGAAGCTACAGGTATTCATATACTTAATTTGGATGTTGAGAAAGTTTTGCCGCGCAGATATTTTTGTCGAGTTTCAAACACTTGGCATTCTTTCTATTATGTATACGTACTCGGGTGAATCAAAAAGTTCTTAGAAGTGCATATATATGAAACCTTTTTGGATCAAGTTCGATATTCAAATTAAAGAGTGTCTATCACACTATATTTATGCAGACTGTCACTTGTTTTTGTCAGTTCGTTCGCATGTAATAATTTTTTTTGTGCAACGAGTTGCTAAAAAGTCAAAATTATGAATAAAAGTGAGTTACGTGCGGTGATAAAATATCTCAGTTTGAAAAAAATGTCTACGAAGGAAATTTTTTTGGACATTCAGCAGACATTAGGGGGTGATGCTGTACCCTATTCTACGGTTGCGTACTGGGTGGCTGAATTTAAAAGAGGTAGATCAAGCTGTAAAGATGACCCGCGTTCTGGGCGGCCTTCAACCTCCGTTACAGAAGAAAATGTCAAAAAGGTTGAGAATCTGGTTTTGGAAGACAGAAGAATGACTATAAAACATATAGCTGAGATCCTAAAGATATCTTTTGGTAGCGTTCAATCCATTTTAATTGATTCACTGGGGTTCAAAAAAGTGTCTGCAAGATGGGTGCCACGAATGTTAACCGACGAAAACAAAAAGCGACGTTTGGAAATTTCCAAGCGTAATCTCGAAATGTTCCAGCGTGATTCGGATAATTTTTGCCGTCGTCTTGTCACCATGGATGAAACGTGGGTCCACCATTTTGATCCTGAAACTAAAAGACAAAGCATGTCTTGGAAACGACCATCCTCTCCATCCATTAAGAAATTTCGAGTTGCTCCTTCCGCTGGCAAAGTTATGGCCTCTGTGTTCTGGGATAGTGAAGGAATCCTTTTTATTGATTACATGCCAAAAGGCCAGACGATAACTGGACCCTATTATGCAAATTTAATCCCGAAAGTGCGTGAAGCGATTAAAGAAAAACGTCGTGGAAAACTGTCGTTGGGCGTGTTGTTCCTTCAAGATAACGCTCCTGCCCATCGATCGGAAGTTGCGCTCAACGCAATCCGCTGTGCTGGCTTCAATCTCCTTGACCACCCACCATATTCTCCGGACTTAGCCCCAAGTGATTTTCACTTATTTCCAAAATTAAAAGAGGAAATTCGTGGAACAAAATTTCACGATAATGACGCGGTTATAGCTGCCGTAGAGGACTTTTTCGAGAGTCAAGAAAATAATTTTTTTTCACAAGGAATAAGGAAGTTAGAAACGCGTTATTCTAAATGCATTGCATTGGAGGGAGATTATGTAGAAAAATAAAATATTATTATTTAAATCTTTGCATTTTTTAATATTGATTCCAAGAATTTTTTGATTCACCCTCGTATAAAGATACAAGCCTGCCTTTGCGTCCCTTTATTTCAGGTACTCATAAATATGGTATTTTCGAGAAGTATCATTATTTTTTGTGTACAGCTTTAAAGTTAAATTCCTACTCTAACCTTAGCCGGATCCCTGCGTACTTTATCCATATTGAATATGTATAAGGAAAATTACTAATTCACAAATGCATATAAGATCTCGAAAAAGTTAAAACTGTTTCTCGACAATTTTAGATTGCATAATGCGTGAAAACTCGCTTAGTAATTATCAATGAAAATTTTCAGCCATTAGTGGTGCTAACATGGGTCAAGCGTCAGCGACCTCTACGGCTATGGCAGGTTAGTAACAATTCAGTTTAAAAATCATAAATATTCTCTGCTGATAGTTGATTCATAGATTCCCGGCCGTTGAGGGATGGTTGGGTTACGGGGGACTCCAGAGCGCGTAGAGATGGTAAATTGCACTCCGACCTACCCACTAAAACCAACAGCGATCCTTGACTGCCTGAACTAGAGCCACGGGATCCCCGATGGGAGAGTATGGTCCCCGAGCGCGGGGGCCTTAGCCCGCCTCGTTTAGAAATTTCAGTTCAAAGACTTGAAAGAATATCATCCAAATACTCTTAAATAAACATAGTTTAAAACAGAAGACAGACGATTATAATTTAACGCCTTTTGTTGTTTTTGAAGTCCACCAGTTTAAAAGTGCGTTTAGTTTTCTTTGCTTTAGCCGTAGTTTAGCTTGAGTGTTTATATCCTACGTGATAATAGTAGGTAGGTATTTGAAGTATGATAAGATGACCAGGGCCTCTATTCTAAAGCAAACGATATAAATTTCTTTCCGATTATTATTTTGTACCATGCCTGTTGATAAGAACCCAGCAATGCTTTTGGAATATTTCTCTCTTTGCGTCGTATTCCTCAGGATTGAGGGTCGGGACCACCCTTTAGCATCACTTTCTCTCTTATATTCTTCCATCTGTTCCTGTCTCTGGCGGTTTGGAGCGCATTGTGTACCGTAGAGTTGAGAGTTGCGTCCTCGAGGTCGTTGGAATATTTACCTATATCGAATGTTTTAGAATACGGGACCACTGCGCCATTAAATCGGGTTTTAGCTTCGAGGACTACTTTGTCCTCAGGAATTCTTAAACTGTTGCGACACATGGCGAGGTAATGGGGTGTTCTGGGTCGGTGATAATGCCGATGGAGACGAAATCTCCACCAACGGCAGGAGCCAGGCAGGTCCAGGGCTGCCACCCGGTGAATTCCGGTTGGGGAGCGTCCAAATTTCCCAAATAAAGGCGGGACAAGGCTACCACACCGTGACATTGTATGTTCTCCTACTGGGGAGCGAAACTCGTGGCTCAGATTCGAGCAGTCGAGGGACGGCGCTAATTTCTATCCTTTTGCGCCCCGGGGTTCCGTATAGACACAAAGAAAGAAAGAAAGAAAAACCAGCTATCTCCCAACGGCAAATGACACAAGGACAAAAATGACAACTGACAGAGTTACAATAAATGTTAACGGTTTTAATATTCAAAGAATTTCTATTCTATTTTTTCTTTTGCAGATAATAGTAACAAGGGTAAGGCGTCAGCGATATCCAGCGCTTCTGCAAGTGAGTAATAATCCATTTAAAATATACAGGGTGGTCAAAATGTCGTGGATCAAACGAAACCAGCGGTTAGATGGGGTCATCAGCAGCAAAAAAATGTTACGGGAGGTCCTTAGGGTCAACCCCTGCAGAGTTACAATTGATTTTGTGTTTTTATGAGAAATTGTCTTTTTTTTACTAAAACTTGTTAAAATTCGAAGAAATCTACACCCTGTATCTTTTTTATAATTTTCACTAGATTAGTACTGATGAGTCCTTTCGTTAGACATGCTATTTATGGTAGTTTATTGGGTGTGTTGAAGATAATATTAAGTTATACGAAAGCAATAATTCTTAAATAATAACTTGTTATTTACTTCGGACCCGAACTGACACCCCACTGTGAAAAAAAAATACTCTACAGAAAAGTGCCCCTGTATCACAATTTTTGGCGCATTTAAGAGGGATTCTAAAAAGGTTTTACACATGGCTATGCGTGGCTTCGATATCTTTCGAGGATGATCATTCGTAGCGAGGCCAGAGTTAATTCATACATAAAACTCGGTTAGGCCTACTAACGTAACCTTACCTAAACGTGATCGTTTTTCGTGATCGTTGGCCTGCTGTGCCACGCTGACGGCAGACGGGTTGCCACAGGGTTTTGTGTCAAGTGTTCCTTCTCTTGCGGCTAGGTTATCAGCCGTCGTTTCCTTTTGTCGGCTCTAACGGCACAGGATGGAATGGGATGGTGACACTAAGTATTCGAAATCCGTCACCATACTGACTTTTAATTTAACACTAAAATGTAACGTATAACTTTACAAACAGTATGTATCAAAATATTTTAGTGACTTCAAGTGGAAATCAAGGTCAAAAAGCAGGCGGTCAACAAGGAGGTGGGCACCAAGGCGGTCAACCAGGAGCTGGTCAGCAAGGCGGTCAACAAAGTGGTGGAAAGCAAGGAGGACAGAACGCATCGAAGCCCGGAGGGGGTGGTGGACAGAACCCACCGAAGCCTGGAGGGAGTGGTGGACATGGAGGTTCACCACAAGGCGGTCAACAAGGAGGTTCACCACAAGGCGGTCAACAAGGAGGTGGGCATCAAGGCGGTCAACAAGGAGCTGGTCAGCAAGGCGGTCAACAAGGTGGTGGGCATCAAGGCGGTCAACAAGGAAGTGGACAATCAGGTGAGATATTATAACATATCTAAGACAAAAAATCACTTTGTGCATAGGCAGCTAAAGGATTAAATCGGCATAAACTTTGAGAAACTTTAAAGAGAAATATATTCTTAATAATTTTACTAAATCCCAATGGAGGAAGCCCAAGTCAATAGTGGATCATTAGAAAGCTGATATGGTGAGGATATTGCAATGGAAAGTTAATAATTGACATCGAGAATAAAAATAATTTTGTGAGCTAAACAGAGAATAAAATACTTCATTAAAATAAATTTTTACAACACTACTTTATGCTTTCGAAGCAAGTTACGAAATTGTCGCCGGAAAACGATGGATGCGGGCGGCCCATGACCAGTCTTTGTGGAAATCCTTTGGGGAGGCTTATGTCCTCAGTCCTCCGGTCATCATATGTAAAGTAATTCCTAATAATAGTAATTCTGTGTCGGTGTGACGCTGCGCAAGATATGCGCTAAATTTAAATGATAAAAAAATAAACAATTGAATAATGATGTGCGCGATCAATCCCGTTGCATGTTTAAATAAAAATGACACTGAAGTTGATTAGGATTCTCGAAATATGCTTTGTTTATTTTTCACTTTTTAGGACAGTCCTTTGGTCGCCTCTTACGACATATTCTAAATCGGTCACCACACGGAGTCATGTTGACATAATTATACAGTAGAATTCGGTTATAACGACCTTCAAGGGACCGGCGATACTATGTCGTACTAACCGGATTACGTACTAAACGGCGGGATTATTTTTTAAGTCCTGAAGTACCTTATGAATACGTATGTATGTATTATAATAGTGAAAGTTTGATTTTCCTATTTAGGTAAATAAAACATTTTGTAGGATATATAATCCTACAAAATGTTGCTTTATTGTAAAGGTTCTTACACATTCATAATTACAAACTAAAGTACCTTAGTTTGTATGTACTGTATTATAAAGAGATAAATTACATACACACGCACTACACGAAAAGCTCTGTTACTAACTAACGTAGGAAGTCTGTAATTTGAATTTGTTTTCGACAAACTTTTGTTCGATAGTAAGAACTTAGTCCTAACACGTTTGCATTTTAAAACATTGGCATTAAACAGCGGCTCGATCTTATCTTTATTCTTCTTTATTGGTGATATCGTAGAATGAGATACGCCAAATTCCTTCGCGAGGGTTGCATTTGATTCACCGGCTTCTAATCGGTTTAATATGGCACTTTTTTTCTTCAATTGCTGATCACTTTCGCTTCACGGAACTCATTTTGTCGAGCTATAATGCCGAGGCCACATTAGCGGGCTACGGCGAATATTCGTGTTATCGCGATGAGTGTGACCGGGTACATCGTTGCAACGCGTAGTATTCGGGCGACGACGATGTACTGGGCATAGCGGGCTACGGCGAATATTCGTGTCATCGCGATGAGTGTGGCCGAGTAGATCGTTGCAACGCGTAGTATTCGGGCGAAGACGATGTACTATCGGGGCACTGTCGGTAAACTGGCGCGCATCAAAAGGAATTGTCGCGACAATATTCACTTGGGTGGCTACCAGTGTGACCGTTTTTAGTATATTCAGTACTAAATTGGTATAATTTGGGCTCCGTAAAACTAATTTAGTTCTTTTTTGGTATCCTTTCATATTCTGGTAAAGAGGATGAATTAAATAACACCTCCATAAATTTAAAAAAAACCTTAAAATAGACACTAAGTGGTAAAAAAAAATTAATAAATCTTAACTCAGCCATTAAATATATAATAGTTACGGAGGGTTACGTTGGAGAACCACATAACCCGGCTGGCATTTAGCGGGCGAGTACCCATGAGGATTTCCAACGTAAAAAAATATGTTATGTTAGTTATGAAGGGTAATTGGCCTGCTGTGCCACGCTGGGCAGACGTGTTGGCACAGAGTTTTGTGTCAAGTGTTCCTTCTCTTGCGGCTAGGTTATCAGCCGTCGTTTCCTTTTGTCGGCTCTGACGGCACAGGATGGAATGGTATGGTGACACTATGTATTCGAAATCCGTCACCATACTGACTTTTAATTTAACACTAAAATGTAACGTATAACTTTACTAACAGTATGTATCAAAATATTTTAGTGACTTCAAGTGAAAATCAAGGTCAAAAAGCAGGCGGTCAACAAGGAGGTGGGCACCAAGGCGGTCAACCAGGAGCTGGTCAGCAAGGCGGTCAACAAAGTGGTGGAAATCAAGGAGGACAGAACGCATCGAAGCCCGGAGGGGGTGGTGGACAGAACCCACCGAAGCCTGGAGGGAGTGGTGGACATGGAGGTTCACCACAAGGCGGTCAACAAGGAGGTGGGCATCAAGGCGGTCAACAAGGAGCTGGTCAGCAAGGCGGTCAACAAGGTGGTGGGCATCAAGGCGGTCAACAAGGAAGTGGACAATCAGGTGAGATATTATAACATATCTAAGACAAAAAATCACTTTGTGCATAGGCAGCTAAAGGATTAAATCGGCATAAACTTTGAGAAACTTTAAAGAGAAATATATTCTTAATAATTTTACTAAATCCCAATGGAGGAAGCCCAAGTCAATAGTGGATCATTAGAAAGCTGATATGGTGAGGATATTGCAATGGAAAGTTAATAATTGACATCGAGAATAAAAATAATTTTGTGAGCTAAACAGAGAATAAAATACTTCATTAAAATAAATTTTTACAACACTACTTTATGCGTTCGAAGCAAGTTACGAAATTGTCGCCGGAAAACGATGGATGCGGGCGGCCCATGACCAGTCTTTGTGGAAATCCTTTGGGGAGGCTTATGTCCTCAGTCCTCCGGTCATCATATGTAAAGTAATTCCTAATAATAGTAATTCTGTGTCGGTGTGACGCTGCGCAAGATATGCGCTAAATTTAAATGATAAAAAAATAAACAATTGAATAATGATGTGCGCGATCAATCCCGTTGCATGTTTAAATAAAAATGACACTGAAGTTGATTAGGATTCTCGAAATATGCTTTGTTTATTTTTCACTTTTTAGGACAGTCCTTTGGTCGCCTCTTACGACATATTCTAAATCGGTCACCACACGGAGTCATGTTGACATAATTATACAGTAGAATTCGGTTATAACGACCTTCAAGGGACCGGCGATACTATGTCGTACTAACCGGATTACGTACTAAACGGCGGGATTATTTTTTAAGTTCTGAAGTACCTTATGAATACGTATGTATGTATTATAATAGTGAAAGTTTGATTTTCCTATTTAGGTAAATAAAACATTTTGTAGGATATATAATCCTACAAAATGTTGCTTTATTGTAAAGGTTCTTACACATTCATAATTACAAACTAAAGTACCTTAGTTTGTATGTACTGTATTATAAAGAGATAAATTACATACACACGCACTACACGAAAAGCTCTGTTACTAACTAACGTAGGAAGTCTGTAATTTGAATTTGTTTTCGACAAACTTTTGTTCCATAGTAAGAACTTAGTCCTAACACGTTTGCATTTTAAAACATTGGCGTTAAACAGCGGCTCGATCTTATCTTTATTCTTCTTTATTGGTGATATCGTAGAATGAGTTACGCCAAATTCCTTCGCGAGGGTTGCATTTGATTCACCGGCTTCTAATCGGTTTAATATGGCACTTTTTTTCTTCAATTGCTGATCACTTTCTGTGGTAAAATCTATTTTTATAGTTTATAGCTTTCTTTATAATGAATTTAAAAATATGTTGTTCTGTGTCACATTCAAATAAAAGCCATGTAAAAATCAACAACGATTTTTACTAATTTATCCAACATTCGTTATCAGCACGAATTAGCTCGAATAAATGAGCTGATAAATTCGTTTGTAGGTGAAACTCGAAGTGATTTATGTATATTCACCATAATAATAGTGAAATATGGATTTTGTCGACGAAGAGAAATATAACAGTCTCACGGTGTCTTCAAGAGATCACAAGAATCGAGAATCTGGCCTACACTCGATAATGGGATCATCACTTTTAAGTTCTTGGTTGTCGCGCAATGGTAAAGACCATGTACCATGTAAGAGGTAAGTGGGATCCTAAAGCGCAACAATATATTTTCGTTGGATACACAAAAGATCCACGAAGCTATTATTTTTGTGAGCCTAGTTGTCCAAGAAGGTTGATACAAAATCTTGTTTGTAGCATTCTTGATATTGAAGAACCTCAAAGCTATACAGAAGCAATGCAATCAGAAGGCAGTGCTAATTGGCGATCGGCCATGAATGCTGAGTACAAGTCTTTGGTGAAGAATAAGACTTGGGAGTTGGTAGATAGACCAAACAAAAAGGTCCTACCTTCCAAGTGGGTCTTCAAGATCAAAAGATATGCTGTAGGTTCTATAATCAAGTACAAAGCAAGACTAGTTGCCAAAGGACATGACTGGAATTAATTACAATGAAACTTGTACACCAGTGGTGCGGAATTCATCTCTGCGTACCCTTATAGCATTGGCAGCAGAAATGAATATGAAAATGCAGCAGATAGCACAATAGACCAAAACATATTGATACAAAATATCATTTTAGCAGACAAAAGGTTATAGAAGGTATCATAGATATAAAGTTCTTATATAAAGTCTGATAAAATGACAGCCGATGTATTGACGAAGCCATTACGGCGAATAGCACATATTCGATGTATTAACGGTATGGGCTTAACAAATAGATAGTTCTCTATTTGTTTGATATTGGTTGCATATATTTTGTATAGTTGTTTTATAGTTGTTCGGTTATTTTTATATTTCATTAAGGGGAGCATGTTGTAAAACCTATTTTTATAGTTTATAGCTTTCTTTATAATGAATTTAAAAATATGTTGTTCTGTGTCACATTCAAATAAAAGCCATGTAAAAATCAACAACGATTTTTACTAATTTATCCAACACTTTCGCTTCACGGAACTCATTTTGTCGAGCTATAATGCCGAGGCCACATTAGCGGGCTACGGCGAATATTCGTGTTATCGCGATGAGTGTGACTGTGCGGGCGAATCTCTTCATGGTGAAGCTTGTTTATATTTGTATTGGGTTTTGGTGTATCTTCAAATGTGTTAATTAAAATAATGTTTTTTCCATGTTTTTACAATGTATTTTAATATATTTGACAATTCATAGATAATGACAACCACAAGAAACCAAAAAACAATAATTCTTTTTAAATAACATAAATACTCCTAGGAGGCGCGCCGACATGCCGCCCCACATTGAAACCTTGTTTCAATATTATGTTTGGGTTGAGTACAGTGGCTCCTGTAGACCTCTGAACATCTGCTACACTGCCTTGCTTCGGTTTTCTAATTCACGGGTGTGTTCCGTGAGCTTCGCATGAGCCACCTGTTCCAAGATCTTCGCTGCAACTATTCCATCCGCTTGCGCTGATCAAGTCGGTTGTCTGTGTGGGTGTTTCTGAGAGTCCTTTTTTGGTATCGCCCGTAGAAGTTTCTCATTTAAAATGACCAGGTATCAGTTGCAGTACAACAATTGAGTTTGGAAGATAATGGGCTCAAAGGGGTTGAAACCAAAATAGCTTCAATTCGTGGTAAAATGTATAATATGTTTTCTCGACTGTGAGGTCAGCACTTCCCAACGCCCATTTTCAAGTGGTTTTGTGGACTTAAAGCTAGCTCCTCGTAATCCGTCAAGTGTGGTGAATGAATATGTATGCAGTGTTGTGTAAGTGTATCAATTATTTATTTAATGTCTGATGATATTATTTTATTGAGGTATTTAATTAATCGCACCTATTAAATTAGATTCAGTTACGTTATAAATATGATGATGGTTTATCCTTTCGAGCAATAAACCGTTTTATAATGTTTAAATAAAAAATGCTGTGGCCGTATGCTGAACAGCCCATAACAATGTACATGTTTAAAATTGTCTCTCAGTACTTGAGAAACGCAAATGTAGGACTCACAAGCCCTCGCCCTCCTTTGTTTACAACAGTGAATGAACGAAATATAAAAGTATGTTTATATAAAATACTGGTACTGAAACATTCCTGGGTAAAATTGTGTTACCCGTAAAACGATTACATGTGACACAACTATGGTAAACATTGTAGCCCCATAGTGTTGTCCGGTATCATATAATAATGAATGAGGTCCTGTGTTTATCTCAACTAAATGAGTATAATTAAATAGAAACCATATAAATGTATCGTTTTTGTGTAGTAGTAATGAATTTACATTGTGTAGTTGCAAAATTAAATGTTTAAAATTGTTTTGAAAAGTTTGACGCCTATCGCCTTTTCTTATTAAAATAAAGGACATTGTATCTTGTATGTGTGAAACATTAAAAGAACATACAAGTGGGAAACATGTATCTAATTTTGTCTTATAACTTACACCTTGTATTAAATCAGGCATAAAATGCTTATTTGAATTAAAATTAATATTAAACACTGAAGATCCAGCTATCTTGAGAAACTTAGGAACATTCCACCATGGCTCACAACTTGCAATGTCAATAGTCACATAACACCCAGCGTTTAAATTTGTAGGAACATACCAATGATGAATGTTAATAGTGGACTGTACCTTTGTGAATCTGTTCCTAACAATTGGGTGTAACCTATGGACATATGATATACACAAGTACTTGAATGCGCTAGGGGAATGTTTGTAGTATGAATTTATCCTGGAATTAAGATGTTTAATATTCTGTGTGCTAAATCTTTCACGTTCAATGTCGTGATAAGGTGTAAAATATTTTACATGATCACTGCTCAGAGTGATAGTACCTCTAATGTGACGCAAATGTAAATATTCGTGTACATTTGTGTATAGATAGTTAAATTGTCTTTGCTTTAAATTGTCTCGTAATTGAAAATAATTGACTTTGTTTGAATCAACTAACATTCCCAATGAATCCTGAATCCCTAACATTGCATTACAAGGAATGTTAGCACCAAATCTACCATCTAACAATAGAGTTTCGTATTGTTTACAAAATGTGACTTTAAACTTGTGTTTGAATTCTTTCTCTTGTGTTCTTTCTTTATGCATTTTTGAAGATGTAACTATGTTTTTATTATTATCATCTTGTTTATTTAAATTATCTGTGTATGACAAATTGCAACTAGCTATATTACTTGAATGTAATGTACCTGCAATTATCCAACCTAACTTTGATTCTCGCAAAGTTATATCTTTATCTACTAGTTTTAGTTGCTTTGCCTCAATCAGATCCCAAAATACACTATTACCGATCAAAATATCAATACTTGAAGGCAAATGAAATTGTGGATCTGCTAGTTTTAAGTTTTTTGGAATGTTGCAATCCGTTTTACTAAATGCCATAGTCGGCCAAGGATTTGTAACATATGGAATAATTATGCATGTTAGTTTCAAAGTAAAATCTGAATGTATTGATTTTATTGTTAAATCGCAACATTTGTCAGACCTACTAATGTGTTTATTGAAACCGTTTATTGTTGTTACAATTGCTTTAGTTGGCAAACTTAATTTTGAAACTAAATTCTCTGTAATAAAATTACAAGTGCTTCCTGAATCTAGCATTGCTCGTACACGATGTTCCCGATTTTCATGAATGAGGTTGACACGTGCCGTAGACAACACTCCCTGTGGTGATGAGGCTACACTCGATAAATGAACAACTTCTTCCGTTATATTAAAATCTTGTGTTATATCAGGACAAAGCAAACTGTAATGTTTATTATTACATTTTTTACATGGATACAATTGGCATTTTTCAGTTGTGTGTCCAAATTTAAACCGTTTAAACACAGGTTCAAAGCCTTTGCTTTATCCTCTCTATCTTTTTTCGACAAGTCCAAAAAAGTTTTGCAGTAATAAATAAAATGATTTGACTGACAAACTGGACATTTTTTGACTGTGCGGGTATTTTCTTGAGTTGTTAAACTATGAGCTACAACCCTTGTATGTTTATGATGCGATTGTTCTAAGGTTTCTAGCAGCTCTGCTCTGCTTCTAGTGAATCTAAGAATGTCTTCAAAGTTTAAAGTGTCTTTGTCTTGGCGAACCTTAAAATTCTCCCATTCTAACAATGTCTGTGAATCAAATTTACTAGAAAGCATATATATTAACAATGTGTCCCATTTGTCAGTTGGTTCACCTAATGTAGTCAATGATCTTATATTCTTAACAAAACTGTCTACTAATCTCTTCAAATTGTATGATGTGTCTTTTTGTATAGAGTATACATTAAAAAGTGACTTGACGTGATTAGCAATAAGCATTCTCTTATTATCATACCTATCGCAAATTAATTTCCAGGCATTTTCATAATTGCCTGCTGAAAATTCCACCGATTTCAAAACCAGCGATGCGCTACCTTCTAGTGAGGAGCGTAGATAATGAAATTTGTTTATAGTACTCAATTCTATATTGTAATGTATAAGCGATAGATAGGTATCTCGAAATTCTAGCCAAGAACCGTACGTACCATCAAACTTAGCGAGCTGAATGACTGGAAGGCGAACACTTGCCCCTGCATGCTTAACACTCCTGGCGTCCGAATCGCACCGCTGCTGTTGTGACGGTTGATTGCTCGACTTTTCTAGCTTTGCCTTAGCAAGGGCAACCGCCTTATAGTATGCTCCCTCGAACGCATCGCGTTCCTTGAACTGGTCATTAGGATTAGACGCGATACATTCTAACTCCCCCTGAATTTCGTCATAGTTATCTATTAGTGGCTCTAACCTACTAATTCGTAACTCAAGTTCTAATATTATTTCGTTGCCCAGTGTTTCTGGCAAACTGTTAACATAAATTGTAAAAAGTGTTAACCGGCCTTTTAAGTTAGCACGTTTTCTGATTAATGCCTGTTCGTCTGCCATATTGTTTGTATCAGAAGACAATAACAGCTATAACCAATAAAATTATATCACCGTAATTGAATGTGTGTTAATGAATATTGTTTATGTATGTGTCTTGTATTGTATTAAATGTGTATATTGTATGTATTAATTGTATTTGTGTAATGTATTGTGTTTCTTTGTATTATGTTTTCTTCACCACAATCCACAATCCGCCGACATCAATCCATAGGTCGCTGGCAAAATTCGGCTCGTGCTGGATCATTTTCATGTGCGGGCGAATCTCTTCATGGTGAAGCTTGTATATATTTGTATTGGGTTTTGGTGTATCTTCAAATGTGTTAATTAAAATAATGTTTTTTCCATGTTTTACAATGTATTTTAATATATTTGACAATTCATAGATAATGACAACCACAAGAAACCAAAAAACAATAATTCTTTTTAAATAACATAAATACTCCTAGGAGGCGCGCCGACAGTGACCGGGTACATCGTTGCAACGCGTAGTATTCGGGCGAAGACGATGTACTGGGCATAGCGGGCTACGGCGAATATTCGTGTCATCGCGATGAGTGTGGCCGAGTAGATCGTTGCAACGCGTAGTATTCGGGCGAAGACGATGTACTATCGGGGCACCGTCGGTAAACTGGCGCGCATCAAAAGGAATTGTCGCGACAATATTCACTTGGGTGGCTACCAGTGTGACCGTTTTTAGTATATTCAGTACTAAATTGGTATAATTTGGGCTCCGTAAAACTAATTTAGTTCTTTTTTGGTATCCTTTCATATTCTGGTAAAGAGGATGAATTAAATAACACCATCATAAATTTAAAAAAAACCTTAAAATAGACACTAAGTGGTAAAAAAAAATTAATAAATCTTAACTCAGCCATTAAATATATAATAGTTACGGAGGGTTACGTTGGAGAACCACATAACCCGGCTGGCATTTAGCGGGCGAGTACCCATGAGGATTTCCAACGTAAAAAAATATGTTATGTTAGTTATGAAGGGTAATTGGCCTGCTGTGCCACGCTGGGCAGACGTGTTGGCACAGAGTTTTGTGTCAAGTGTTCCTTCTCTTGCGGCTAGGTTATCAGCCGTCGTTTCCTTTTGTCGGCTCTGACGGCACAGGATGGAATGGGATGGTGACACTATGTATTCGAAATCCGTCACCATACTGACTTTTAATTTAACACTAAAATGTAACGTATAACTTTACTAACAGTATGTATCAAAATATTTTAGTGACTTCAAGTGAAAATCAAGGTCAAAAAGCAGGCGGTCAACAAGGAGGTGGGCACCAAGGCGGTCAACCAGGAGCTGGTCAGCAAGGCGGTCAACAAAGTGGTGGAAATCAAGGAGGACAGAACGCATCGAAGCCCGGAGGGGGTGGTGGACAGAACCCACCGAAGCCTGGAGGGAGTGGTGGACATGGAGGTTCACCACAAGGCGGTCAACAAGGAGGTTCACCACAAGGCGGTCAACAAGGAGGTGGGCATCAAGGCGGTCAACAAGGAGCTGGTCAGCAAGGCGGTCAACAAGGTGGTGGGCATCAAGGTGGTCAACAAGGAAGTGGACAATCAGGTGAGATATTATAACATATCTAAGACAAAAAATCACTTTGTGCATAGGCAGCTAAAGGATTAAATCGGCATAAACTTTGAGAAACTTTAAAGAGAAATATATTCTTAATAATTTTACTAAATCCCAATGGAGG
The DNA here is from genome assembly GCA_905475355.2 of Clostera curtula. Lineage (NCBI taxonomy): Eukaryota > Metazoa > Arthropoda > Insecta > Lepidoptera > Notodontidae > Clostera > Clostera curtula. The sequence continues at coordinate 13,421,659 of FR997800.1, read as the reverse complement.
AAGCCCAAGTCAATAGTGGATCATTAGAAAGCTGATATGGTGAGGATATTGCAATGGAAAGTTAATAATTGACATCGAGAATAAAAATAATTTTGTGAGCTAAACAGAGAATAAAATACTTCATTAAAATAAATTTTTACAACACTACTTTATGCTTTCGAAGCAAGTTACGAAATTGTCGCCGGAAAACGATGGATGCGGGCGGCCCATGACCAGTCTTTGTGGAAATCCTTTGGGGAGGCTTATGTCCTCAGTCCTCCGGTCATCATATGTAAAGTAATTCCTAATAATAGTAATTCTGTGTCGGTGTGACGCTGCGCAAGATATGCGCTAAATTTAAATGATAAAAAAATAAACAATTGAATAATGATGTGCGCGATCAATCCCGTTGGATGTTTAAATAAAAATGACACTGAAGTTGATTAGGATTCTCGAAATATGCTTTGTTTATTTTTCACTTTTTAGGACAGTCCTTTGGTCGCCTCTTACGACATATTCTAAATCGGTCACCACACGGAGTCATGTTGACATAATTATACAGTAGAATTCGGTTATAACGACCTTCAAGGGACCGGCGATACTATGTCGTACTAACCGGATTACGTACTAAACGGCGGGATTATTTTTTAAGTCCTGAAGTACCTTATGAATACGTATGTATGTATTATAATAGTGAAAGTTTGATTTTCCTATTTAGGTAAATAAAACATTTTGTAGGATATATAATCCTACAAAATGTTGCTTTATTGTAAAGGTTCTTACACATTCATAATTACAAACTAAAGTACCTTAGTTTGTATGTACTGTATTATAAAGAGATAAATTACATACACACGCACTACACGAAAAGCTCTGTTACTAACTAACGTAGGAAGTCTGTAATTTGAATTTGTTTTCGACAAACTTTTGTTCGATAGTAAGAACTTAGTCCTAACACGTTTGCATTTTAAAACATTGGCGTTAAACAGCGGCTCGATCTTATCTTTATTCTTCTTTATTGGTGATATCGTAGAATGAGATACGCCAAATTCCTTCGCGAGGGTTGCATTTGATTCACCGGCTTCTAATCGGTTTAATATGGCACTTTTTTTCTTCAATTGCTGATCACTTTCGCTTCACGGAACTCATTTTGTCGAGCTATAATGCCGAGGCCACATTAGCGGGCTACGGCGAATATTCGTGTTATCGCGATGAGTGTGACCGGGTACATCGTTGCAACGCGTAGTATTCGGGCGAAGACGATGTACTGGGCATAGCGGGCTACGGCGAATATTCGTGTCATCGCGATGAGTGTGGCCGAGTAGATCGTTGCAACGCGTAGTATTCGGGCGAAGACGATGTACTATCGGGGCACTGTCGGTAAACTGGCGCGCATCAAAAGGAATTGTCGCGACAATATTCACTTGGGTGGCTACCAGTGTGACCGTTTTTAGTATATTCAGTACTAAATTGGTATAATTTGGGCTCCGTAAAACTAATTTAGTTCTTTTTTGGTATCCTTTCATATTCTGGTAAAGAGGATGAATTAAATAACACCTTCATAAATTTAAAAAAAACCTTAAAATAGACACTAAGTGGTAAAAAAAAATTAATAAATCTTAACTCAGCCATTAAATATATAATAGTTACGGAGGGTTACGTTGGAGAACCACATAACCCGGCTGGCATTTAGCGGGCGAGTACCCATGAGGATTTCCAACGTAAAAAAATATGTTATGTTAGTTATGAAGGGTAATTGGCCTGCTGTGCCACGCTGGGCAGACGTGTTGGCACAGAGTTTTGTGTCAAGTGTTCCTTCTCTTGCGGCTAGGTTATCAGCCGTCGTTTCCTTTTGTCGGCTCTGACGGCACAGGATGGAATGGGATGGTGACACTATGTATTCGAAATCCGTCACCATACTGACTTTTAATTTAACACTAAAATGTAACGTATAACTTTACTAACAGTATGTATCAAAATATTTTAGTGACTTCAAGTGAAAATCAAGGTCAAAAAGCAGGCGGTCAACAAGGAGGTGGGCACCAAGGCGGTCAACCAGGAGCTGGTCAGCAAGGCGGTCAACAAAGTGGTGGAAATCAAGGAGGACAGAACGCATCGAAGCCCGGAGGGGGTGGTGGACAGAACCCACCGAAGCCTGGAGGGAGTGGTGGACATGGAGGTTCACCACAAGGCGGTCAACAAGGAGGTTCACCACAAGGCGGTCAACAAGGAGGTGGGCATCAAGGCGGTCAACAAGGAGCTGGTCAGCAAGGCGGTCAACAAGGTGGTGGGCATCAAGGTGGTCAACAAGGAAGTGGACAATCAGGTGAGATATTATAACATATCTAAGACAAAAAATCACTTTGTGCATAGGCAGCTAAAGGATTAAATCGGCATAAACTTTGAGAAACTTTAAAGAGAAATATATTCTTAATAATTTTACTAAATCCCAATGGAGGAAGCCCAAGTCAATAGTGGATCATTAGAAAGCTGATATGGTGAGGATATTGCAATGGAAAGTTAATAATTGACATCGAGAATAAAAATAATTTTGTGAGCTAAACAGAGAATAAAATACTTCATTAAAATAAATTTTTACAACACTACTTTATGCGTTCGAAGCAAGTTACGAAATTGTCGCCGGAAAACGATGGATGCGGGCGGCCCATGACCAGTCTTTGTGGAAATCCTTTGGGGAGGCTTATGTCCTCAGTCCTCCGGTCATAATATGTAAAGTAATTCCTAATAATCAATTCCTAATAATAGTAATTCTGTGTCGGTGTGACGCTGCGCAAGATATGCGCTAAATTTAAATGATAAAAAAATAAACAATTGAATAATGATGTGCGCGATCAATCCCGTTGGATGTTTAAATAAAAATGACACTGAAGTTGATTAGGATTCTCGAAATATGCTTTGTTTATTTTTCACTTTTTAGGACAGTCCTTTGGTCGCCTCTTACGACATATTCTAAATCGGTCACCACACGGAGTCATGTTGACATAATTATACAGTAGAATTCGGTTATAACGACCTTCAAGGGACCGGCGATACTATGTCGTACTAACCGGATTACGTACTAAACGGCGGGATTATTTTTTAAGTCCTGAAGTACCTTATGAATACGTATGTATGTATTATAATAGTGAAAGTTTGATTTTCCTATTTAGGTAAATAAAACATTTTGTAGGATATATAATCCTACAAAATGTTGCTTTATTGTAAAGGTTCTTACACATTCATAATTACAAACTAAAGTACCTTAGTTTGTATGTACTGTATTATAAAGAGATAAATTACATACACACGCACTACACGAAAAGCTCTGTTACTAACTAACGTAGGAAGTCTGTAATTTGAATTTGTTTTCGACAAACTTTTGTTCGATAGTAAGAACTTAGTCCTAACACGTTTGCATTTTAAAACATTGGCATTAAACAGCGGCTCGATCTTATCTTTATTCTTCTTTATTGGTGATATCGTAGAATGAGATACGCCAAATTCCTTCGCGAGGGTTGCATTTGATTCACCGGCTTCTAATCGGTTTAATATGGCACTTTTTTTCTTCAATTGCTGATCACTTTCGCTTCACGGAACTCATTTTGTCGAGCTGTAATGCCGAGGCCACATTAGCGGGCTACGGCGAATATTCGTGTTATCGCGATGAGTGTGACCGGGTACATCGTTGCAACGCGTAGTATTCGGGCGAAGACGATGTACTGGGCATAGCGGGCTACGGCGAATATTCGTGTCATCGCGATGAGTGTGGCCGAGTAGATCGTTGCAACGCGTAGTATTCGGGCGAAGACGATGTACTATCGGGGCACTGTCGGTAAACTGGCGCGCATCAAAAGGAATTGTCGCGACAATATTCACTTGGGTGGCTACCAGTGTGACCGTTTTTAGTATATTCAGTACTAAATTGGTATAATTTGGGCTCCGTAAAACTAATTTAGTTCTTTTTTGGTATCCTTTCATATTCTGGTAAAGAGGATGAATTAAATAACACCTTCATAAATTTAAAAAAAACCTTAAAATAGACACTAAGTGGTAAAAAAAAATTAATAAATCTTAACTCAGCCATTAAATATATAATAGTTACGGAGGGTTACGTTGGAGAACCACATAACCCGGCTGGCATTTAGCGGGCGAGTACCCATGAGGATTTCCAACGTAAAAAAATATGTTATGTTAGTTATGAAGGGTAATTGGCCTGCTGTCCCACGCTGGGCAGACGTGTTGGCACAGAGTTTTGTGTCAAGTGTTCCTTCTCTTGCGGCTAGGTTATCAGCCGTCGTTTCCTTTTGTCGGCTCTGACGGCACAGGATGGAATGGGATGGTGACACTATGTATTCGAAATCCGTCACCATACTGACTTTTAATTTAACACTAAAATGTAACGTATAACTTTACTAACAGTATGTATCAAAATATTTTAGTGACTTCAAGTGAAAATCAAGGTCAAAAAGCAGGCGGTCAACAAGGAGGTGGGCACCAAGGCGGTCAACCAGGAGCTGGTCAGCAAGGCGGTCAACAAAGTGGTGGAAATCAAGGAGGACAGAACGCATCGAAGCCCGGAGGGGGTGGTGGACAGAACCCACCGAAGCCTGGAGGGAGTGGTGGACATGGAGGTTCACCACAAGGCGGTCAACAAGGAGGTTCACCACAAGGCGGTCAACAAGGAGGTGGGCATCAAGGCGGTCAACAAGGAGCTGGTCAGCAAGGCGGTCAACAAGGTGGTGGGCATCAAGGTGGTCAACAAGGAAGTGGACAATCAGGTGAGATATTATAACATATCTAAGACAAAAAATCACTTTGTGCATAGGCAGCTAAAGGATTAAATCGGCATAAACTTTGAGAAACTTTAAAGAGAAATATATTCTTAATAATTTTACTAAATCCCAATGGAGGAAGCCCAAGTCAATAGTGGATCATTAGAAAGCTGATATGGTGAGGATATTGCAATGGAAAGTTAATAATTGACATCGAGAATAAAAATAATTTTGTGAGCTAAACAGAGAATAAAATACTTCATTAAAATAAATTTTTACAACACTACTTTATGCGTTCGAAGCAAGTTACGAAATTGTCGCCGGAAAACGATGGATGCGGGCGGCCCATGACCAGTCTTTGTGGAAATCCTTTGGGGAGGCTTATGTCCTCAGTCCTCCGGTCATAATATGTAAAGTAATTCCTAATAATCAATTCCTAATAATAGTAATTCTGTGTCGGTGTGACGCTGCGCAAGATATGCGCTAAATTTAAATGATAAAAAAATAAACAATTGAATAATGATGTGCGCGATCAATCCCGTTGGATGTTTAAATAAAAATGACACTGAAGTTGATTAGGATTCTCGAAATATGCTTTGTTTATTTTTCACTTTTTAGGACAGTCCTTTGGTCGCCTCTTACGACATATTCTAAATCGGTCACCACACGGAGTCATGTTGACATAATTATACAGTAGAATTCGGTTATAACGACCTTCAAGGGACCGGCGATACTATGTCGTACTAACCGGATTACGTACTAAACGGCGGGATTATTTTTTAAGTCCTGAAGTACCTTATGAATACGTATGTATGTATTATAATAGTGAAAGTTTGATTTTCCTATTTAGGTAAATAAAACATTTTGTAGGATATATAATCCTACAAAATGTTGCTTTATTGTAAAGGTTCTTACACATTCATAATTACAAACTAAAGTACCTTAGTTTGTATGTACTGTATTATAAAGAGATAAATTACATACACACGCACTACACGAAAAGCTCTGTTACTAACTAACGTAGGAAGTCTGTAATTTGAATTTGTTTTCGACAAACTTTTGTTCCATAGTAAGAACTTAGTCCTAACACGTTTGCATCTTAAAACATTGGCGTTAAACAGCGGCTCGATCTTATCTTTATTCTTCTTTATTGGTGATATCGTAGAATGAGATACGCCAAATTCCTTCGCGAGGGTTGCATTTGATTCACCGGCTTCTAATCGGTTTAATATGGCACTTTTTTTCTTCAATTGCTGATCACTTTCGCTTCACGGAACTCATTTTGTCGAGCTATAATGCCGAGGCCACATTAGCGGGCTACGGCGAATATTCGTGTTATCGCGATGAGTGTGACCGGGTACATCGTTGCAACGCGTAGTATTCGGGCGAAGACGATGTACTGGGCATAGCGGGCTACGGCGAATATTCGTGTCATCGCGATGAGTGTGGCCGAGTAGATCGTTGCAACGCGTAGTATTCGGGCGAAGACGATGTACTATCGGGGCACTGTCGGTAAACTGGCGCGCATCAAAAGGAATTGTCGCGACAATATTCACTTGGGTGGCTACCAGTGTGACCGTTTTTAGTATATTCAGTACTAAATTGGTATAATTTGGGCTCCGTAAAACTAATTTAGTTCTTTTTTGGTATCCTTTCATATTCTGGTAAAGAGGATGAATTAAATAACACCTTCATAAATTTAAAAAAAACCTTAAAATAGACACTAAGTGGTAAAAAAAAATTAATAAATCTTAACTCAGCCATTAAATATATAATAGTTACGGAGGGTTACGTTGGAGAACCACATAACCCGGCTGGCATTTAGCGGGCGAGTACCCATGAGGATTTCCAACGTAAAAAAATATGTTATGTTAGTTATGAAGGGTAATTGGCCTGCTGTGCCACGCTGGGCAGACGTGTTGGCACAGAGTTTTGTGTCAAGTGTTCCTTCTCTTGCGGCTAGGTTATCAGCCGTCGTTTCCTTTTGTCGGCTCTAACGGCACAGGATGGAATGGGATGGTGACACTATGTATTCGAAATCCGTCACCATACTGACTTTTAATTTAACACTAAAATGTAACGTATAACTAACAGTATGTATCAAAATATTTTAGTGACTTCAAGTGGAAATCAAGGTCAAAAAGCTGGCGGTCAACAAGGAGGTGGGCACCAAGGCGGTCAACCAGGAGCTGATCAGCAAGGCGGTCAACAAAGTGGTGGAAAGCAAGGAGGACAGAACGCATCGAAGCCCGGAGGGGGTGGTGGACAGAACCCACTGAAGCCTGGAGGGAGTGGTGGACATGGAGGTTCACCACAAGGCGGTCAACAAGGAGGTTCACCACAAGGCGGTCAACAAGGAGGTGGGCATCAAGGCGGTCAACAAGGAGCTGGTCAGCAAGGCGGTCAACAAGGTGGTGGGCATCAAGGCGGTCAACAAGGAAGTGGACAATCAGGTGAGATATTATAACATATCTAAGACAAAAAATCACTTTGTGCATAGGCAGCTAAAGGATTAAATCGGTATCAACTTCGAGAAACTTTAAAGAGAAATATATTCTTAATAATTTTACTTAATCCCAATGGAGGAAGCCCAAGTCAATAGTGGATCATTAGAAAGCTGATATGGTGAGGATATTGCAATGGAAAGTTAATTGACATCGAGAATAAAAATAATTTTGTGAGCTTAACAGAATTTGTGAGCTAAAAATACTTCATTAAAATAAATTTTTATAACACTACTTTATGTTGTGTTGTGGAAATCCTTTGGGGAGGCTTATGTCCTCAGTCCTTCGGTCATCATATGTAAAGTAATTCCTAATAATCAATTCCTAATAATAGTAATTCTGTGTCGGTGTGACGCTGCGCAAGGTTATTAAAATGATATGCGCTAAATATAAATGATAAAAAAATGAACAATTGAATAATTATGTGCGCGATCAATCCCGTTGGATGTTTAAATAAAAATGACACTGAAGTTGATTAGGATTCTCGAAATATGCTTTGTTTATTTTTCACTTTTTAGGACAGTTCCTTTGGTCGCCTCTTACGACATATTCTAAATCGGTCACCACACGGAGTCATGTTGACATAATTATACAGTAGAATTCGGTTATAACGACCTTCAAGGGACCGGCGATACTATGTCGTACTAACCGGATTACGTACTAAACGGCGGGATTATTTTTTAAGTGCTGAAGTACCTTATGAATACGTATGTATGTATTATAATAGTGAAAGTTTGATTTTCCTATTTAGGTAAATAAAACATTTTGTAGGATATATAATCCTACAAAATGTTGCTTTATTGTAAAGGTTCTTACACATTCATAATTACAAACTAAAGTACCTTAGTTTGTATGTACTGTATTATAAAGAGATAAATTACATACACACGCACTACACGAAAAGCTCTGTTACTAACTAACGTAGGAAGTCTGTAATTTGAGTTTGTTTTCGACAAACTTTTGTTCGATAGTCAGAACTTAGTCCTAACACGTTTGCATTTTAAAACAGCGGCTCGATCTTATCTTTATTCTTCTATATTGGTGATATCGTAGAATGAGATACGCCAAATTCCTTCGCGAGGGTTGCATTTGATTCACCGGCTTCTAATCGGTTTAATATGGCACTTTTTTTCTTCAATTGCTGATCACTTTCGCTTCACGGAACTCATTTTGTCGAGCTATAATGCCGAGGCCACATTAGCGGGCTACGGCGAATATTCGTGTTATCGCGATGAGTGTGACCGGGTACATCGTTGCAACGCGTAGTATTCGGGCGAAGACGATGTACTGGGCATAGCGGGCTACGGCGAATATTCGTGTCATCGCGATGAGTGTGGCCGAGTAGATCGTTGCAACGCGTAGTATTCGGGCGAAGACGATGTACTATCGGGGCACTGTCGGTAAACTGGCGCGCATCAAAAGGAATTGTCGCGACAATATTCACTTGGGTGGCTACCAGCGTGAACGTTTTTAGTATATTCAGTACTAGCTGACCCGGCGAACTTTGTTCCGCCATAAAGGCAATAAATAAGCAGATTTTGGATTTTATTATGTTCAATATTTTATCAGGATATATATAAAAAAAAGCTATGATTTTAATTATAATTTATTGGCCATCTATTTTTGTACTGCACTTTTCAGTGAATTACCTTGTGACAGACGACATTTTTCGGTTTATTATCAGGCGCATGAACAAATAACGCAGATGGTTTTCTGACCCGGAACATGCCACATATAAATTGATCTAGGGAAATATATGAATTTTCTAGATTTAGGCCACAAACTTTCCAGGATTAGCCCTGTGATTTATTAATGGTCACGGCGAATGCACAACTGATCAGAAATCATTAAAACTAAAACAGTATATCAGTTGATATCATCGGGATCCTCGCATGAGAACTTCCTCACCCTTCCAACTTTCCTTTGAGTATATTTTGAGCCATTGTTCATCAATTCACTTACCACCAACCGCGTTTCGTTACACAGGTGGTTTTAGTTTATGTTTGGAAGCAAACTTACTACGAAGCCAACCTTTAGTCGTAAATTGTGCGGTGGTTAGCCTGGCACATCCAAGGAGTCTTTTTTTACACAGTCAATAAATTTGAATAAATGCAGTGTACCAATGATTTAATTCTGAATTACTTATATTATTTACTTTATGTAATCTACATATTTAGTCTTAGCCGCCAAAATTGCTCGCTCAGTCAATTTGTGTCTGTGAGTTTGCCCTTCGATGAACAGAAATTCTGAAAAATAAAATCATCCACTTATTTCGTTGATTTGAGGCAAGCGTTTATTTCGGCGGCAGCAGTGAAATTAGTGGCAGTGTTTGGCAGAAATAGCCAGACAGTAAAATCATTGCGCCTCTAAAACATCTCGAGTCATTGCGTAGGTCTTCGGTCGGATCGATAAGAGCTTCCAATGCACGTATATGCGCTATAATATATTCGTCCCAGATAACGATTTTCCATTTTGATAAAACTTTTGCCGCTGAGGAGTGTTTTGTAATATTACATGGCATCTATTGGTCCAATGCAAGTAAAAAGGACGAAAGTATGCAAGCAGTAATTAGTGCTGCCATCGTATCGAAACGTTGCTCGATTCAAATTATGTAGTACCTACTTTACAAATGTATTCTTGTGTCTCGAAAATTATCTAGCTGTTGATCTCTTAAATTTGCTCGACGATTTTGCATTCCCAACCGATCCGTTTCACGGGCTGCCTCGATTTGCTCTTGTCATTGAGAAGCACGAATTCGAGCCATACTAATGCGGTGATCTTCACGTGCATTTTTTAGTTCTTCTTCAGTAATTCTTTTCGCAATGTGTCCAAAATATCGGCACAATAAGCTAATATTTACTCGAAACAAATACATCAACTTCAAAATTTCTAATTGTCAAATTTGACAAACTATAGACAACATAATGTTTCGCTGTCAGTGACGTTTTGTTATTCCAGGTCAGTTGCATTTTTTATACGATGTTTTATTTATCATGGAACGGGATAACACTCACTTACTTTTTCACATTTATAATATTACTAGTGGCCCGCGCCGGCTTCGCCCGTGCAAAGCGGGGGTGGGTTATACATTATAAACCTTCCTCTTGAATCACTCTATCTATTAAAAAAATCCGCTTCAAAATCCGTTGCGTAATTTTAAAGATTTAAGCATACATAGGGACGGACAGACGACAGCGACTTTGTTTTATACTATGTAGTGAAGTATGATTTTGTAAATTGTCCCACATCTATAGATATAAAAGAAAGTCGGACATAGGATATCTGAGATTTTTATCCCGTTCCCGTGGAATGTGATATAATACGTGGTATAACAAAGCGCAACTCTGACAGAGAAACCTTACGTTGTCTATATTTAAATATGGCTGAAAATTTGACAATTAGGATTTTGAATTTAACTTAATATCTCTATAAATTTACACACAATATCGTTAAAAATTAAAATCCATTCAGTAGTTTTTACGTGAAAGAGTAACAAACATCCATCCATCCATCCATCCATCCATACTTACAAACTTTCACGTTTATAATATTAGTGGATGTTTGTTACTTTTCACGTAAAAACGACTGAATGTATTTTAATGAAACTTTATAATAATATAGCTTATACATCAGAATAACACATAGGCTACAATTTATAAAGATATTGTGTGTAAATTTATAGAGATATTAAGTTAAATTTTAATTTCTAACTGTTAAATTTTCAGCCATATTTAAATATAGACAACATAAGGTTTCGCTGTCAGTTGCGCATTGTTATACCACGTAGGTGTTAAATCACATTCTACGGGAACGGGATAAAAATCTTAGGTATCCTCCATCCGACTTTCGTTTATATATAAGATGTTGGACAATTCACAAAATCATACTTAATATTATAAACGTGAAAGTGTAAATGTGTGTAATCCCGTTCCGTGATATAAAAAATCGTTTATCAAAATGCAACTGCTAGAATAACAAAACGTCACCGACAGCTGAACGTTATGTTGTCTATAGTTTGACAAATTTGACACTTAGACATTTTGAAGTTGACTGGTGTATTTATTTCGAGTAAATATTAGCTTATTGTGCCGAACAATGAAGAAGAACTAAATAATGCACGTGAAGATCGCCGCATTAGTATGGCTTGAATCCGTGTTTCTCAATCACAAGAGCAAATCGAGGCAGCCAGTGAAACGGATCGGTTGGGAATGAATGCAAAATCATCGAGCAAATTTAAGAGATCAACAACCAGATAATTTTCGAGGCACAAGAATAAATTTAAATAATAAATAAATAATAATAAATAAATATCCTTGGACATTTCACACAACGCCATCTCGTCCCAAGTTAAGCAACTTAATGCTTGTGTTATGGTAACGAGATGGATGATAAACTACTTATATAAATTTTTTTTTGTAAATACATACATATTATAGATAGAAATGACACCCAGACTCCGAGCCAGTGCCTCTGGTTTAGACAAAGACACTGGCCTGACCCCGGAATCAAACCCGGAACCCGTTGATCCAAAGGCGGCACATCTGACCACTAGACCAACGAGGCAGTCATATTTATAAAGTATGTACTACATAATTTGGATCGAGCAACGTTTCGATACGATGGCAGCACTAATTACTGCTTGCATACTTGCGTCCGCATTGGATCAATCATCGAAATATGTGGATTTATTTTATTTGCTCAGAATTTCTGTTCATCGAAGGACGAACTCACAAACACAAAAATAATGAATGGTTGACTAAGCGAGCAATTTTGGCGGCTAAGAATAAATATGTAGATGATATAAAGTAACTAACATAATTCAGAATGAAATCATTGGTACACTGCATTAATTCAAATATAATGACTGTAAAAAAGACTCCTTGGATGTGCCTGTCTTACCACTGCACAATTTACGACTAAAGGTTGGCTACATACTAAGTTTGCTTCCAATTAAAAACGAAAACCACCAAACCTGTGCAACGGAACGCGTTTGGTGGTAAGTGAATTAATGAACAATGGAATATACTGAAAGTAATGTTGGAAGGTGACGAAGTTCTCATCCGAGGATCCCGACGACATCAACTGATATACCGTTTTAGTTTTAATGATTTCCGATCCGTCGTGCATTCGCCGTAACCATTAATAAACCACAGGGCCAATCCTGGAAAGTTTGTGGCCTAAATCTAGAAAATTCATGTATTTCCCAAGATCAATAATTATATGTGGCATGTTCCGGGTCAGAAGACTATCTGCGTTATTTGTTCATGCGCCTGATAATAAACCGAAAAATGTCGTCTGTCACAAGTTGATTCACTGAAAAGTGCAGTTACTAAAATAGATGGCCAATAAAATCATAGATTTTTTATTTAAATTTATCCAAATAAAAAAATTAAGTTAAAAAATCTGCTCATTTATTGCCTTTAAGGCGAAACAAAGTTCGCCGGGTCAGCTAGTGTAACATAAATGCGCTACGTCGCGGGGAATTACTGAAACTTAAAAAATGATTCCTAACAATAAGTATAAAAGGGATCACGGTTTTTTTGTTCTATGTATAAATATGTCTCTCTGTGTTAGCGTGCATTTGTAGTGAAGATAATGAAGCGCTAATTGATCAGAAATATAGATCTGAGTGGGAACAAAATCCTGAATTTTCGTCATGGTTGACAAAAGATAAAAATAGTGATATTGCTGTAAATGTTGAACAGTTTTGGCGCAAATTAAATTGTATTAACAGTAACAGTACAAATGTTCTGAAGTACAAAATTTTTGAATAATTTTGTAAAATGTCATAAGTGCATACCTCTATATGCATACCTTTAACCTATAAGCATACCCTTAAATTACGCCTCCCGCACAGAACACCACAACATAAGCCGGCACGATGTATCGCGTCAATGCAATGCGACACAAATCTTCGCGCGCTAATGTAGACACGAACTTTGCGTAGCCCCCAACACGATTTTTAGCGCGCCAACGCGGCACGAATCTTCGCGCGCTAATGTAGCCCCGACATAAGAATTAACAAGTGACAAACACTAACTGTGATTTACGCGCCAATAAGGACAGGTGAAGCGCGCGGGGCGGGGTAAAGTTCGGGTACCATTATGTAAAGCCAGCAATATACGTTTAAATAAATAAATAAATATCCTTGGAAATTTCACACAACACCATCTCGTCCCAAGCTAAGCAACTTAATGCTTGTGTTATGGTAACGAGATGGATGATAAACTACTTATATACATATTTTTTTTTGTAAATATTTACATATTATAGATAGAAATGACACCCAGACTCCGACCCAGTGCCTCTGGTTTAGACAATGACACTTGCCCGACCCCGGAATCGAACCCGGGACCCGTTGATCCAAAGGCGGCACGTCTAACCACTAGACCAACATTACCGAGTGAACGCCAATACCCACGTATACACGGTATATTTCCATTGTCTGGCCATCGCTCGGTGTCGCTCGCCTAGTTTGCCGAGTAAAGGCAAGCGCCAACGTGTATAAAACTCTTTTGGCGTAGCTGGTCACCACTCGCGCTCGGTCGCGACCACTTGCCACACTTCGGAGCGCCGTCGGTTTTTCTGCACAGATCAAAGGCGCTCGCGCGCACTCGGCCAATATTGTCCACAGTCCACACGTTTGCCATGCATGCCGCCAGCGCGCCAGCCATTACGCGGTTGGCGTCGGACTAGTTCGGTAGTGTGCACGCGTACAAAATGTCACTCTCAACAAATCAACCAAAAAATGTTTTAAATTTTTTGGAATTTTACCAGAATGAAGGGGTTGTTTGGATAGTTGATTTTTCATAATATTCCTGTAAAAAGAAAATTCAATAAAAAAATGGCAAGCTACATCCACCTCCTTCTTTTTGTCTTTACATTTTCACAACTTTCCTGCGGTATATACTGACATAATAATTATAAGCGCTCATTAAATAAATAGCAGCAGCTGCAATAACTTCTATGTCGTCATCCGTCTAGTTTCAAGTCACAATACAAACTGACTGAGCCCAATGTGTGGGCATCTCTTCAAAGTTCGTCTACATTGGCCATTTGCATTGGTTTGTCTACAGTGTAACCTAATTTAATTAATTATCCTTGGACATTTCACACAACGCCATCTCGTCCCAAGCTAAGCAACTTAATGCTTGTGTTATGGTAACGAGATGGATGATAAACTACTTATATACTTTTTTTTTTGTAAATACATACATATTAAAGATAGAAATGACACCCAGACTCCGAGCCAGTGCCTCTGGTTTACACAAAGACACTTGCCCGACCCCGAACTTGAGTAAACATTATCGTCGTTAAAACCGTTTAGTCGTTATAAGCGACGTCGTTGTATACGAATTCTAAAAGGTTCTATGGGAGGCGGTTCCGCGAATGCTGGAGCTACGTCAAAAGGTAATGATTTTCCAAATGTTGTAACCCAACCCTGGAATCGAAATACATAGCGTGATAATATTCCATCTCGCTTCATGAACATGTGTGTGTGTCTCTAAGTTGTAATTAGGAATAATTTTGCTATGAAGCTACAGGTTTTCATATACTTAATTTGTTTGTTGAGAAAGTTTTGCCGCGCAGATATTTGTGTCGTGTTTCGAAGGAAGCACCTACTGATAGTAGGTTAAATGAAACACCAATGTCCCAGGCGCCGGGTACGATAGACGAAAGGAAAAAAAGAAGAGCAAATGATTACCATTCATTGCTAAACAAGGACTACAAGTCTGTGGTGTTGTAAAAAAATAAAAAAACTCTTGGCATCCTTTCTATTATCTTCTATCTTCTTATACATATAAAACTCAAAGGTGACTGACTGACTGACATAGTGATCTATCAACGCACAGCCCAAACCACTAGACGGATCGGGCTAAAATTTGGCATGCAGGTAGATGTTATGACGTAGGCATCCGCTAAGAAAGGATTTTGATAAATTCTACCCCCAAGGGGATAAAATAGGGGATGAAAGTTTGTATGAAAATTTGTCAATTTTAAACAGATCGGGCTTGAATTTGGCATGCAGGTAGATGTTATGACGTACGCATCCGCTAAGAAAGGATTTTGATAAATTCTACCCCCAAGGGGATAAAATAGGGGATGAAATTTTGTATGAAAATTTGTCAATTTTAAACAGAACGGGCTGAAATTTGGCATGCAGGTAGATGTTATGACATAGGCATCCGCTAAGCAAGGATTTTGATAAATTCTACCCCCAAGGGGATGAAATAGGGGATGAAAGCTTATATGAAAATTGTCAATTTTAAACAAATCGAGATGAAATTTGGCATGCAGGTAGATGTTATGACGTAGGCATCCCCTAAGAAAGGATTTTGAGATGCAGTCTTTATAAGAGGAAAGATTAGGAACGGAACGAATTTCGGTATGCTAGCGCCATACATAGTTATTTTGGAGAGAACTTTGAATTAATCATTTTTGTGCATAGTGCTTAATAGCATAGTTCTCCTTAAAATTAAATAAAAAAAATTCACGACAGGAAATGTCTATCTTTTATGGTTGACTCACAATAACACGTGTAACTCCCGATAGCTTAGCAGTTCAGAGCTTTCTGATTATATTTGTCTACTCTTACGTTTATAACACTCTCAATCATCCCTTATTAATAAATGTTAACATTATTACCTATTTAATAAAAAAAAGAATCATAGAAATCGGTACAGAAACACCAAAGTTATACATGAAATACGCTAATAATACGAAATACGCAATGGCGCGCGTGAATACTGAATTCACGCGCTCGAAAATTGTTTTTTTTCCGGAAGTCATTATTCCACGCGGACGAAGTCGCGGGCAAAAGCTAGAGTATGTATAAAGATACAAGCCTGCCTTTGCGTCCTTTATTACAAGTAGTTACTCGCTCATAGATAGGGTATTTTCGAGAAGTATCATTTTTTTTGTGTATAGCTTAAAGTTAAGCTTTAAAGGTAACTTTAGCCGGATCCCTGCGTACTTTATCCATATTGAATATGTGGAAGGAAAATGCCTAATTCACAATGCATAGCCTATAGATCCCGAAAAAGTTAAAACTGTTTCTCGACAATTTTAAATTGGATAATGCGTGAAGACTCGCTGAGTATCTAATATATCAATGAATATTTTCAGCCATTAGTGGTGCTAACACGGGTCAAGCGTCAGCGACCTCTAAGGCTACCGCAGGTTAGTAAGAATTCAGTTTAAAAATCATGAATATTCTGTGAATATAGTTGATTCATAGATTCCGTCCAGAGACGGCGCTAATTTCAATCTTTTCGCGCCCCGGTGTCCTACATAACCCGGCTATCTCCCAAAGGCCGGGTAGCCATGAGGGTTTTCAACGAAAATAAATTACTCAAGGACAACTATCTGAGTTATTTTAATTTTAATAAGTCCTTACTAAATAATAATTGATTCATTATCCAGTATTCAAATTAATTGGATTGGAAATTAAAAGGATGATTTAAATGTCGCCTTTATAAATTTAAAAAAGACATTAAATTTGGCACTAAATAGTTAAAAATAATTAAGACATATTAATTTAACAATAACATTGAGTATGTATTAAAATATTTTAGTGACTTCAAGTGAAAATCAAGGTCATAAAGCAGGCGGTCAACAAAAAGGAAAGCAAACCGGTCAACAAGGAGATCAGAAAAGTGGAAATGATCACCAAGGCGGAAGTGGACAGCAAGGCGGTAAACAAGGTGAATTTTGCGAGCTTAACAGAGAGAATAATATACTTCATAAATATAAACTTTTATAACACTACTCTGTGCGTTCAAAGCAAGCCACAAATTTATTTTATTAATATTTTTGTACATGTATAATTGACAACAAATCTTTATGATTACCTGGGAATACTTACGGTGATTTTGAAAATTGGGAACTTTATACATTCTGTGGGGTGACCGATTTAGAATACATAGTATCATCACCCCATTTCGTCCTAAAGGGTGTGATAAAGCCGACAAAACGAAATGATCTTTAACCTAGCCGCAAGAGAAGGAAAGTTGTTATGCCGGGTCCACACGCTTGGCAAACAATAGCAAACAGCAAACAACAAACAGCAAACAACAAACAGCAAACAACAAACAGCAAACACGAACATGTGGATGGGTGTTTGTGTGTGTGTGTGTGTGTGTGTGTGTGCCTGTTTTTGTTTTTGTTTGCCACTGATCGGCATCGGTGTCGGTTTTTCTTCACAGATCAAAGGCTGTTTGGCAAACAGTTTGCGATGGCTCCACACGCTTGAAAACATATCAGTATTGCGCGCGAGCTTAAGAGCGGTGGACGTCGCACGGACCGCGTCGATAAATCGTTTTTGGAGCAAAAGACTTAACTAAAATAGGTTTTCGCGCGTACCTAATCATGTGTGATTGGTTGGAAGACACAACTCTTTGTTTTTTAGAAGCATATCAGAATGAGCCATGCATCTGGAACGCAAAAGACCCTTACCACCAAAATAGGCAGAAGGTACAGGATGCGTGGACCCGCCTCAGTGTGTTGATGAATAAATATGTAAAAGATTAAAAAAATAAAAAATAAAATATTAATGGATTCATTCCGGAGACTCTTAAAAAAACAACAAGCGTCGATTCGAAATTATTTATTCTATTTTCGAAATAAAAATAGGTCAACCCGAAAGTGACAGCTGCTACAAAGTACAAGCTCGTCGTCCTCCATGTTTGCCGATTCGGAAGGAAGATACTGACATGTTCGCCAAGTGTGAGGACGACTGCTTGTGTTTGGTGATTGTGGCCGATGTTTGGGACTTTGTTTGTTGTGTTTGGTGTTTGTGGCAAACATCAAGCGTATGGACGGGGCATTACGAAACCCTGTGACAAACCGTCTGGTCAGCGAGGCACAATAGGCTAATTACCCTATATGTAAATGAGGAGACCCGACTCAGCAGAGGGTCATCTATAGGGCTGAGTAGTGTACAGTTCTACATGCTCTTTCCGAATTTAAACTTTTCCACCTACTATCCACCGTATACATTTTTTTCGGAATATGTCCTGTAGAGGTAGAGGTTGAGTAGTTTAGTTTGACGTTGAGCAAATATCTGAGAGGTCGAAATGTAGTGGTGTACAATCTTATAAGTTATACTATTATGAACAGGTCAAGGTGCAATCGCAAATGCTATAGCATCTGCTATAGCAAAGTCTAGAGGTGAGTGGAATTTTGTTTGAATTTTATCAACATTTGAAATTCTTTTCCGTGTAAAGTTTAATTCAATTACACACAGAGGTATTAACTATGACGTTTTGGAATACTGATAATCCATGTGATCCGAATATCTTTTGGACTGCTGTGAATAGGTACTTACGTTGTTGATGTTCATAAATTATAACATCGAATGGTGGTCGTCGTTCGGTATAAAATATGTTTCATTTTTATAGCGACGTAACCACGCCTGAAAAGAAATGTATTTTTTGAATAAGATTAAATATGTATGTCCTTTTTTAATAATTAAAGGTGTTATTTTTTTTTCAATTACCACAACCATAATAGTCTAACCACGGTTCAGACTATTATGTATGCTGCTGTCATTCTAATCTAAATCTACTTCAACTTACAAATAAAATGTCTGTTCCGAAGAATAAAGTTCTATCAGTCATATTGAAGATTCATATTTATACATTCTTCAAGTAAATTAATCTGAATCCTAATAATACTTTTAATATAGATGTAACGAATTATTATTATTAGTTATTAACTGATAACACAATGAAAATTGGATAAATATGTTTTGCTCCGAAAACATATCATCTCATCTCATTAACACCGCTGTGGTAATGCTTGCATAGTGCATGTGATCCGAAAATCTTTCGGTCTGCTGTAAATATCTACGTTGATGATAAATTACAAATATCGAATTGTCGTTGTTAATAATTCCGTATAAAATATGTTTAGCTTTTATTATCAACGTAACCACGACCAAAAGATCAACCGATCAACCCCATAGGCGCTTTTATACAAATGAAAGTGTTATTGTTTTTCAATTACCACAAACTTTACATAACTGCTAACCACTGTTCAGGCTATGTATGTATGCCGCTGTCATTCTTATCAAAATATACTTGAACTTTCAAATATATAAAATTATTTATTCCTTCTTGCTTTGCAAGTTCCAACACCGGGTTTTCATTCGATCGAAGCGACAACAATTTTTTTACGAAGATAGATTTAATTTTAGCCATGGGATATGCTGTCACCTGTAATTTAGAAGGTCTACGTCATTGTAGAATGAAGTTCTAGTTTGGTGTCACTGGTCAGCTGGCCAGCTGTGGATCTCAGGTGTCGTTCTACCTTTTAAAGTCTGGCGCGAAAAACTGACAACTATGTAATTACCTACTGGTAGTTACTTGTATTTGCTACTAATACAAGGAACCTTTTAATGCTGATATCATACTAAAGGACATAATAATCGAGAGTGTTGGGTCGATGATTCAGTATTAGTGAACTTCATATATATTTTTTATTATATTATATTCCGATTTTTTTAATAATGATGATTTATATAAAAGAAATAATGACTTTAATTAATGATGATACATTATTTTTTATATTAAAGATGGTAATGCTGCTGCAACTGCGGTGTCAATAGCAGATGCGACAAATGGTAATAATATTACAATTATTATTTATATACAAATAAATTCATCATCATCATCAGCCTATTTCAGTCCGCAGCTCGACATAGACCTCCCCTATGGCCCGTAATAAATTACTTAAGTATATTCCTATGTACAGTGTAATTATACTTCATCACCATTTGCTTGCACGGTCTCAGTTTTATAACAAGCCAACATCACTACATAGTATAAAACAAAGTCGCATTCTTCTGTCCGTCCCTATGTATGCATAAATCTTTAAAACTACGCAACGGATATTGAAGCGGTTTTTTTTAATAGATAGAGTGATTCAAGGGGAAGGTTTATATGTATAACCCACCCCCGCTTTGCACGGGCGAAGCCGGGGCGGGCCACTAGTTCAAAAATATAATTGAGATCGTCTTAGTCGTTTAGGGGTGGACATGCAGCCTTTGTGTAAACCAGAGTCATTTGCTCTGGGTCAGTGTGTCATTTGTGTTTGTGAATTACATGTATGTCAACAGCCCCCGCTATACAGAGTATATATAGTGCAAAAGCATCTTTCTAAAAAAATAATCGAATGACTCATAACATCGTCTTATTTCTCTATTTATATTGTTTATAATATGGCTTCCCTCTCCGCATTTAAAATATATGAACATTATTTTTAACCCATTTAAACCATTTATTTTCCACACATTTTCTTAAAACTATTGGACTATTTATAGTGAAGTATATAATGTTAGCATGTGCGGCAGGACATTAGTTCAGTATAAACAGAAGGGTTTTTTCATAATGTCATACAATGATTAGCGAATGTTTCCAAAAAAATTTTTAAGATAACTATAAAATGAACATCAAGTCTTTGACAATTTGTTTGTCACAAATTAACACATATTATTTGCAAGGAGGGCTATGTCCAGCAGTGGACGTCTTTTGGCTGAAATGATGATGATTTGCAACGCATATCCCAGTGTACGGGCCGATTTATATCTGCGAGTGCTTGGTCCGCCACGTTGTAGTCGGACGGAGCGCTCGGCGACTACATCCTCCCTTGGTGGCTCCGGCGCTACAGTAGCGACAGTCAGTAGCGCCGCTACTGACTGTCGCGCAATGCGGTTATTCCGCCGCAGTGCGTGAAGCTAGGAACAAGTACTAAGGAAGCAAAATATCCGTGCGGCAGCAACCGCAAAAAATCTGTAGAAAGTCACAGATTCTTTAGCCGCATGTGGCTAAACAACCGTAGTCCGCGCACCTCCACTGTAGTTCATACATCACAAATGATTGCGGGAGCCCACCGCACTGGTTGCTGCCGCAGTGTGCGCGTACCCTTAGTTGGTTTGATACATCGCGATAAAATTAAATCATTCAAAATACTGGATCTTGTGCCAAACTATATTAACTAAATTGCAATTTGCAATTACTCATTAGCCATTAAACTAAAATTGTAAAGCAGATTACTAGGAAATAATGATTAAAAGAGATATTCCTCAAATTATTTATCATATTAACCCTTTGTCATTTCGATGACCTACTAGGTATCCAGAAACCCGGAGATGGCGGTGGACAGACACCCGGGGGCGGTGGTGGACAGAAACCCGGAGACGGTGGAGGACAGAACCCACCGACGCCCGGAGGAGGTAGTGGGCAGAACCCACCGACAACCGGAGGGGGTGGAGAACAGACGCCATCGACGCCCGGAGGGGGAAGTGAACAGAATCCACCGACGCATGGAGGGGGAAGTGAACAGAACCCACCGACGCATGGAGGGGGAAGTGAACAGAACCCACCGATGAACGGAGGGGGAAGTGAACAGAATCCACCGACGCCCGAAGGGGGAAGTGAACAGAACCCACCGACGCATGGAGGGGGAAGTGAACAGAACCCACCGATGACCGGAGAGGGTAGTGGACAGAACCCACCGATGAACGGAGGGGGTGGAGAACAGAACCCACCGACGCATGGAGAGGGAAGTGAACAGAACCCACCGATGAACGGAGGGGGTGGAGAACAGATGCCACCGACGCCCGGAGGGGGTAGTGGACAGAACCCACCGATGAACGGAGGGGGTGGAGAACAGACGCCACCGACGCCCGGAGGGGGTAGTGGACAGAATCCACCGATGAACGGAGGGGGTGGAGAACAGACGCCACCAACGCCCGGAGGGGGTAGTGGACAGAACCCACCGATGAACGGTGGGGGTGGAGAACAGACGCCATCGACGCCCGGAGGGGGTAGTGGACAAAACCCACCGATGAACGGAGGGGGTGGAGAACAGACGCCACCGACGCCCGGAGGGGGTAGTGGACAGAACCCACCGATGAACGGAGGGGGTGGTGAACAGACGCCACCGACGCCCGGAGGGGGTAGTGGACAGAACCCACCGATGAACGGTGGGGGTGGAGAACAGACGCCATCGACGCCCGGAGGGGGTAGTGGACAGAACCCACCGATGAACGGAGGGGGTGGAGAACAGACGCCACCGACGCCCGGAGGGGGTAGTGGACAGATCCCACCGATGAACGGAGGGGGTGGAGAACAGACGCCATCGACGCCCGGAGGGGGTAGTGAACAAAACCCACCGATGAACGGAGGGGGTGGAGAACAGACGCCACCGATGAACGGAGGGGGTGGAGAACAGACGCCATCGACGCCCGGAGGGGGTAGTGGACAGAACCCACCGATGAACGGAGGGGGTAGTGGACAGAACCCACCGACGCCCGAAGGGGGAAGTGAACAGAACCCACCGATGAACGGAGGGGGTGGAGAACAGACGCCACCGATGAACGAAGGGGGAAGTGAACAGAACCCACCGACGCATGGAGGGGGAAGTGAACAGAACCCACCGATGACCGGAGAGGGTAGTGGACAGAACCCACCGACGCCCGAAGGGGGAAGTGAACAGAACCCACCGACGCATGGAGGGGGAAGTGAACAGAACCCACCGACGCATGGAGAGGGTAGTGAACAGAACCCACCGATGACCGGAGAGGGTAGTGGACAGAACCCACCGACACCCGAAGGGGGAAGTGAACAGAACCCATCGATGAACGGAGGGGGTGGAGAACAGACGCCACCGACGCCCGGAGGGGGTAGTGGACAGAACCCACCGATGAACGGAGGGGGTGGAGAACAGACGGCACCGACGCCCGGAGGGGGTAGTGGGCAGAACCCACCGATGAACGGAGGGGGTGGAGAACAGACGCCACCGACGCCCGGAGGGGGTAGTGGACAGAACCCACCGATGAACGGAGGGGGTGGAGAACAGACGCCACCGACGCCCGGAGGGGGTAGTGGACAGAACCCACCGATGAACGGAGGGGGTGGAGAACAGACGCCACCGACGCCCGGAGGGGGTAGTGGACAGAACCCACCGATGAACGGAGGGGGTGGAGAACAGACGCCACCGACGCCCGGAGGGGGTAGTGGACAGAATCCACCGATGAACGGAGGGGGTGGAGAACAGACGCCACCGACGCCCGGAGGGGGTAGTGAACAGAACCCACCGATGAACGGTGGGGGTGGAGAACAGACGCCATCGACGCCCGGAGGGGGTAGTGGACAAAACCCACCGATGAACGGAGGGGGTGGAGAACAGACGCCACCGACGCCCGGAGGGGGTAGTGGACAGAACCCACCGATGAACGGTGGGGGTGGAGAACAGACGCCATCGACGCCCGGAGGGGGTAGTGGACAGAACCCACCGATGAACGGTGGGGGTGGAGAACAGACGCCATCGACGCCCGGAGGGGGTAGTGGACAGAACCCACCGATGAACGGAGGGGGTGGAGAACAGACGCCACCAACGCCCGGAGGGGGTAGTGGACAGAACCCACCGATGAACGGTGGGGGTGGAGAACAGACGCCATCGACGCCCGGAGGGGGTAGTGGACAAAACCCACCGATGAACGGAGGGGGTGGAGAACAGACGCCACCGACGCCCGGAGGGGGTAGTGGACAGAACCCACCGATGAACGGAGGGGGTGGTGAACAGACGCCACCGACGCCCGGAGGGGGTAGTGGACAGAACCCACCGATGAACGGAGGGGGTGGTGAACAGACGCCACCGACGCCCGGAGGGGGTAGTGGACAGAACCCACCGATGAACGGTGGGGGTGGAGAACAGACGCCATCGACGCCCGGAGGGGGTAGTGGACAGAACCCACCGATGAACGGAGGGGGTGGAGAACAGACGCCACCGACGCCCGGAGGGGGTAGTGGACAGAACCCACCGATGAACGGAGGGGGTGGAGAACAGACGCCATCGACGCCCGGAGGGGGTAGTGGACAGAATCCACCGATGAACGGAGGGGGTGGAGAACAGACGCCACCGACGCCCGGAGGGGGTAGTGGACAGAACCCACCGATGAACGGTGGGGGTGGAGAACAGACGCCATCGACGCCCGGAGGGGGTAGTGGACAAAACCCACCGATGAACGGAGGGGGTGGAGAACAGACGCCACCGACGCCCGGAGGGGGTAGTGGACAGAACCCACCGATGAACGGAGGGGGTGGTGAACAGACGCCACCGACGCCCGGAGGGGGTAGTGGACAGAACCCACCGATGAACGGAGGGGGTGGAGAACAGACGCCATCGACGCCCGGAGGGGGTAGTGGACAGAACCCACCGATGAACGGAGGGGGTAGTGGACAGAACCCACCGATGAACGGTGGGGGTGGAGAACAGACGCCATCGACGCCCGGAGGGGGTAGTGGACAGAACCCACCGATGAACGGAGGGGGTGGAGAACAGACGCCATCGACGCCCGGAGGGGGTAGTGAACAAAACCCACCGATGAACGGAGGGGGTGGAGAACAGACGCCACCGACGCCCGGAGGGGGTAGTGGGCAGAACCCACCGATGAACGGAGGGGGTGGAGAACAGACGCCACCGACGCCCGGAGGGGGTAGTGGACAGAACCCACCGATGAACGGAGGGGGTGGAGAACAGACGCCATCGACGCCCGGAGGGGGTAGTGGACAGAACCCACCGATGAACGGAGGGGGTGGAGAACAGACGTCACCGACGCCCGGAGGGGGTAGTGGACAGAACCCACCGATGAACGGAGGGGGTGGAGAACAGACGCCATCGACGCCCGGAGGGGGTGGAGAACAGACGCCACCGACGCCCGGAGGGGGTAGTGGACAGAACCCACCGATGAACGGAGGGGGTGGTGAACAGAACCCACCGATGAACGGAGGGGGTGGTGAACAGAACCCACCGACGCCTGGAGGGGGTGGTGGACAGAAACCAGGAGACGGTGGTTGTGTTGTCAAACCCTCAGATGGTTCGAATCAACCCGATGACAGCTCTGATGATAACGATGATGATTCTGGTTATCGTCATCACAGGCGCCACAGACACCGGCATTCTATTCCTGATGCTTTTATTCACAAGCATGCAGATCAAATCGACAGATATATTGAACAGCTATTTAAAGACAGCAATTTATTCGACGTATATAGCCCATTAATGTCAGGTAAGTCACCACTTTAAACCTTATTTGCATTTCGTTTTAACCAATTTTTTATTATACTAGCTGACCGGGCAGACTTCTTGCTTGATATTCGTTTACCATCGTAATGTTATTTTGGTCTGTGTATTGTGTATTACGGTGTATGTGTAACTTAAGGTTTTAGTAAAAAGAGGTTATTTTTAACCCCCGACGCAAAAAGAGGGGTGTTATAAGTTTTATGTGTCTGTCTGTCTGTCGGTCTGTCTGTCTGTCTGTCTGTGGCACCGTAGCTCGCGAACGGATGAAGCGATTACAATAAAGTTTTTGTATGAAAGGTGAGTTACGGGCGAGTGTTCTTAGACATGTTTGATAAAAATCGGGTGAGCCGTTTAAAAGTTATGGGGTGAAAGTGGGGAAGAATAACCGAATGTCTGCAAATATAATCGAGTGGGGTCTCAAATGAAAGCGCGTCACGTGCAATTTAACAAAATCTACTTTATAATAAGTATGTACCTATAAAAAGTAT
This sequence comes from Clostera curtula, assembly GCA_905475355.2. Classification (NCBI taxonomy): domain Eukaryota; kingdom Metazoa; phylum Arthropoda; class Insecta; order Lepidoptera; family Notodontidae; genus Clostera; species Clostera curtula. The sequence continues at coordinate 13,395,829 of FR997800.1, read as the reverse complement.
AAAATAAAAATTAAATTAAAAATTTAAATAAACCCCCGACACAATAACCTTTAAAAAGTAAAAAATAAAAATAAATACTTCGCGTTGGGGGACCAGGGGTCAGGTAATAAATAAATAAGTCCCCCTCGACTGTACCGCCACCTTGCCGTGGTGAGGGGGCTTCCGTGCCTCCAGGATCCGTTGGGGCCTTACCAGCCAGGGCCTCCCATGCCGGGCGGGCCCACGTGGAGAGGCATTACTAAGAGCGGCACCACCTTTTATAAAATATATATTGTTCTCGATTTTGTTCGTTATTGTTTTGTTATAAGTTTGTATTTATTCTGTCTTTTGGTTTTGTTTTGTTGTCATCTTCGTTTTTCTTTTGGTTTTGTTCTCATAATCCTTTCTATCATATATATCATTTCGCCTTCTTTCTTCAAGACGTTTAGTAGGAGTTGAATACCCAACATGGACAGTCGCAAGATTATAACGAATCCCCGGGCGGGTCCCAGTCAGCCGGTGGCGGCTGGGGAATCCCGCACCGTCGCTCCTTCGGGGGAGGCGGTCTGCCCCACGTATTACGGGGGGGGGGGGCAAAATCTGCGCCCCATCTGGAGTCTCGTCAGTCGTGAAGGAGAAGAAAAACAGTAATAAAGCGAACAGTGCAACGAAGGAGATCTCAGCAAACAAGCCCCCTGCCCTGCAAACGGTAACGCAGTTTCCGCGGCAGGGAGGCAACGTTGTCGCTGGGAAAGCGAAAGAGTTGGTTGTGGTCCATAGCAAGGACACAATAAGAGTGAAGAAGACAGGCTCAAAAGAGTCCCTACAATCTGCCGGAGCAGCGGACACAGTCCACTCCATTGACAGTGAGTCGGAGCCGGAGGACGATCTCCAATCGGTCTCCAGCATGGAGACGATCAACTTGCCAGATCGACCTAGCAACCGTCGCAGAGAACCAGGCGGTTCCAGTGAAGAATCTGAGGTAGAGGAGAAGAAGGTGCCCCGATCACGGTCCAGCTCGCGTGGTGGTGGACGCGGCGATGCCGCTGCTGCTATCGTCGCAGCCGAGACCAAAAGAGGAAGAGGCAGACCCGCCACAACGGGGCATTACGTCGGGATATACAAGGCCAAGATGGAACAAGTCCAGGCCGAGAAAGAGCTGACTAAGGCCATAGCGGAAAAAGAGCTCACGGAGGCAACCGTTGAGTTCTACAACCAGGTGACACGCAGCAGGAGTACGAGCAGAACGAGCAGTCTGCCCGACTCCCTCATGGTGACGGACTCCCGGGACACGATAAGGCCAGCTACTGCCGCCGACCTGGTACAAAAGGTGACGACTAGCGTCCAATACCTACGGGATGTGGGCGCTAAGTCTAAAAATCTCAAGTGGACGTTTGTGGGTGGCATAAAGGATGCCACTAAAGTAATTGCGGATGCGGTCACTGAGCTAGTTGGCCTCACAAGCACAGAGGAGACGGTCAGACTCCAGCGGGAGCTTGACTTAGTGAAGAAGGAGCTCACGGACTCTCGCAAAGAGGTACAAAAGCTTGTCACTAAATTAGAAGAGATGATGAAGAACCCCATGCCGGTTGACAGAGAGGCCTACGAGCGGTCACTCTTCACCCGCCTGGGTGCTATGGTGGACGCGAAAGTGGAGGGCGCGAAGATTCCTGATAGGAGGCCCCCACTCGCCACTGACAGGGCTCGCGAGAGAGAGACAACGCTGCACGGGGTGGTTTCGCCCCCCCTGAAGGCATCAACAAAGGTGACTGCACCCGCTCGCAGTCGCCTCCCGGTTAAAACCGGCACTGAACACCGCGTGGCAAGCGCACGCCCAGCGGCATCTTCTGCTGCTAAGGTGACAAAGCCGGCGCCGCCAGCCTCCGCGCCTAAGACATACGCTCGGGCGGCAGCGGCACCGAAACCAAAACCGGCCGTCAAGGCCGCCGCGAAGATCAACGAGACCCCAGCTCCAGCTGGTAGGGTCGCACAAACGCCGGTGCGTATTGCCAGCAAGGAAAACGCACCCGCCAGCAGGGTTGTGACGACGGCCGAGGTTCACTCGAAACCTGCCAAAGTCAGGAGCAAGGCTGCAAGACCAGCCCCCCTCCCAACACTTGCTATAGTCCCTGTGGAGGATGAGATGGAGCTCATCGAAGTGGAAGAGGTCCCCACTGAGGTTGTACCGACTCGGGGCCCTGAGCCCAGAAACAAAGGGACTGCCGCTGTTCTGCCCAGCGAGCAGCCCAAGCCTCCGGCGAAGTCCAAACGACCTCACCGGAAAAAGAAGAAGAGCATGGCTGCCAGACGCGCACCAGACACAGAACTTGGGACGCTGATACCTGCTACAGACGACGGTTGGACGAAGGTCCGATCGAGGAACGCGGCCAAAAAAGCCAGGGCCCAACCAACAGGCCAAGAAGCACAGAGGGCCAAAAAACCAATGGCCCCGAAAATCCGAGTGCCACGCACTGCTGCAGTAGTTTTCACGCTCCTGCCTGCGGCCATAGAAAAGGGTCTCACATATGAGGGGGCAATAATGGAGGCGAAAAAACACATCCGGGTCAAAGAACTGGGCATTGGGGACCTCCGGTTCCGACTTACCATCACTGGAGCTCGGATTATGGTCATTCCCGGTGCTGACAGTCAGGAGAGAGCGGAGAAGTTCGCTTCTAAACTAAGAGAAGTGACTGACTCCTCTCTGGTAAAGATCTCTAGGCCTGTAAAGACAGCTGAACTGAGGCTGACAGGCCTGGAAGACTCAACCAACAAGGACGAAGTGGCAGAGGCGCTCGCTGAAGCAGGGAGCTGTAGCGCCACTGACATCACTTGCGGAGACATAAACAGGACTTCGCCTAAACGCCTAGGGACTGCTTGGGTCAGGTGTCCCCTGCCAGCAGCCAAATTAATAGTGCGCAACAGTCGTCTCCTCATAGGCTGGTCCTCAGCCCGCGTTGAGCTGCTGCCCGAGCGCCCCTTCCGGTGCTTCAAGTGCCTGGAATGTGGGCACGCTCGGGCATACTGCCATTCTGAATTTGACCGCAGTGATCAGTGTTATCGCTGCGGTCACCCCGGCCACACCGCCAACGTCTGCCTAGCTAGGCCGCACTGCACCATATGTGCGGAGGCGGGCAGACCCGCCGAACACAAGCCGGGCCGCAAGACATGCGGGGCTCCCAAGCCTAGAATGAACAAGCCGGCTAGCGGCTCAACGCTGCAGCCCGCAATCGCTGAATCCTCAGGTGCAAAGGGTCCGGCCGAGGAGGAACCCATGGCCACCTAGTTATGGACCACACCCATATACTACAGGTCAACTTGAATCACTGTGCCAACGCGCAGAACCTGCTCATGCAGACAATGGCACAACAAGACATTCACGTCGGGGTGGTTTCTGAACCGTATCGGGTTCCCTCCAGCAATGGCTGGGTAGGAGATCAAAGTGGTCACGTGGCTCTGACCACCAGAATTGCCATCGGTGCTCCCCCGCTGCGAAACGTTCACAAAGGACGCGGCTGGGTTGCCGCCGAGATTAGGAATGTCCTGGTCATAGGGGTGTACTTCTCGCCCAATCGACCACTCTCCGAATTCGCCGACCATCTGAGCGACCTCGGGACATTCATCGCAAGGAGAAGCCCAAGACATTTGCTATTGGCAGGTGATTTTAATGCCAAGTCAGTGCTGTGGGGGTGCCCCAGGACTGACGCCCGAGGAGAAGAGCTGGAAGATTGGGCCACCGCGGTGGGCCTAGTCGTGCTCAATAGAGGGACGACACACACGTGCATTCGGCGAAACGGGGGCTCAATCGTAGACATTACCCTGGCCACCCCAGCCCTTGCCAATCGTGTGCTGAACTGGAGGGTGCTGGAGGGCGTTGAGACTCTATCAGATCACCGGTACATCCGATTTGATGTCTCCGCCTTCCTCACCCCCATCACAACGCCAAGACCGACATCAGAGGACCCACCAAGATGGGCAGTGAAACATATGCGACGCGACCTGCTCCGCGAGGCCGCACTCGTCGTTTCCTGGCCCACTGACGGTTCCGTCATAATTGACGCTGCAACAGAGGCAGATTGGCTGCATCGGACGCTCACCCAAGTGTGCGACGCCTCGATGCCAAGAGTGCGCAACAACAACAAACCCCGCCGGTGGGTCTACTGGTGGTGCGACGAGGTAGCCCAACTCCGGGCGCAAAGCGTGCGAGCCAAGCGCACGTACATGAGGTCCAGACGTCGGTGTAACAGAGACGAGGAGAATGAGGCACGTCTGTATGCCGCCTACCGAGAGATCATCGAGGCTCTCTCCAAGGCGATAACACGGTCCAAGGCGAAAGCCTATGAAGAATGGATAGAGCTACTGAATCAGGATCCATGGGGCCGCCCCTACAAACAGGTGCGGCAAAAATTGAGGCCTTGGGCTCCGCCCCTCACCCTCTCCCTGGATCCTGAACAGCTGGAAGTGATTGTGGAGTCTCTCTTCCCCGCCGCAGAAGATTCCAGGCCACCATTAATGGTCCCACTAGACACTACCGTCGACAATACCGTTCCTCCGATCACGGAGACAGAGTTGGAATGTGCGCTATTACGCACCAAAGAAAAGACCAGAGCTCCTGGTCTAGATGGAGTCCCTGGGAAGGCTCTAGTCATCGCCCTGGACGTCCTCAGTGATAGGGTGTTGGCATTACTAAATGTCTGTCTAACACAGGGCCACTTCCCCAGTCAATGGAAGACTGGGAAGCTGGTCCTGATTCAAAAGCCGGGAAGACCACCAGACGCCCCGTCGTCATATCGGCCAATAGTGTTGCTGGACGAGATCGGGAAAGTGTTTGAAAGGATCGTTGCGAACCGTCTCGTCCAGCACATGGACACGGATGGCCCAAATCTGTGCAGCGTACAATACGGGTTCCGTCGCAACAGATCGACAGTCGACGCCATCAGGCGCGTGAGGAATATCGCGGAAGAAGCGATCGCCCAGGGTGAGGTCGTGTTGGCGGTGTCTCTTGACATTGCCAACGCTTTCAACACGATCCCCTGGGCAGTCATATTGGAGGGTCTCCGTTTTCATAGATTCCCCCCATATCTGAGGAGTATCATAGAATCCTATCTTTTGGACAGGCGGATCAAGTTCCAGACCAGAGACGGCTGGACCATGAAACCAATAACTCGCGGTGTTCCACAGGGGTCGGTCCTCGGCCCACTCCTGTGGAACATCGGGTACGATTGGGCCCTGCGCGGGCAGCTTTTGCGGGGTGTCGCTGTCACGTGTTACGCGGATGACACTCTCATAACGGCACGGGGCAGCGACTTTCGAGAGGCAAAGATAAGAGCGACTGCGGGAGTGGCACACATGGTGCACCGCATCAGGAAATTAGGCCTGGAAGTCGCTCTCCATAACTCCGAGGCCCTGTGTTTTCACGGGCCGAGGCGTAAACCACCAGCTGGCGCCCACATTATCGTAGGTGGTGTACGGATTGACGTCGGGGAGGCCATACGGTACCTCGGCGTCACGCTAGATCCGAGGCTCAACTTCACAGAGCACTTCGCCCGGCTGGTGCCCAAATTAATGAGGACAGCAGGCGCACTAAGCAGCCTACTTAAAACGCGCACCCAATGCGGCGCGCTCGCACAGGTCGCCGCCGCCTGGCGCATGAGCGCCACCTTCCTCCCTAACTGGGGCATCCGGGTGGGGGAGTAGTGGACCGCCCCCCTCCCACTGGAGACTAGGCCCCGAGGAGACACACCAGACGTTACTATACCTGGACCACACACGTTTCAAGGATTAGACATGCACCGGATTTGACACAAAAGTAGATAGGAGCCTAACTCACACATAGGCTTCTTCCCAAGGCCGAGCAGCAGATTAGGGACAAATCACTGCTCATCACACAAGGCCCAAGAGGTGGAGTGACGCAATGTCACACACAAACGTGATGAAAGGGTTGAGCACAATGTCTTCACCCTTGCCAAGCTCATCGCCTCGCGAGACGTGATAATGCATTCCCGCAGGCGATTCGGCATGAGGCAGAAAGTTCGTGGTAGGTTTTAGTGGGTATACCGGTCGCATCTCACCATCTTCACGCGACCGGGACTCCCACATACCCCAGCCCCGTCCCATGGCTGGGAACCAATAAAAGGTTTCCCCCACGTAAAAAAAAAAAAAAAAAAAATGGTTATTGTGTCGGGGGTTTATTTAAATTTTTAATTTAATTTTATTATTACAAACAGACACTCCAATTTTATTTATTTGTATATCATCTTCATCTCTATAATATAAAAATGAATCGCAAAATGAGTTGGTAAGCGCATAACTCAACAACGCCTGGACCAATTTGGCCAATTCTTTTTTGAAATGTTCGTTGAAGTTCAAGGATGGTTTTTACGGCGAGAAAAAATCTAATAATTGCCGGAAAACCACTAAAAACTGCCTATTTCTTTTTCTCATACAAACGTTTTCTAACTAAAACGTAGAGTCAATATCATTAATAATATATATCACTAGCGGCCCGTCCCGGCTTCGCACGGCGCGGGTGCGATGTTAACCGCGGTTATTGTCGTACCGCGGGTGACGCCGCGGGGTGAAGTGTATACAGATAAAGATGAATAAAATACTATTATTTGAATATGCTATTGATAGGTTTAAATTCGGTGCCTAGATGATCATGTGATGATGATCTTTAGCCAAAGTGTTGTGCATGAGCCCATCAAGGTTTCTGAACAAATAGAAAAAAAAAGATTGCGTAATGTCTTTCCTTCAAAATAAATTTTCAATATATTCAGCATATTCATCGCAGTCAAGTTCTGAATACCCTCATTCAGTTGGTACAGTGTTTTACCAGTTAAGATATATACATTTTGGTCTACTTTCACATAATTTCATCAGGGTCGGTACAGTCTTTACACTTATCTATTCTCATCGTCGCGACGATAAGAATAGATAAGTGTAAAGACTTCGTCGACTTCGACGCGTCGTCCACGATAAATCTATTGGGACAACTGTTAATTATTTAGTTAGAGCAGCTGAATGACAACCGGGATCAATGCATTTACATGCCTACCGAGGCACAAATGTACTACTACACAGCCCATAAATAACCCACTGCTGAGTTGAGCCTCCTCCCATCACAGGATATTATTTCCTTATTAATCCTAATATATCTAAACCTGCTGCTTGTCCTGTTTGTGTTTTGGTTTATCAATATAATATTTAGATTCTTCGTCACATTTAAAAAGTATAAAATATAACAAATCGATTGTGATTTGCTCTATGAAAAATGCGAGAAGTTATATTTTGTTAACGGATATTCCAATATCGCGCTCTTTCGGCGAAGCATATGTCCTGCAATGGCCTAGAGTGGGCTGATGATGATAATTATCCCATCAACGGAATATGCAGCTTATTGTCCAATAAACGAAAACAAAGCCACCATTAAAATATAGACAAACATAATTGCTGGCGTGTGTTGCAGGTCGTCAGCGTTCGGGACATTCCCACGGAAGACGCAGGCGCAGGCTGTGCCATTGCACCAAGCCAATTGAAAACTGAAGAGGTAAAATGAAAGATCGCCTTGTTTATTGGTTCACACGCGGCTTGATAATTCATGAACCACCGTTGTGTCAGGCCTATCCATGTTGTCAGGGCGTCACAGTGGAATGCGTTTACGCGAACCTGTGGCGCCCCAAGCGTGTCGTGTAAGGTATACCGCTGGGGTTTTAGTGGGAAGACGAGTAGCTTCCGGATAATCTCGTAAAGACCCACATAATCGCTGATCCCATCCCCGAGGGCCGGTGGTATGCATAAAGCATTTCCCCAGTGAAAAAAAGGCATATCCATGCTCATGGAGAGAGTTTAGGTCAAAACAGTGCCCGACTGGGGAAGAACCTCGACCTTGAAGAATACTGCCATTCAACGATATTGTGTTCCTGCGCGTGAGTAAAGGAGCCAAAGCTTTATCAGTGGAAGCATGTTATTGACACTTAAAATAAACCACTTACCTTTGCTACCAGTGTCACGGTTTCACTGACACGATCGGCGACCATAAGTGTTACACGTTGTAGGTTATGGCAACCGCTTATCATCAGGCAGGTGATATACTTGAACGCCAGTTAAGAGGTATAAAAAGGCTACTGGTATAATACAGTAGGTGCATTGTTGGTTTAGGGATTGGATGAGCTGCCTTTGGATGACGGGTCCCTGGTTTGATTCCGGGGTCGGGCAAGTGTCTTTGTGTAACCAGAGGCAGTTGCTCCTTATTAGGCTTTACATAACACAGGGGTTTTGTTATTTTTTATTCTTGGAACGTTTATTTATGTCAATGTAGATGATAACGCTTAAAAGCCGAGTCGTTTTGCGGAGTGAGGACATTTTATGAAAGACTAACTTTTATCGCGTCATGTTATGTTGGTATTCGAAGCAAAGTTTAATTGATAAATAGCTGATATTACATGGGCTGAATTTACCAGTACTGTACAAAGTTGAGCGATCGACTGCTGCGCAGCATGTCACGGGTTCGATTCCCGCACGGAATAAATATTTGTACGACCTACAAGTATTTGTTCCGGGTCTGGGTGTTTTTCTATCTATAATAAGTATGTATTTACAAAAAAAAATGTATTTAAGTAGTTTATCATCCATCTCGTCACCATAACACAAGCATTAAGTTGTTTAGCTTGGGACGAGATGGCGTTGTGTGAAATGTCCAATGATATTTATTTTATTTATTTACTATTGCCGATGCAAAGTCCCCTAACAAATATAATGTTTACAGGTTCCATGCAAAACGAGATATAACAAGACCACATCGACTGCGGCGAATCGAAACGGGACTCCGAAATAATCATTATTATTATTATTCAAGTTGGGTATATTTAATCCCCCATTTGGCCAACCAAGTGTATTTATGGTATATTAAATTCTCATCCCAACTAATAAATGCAAGCATAATAATTGAATTTGTTTTATTTTTATACTTCATTAGCAACCCGCCCCAGCTTCGCAAGGGTGCAATGATGAACTTCTAAATTTATCAGTGTTTCTGTACAATATTATGGATGATTTATAAATATAAACCTTCCTCTTGAATCACTCTATCTTTAAAAAAAACCGCTTCAAAATCCGTTGCGTAGTTTTTAATATTTAAGCATACATAGGGACGGACAGACGACAGCGACTTTGTTTTATAATATGTAGTGATAGTGATTTTGAACTGTGTATCTACTTACATCTTTACAAAAATTTTATACTACTACTAGCTGTCCCGGCAAACGTTGTTTTGCCAAATAATTAACCATCCTCCGCGCAACCCCCTTCCCCGCACAACCCCCACCCCGCGCAACCCCCACCCCGCGCAACCCCCACCCCGCGCAATCCCCACCCCGCGCAACCCTCTAGGTCTTATGGTTCCAGAGATATCGTGATGACTCAATCTATCTATACAACATTGTTTTGCCATGTAATTAAATAGGGGTTGATCGTAGAGGGGTGAACATTTAGGGTTGTTTGTATTTTTTTTATGCTAAATCTTAAAAAATAAAAGCGAAAAATTTTCTTTAAAAAATAACCATTTTTTTTCGAACAGCGCCCCCCCCCCCTTTAAATTTAGGGGGATGAAAAATAGATGTTGTCCTATTCTCAGACCTACTCAATATGCTCACAAAATTTCATCAAAATCGGTCAAGCCGTTTCGGAGGAGTTTGGCAACTAAAACTGTGACACGAGAATTTTATATATTAGACTAATACTCGGCCCATAGATGACCCACAGTTGAGTTGGGCTTCCTCCAATCACATGGAGGGTAATTAGCCTACTGTGCTACGCTGGCTAGACTACGTGCTACGGTGACACAATGTATTCTTAATCCGTCACCACGTGGAACGAAATGTTGTACGGAAACCTACCATTTTTTTTTTTTTATCCTTGGCATTTCAAACAACGCCATCTCGTCCCAAGCTAAGCAACTTAATGCTTGTGTTATGGTAACGAGATGGATGATAAACTACTTATATATATTTTTTTTTGTAAATACATACATATTATAGATAGAAATGACACCCAGACTCCGAGCCAGCGCCTCTGGTTTAGACAAAGACACTTGCCCGACCCCGGAATCGAACCCGGGACCCGTTGATCCAAAGGCGGCACATCTAACCATTAGAATTATAGTTATACATGGTATGAAGAAGTGGAGAATGCTAATATTTTTTATACAGGGCTGTACGAAACACCCATGGTTATAATAACCATTCGAAGTAAGATAATAGATCGAACTGAAAGAAGCAGTTTTATGTTTAAAATGGTTTTCTATCATCACTATCACTACATAGTATAAAACAAAGTGGCTGTCGTTGGTCCGTCCCTATGTATGCTTAAATCTTAAAAACTACGCAACGGATTTCGAAGCGGTTTTTTTAATAGATCGAGTGATTTAAGAGGAAGGTTTATAAGTTTAATACATCCATAATATTGTTGAGAAACACTAATAAATTTAGAGGTTCATCATTGCACCCGTGCGAAGCCGGGGCGGGTCACTAGTAAAGTATATGTGAGATATTGACTTTTGCCTGAACAAGATTTTCACTAATATTTGTTATTCAAAAAGCCTAGTGATCTGAGTTCCATGATGTTTCTTGGGTTCTCTGTACTCATGTCACGAGCTTTCGTCCCCAGTTTGTGACCAGTATTTCAAGAAAAAAAGTGCCTCCAGTTTTGTGCACAGCTTTTGTTTCAGTAGCTAGTTCCCTTCTCTTGCTGCTAGGTTCTCTACCTCTTGCAATCCTTTCTTTTCAACACAGGTTGTTGCTGATATTGTGTTTTCAAAATAGTGTTATATATTTAACACTTTATGTTTAACACATGTTTAACATTAAAAATACGCTAATACCCTGTATAATATAACATCAGGATAGATAGTAGGTACCTCCTGCTAATAATGAAATAGTGAAACACTTCCATTTTGGGGTAGTCCAACAATTAAAACCAGTCCACTAATAGTTAGCTTAGGTAAAAAGGATAGCTAGAATTCTTAGTGGGTAGACGAGTAGTTTCCGGATTCTATGTGGGACTCCGGAAGTCGGAGTCCGACATAATCGTCGACCCTACTCCCGAAGGGTATGCGTAAAAGGATAACAGGACTATCACAATTTTAGAGATCAGCCCAATGTTTCGTGTCTGTGTGTTCAGTGATGTACCTACGCATACGCAGGCTTAAAATAAGAGATAATAAGCTGCAAAGCAAGACTACAAAGAGATAGTTATTACTAAAAAAATATAGTCGTTTATTCACCAAGGAGATAAAACAGTGTCTTATGTTCCGGGCGTAAAATTGAATAGCGAGCATATCGAAGCAGTACTAATACTAGAATCTTGAGTACAGCGAGGGATTCCAGACTACCCAAGATAAAAACACTTTTATCCCCGCGGCGAATAATATATATTATTTTTTTTATAAAACGAAGCCTCTGCACCTGGTATAACCTGTATCGCGGGGGCAGTTTTTAGAAACATGTAATTCACGAACACAAGTAACACCCACACTCAGAGCAAGTGCCTCGGGTTTAGACCAAGATATTTACCCGACCTCGGAATCGAAACCGGGATCTGTTGATCCAATCGCAGCACACCTACTGCGGGACAATAAAATAGACAGGCAACCATTTCAAAGGATTCAGTTATAGGCTAGTTGCAGACGATTATAATACTACTACTAATCAGCCCATATGTTACTCACCGCTGAATCCGGCCTCCACCAGTTAAATGGAGGATAAATAGCCCACTGGCCAGACCGATATAACAGGGCTTCGTTTCAAGTTTTCCTTCCCTTGAGGCTAGGTTATCGGCCTTGTCATTTACTTTCCTCGGCTGTTACGATAACCTCAGGACGGAATAAGGTTGTGACACTATGTGTTCTAAGTCTTTCACCGCATGGATTATGATTCAAGAAGGCTAATATACAAATATATATAAACATATTAAAGTATACTAATATCGATAAAAAACAAATGCTGGAAAACGATGGATGCGGGCGGCCCGGGACCGGCCTCTGTGGAAATCCTTGGGGGAGGCCTATGTCCAGCAGTGGACGTGTTTTGGCTGAAATGATGATGATGAATATGGATATACTAAATAGTGTGAGAGAAAAACAAATCGTACAACAAATAGCACATTGAAGATAGATGAAGACGTCTTAAGGTGGATGCTCCAGGGTAGCCCGCGAAATTCAAATTTTCTTACGTTTTTTGCAATTTGCAGGGCAGTGCTAGGTTGTATGATGATGAACATTTGATTCGCGGCTGTAAGACGTATGTAGTTACAGAGTTATAATCATCAAACTCATCAATACAACCCTCAAAGCTCATAAAGGTGCAAGAATGACTTTGACGTTGAAAAAGTTTTTCTTGCACCTTTATGAGCTTGGAGGGTTGTATTGATGATTTTGATGATTATAATTCTATAACTACATACGTCTTACAGTCGCGAATAATATTTTAACATACAACCTAGCACTGACCTGCAAATTGCAAAAAACGTAAGAAAATTTGAATTTCGCGGTCTACCCTGGAGCATTCACCTTAACTACAAACCTAATAAACAATCTGTACAAATGCAGAAAATACTCTTAAAGAATTAACGTAAAACAAATACACACTTGACGCCACTTTCATTTAAGATTGTCAACACATAACTATTGCCTCGACTTTAATAAAGTCAGAGTCAAATCACTTTCGTCACTCGATTTTTTTACAAAATTTACACCAAGGTAATTTTAAATTATAACTATTACACAGTCATTTGCAGCGTTCGCACCCATTTTTTTTTCTAGGACAGAAACTTCTGCTCATCGCTATCCGTTCGATTTCCAAATGTATTTTTTCTTGGTGAAATTGTGTTCGTAATTTAAATCTCATAATGATGTCTTAGGTTTTCACGATCTTTACACATTGTAGGAAATGATTGCTTCACGGTTATGATCGTTTTATTTTATTTGTAGTTGTTTTATTTTATTTGTAGTTGGTCCCGCGACCACGGACACTGCAAAGTGTCTGAAACGTTGGGAATAAAATAAAATAAAACGATCATAACCGTGAAGCCATCATTCCCTGCAATTTAAATCACATTATCAACCAGGGGAGTTTAGTATAATATTATAAAATACATATTATTAAATATTACATATTTATTTAGAAGTATTTTTGACAAACTTGTTCCTGGAAAGTCAAATCAATTACAATGAAATTGTTTTTGTTTGAATATTGTAAAAGGCGTCAAGTGTATCTGAAGCAGTGATTTCAGTACCTACTTTATTTCTAGTAGTATTTATATTTTTATGTTTAATTATATTTACCAAATTTTTATTCGATCTGGTAGTGAAACACTAAGCACCCCTAAAAGGTAGGGTAACGTAATTTTGAATTTTAATTTGGGATTAAGTAAAATCAATAGCTATACAAATAAGTTGGTGTACTAAACTACTAAGACAGGCATGGCAATTTGGCGGTATAGTTTTCTTTGTGCGGTATGTCAACACTATCATTAAAAAACATCCAAGCTATTAATAACATCATTTATTAGATTGCCTCATATCTTACAGTAAATTTTAATGAATGTATAGACGTGGGTATTTTTCCCAATTCTATGAAACATCGTTAAATCACGCCATAGTTCATACATATACAACATATTTATGATGCTTGGGAGAACTCACAAGATGTCATAGGTATTTTCTCTATCGAAAGCTGAAGCGACTGTGTGCATCACGAAACCTTAATATGAAAGCTTCAACACAATGGCGTTCAACAACAAAATCTGAGTGATAGAATTCAGTTCGTCGACATTAACGGAGCTTAGTCTGCTGGATTGCCAGCGTGCCAAAAGGGTCCATCCTTGGTCCTTTCCGACTTCTTGTAGGACTCTGCCAAAAAGTACCGAGAAAAGATCAATAATACACAAAATGTTTGTGTTTGTGTGTGTTATCCAAATTTATTTTATCACCTTCAAAGTATGCTCCTTCAGAATGGTTGTGGGGACTTTCTGAATTAACACGTTCTCGCATGTCCTCAGCGAGTCCCGTGCGATTGAGTTTTTGGAAAAAAATCAGGTCTTTTGGGACTAGCCGAGCGGAAACATGTTGCATACCCAACCCAAGTGATTATTTACAAGGGTACGAATCGACTCGTGAGACACAGAAAGTTACTCTCTCTCTTCTCTCTCAAAGCTGAATGAGGATTTTCAGTCACTATTTCCTTCACTTTTACAATGCTAACTTCAGTTGCAAACGTTGATGGCCTACCAGAACGAGGCAAGTCTTCCATCACCTCTCGACCACTTTTGAACGCTTTGTACCACTCATAAGCACGTGTTTTTGTTATAGTTGATTCACCACAAACCTTCTGTAACATTTTCAGTGAGTCGGTACACGAAATTCCATTGGCGATGCAAAATTTAAGACAAACCCTGTGTTCGATGTTTTTGTTCATTATGAAATTCACAATACACAATAGATATGATATAACAAAAACAGCACTGTGTTTATTATAAATAATAGATGCAACTCAAACTCCGCGTCAAAATGGAAAACAGTTGTGCCAATTTAAAAACAACAAAAAAAACATAAATTTGTATTAGGAACCATAAACAAATCATCCATTCCCAATACTTTCTTGAATAAAGGTATATTATTGACCTTGCATTTTATTATTAATGACTTTTGCGTAATCGTGCTGTTCGCTGATGATAACATCTCTTGTATTTAAAGTTGACCGAAAGATGGTGTGTTGTGACGGATTTAGAATACGTAGTGTCACCACCCCATTCCATCCTGAGGGTGTGGTCAGAGCCGACGAAAGGAAATGACAAGGTTGAAAACCTAACTGTAAGAGAAGTAAAACTTGATACGAAACCCTGTGCTAACCCGTCTAGCCAGCGTAACATAGTAGGCTTATGACCCTCCCTGTGATGGGAGGAGGCACGACTCAGCAGTGGGTCATTTATGGACTGAGTAGTAGTAGTAAAAATAACGTTAATTATGACGACATGAATAGTGCGCTTAGTCAGGTGTCTTACTGGTTCACAAAAAACAATCTGCTACTGATTTCTGTGAAAACTAAATGTATTCGATTTGTAACACCAAGATAACAGACACAAAAGTATTTTTGAATAATAAGCAAATAGACATAGTAGATTCAACCAAGCCTCACTTTGCAACTCTTACGGGAAAGCTTAGTTCAGCCGCCTATGCTGTGAGACAGGTCAGGAGATTCACTGACGCAGATACGACAAGACTCGTTTACTTTGGTAACTTCCATAGCGTTAAATCTAGGTCTCAGGACCTAGAGAATCGTTGAGAGGACTTTCACTAATCTGTCAAACTTTTTTTACCGCCATCATTGCTCATTGTCAACCCTTATAGTTAAAAAAAGCAACCGTGGAGTTTCTTGCCGGCTCTTCTCTGTGGAATGGCATTCCGATGGTAAAATTAAATGATTGAATATTTCAAATTTTGACTCGTATTCGAAGCATTCGTAAGAATTCTTTCGAATAAAAAACGTTTTGATTTGGATTTAACACTGGTACCCATTTTATCGAGGGTTTTAGGTTTACACCAGTGCGGTGATAAACACACCATCACGTTGCAAAGACAATAAAGATTAATATAATAATCATATAAAATCACGATCGACATGATCACGACATGTAAATAAAACATTATTACTTCTTTATCAGCCTATAAATGTCTAACCGATCGTTTTTAACTATCTATCCACGTTTGAGTTTGTCGGCAACCATATTTTAATTTTCATTACAATGTCTCATAAGATTTGGATCATTTTTATCTCGACTTTTGCTATCTGCCACATAGCAGGTAAATAAAACTACATTAACTACAATATACAATCGGTCACAATTGTCCGCGTGGTGACACATTACGAATAAACAATGTCCCCAACCGGTATGGGTTGTATCCCAAAGATGTCCTAAGAGACTTCTAAAGGGATGCACGAGACAAATTACTTGCCCGCAAGACTGGGAAAACTTGATACAAACCCAGGTATAATAGGCTAATCTCCCTTCACGAATTTGGAGGAGGCCCGAATTAGTAGGGAATATGGTAAGCGCCGCCTGCATGCCAGAAGCAGCATGGGAAATTGACATATGATAGATAGATAGATTTCTTTATTGCCAATTATTTTCTATTTCGATTATATATATTTCTATTATATCTAAAGTGTACACCCTTAAGACCAGCCAATACAGCTATTTTAATAAACTAGTTGCAATTCGACTAAAATTATTTTAGAAATCTAATATATACAATTCTCGTGTCACGTTGTTTGTTATTAAACTCCTTCGAAATGACGATTTTCGTGAAATTTTGTGTGCGTATGGGTGAGGTCTGCGAATCGGACGTCATCTATTTTTCATCCCCCTAATTGGTAAGGAATTGGTTTCCAACTCGTACGTATTTCTTTCTTTTCTTTCTTTAATTACATAACGTTTGCCGGGTCAGCTAGTATTTTAAATATTCTATTCTCAATTTGACCACAGACTTTAACTATAAACAGAGACTAGTTATTAATGTATGCATGTGTGTCAAATACTGGGCAGTATTTTTTCTTTATTGATTGAAAGTATATTTAATGCACATTATTAAAAAAAAGAATTCAGCACTCCTTTTGAATAAAAACTTTATGTTTGGGAAATTTCAGTCTTATCCGTCCGCGCAATTTTCGTAAAAAGGGGAACATCGTTTTTGTTTCACTATAGATAGATATTGTTTAAATTAATAAGTGAAACATGTAAGTATTCGTTACATAGGCCGTACATAAATCATCATCATCATCATTTCATCCAAAAGACGTCCACTGCTGGACATAGGCCTCCCCCAAGGATTTCTACGAAGACCGGTCCTGAGCCGCCCGCATGCAGCGCTTTCCGGCGATCTTGACCAGGTCGTCGGTCCACCGTGTGGGATACCAGCACTGCGCTTTCCGGAACGCGGTCGCCAACTCGCGCATTAGTCGCAAAGGGCGAAACATAAGCAACATCTAGACAATAATAGTAACCTTTTAATGCTGGAGCCAATCAACCCACAACAGCGGTACCTGCTCACAAGCATGACTCATGTGTTCAGTCGATCCGTGTTCACTGCACAACGTCAGTGTCAGCGTATCTAAATGGTGCGATCATAATAGATTTCTCTATCACATATTTATAAACAGACTTTTCTACTGTATATTTAACTTACTATACATTAAAGAACAGATATTATTAACAGATATTTAGCACTATACGTACTCATTTAGAATTCACTAATTCAATGAATATTCAGATTTACCGTATTCATAAATATAGTTACTTAAGAGTTTTCTATACTTATAAAAAATAGAAGGTACTTAAGATAGTAAAACAAAAGGTACCTACGATAAAATTGCATTTGTTTTCTTTCATATAAGGGCATCAGTCAAACTCGCCACAAATTGTACAATCGCAAGACAAGGGAAGTCGAGACAGTGAGGAACGTGACACGCAAGGTAAATGAGATCATATCCAAACTTCTATTCTTAGTATTCAGATATCTAAAAAAGTGTTAGGACTTTCAGGGTTTTAGAATAATTAAGCCTATGCTTAGCGCCCGAGTCAAAATCAACTAACAGGGCCTTTCATTTTGGCAGAGAGTAAATGTAAAAAAAACGGTTTTAGAATACTGAATGTAAGAGCCGACTAAATAAAATTACATGGCTGACAACCTAGCCGTAAGAGAAGGAAAACTTGATACCAAACCTGGGCCATCCCGATTGGCCAGCGTGGCACAGTAGGATAATTACCCTCCATGTAATTGGAGGAGGCCTGCTTCAGCAGTGGGTCACGTATGGGCTGAGTGGTAGTAGTGGTAGTAGATAGTAAATACAAAGTTTTTCAATACAAATGTGAAATATGTTCTGCGTTTTTGGTAACAGTTTGAAAAAGAATCGGGCTCCAATAGTTACAAAAAATCGGAATGGGCCTCAAATAAATCAACTAAGTGTATAGGTAGCGGCACGAAACTCTAGCGCTGACATCATCATCATCATTTCAGCCAAAAGACGTCCACTGCTGGACATAGGCCTCCCCCAAAGATTTCCACAAAGGCCGGTCCTGGGCCGCCCGCATCCATCATTTTCCGGCGACCTTAATCAGGTCATCGGTCCACCGTGTGGGAGGCCTACCAGCACTGCGCTTTCCGGAACGCGGTCGCCATTCGAGGACTTTTCTGCCCCATCGGGCGTCGGTCCTGCGCGCTATATGCCCTGCCCACTGCCACTTAAGTTTGGCAATCTTGTGGGCTATGTCGGTGACCCTGGTTTGCCTGCGTATCTCCTCATTTCTGATTCGATCTCGCAGGGAAACTCAAAGCACAGCCCTCTCCATTGCCCTTTGGGTGACTTTGAGCCTTCTGATGGAGCCCATAGTGAGCGACCACGTCTCTGTTCCATATGTCATCACTGGCAACACACATTGGTTGAAGACTTTTGTCTTCAGACACTGCGGTATTGTGGACGAGAAGATCTTTCGCAGCTTCCCGAACGCTGCCCAGCCGAGTTGGATCCGACGATTAACCTCTTTCTCGAAGTTGGACTTACCTAACTGGACAGTGTGTCCCAGGTAAATGTAATGGTCAACAACTTCGAGGGTAGAACCTCCGATGTTAACAGGAGTGGCTTGAACATGGATATTAGACATGATCTTCGTCTTCTCCATGTTCATTTTAAGGCCGACTCGTTCGGAGGCTCGACAGAGGCCATCGAGCATCGTATTGAGGCCCTCCATGGTCTCAGCCATTACCACTATGTCGTCAGCGAATCGAAGGTGAGTGATGTATTCGCCGTTCACGTTAATGCCCAGCCCTTTCCAGTCCAGAACCTTGAAAACATCTTCCAGTGCAGCGGAGAACAGTTTCGGAGAGATAACGTCTCCCTGTCTAACACCTCGCTGCAACTGGATCGGTTTTGAGGTCTGGTCCTGGAGTCGGACTGACATGTTGGCGTTTTCATACAAGCACTTCAACACTTCGATGTACCAATAGCCGACTTGGCACCTCTGGAGAGCCTGCAATACTGCCCACGTCTCGATCGAATCGAAGGCTTTCTCGTAGTCCACGAACGCCAGACAAAGGGGCAGGTCATACTCCTCGGTCTTCTGTATAACCTGCCGTAGCGTTAAAATATGGTCTACGGTACTGAAGCCTTTACGTAAACCGGCTTGTTCGGGAGGCTGGGAAGCGTCGAGCCTGCATGCGAGACGATTCGTGATGACCCTCGAGAACAACTTATAGACATGGCTCAGAAGTGAGATGGGTCTGTAGTTCTTCAATATGGTGTTATCTCCCTTTTTGAAGAACAGCACCACCACACTTCTGTACCATGCCTTTGGCGTTCGTCCTTCGAGTATGACGGAATTGAATAGTTTCTGAAGGGCCCTAAGGATCGGTTCTCCACCCGCCTTCAGAATTTCTGCGGTGATTCCGTCATCACCCGCCGCCTTGTTGTTCTTAAGTTGCTCGAGAGCCATCCCGATCTCGCACAGACTGACGTCCGGGAGGTCTTATGTGTAGTGCCGGGTTAATCTAGCTCGTGGGTCGTTTGCTAGATTTATGACGGGTTCATTGTTATTGTTTTTTGTTAAGTTTGAGTTCGATTGTTATTGTTGGTTTTTATTATTAAATTTGTTTGTGACTTTAAACAGTGAATATGCCTAGAAGAAATACTGTTTTGAAAAGACAGGCACGAAAAATGTATGATGTGCATTGTTTTGTTAAAAAAGAAAGAAAGAATGAAACGTTGTTTATGTTGTTCTCACATCTTTAGACACAAAAAATTACAATTAAAATAAAATAAAAAAGGAATATTACAAAATATATAACAAAAACATTTTTTTAAATATACTGTTTTGTGAGAACAAAAAAGGACCTATGAGAACAAAAAAGGACCCAATGAATTGATTTATTCTTTAAAGCAAATAAAAAGTGAGATTGACGAACCAACGAGTATTTTGCTCAGTCATTCGAATGACAGCACGATAAGACAAACTTCAGACGTTATTACGACGGGGAACATGAAAATAAATGATATAATCAGTTGTTTGGGTAAAATCCAAAAAAGGACAGCAGAGGCCACAAATACGTCTGTTGCAACGGTAGGAAACATCACCACTCAAGCCAATAGCTCCAATTTGATAACATTTTTCAGAACATCTGGTAAAAAACGATCCAGAGCAAAACGGTCACAGAAATTGATAACTTCGACCAAGGCGTGATTAAGAGGTGCATTCACAACTATCACACGTTAAATAATGAGCTTCCCACCGTTGGCAAGCTAAAACAAAAGGTAGAAGAAGATATAAACTTCAAAGGCTCAGAACGAAGTCTTCGAAGAATAATCAAGAGTTTGGGGTTTCGATGGAAAAAAACTGAAAACAATCGAAAAATGCTGATTGAGTCTTAAAATATACGTTTGCAATGTATTGAATATTTACAAAAAATTAAGAAATATCGCCAAGAGGGACGGCCTATTATATATACGGACGAATCGTACGTAGATTCATCGCACTCTACGCCAAAAGCCTGGACCGACGGTAGTACAAAGGGCCTAAAAAAACCCATTTCAAAAGGACAGCGAGTTGTAATGGTTCATGCAGGGTTTGTACCAAATGCGTTACTAACTTTTAAAGCGGGTACCAAATCAGGCTACTACCACGATAACATGAATTTTGAGAATTATGAAAAATGGCTCAGAACTCAATTGATGCCCAATTTACCAACTAATTCCGTCGTGGTAGTCGACAACGCGTCCTATCACAATAAACAGTGGGATCGCGCACCAAGCTCAAATTCCAAGAAAGCTGACATGCAGGCTTGGCTGACCGAAAAAGCTATACATTATGATGAAACGCTACTGAAACCTCAGTTATACAATTTGATCACGGCAAACAAGGAAAGATTCAAAACATTTTCGAGTTACCGAATCCTAGCCGAACAAGGCCATGAAGTTCTGAGATTACCACCATACCACCCACATCTCAATCCAATCGAGATGGCATGGTCTGATATAAAACAATAAGTAGCCAGCAAAAATGTGAAATGGAATATTACTAAATGTATAGACCTAATTCAAGAAAAAGTTTTACTGATGGGTGCCATGGGATTGCCAAAAGTTATGCAAAAAAATGAGAAAAGATAGAAGAGGAATATGCAAAGAGTGACCATGTCGTAGATATGGTAACAGAAGAGTTAATTATTCGCGTTGACGCAGATAGCTCAGAGGATGACCTTGGAGATTCTGATGATGATGACGCTGCTAGTGACGATGACCGGAGCAGCCCTGAGTCCGGGCCTTCAAGAAGCAAAAGGCTTTGTCGAGACAGCTCCATTGTGACACACGATGATTTAATGGAAGGCGTGACACCATTATCTGATTCAGACTCAAGATGGGCGGCTTGTTTTATTAATTATTATCTTAAACAAAAATCGTCAAATTCGATTATATTTTTTTTTCTACGCCCCATAAACTTAATCACTCGGTAGTGTACAAAGAGTACATTTAAATATGTTCTTAAAATTATTTTATTAAGTTACTAGCTGACCCGGCGAACTTTGTTCCGCATTATATATATTTAAAACAAAAAGAAAGTTGGACATAGGATACCTGAGATTTTTATCCCGTCCGTATAAAACCTACTTTAACAAAACGCAACTGACAGCGAAACTGTCAACAGATATCGCCATTGTTAGAGCTAACATATGATTATGAATGTCAAATAAAAGCCAAATAATTTGCAGTAAATTAATATTGAATTTTTTTTTTGATCGGGATAAAAAGTCGGTTCAGCTGTTCTCGAGTTATAAATAGTGTAACTAACACGACTTTCTTTTATATATATAGATAATTGTATTGCGTGCGCGACTGTACCCATGCGCAGCTATCCCCTCTACATTTCGCTCAGCGCTAAACTTACGTGCCGCTACTTGTACAGAATGTCAGATAGAATATGCCTTATTATAAATTTAAAAAAATCTATGTGTAATTCTAACACGATTAAAAAGAAATAAAAAAAGTAAGAAAATGTTTGCTAAGTTATTAAGTTATATGGATTTTTTATACAAGAAAAAAACAAATATTGAATTATTAGGTTGGGGAAAAAGTCTTTTCACATTTTATTATGTATGAACTTGTAATAAAATCTCTTTGGCTATACCAATATTATTATAATTACCAAATTAAATTAGTTCTAAGGTTTGGACATTGTCTGATAAATAAAGTTATTATTATTATTAGTATATCTTTTTATTTCATATTTGTTTACATATATTCTTAAAAAATATTGTTATTCAAAAAATATATATAAAACAATAGAAAACCCGTCGAAAACGAGGTCGATGACCTAAGCTACTGACGGTTCAGGGCTCCAGAGAGAGGAACCTCCTCACGATCCTTGCCGAATCCAGGATGACTGCCTTTTGTATCAGGCCCTTAATCCAGCAACTCAACGAGAGTTTCTTGAGATGTTGGTCGAAACTCTTCGCGATAAGACCGTTTACTGAAACGACTATCGGCACAATGATTGTTGAATCAACATGCCACATTGCCGTAACCTCGTGTGCCAAATCGAGATACTTGGTAAGTTTCTCTTTTTCGGCTTTAACGAGGTTCTCGTCATGTGGGATAGTGACCTCAACAAGTATTGCCCGGCTCGCCAATCGGTCAATTATCACCATATCAGGCTTATTAGCGGGAATAGTCCTGTCAGTGATAATTGATAGATCCCAGTAGAGCGTGACATGACCATTGTCGAGAACTGGCGCAGGCTGGTATTGGTAGTAGGGCACTTCAGTATCCACAAGACTATATTTAAGGGCAAGTTGTTGATGGACTATCTTGGCCACTTGGTTGTGTCTGTGCAAGTATTCTCCGTTAGCAAGACGAGAACAGCCAGAGACGATATGCCTAATGGACTCTCCTGGACGATGACAGGTTCGCAGATGTCGGCAGTCCCATCCTTTAGGATATGTCTCCGGTAGTTATTCGTCATGATAACTTCGTCCATAATTGCAAACCCGGCAAACCCTTCAGTCTCCCCGAAGAGGTTACTGAAGCGTAGCCAAGCCACAGAAGCGAGTTGGTCTACGTCCGGCCCAGTGAGAGCCTTGTAGAACCTTCCGTGTAACTCCTTGCTCTTCCATATAGTCGTGCGGTACGAAATGCTTAACACCTGGGGCTTGCGCCAATTCTGTTTTGCCAAGGATAAAGGTGTGAAGGAATTGTCAACATTGGCCATATCTCGGTGCACATCCTCGGTTGACTGTAGGAAGTATTCCCGCAGATTGCATACCTCGCGGTTATGTAGGTTTTTGACGTTTAAAAAACCACGTCCCCCACATTTCCGTGGGATATACAACCTCATTACAGACGAACGGGGGTGGTGCATTCGATATAAGGTCAATTGTCGACGTACCTTTCTATCCAAGGCGTCTAACTCAGACTGAGTCCACCTTAGAATGCCAAACGAGTAAGCAAGTGCAGGCATAACCCAACCATTAACAGCGCGCGCTTTGTTCCCTCCAGACAGAAGACTTTTTAGTACTTTTGTAAGGCGGCTGAAGAAACATGCTGTCAATGACTGTTTTATTTCCTTGTCAGCTATACCTAGTCCTTCTGCCATTCCAAGGTACCTATAGGTTTCCGACACCGAGAGACATCTGAGTGACATATTTTCAGAGAGTTGTAATTCTTCCGAAGTTACAACTCTGCCCCTCTGTACATGAACTAAAGTTTTCTGTGATCTTTAATAATGATACTAAATCAGATTTCTTTGGTGCATACAACTTGAGGTCATCCATGTATAAAAGATGTGATATGACCTCACCATCTCTGCGGAGTCGGTAGCCTATCTTTGAATCCATTAGTAGCGTACTTAATGGATTCATAGCTAGGCAGAACCACAAGGGACTCAGGCTGTCACCTTGGAAAATTCCACGCTTTATCCCTAATAAGCCTGTGGAGTCAGAAAACCCCGCCATGTCTGGCAGACACAGACGTGTGGTCCATTGGCTCATGCATACACTAAAAAAAGAGCATAGGTTTGGATGGAGACGGTACAAATCCAGTACTCTACTTAGCCATGAATGAGGCACCGAATCATACGCCTATTTGTAGTCTATCCAGGCCATGGAAATATTTTTCTTGACTCGACGGACTTGTTGGCAAATAGTCATGTCAATAAGAAGGAGTTCTTTAGTACCTCGAGACCGTGGCTTACATCCATTTTGTACAGGCGCCATAATATTATTAGCCAAAATGTGCTCCATAATTTTGAATTTTAAAATGGAAGTATGCAGCTTGTAGGTGGTCGGCAAGCAAGTAATTGGTCGATAGTTCGGTCGGTTCCGAGGTACTACCAGATTTGTAAAGGAGGTATGTGACACCGGTAGTCAAAAACGTAGGCAAAGATCCAGTTGCAATAGCGTTTTGGAATTGTGTTGCCAGACGGACGTGTGAACTGTGAAACCGTTTCAGCCAGAAATTGTGTAGACTGTCCGGTCCCGGACTTTTCCAGTTTGGGGCCGAACTAACTGCACGAGCTATGTCAGCTTCGTCAACATTGATTGGCCCCATGGCTGTAATAGGTTCACATGCGCGTCTAACAACACTCATCCATTCGCCTTCGGAGTGTATAACTGGTTGTGACCAAATATCCTGCCAGAATGAGTACATTATGACAGGGTCAGGGGTCACGCCAGGACTCATTTGCCGACTATTTTGCTCCCAGTTTCGATATACTTTCTTCGCATCACTTTGGAAGAGGCGATTCTGTCTATCAGAGCGCTTCTTGAAGCGCCTTATGCGTTTTGCCCATGCCTGTACTGTTTGTTTATAAAAGTCCATGCGTTCCGTAACCGAAGCAGTATAGTCTTGGGGTCTGATCCCAGTCCCCTCGAAAGCTTGATGTACGAAACGCATGACTCTAGGACGATTATTACCGGATCTAAATGTTAATAATTTTGCTATTATTGTTCTGGCTGCATTAATTCGCTTCTCAATCCTATACTGCCACGCTGGGGTAGTCGTTGTTTTTGGGGTAGGCCTGTTAAGGTTTGGAAACCTTACTCCGTCTACTCGACAAACGGCAACTGCGCCGCAGTATAGAATTGAGTGCGTTTCTGTTAAATTTTCGGTTGTACTAAAATATGGTAGTAAAATTTTGTCAAGAATTGATGTTAGAGCCAAATTGTGTTTAGTCATGGGCAAACGAGGTAAGCGCGGTCGATCAGATGGAGGGACATCGCGGTACTCCAGAATCGCATCATGCAAAGCCCTTCTTAATTGCTCATTATACTGGTTGTTAACATTTACCTCGTCCTTCTGTAACGATTCCGCTAGCGCGAGTGGCAGTGGGTCCGGCTGTTCAGCAATAGCCGGTACCGCCGGGTCAGGCTGCGGGCGAACAACAGGATGAGAAGATAATGTTTCCAGGCGTAGTCGATCAAGTACAGGCTGTGCAAGCAGTTGAAGCCGCTGGATAGCACGCACTTGGTCCGACAGCCGTTGTACAGTAACAGTCGTTCCCGGGTTAAGGTCCCGAAACAAGGCAAACATTCTGGAACGGTAGGAAGTGAGGTTGGTTCCCCCCTCTATCGCCGTTGTTGAGACCATCTCATGCGGCGCACTGAACCACCGGTAGCGGAGGCCATCGACGTTGCATTGTGCTCCGTGGACCTCAAACTTGCCGGCAGCGGGCGACCCCTACGCGCAGAACTTTGCGCTGCAGGAGGCACTGGAGATCCAGCATCGTCACTGGAAGCCGCGGTGACTGGCGGCGTGTGGTACTCATTTCCCGACGTTGGTGACGAGCTGGATGATGATGTGAGTCGTGCGCTATATGTCCCGTAGGCAGCACGCGAGGGGCAACGTCTCGATGGGTTCCTTCTTGGAGCACTCATTTATTTCAAAAAATAATATCTGTATTGTAACACAACTAATTTCTTTACTATAAATAATCCAAAATGACACATATTTGTATAAAAAATACCACATTTTAAAATAATTTTGCAATATTTTTTGCATTGACGGCCGTTTTGACAGGCGGTTGCCTAGGTTATTTATTATTATTATTATTATATACTACTCGTATCTGGCTGGTGTTGGTATCATTGAAAGTTTAAATTTTAAAGAACATAATTCCAAATTCAAATTAGGAAAATTCGATACATTTTAAAATTTTACAATATAAAAGGAAAAAATGCAACGCAAGCCGCGAAAAAAATTTGCGATGTTCATGGACC
Organism: Clostera curtula; assembly: GCA_905475355.2. Lineage (NCBI taxonomy): Eukaryota > Metazoa > Arthropoda > Insecta > Lepidoptera > Notodontidae > Clostera > Clostera curtula. Next base: position 13,369,545 of record FR997800.1, on the reverse strand, counting down.
TAGTGCAGTGTCTGTGAGAGTAGCACAAATTTGGTTTAAGCGTTTTCAATCCGGAAATTTTAATGTCAAAGATGTATGTCGCTTTGGTCGCCCTATTACGGATAATATGGATGCCATTTTTGAAAAAGTGGAGCACGATCGGCATCATTTCAGTAGTCACGACGTAGCTGAAGAACTGGGCAATTCCCAGTTCTTCAGCCACAAAACAGTTTTGGCGCATTTGAAAAATACTGGGTACACAAAAAGCTTGATATTTGGGTACCTCACGAGCTCACTGAAAGAAACCTAATGAACCGTGTACTCATTTGTGATTCTTTATTATGACGTAATGAAACGAACCATTTTTGAAGAAGCTGATAGCTGGTGATAAAAAGTGGATAACGTACGACAAGAACGTGCAAAAAAGGTCGTGGTTAAAGGCCGGTCAGGCTTCACAGACTATGGCGAAACCAGGGTTAACTCGCAACAAGGTGATGCTGTGTGTGTGGTGGGATTGGAAGGGCATTATTCATTATGAGCTGTTACCACCAGGCAGGACCATCAATTCTGAACTCTACTGCTAACAACTGATGAGATTAAACCAAGAAGAAAGAAGAAGAAAGCGGCCGGAATTAATCAACAGAAGGGGTGTGGTTTTTCATCATGATAATGCTAGACCTCACACATCTTTAGCCACTCAGCAAAAATTAAGAGAGTTTGGCTGGGAGGTGTTAATGCATCCGCCGTATAGTCTTGACATTGCACCGTCAGATTTCTACCTGTTTCGGTCTCTTCAGAAATTTAGGCAGTGTCAGGTTAACATCACGAGAGGACTGCCAAAACCATTAGTCGCGGTATTTTGATCAGAAGTCTTAAAATTTCAATAGCAATGGGATCATGTCCCTGCCTACAAAATGGCAAAAGCTTATCGAAAACATGGTACTAACATACTTTAGTTAAATGTAAATAAACTATATTAAACAATGTTTTGAATTTCTTAAAAAATGCGAAGAAACTTTTTCCCCAACCTATTATATTAAAAAGTTCCTTAGAGATGAAAATGTCTTCATAGTTGGTTGTATGAAACATATCAATCAAATGAAAATAATTTATACGTCGTCGTGTTTAATGGTTCTAGGAAACAATGGAAAGAGTAAAAAAAGTCATTACAGAGTATATGACAACTATGGCGATGATTATCCGGATCGTAAGTCTCGCTTCCTATATATATAACATAATTGTAGATAAGTTATACCACAATGCGACTGGAAAATATGACATTGAAAAGGTCGCTGTTATTTGACTCGATAGCCTGGTCAACAAACATCATTGGTAAACTATTTTCAGCAGTCTTAGTAAAATATATGAACAAGGTGGCATTCAATTCGGAATAGAATGTACCTACATAAATATTTTTTGAATAAATTAAGTAGATGTTAATTAAAATTGAAAAATAAATGCGTACTTATAAAACAAAAACAAACTACTTTATTGTAGAGAAAATTTCTTTTACCGCAGATAAAATGGGCCAGGCACAAATACGAACAAAAGGTGGCAATGCGTTTCGCAAAATGCTTTGTCTTGAACAAACTTACAAAACACAATAGATCGTAAATTATTCATAGCACATAATATGATCAATCAAAATTCTGAGCTTTAACTTCTTAGATGGTGATATGCTACCGGGCTAGAAGAAGTTCCTCAGTTGCATCGAAAAATATGGTGCAGAAGCGTTTCGAATAAGCTCATAAAAAAAACGAGCAAGCAGTTTCTTTTTTCAAAAAAATTCGGAGACTGCTGAAAAACGGTGTTTGTCAGTGTTTGTTGACAAGGCATAAGAATGTCATTCATTCATACATAATTAATTGTTTAATTAATTAATTAATTTAATTAATTTAATTTTAATTAATTCATACATTTAATTCATTCATACATTCTACAGACTCACTAAAAAGCTGATCAAAGAGACATTACATCATTAATTAATTATATTCACAATAAATTGACATTTAACATGGGAAAGCCACCAATCTTCTGGGCACGTTTTCAAAAAACTGCAGCAACGCTTATTTTTATTAAAGTCAATTTCCTATTTAGCTTTAATTTAGGTTACTTCGCTCATATTTCGATTTATTTTTCTGTTTTCTGTGTTTTTAAGTTATACTTACTAAGCGAGTAATCTCCCACACGTTTTCCTAATTTTCATTTGTTTTTCAAAGTCAAATAATTTATTTTGCATAGGATACAATGGACACTTACAAATTGTCAACATATTCATTTAAATTTCACTGGTCTAACCCGATTTGGTTAACTACCAGTATTTACAGTTAGCTCTTTTCACTGTACGGACCACGTGCACCGACTGCTAGAATAGGTAGGATAGCAGCCGGGACCGATTGCTTTACATGACCTCCAAAGCACGTAGAAAGTCAGATATTACACACAAATGATGGAGATGACCCATGCAAAATCCAGCAGCCAGACGTTGCTTGGCCTATATTGATTGCGTAACGCACAGTGCGCTAGGTCTCCACTTACTAACGTATCTGTATTGGATAGTTAAAAAATCCATAGCTTTTAGTTTCCCTATTTCGTTGTTCTTCCAGTATTTAGACCTACACAACCGGTAATAATTTAGTCAGACCAACAGCCAGTTACTGATTACGTCAACAGCCATAATAAAAAAGAGACAATTAAAACGCTTTTTTTCAGGTGAAATCAGCAATTCAGCTGTATCGTCACCGCAGATGCTTGTGGTTGTAAATGCATACCCAGGACAGAATCAAGGCCCCAGTGGTTCAGGGCCCCGTGGTACAGAGCCAGGTGGTCCATGGCTCGCTGGTCCAATGCCCGGTGGTCCAAGGCCTGGGCGCCCAGGGAATGGTGGTTCGGGGCCCGGTCGCCCAGAGCCCGGTGATATAGGGCCTGGTGGCCCTGGGCCCGATGGTCCAGGGCCCGGTGGTTTAGGGCCTGAGAGCCCATGGTATGGTGGTTCAGGGCCCGAGATCTCATGGTATGGTGGCCCATGGCCCGGTGGTCCAGGGCCTGGTAGCCCAGGGAATGGTGGTTCGGGTCCCGGTAGCCCAGGGAAAGGTGGTTCGGGGCCCGGTAGCCCAGAGAATGGTGTTTCGGGGCCCGATAGCCCAGGGAATGGTGGTTCGGGGCCCGATAGCCCAGGGAATGGTGGTTCGGGGCCCGATAGCCCAGGGAATGGTGGTTCGGGGCCCGATAGCCCAGGGAATGGTGGTTCGGGGCCCGATAGCCCAGGGAATGGTGGTTCGGGTCCCGGTAGCCCAGGGAAAGGTGGTTCGGGGCCCGGTAGCCCAGGGAATGGTGTTTCGGCGCCCGATAGCCCAGGGAAAGGTGGTTCGGGGCCCAAAAGCCCAGGGAATGGTGGTTCGGGGCCCGATAGCCCAGGGAATGGTGGTTCGGGGCCCGATAGCCCAGGGAAAGGTGGTTCGGGGCTCGATAGCCCAGGGAATGGTGGTTCAGGGCCCGGTAGCCCAGGGACTGGTGGTTCGGGGCCCGGTAGCCCAGGGAATGGTGGTTCGAGGCCCGATAGCCCAGGGAAAGGTGGTTCGGGGCCCGGTAGCCCAGGGAAAGGTGGTTCGGGGCCCGGTAGCCCAGGGAATGGTGGTTCGGGGCCCGATAGCCCAGGGAATGGTGGTTCGGGGCCCGGTAGCCCAGGGAAAGGTGTTTCGGGGCCCGATAGCCCAGGGAATGGTGGTTCGGGGCCCGATAGCCCAGGGAATGGTGGTTCGGGGCCCGATAGCCCAGGGAATGGTGGTTCGGGGCCCGATAGCCCAGGGAATGGTGGTTCGGGTCCCGGTAGCCCAGGGAAAGGTGGTTCGGGGCCCGGTAGCCCAGGGAATGGTGTTTCGGCGCCCGATAGCCCAGGGAAAGGTGGTTCGGGGCCCAAAAGCCCAGGGAATGGTGGTTCGGGGCCCGATAGCCCAGGGAATGGTGGTTCGGGGCCCGATAGCCCAGGGAAAGGTGGTTCGGGGCTCGATAGCCCAGGGAATGGTGGTTCAGGGCCCGGTAGCCCAGGGACTGGTGGTTCGGGGCCCGGTAGCCCAGGGAATGGTGGTTCGAGGCCCGATAGCCCAGGGAAAGGTGGTTCGGGGCCCGGTAGCCCAGGGAAAGGTGGTTCGGGGCCCGGTAGCCCAGGGAATGGTGGTTCGGGGCCCGATAGCCCAGGGAATGGTGGTTCGGGGCCCGGTAGCCCAGGGAAAGGTGTTTCGGGGCCCGATAGCCCAGGGAATGGTGGTTCGGGGCCCGATAGCCCAGGGAATGGTGGTTTGAGGCCCGATAGCCCAGGGAATGGTGGTTCGGGGCTCGATAGCCCAGGGAAAGTTGGTTCAGAGCCCGGTAGCCCAGGAAATGGTGGTTCGGGGCTCGATAGCCCAGGGAAAGGGGGTTCGGGGCCCGGTAGCCCAGGGAATGGTGGTTCAGGGCCCGGTAGCCCAGGGACTGGTGGTTCGGGGCCCGGTAGCCCAAGGAATGGTGATTCGGGGCCCGTTGGCTTAGAGCCCGGTGGATCTAGACCCGGGGGACCTGGCGGATCAGGCTTACCTGGCTTACCTGATATACCTGACAAACCTGGCAAACCTGGCATACCTGGCATGCCTGGCATTCCTGGCAAACCTGGAATACCTGGCATACCTGGCATACCTGGCAAACCTGGAATACCTAGCATACCTGGCATACCTGGCAAGCCTGGCATTCCTGGCAAACCTGGAATACCTGGCATACCTGGCATACCTGTCAAACCTGGAATACCTGGCATTCCTGGCAAACCTGGAATACCTGGCATACCTGGCATACCTAGCATACCTGGCATACCTGTCAAACCTGGAATACCTGGCATTCCTGGCAAACCTGGAATACCTGTAATACCTGGCATACCTAGCATACCTGGCAAACCTGGAATACCTGGCATACCTGGCATACCTGGCATACCTGTCAAACCTGGCACACCTGGAAAATCTGGCACACTTGGCATACCTGACAAACCTGGCATACCTGGAAAGCCTAGGTTGCCCCCTTATTATGATCACTATCATCATTGCACACATGGACATGTAAGTGTAAAACATAATATATTTATTACCCAAGTACAATTTTCCTTACAGATAGATTTTTCACAGTTTGTAAACACATAAAAAAATCTTCTTAATTTTTATTATACCGTAAGAGTGGCACTCAAGCATAGGTGGCAAGACTAGGTTGCTTCATTTCTAAGACCACGCTTCCTGGTACCGAGTTCTGGTGACCTTAATTACCCGCTTTGTAAATATTAAGGAACATCTGGCTGAAATGGCAAGCCGAATAACCTAGCCGCGAGAGAAGGAAAACTTGATACGGAACCCTCTGACAACCCTGACAACAAAATTAGCCTACTGTGTCACGCTAGACACAGTAGGCTAATTACCGTCGATGTAACTGAGGCCCGACGCAACAGTGGATCATTTATGGGCTAAAAATAACAAACATGAATAATTAACACAAATACTGAATACGAATATCGAACACGAAAAGCCACGGTAATGGCTATTAAAATAAACGTAGACCTTTCTTAATTGTTGTACCTATTAATTGTATTTTCTTTTGCAGTTTTTGTTGAAACATCTTCATTGCCACATAGAAAAAATTTTGGATACAATTTTATAAGATAATAACTAAGATTCATCGTGACTATATCTCATCGATCTACGTGTTTCTTATTTTATTAAGCTACATCTGCATCTATTTAGTGTTTCTACACTTCTGACATTGATATAGTGTTTTTTTCTTTAATATGTATATAAATAAATATGTAATTGAATTTCAGTTTGTTTATTTATGTATTTATAGTACATAGTGTCATCACCCCACTCCATCCTGAGCGTGTAGAAAGAGCCAACAAAGGGAAATGATGAATGAAAGCTGATAACCTAACTTAAAAAGGATAACTTGATACGAAACCCTATACAAACCCGTGTGGCCAGCGTGGCACAGTACCCTCTATATAAACAGCAGTGGGTCCTCTATGGGCTGATTAGTAGTAGTAGTATTTATGTACTCGTAAACCAGCCGTAACGTCAAAAATAGTTATTTGTTATACAAGAGTGCAAAGTTGCTTTTTAACCGCGTGTTCAATTTTGATGACCGAGCAAGCGAAGGATTCTAAAATTGAATCACGAGCGCAGCGATTGATTCAAAATTAGAATCCTGAACGTTAGCGAGGGAATCAAAAGAGCACGAGGTGAAAAATCTTTGCACTCGAGTGCAACACGTAACTTTTCATTCCACCTCAGCGAGGAAATGACTAAATGCAAAAAAAAAAAACGTTTACAATCACAAGATAGGTACACTTTTATTTCAGTTTAGGTATTAATTACTACATTATGACAGGTAAGTATTACAGAATAATCTTTACTTTATTCTCTAGCGAATAAAAACGGCTTTTGCACTCAGATATCGAAGAGCAAAAATACTTTATTATCTAGTGAATAAAAACGGCTTTTGCACTCAGATATCGTAGAGCAAAAATTATCTTTCCGAGATGGGGGGATGAAAAGTATATTTTATTAGTTCAGGTGTTCGAAAGCAGTTGTTGAACAAGTTTTCCACGTGACTGAAGCACGGACGCAAAATGGATACCAAAAAAAACATGAGAAAGATATTAGAATATCGTTTTCATGTTTTTTTTTATTATTTTTATCGGGGTAACCAGTACCAGTTGCCTAATCTATACATCACGTATTCGCACGTATTGCTGGTAGCATCAGCCGTCTACGACCTATCTACTGCGATAGTATGTACTGCTAATAATGAAATAGTGAAACACTTGCACGTTGGGGTACTCCAACAATTAAAACCATTCCAATAATAGTAAGGCTAGGTTAACAGAGGGTAGCCTCGACCGTGCTGCCACCTTGTTGTGGTGAGGGGGCTTGCGTGCCTTTAGGATCCGTAGGGTCACCCATGCTGAGCGGGCCCCAGGGGGAGAGACCAGATGAAGAGCGACACACAGAGGCGTGGTGGTTATTGGCTCTGGGGACTCCTCTGTCCTCTGAGATGCCTTGACCGGCCTAAACTGCCGCAACGCACGGCGTGGTGATAGGTGCGGAGGGGCGTTGAGGCAAAGAGTGCCGCCGCTAGCAGTGGAGAGGCGGCCAGGCAGGCGGGCCAGGGCTGCCACCGCAAGCAGCGGAGGGGCGGCTAGGTGTAGAGGCGCGGGCTGCCGCGTGGATCGGGCGTCACTTCATCCGGACATTGCATCTCGATGGGTTGGGGAGCGTCCAGAGGTCCCCATCAAAGCGTGGGGCCCGCTTATACAAGCGGGCCAAGGCCCCAACGGGGTCTATTGGGGAGTGAAACCCGTGGCCTTGTTTCGGGCAGTAGCGGCCTTACCGGCCAAGGCTAATTTATATTATATACCAAAATAAGAGATATTATGCTGCAAAGCAAAGAGATACTTGTTAATAAAAGAATATAGTAGTTTATTCACCATGGGGATAAAACAGTGTCTTATGTTCCGGGCGTAAAATTGAATAGCGAGCATATCGAAGTATCGTTAATACTAGAATCCTAAGTACAGCGAGGGATTTAAGCTAACCCAAGATGAAGACACTTTTATCCCCGCGGCGAATAGGTAAGTAGTTACAATGTTTTTCACACCTATTGCAGGGCAATCAAATAGACAGATATGTAGATAGAGTACACTTTATTGATACTCGATAAAAAAAATACTCAAAATACTCATTTTGAAATTTACAGAGGTTTTTATTACGGTATTGGAAAAATAATTAAATAAGTAGGTAGAAAAGTAAACTGAATCTTTTATTTATAATTATACAAAACACGCAACTCAAACACTAATCACTCGTTACAGAAATAACCGCGGAAAAATGAGACCTGAACTAGACGCACACGCCCTTTTAACAACTGTCCTCTCCTCTCCACAACTCGCCCCTCCACTCCACTGCCATCTCCACACTCCAACACATCATAGTCAATACATACATCTCCTGAATTTCCGTTACAAGTTATTTATTTATACTTTTTGCACATACAAATTATGTGGTATGGGTACAAAGGCTGACATAATGCCTTTGCCATTGGCTGCCTTATTTGCTTTTAGCAATTTCTTCCAGGCAACCATTTTACAGATTCAGTTACAAGAAGATATAGGTATGTATGAGCAGTTCTATGCTCCTCCTCCTCGCGTCGTTTTCCTCATTACTGAGGGTCGTGACTCCCCCGCTGCATCAGTTTCTCCCGTACAATTTCCCTCCATGTGCTATAAATAATAAATATCCTTGGACATTTCACACAACGCCATCTCGTCCCAAGCTAAGCAACTTAATGCTTGTGTTGTGGTAACGAGATGGATGATAAACTACTTATATACATTTTTTTTTTGTAAATACATACATATTATAGATAGAAATGACACCCAGACTCCGAGCCAGTGCCTCTGGTTTAGACAAAGACACTTGCCCGACCCCGGAATCGAACCCGGGACCCGTTGATCCAAAGGCGGCACATCTAACCACTAGACCAACGAGGCAGTCGAATGTGCTGCGATCCTTAGCTATGAAGCTATTGTGTAAGTTGATATTCAGAGAAGATCGTATTTGGTCCGACCATCTCGTGGGACTGCGTCCTCTGGAACGTTTGCCATCTACCTTGGCCGTCACCATCAGCTGTTCATGATTGTGACCCTGTTTGCGAGCGATATGTTCTTAGAATTCCAGCACCCTACGAACGGCGCGTCTTTACATTCTATACAACGCCAGAAGAAACTGCTCGCGTATATATTGTAATATTGTTTTAAAAATCTGTTAGCTTGAAAAAGTTTTTCTTGCACCTTTATGAGCTTGGAGGGTTGTATTGATGATTTTGATTATTATAATTCTATAAGTACATACGTCTTACAGCCGCGAATAACATTTTAATCAACATACAACCTAGCACTGACCCGCAAATTGCAAAAAACTTACGAAAATTTGAATTTCGCGGGCTACCCTGGAAAATTCACCTTAAATATGGAATTATAATTGAACTTTATTATGTAGGATAAAATTGGTAGGATTAAAATACATAATAATAACTTTTATCATAATAAATTTACGAGACATTCCTTTTCTTAAAATGTTGAAAATAAAATTTTGGCCGTGTTGGTCTGTAGTGACATGTTTTAAAGAATTATTGAAAATATAAATGGCTTTTAAATGTAATATCGCTAAAATCTATATTACTAATAATAATCTACATTTTAGCGCGCTTATTCCGAAACATACAATATTAGTCCCTATGCGTACTGGCGCTGTACATTATGGAACAAGATATACTTCTATGTTACTACAAAGTATATGCGAGTATTTGCGTACTGCTCTTGTATGGATTGGAAGAACTTCGTAAAAATCTTATTTCCAATCTATACGTGATTAGTTTTATACCCTTGCGTTCTGGCCTTGTACAGAATGGAAAGACGCTACGACGGCACATAGTGTCGAGTCTAGTTTTGACATTAAGCTCTCTCAAAATAGATACGTTGGTGCGAAAGGCAGTCCATGGAATCTTCAGCATCTTCCTCCAGCTCCACATTTCAAAGGCGTCTATTCGGTCTTTGTCGGCCTTCTTCAGTGTCCAGGTCTCCGCTCAATAGCTTATATTCTTCATAGTTCTATGCTAGTTGTAGAATAATATACTACTACTCCAACTCAGTCCATACATGACTCACTCCTAAGTCGGGCCTTCTCCAGTTACATGGAGGATAATTAGCCGACTATGCGACGCTGGCCAGACTGGCTGGCAGGGCCTTGGCATTTACTTCTGTCGGCTCTTACGACAACCTCAGGATGGAATGGGGTAGTGTGACTATGTATTCTAAATCCGTCACCGCACGGATTATAATTCATCATCATTTCAGCCAAGAGACGTCCACTGCTGGACATAGGCCTCCCCCAAGGATCTCCACAAAGGCTGGTCCTGGGCCGCCCGCATCCACTGCTTTCCGGCGACCTTAACCAGGTCGTCGGTCCACCGTGTGGGAGGCCGGCAGCACTGCGCTTTCCGGAACGCGGTCGCCACTCGAAGACTTTTCTGCCCCATCGGGCGTCGGTCCTGCGAGCCGATTGCCACTTAAGTTTGGCAATCCGGTGGGCTATGTCGGTGACCATGGTTTTCCTGCGTATCTCCTCATTTCTGATTCGATCTCGCAGCGAAACTCCGAGCATAGCCCTCTCCATTGCTCTTTGGGTGACTTTGAGCCTTCTGATGGAGCCCATAGTGAGCGACCACCTCTCTGTTCCATATGTCATCATATGGTGATTAAAATTCACCAAGGCTAATACACAAATAGATATAAATATACTAATGTAAATATTTAAATACTAATATCTATATACCAAAATTAAAAGGCGTCAATTGTATCTCAAGCAATTGCTTTATTACCCCGCAGTAAGTGTGAAAAATAGAGTGTTCGCCTTGGGGATAAGCGTGTCTTAGCCTTGTTTTGGTGATGGGGCTTGCGTGCCTTTAGGATCCGATGCGGCCATACCGGCTCAGGGTCACCCATGCCGATCAGGCCCACGGGGAGAGACCTTCAATCAACTTACAAGAATTAAAATATTATATTCTAACAAATTACCGGTGTGGTACACACAATACACAATGTTCCCAACCGATACCATCAGACAGAGGGTGTCGTAACTTAGCGGAAGGAAAACTTGATACAAACCCTGCGCCAACACATCTTGCTAGCGTGGCACAGTGGGTCTCCATGAACTTGGGGGCCCGACTCAGCAGTGGGTTATTTATTGGCTTAAATGATGATAATGATTCTAATAATGATGATTCTGATAATGAAAAATAATTTTAGGCATTATTTCATCATCATCATCATAAGCCCAAATTAGTCCACTGCTGGACATAGGTCTCCCCGTCTTCAGCTTGACGCATCCAGTTGCTGCCCGCAACCTTTCGCAGATCGTCGCTCCATCTAGCAGAGGGCCGTCCCACGCTACGCTTGCCGATTCGCGGTCTCCACTCAAGAACTCGTTTCAAGAACCCCAGCGGTTGTCCGTTCTTCAACAGATATGACCAGCCCACTGCCACTTCAGTCTGCTAATTCTCTGAACTATGTCGGTGACTTTGGTTCTCTGTCGGATAGTCTCGTTACAGATCTTTCAGAGAAACGCTGAAGGACTATAAGCTGGTGGACTAGTCTCACTTTTAGTGTCCACGTGTCGGCACCGTAGGTCATGACGGGCATTATCTATGTACTCAATATTAAAAAAACTGCCCACGTGGTAAGATGATAAGTGCACTGGCTGTGTTCCACGCTGTATTACCTGATTATCTTGCGCGAAAAATGACCCGCCCTCCTTAGCCCAGTTCTTATACTATCAAAATATTTCTTCGCACAGGGCTTCATTGGTGAAGTGTCTCCCCAGCAAAGACGTACACACATCGTCACAAATACATAAATCATTGCTAATGGCCATGTATTTGTGCCGCCCAATTAATAATAATATCCTTGGACATGTCACACAACGCCATCTCGTCGCAAGCTAAGCAACTTAATGCTTGTGTTATGGTAACGAGACGGATGATAAACTACTTATATACATTTTTTTTTGTAAATACATACATATTATAGATAGAAATGACACCCAGACTCCGAGCCAGTGCCTCTGGTTTAGACAAAGACACTTGCCCGACCCCGGAATCGAACCCGGGACCCGTTGATGCAAAGGCGGCACATCTAACCACTAGACCAACGAGGCAGTCAATTCTGCTATCTTAGCCCCCGCCTTCTTTTTCACTTTGGTGATCCTCGAGGATATGACGGTACCGCCGTACAGACACACGTCGCGTCCCATACGAGTGCACGGCCTCGTTCCCAGTCCCATTCTATCCCTTCTGGTCTCTATGATCACGTTTAATATCGCGGGGACGTCGATAACATACTTCGCACTAACGAACGATGGTAATAAATTTTTACCATTATCGCTGCTGGATATTTTACAATCTCCGTCGTAATATATTTTATGTTCTCCACGTAAATTAACTTATTGTGCCGATTACCCGGCGAAGAAGTACTTTACATGATGCAATCAGTCACTGTGGAGGTCCTCGGTAAGGTCTAAGGTGAACCAGCTGATGATTATACCACACCAACGAGACAAGTAGTTCCAGGTTTTTCTTTCAAATATCCCTTCCTTAGTTTATCGGTGACACTATCCAGATGGAACAGCATAGTCCTTCATCACACTGACACGATCATGTCAGCCATGAACTTAAAAAATACTGCAATCGTAGCCTAGGTTCGTTAATGATAGATATTGGCGAAGGATCACCACAATGACCGAGCCAGATGGATAATTCCAGAATTGTCAAGAACGATCACCATTCCAGGACGTGTTTACCTTAACTGGCTTCCTTTCTGCAAGCTACTACTACTCAACCCATATATGACCCACTGCTGAGTCAGACCTCTAGTTACTTGGAGGATTATTGGCCTACTGTGCCACGCTGGCCAGACGGGTTGGCACAGGGTTTCGTATCAGGTTTTCCTTCTCTTGTAGCTAGGTTTTCAGCATTCTTAATTCCTTTAGTCGGCTCTTACGACCCCCTCAGGATGAAATGGGATGGTGACACTGTATATTCTAAATCCTTCATCACACGGACTTCTTCTGCAAGCTACATACAGTGATTTCTTACACCGAATAACTCTAGGTTAATATTCTATGAGTAGAATTAATAGTCGTAATGGCTGAAACCATGGAGGGCCTCACTACGATGCTCGATGGCCTCTGTGGAGCCTCCGAACGAGTCGGCCTTAAGATGAACATGGAGAAGACGAAGATCATGTCTAACATCCATGTTCAAGTCCACTCCTGTTAACATCGGAGGTTCTACCCTCGAAGTTGTTGACCATTACATTTACCTGGTACACACTGTCCAGTTAGGTAAGTCCAACTTCGAGAAAGAGGTCAATCGTCGGATCCAACTCGGCTGGGCAGCGTTCGGGAAGCTGCGTAAGATCTTCTCGTCCACAATACCGCAGTGTCTTCAACCAATGTGTGTTGCCAGTGATGACATATGGAACAGAGACGTGGTCGCTCACTATGGGCTCCATCAGAAGGCTCAAAGTCACCCAAAGGGCAATGGAGAGGGCTATGCTCGGAGTTTCCCTGCGAGATCGAATCAGAAATGAGGAGATACGCAAGAAAACCAGGGTCACCGACATAGCCCACCGGATTTCCAAACTTAAGTGGCAGTGGGCAGGGCACATAGCTCGCAGGACCGACGCCCGATGGGGCAGAAAAGTCCTCGAGTGGAGACCGCGTTCCGGAAGGCGCAGTGCTGGTAGGCCTCCCACACGGTGGACCGACGACCTGGTTAAGGTCGCCGGAAAGCAGTGGATGCGGGCGGCCCAGGACCGGCCTTTGTGGAGATCCTTGGGGGAGGCCTATGTCCAGCAGTGGACGTCTTTTGGCTGAAATGATGAATGATGATGAGAATTAATACAAAGAGTCCAAGAATATGTTCAGCTGTCCAAAAATACTGCAGAAGATAACATCTACTCAGCCTATAAATGGCCCACTGCTGAGGCAGGTCTCCTGGCATTACATGTAGGGTAATTAGCCTAAGAAGTAACGGGTTGGCACATTAGAGCAAGATCCCAGGGCCGTCATACATCACGTATTTTCTGACGGACGAAATGTGGACGATCGAGTAGATTTAGTATGTACTACGATCGCATGCCTATCTGCTAGCTTAGTCAAACGGCCAATTTCCAGGTATCAGGTGTTCAAGGTACAAAAAACATTACTTACTTCACGTAAATTCTTCTGGCGGAATTTAACGTATGTTTTAAATAATATTATTAAAAACTAGCTGACCCGGCCAACTTTGTTCCGCATTATAAATATTTAAAACAAAAAGAAAGTTGGAAATAGGATACCTGAGATTTTTATCCCGGCCGTATAAAACCTACTTTAACAAAACGCAACTGACAGCGAAACGTTATGTTGTCTATCTATATATATCTATATCTATACTCTATACTAATATATAAAGCTGCAGAGTTTGTTTGTTTGTTTGTTTGTTTGTTTGTTTGTTTGAACGCGCTAATCTCAGGAACTACTGGTCCGATTTCAAAAATTCTTTCAGTGTTAGACAGTCTGTTCAGTAGGGAACATAAATGAAATAGGCGACTCACTCGATAGACAGATGTATATTAAAATAATGATTAAAATACAATTATTTGGTGGCGATCGGGTCGCGAGCTATCGGCGAGTGCGAGTACAGGCGCGGTCAACGCTTCGGGCCGTTGAAACCCCCCGCACTTGTCTCATTCCCCGCGAACCCCGTCGGTGATGTTTAAACGGCGGCGCCGACATACTCCCGCCGCTGGAAAGCTTAACAGCTTTCAAGATTCTCCAACTCGTCGGGCTTCGGTAGTAGGACGATTCTATTAAGGGCGCGTCGCACAATCCCTCTTGCAGTATCTATATCTGCGACGCGCGTCAATCCGTCAGTCCCCGTGAAGAGTCTTCTTACACGTCCGAGACGCCAGTGGAGTGGTGGAGCGTTTTCCTCCTTCAGAAGGACCAGGTCATCTACCTGTAAGTTCTCCTTGGACCTCGTGCGCCACTTCGTCCTCAACTGCAGCTCCGCGATGTACTCGTGGCTCCAGCGTTGCCAAAAGTGTTGCTTGTACTGCTCGATGCGCTGGAATCTGTCGAGACGATTTGTATTAGCCAATTGTAGACATGGAGATGGCAGCGCGCTTAGTGGTCTACCAATTAAAAAGTGGCCCGGAGTCAAGGGATAATAGTCAGTGGGAGAGGAGCTTAATGGACATAGGGGGCGGCTATTGAGGATGCATTCTATTTGTGCGAACAGTGATGACAATTCCTCATAGGTTAGGTGCGTAGTCCCTAATATCCTAGCCAGATGGAATTTAGCAGACTTTACACCGGCCTCCATCAAGCCATTGAAGTGAGGAGCGTATGCAGGCGAGAAACAAAATTCGACGCCTTCACTAGCGGCAAAGTCAGCGATAAGGTTGCCATGAGCTTTAAAGAACTCTTTAAGCTCCTTAGAAGCGGCAACAAAGTTTCCACCATTGTCGCAGAATATCTGCTTTGGTAGCCCTCTCCGAGACACGAAACGTTTTAAAGTTAAAATAAAAGCGTCCTTTGACAGATCACTGACTGCCTCTAAGTGGATGCATTTATACCTAAAGCATATAAAAATACATAGATAGCATTTGAAGATTTTACAACCACGACCCTTGCGATCCGTAGTCATAAATGGCCCAGCGAAATCAGTCCCTACCGTAATAAATGGAAAGTCTGCCATTAGTCTCTGTGCAGGTAGGTTGCCCATTATATTTTTCATAGACTGGCCCTTGAAACGCCTACATACAGTGCAATTATGCACAGTACGCCTAGCCAAGTTTCTTCCACCAATGGGCCAAAACCGGGTTCTAATAGAAGCTAGTAAGGCTTGAGGCCCTAGATGTAGAAGCCGTAGGTGCTCCTGTTGGAATAGAAGTTGGGTGAAATGGTGTTTAGGGCTCAACAACATGGGATGTTTCATGTCGAAGCTATATTCAGATGCCTGAATTCGACCACCTACTCTAATGATTCCTTCGTGTAAAAAGGGATTAAGTGACGAAATATGCGACTTAGGGCTTAGTGATTTTCCCTTTGATAATAAATTATATTCTTTAGGGAATGACTCTAATTGGGAAATATAAACTAATGCATCAAGTGCTTTATTAAGTTCTGTAATAGTTAGGGAACCTGTAGTTTTAGTTTTACAATTTTTACAATTATTTATAAATCTGTGTACATAGGCCAAAATGTGTTGTAATTGTTTTAATTTAGAATATTTATTAAATTGAATAATTGGTTGATTATTATTACAAATAGCAACGGGATGTGATTTAATTTCTGGCAAATTCTTCATCTCAATAATAGTCTGTGATTGCATAGAAGGCCATTCCGACTCGGGTAATAATAAAAACTTAGGTCCATGCCACCACATATCGCATGCAGCAACCTGTTGTGGATTCACACCACGGGATAGCAGGTCAGCTGGGTTGTGTTCTGTAGGAACGTGGTGCCATGAATTAGTGTCAGTCAACTCTCTTATGGCAGCGACTCTGTTGGCAACAAATACCTTTAAATTAGAGGAACCGCTGCGTAGCCAACTGAGAACTACGCTAGAGTCAGTCCAATATACATGACGCGATATTTCACGTCGCAAGGCTTGGGTCACAGATGAGCTCATTTCAGCTGCAAGCAGAGCACCTGAAAGCTCGAGACGAGGAATTGTAATAGGGCTGGATGCTGGGGCAACGCGAGATTTGGCACATAGAAGTTGTACGTGTACTTGTCCTTCTTCATTTGTAGAACGAAGATACAAGCACGCACCATAGGCACGTTGCGATGCATCACAGAAACAGTGGATTTCCACAGAGATTGGTTGTGCTATTGATACCCATCTAGGTATATTTAAGGAAGAGATGCATTTAAGCCCTTCAACAAAAGGTCTCCAGACATCAACAACTTCCTTTGGAGCGGGATCGTCCCAGTCCAATTTAAGGGACCATAAGGTCTGAATTAAAATTTTGGGAACGATAGTGGACAAGGATATGAGCCCCAAGGGATCGAAGATCTTGAAAGTTGAAGACAGTATGGTGCGCTTAGTGACGACATCAGATTGATCCACTGTAATTGGAAACTGAATACTGTCGGACGAAGGACTCCAATCTAGGCCCAGCGTGTTTGTTGACTGACTTAATGTCAGGTTGCCGGATGATTGGACAGCTTCTGAGGGCAGTAAAGAAGGCAAGTTGGATCGGTACTTACGTAGATTAAAACCAGCCTTAGAAAGAGTCATATGTGTTGATTTCTGTATATGACGTAATTGATTATCATCATCATTGGAAGTTAACAAGTCATCAACATATATGTCTCCCTGTATGACCGTTTTAATCACGTCATCGTCACATTCCTCGCCCACTTGCCAGAGACACCTGGTGGCAAGGAAACTAGCGCTAGCAAATCCGTAGGTTACCGTATTTAGCCTGAGTGTTTGTAATGGTTTGTCTTCCGCATCACGCCACAATATCAGCTGTAAGTTTCGGTCAGACTCGTCTATTAAAACCTGCCGGTACATTTTTTCAATATCCGCCGACAATACATAACGATATTGCCGGAACCGGATGAGAATATTGAAAAGAGAGTCTTGAACTGTGGGGCCTATCATTTGAATGTCGTTTATAGACAAACCAGATGAGGTACGAGCTGATGCGTCAAAAACAACGCGAAGACGTGTTGACTCACTGCCCTCACGAAGGACAGGATGATGCGGAACAAAATAGGCAAGCTCAGGTCGGTCTACCTTGGATATTGATAAATGACCTAGTTTGTGATACTCCTCTATGAAGTCTACATAGGCGGCCTTAAGCTCTGGTTGCTTGCGAAAGCGACGTTCCAGGTTTATAAATCGCCACCTGGCCATAAAATAGGAAGTGCCTAGGCAGTCTGGGTCGTCGATCAGTGGCAGCTTGACACAGAAACGACCCTCTTCAGTGCGTTTTGTGTGCTGTAAAAAATGTTGTTCGCAAGCTTTTTCTTGGTCTGTAACAAGGGGTTTTTGTGGCAAGCTTTCAAGCTCCCAAAACCTCTTCAAATCATTGTGAAGCTCAACTAAAATATTGTTGTCTTCAACACTTACAAAATTACAATCTGTTTGAGAATTGAAATGAAACTTGTCATTTTGATGGTAGTGCATGGGACCTGCGATGAGCCATCCTAATTTGGATTCATGTAGGATAGGATTTCCTCTGCCTAGTGAATGCTGTTTGGTTCCTATAATAGACCAAAATAGGTCAGCACCGATGAGTAGTCCTATATCAGATGGTTCATAAAAGCTGGGGTCTGCTAGTTCAAAAGACTTCAGGTTAAGATGTGTTACATTCACGAAACACTTAGGTATCTTACCTGATATTTGTGGTATATCTAAACATGACGTCATAACGCTGAAAGAACCTACTTTTGATTTAATTTTAATATTACAACGTTCAGCGTTAAGCTTAACTATCGTGTTACATATTCCGACGACATTCCTAACATCAGACGTGGAAGTAATTAAGTTTAATTTTTGTTTTAGTGCTTCTGTAATGAAGCTAGACTGACTACCGTTGTCTAAAAGGGCCTTAGTAGTTAGAAATTCATTTGTAGTGGGATTAAAAATATCAACCAAAGCAGTACACAATAATGTCTCAGAAGTGGAAACAGCTGACATCGCAACTGGCTCAGAGACTGCTACATTAGTGGCTGGAACATTAGTGTCAGAATCTGTAGCTTTGTGTAAAAAAGTGTTATGACGCTTTCTGCATATTTTGCACGTGCCTGGAAGCTTGCATGCACGTATATTATGGCCTTTACGCAAACAGTTGGGACATAACTTTAGCTCAGACACTAATGAGAGTCTATCCTCAATAGATTTGGATTTAAATTGTAAACAGTCATGATTACGATGACCTTGGCTACAAAAAATACACCTGTGAGACGTGGTTGATGATGAATCACCCTGCTCAGCGCTAACAAATGACTTAGTGTTGGAAATGGAAGTTTGTTTGGTGCCTTGATTGTGATTCGGATATGACTTCGCGCCTTTTTCTTTACTGCGGTAATTAGACTCTAAAATTTCAGCGCGGCCTTTAATAAAAGTCATAAATTGATCTAAGGTAGGCATATCTGAAGCACTAACATTAGCTTGAATGTATTCCCGCCATTTAACACGCGTATTGGTATCTAATTTCGCTGAGAACATAAATATGATCAGGGTGTCCCAATGTTCAGTTGGTTGTTTTAATTTATTTAAAGCACGTAAATTTTTTGTGATGTGGTCTACAAGAAATTTTAATGCCTTGTCAGACTCACGCAATTGCCCAATATCGAATAAAGATTCTAAATGGTTATATACTAATTGGCGAAAATTATTATAACGCTCACAAAGAATAGACCATGCCTCAGGATAATTATTGTCGCAAACTTCCAAATTACATACAACACGAGCAGCTTCACCCTCTAAATAGGAATTTAAATAATGAAATTTGTGAATGTTTTTTATTTTGTTATTATTATGTATTAGAGAAGTGAAGGTATCACGAAATTCGAGCCATTTATTAAATGAGCCATCAAATTTATTAAGTTTAATGACTGGCAAGCGGAAACCGATAACCTCATGATCATCTTCATCAGCTGTGAGTATACTGCTGTGCTCACGCGACGGCTTTTTCGTCGTGCTGTTTGCAGAAATAATCTCCTGAGCCATCGCGATCGAATTGTGGAAAGCTTGTTCGATAAGTTCTCTGGTATCCAACTCTAAACTTAAATTGTTTTCATCTAAAGATTCTATCTGATTTTGCACGCTATCGAATTCGCCAAATAAAGCCTCAACCTTAACTAGTCGCTGTGACAACACGTTAACTTCTGTAGGAGTAAGCTTTTTACCTATAAAATCCTCTAATTGGTTGTTAAACTTTGTAATGCGGCCTCTAATTGATGCGCGTTTTAAATTGAGGGATTTATATTTTGCTTCCATATTGGTGAAGTTAACTTGCAAACAATCAAAACAACTAGTTGGGTATGCGCTGTGTTAATTAAATAAATACTAATTGCATACGATACGCTCCTCGCTTCGTAGCCGCTGTGACGGAAACCGGTTCTAGTCAGCTGATGCGCGGTGGAATGTTGGATGGTCGCCGCCCGTCGCCTTGCACCAGGACGTGAGCGCGCGCGCAGTGCTGGCAGTGACACGGGATGCGATGATAGTCTGAAGCGACCGCCCGCACGGTAGCTGGAATGGATTGTTGGAATGCCTTGTAGATTACATATAAATAATAACGGGAAGCAAGGATTATCGTTAATTCTCTTAGTTTGTGCAAATAATAGCTTGACTAGCGCAGTATGAGGTTTGCGAGTGATAATGCTGTAGTGAATTAGCCAATTAGTGATAACTTATTTATTTTGTGCATAAAAATTACTAGATAGTGGATAGCGAGAAGTGAACTTGCTTGAAATTAGATGAATTGAAATGCTTAGCCAACCCAGGTAGGCATATATATTACAACTATACAGCAGTGCCTATTTGAAAGTATGCTATTATTTAAAGAAATAGGTTCAGCTATTTAAATTTTAACTGTTCTATAGTGGGTACTAAATAATTAAATGCTAGTTAAGGCTTTCAAGTCGTGAAATAGGCGCAATGAATGCAAAGATGCGGCTTGCATTGCTTGAATGCGGCTTGATAATAATTAGCACTGATTTAGCACAAGAAATAGTGATACAGCAAATTGATAGTAGGAAGAATAGGCATATAGCTGATAGGTAGCGGATAGGTGTAAATAGTAGGTTTAGCTAGGTTTTTTTTTTTTTTCAATTGGTAGTTATTTTATTTTATTAGGATTAATGAACAGTTTTATGCGAAAGGGATAGGATAGACAAGGAATTTATAATAGGTATGTTACCTTAAAATAGGTAGGTAGGTAGGGCAAGGCAACAAAAATTGGATTAGAATCCTTGTTTCCCTGTTCGCACAAATAAAACTTTTGGGAATAGTGGGACACGAAGGGGTAAAATAAAAGGAACGGGCTCACTGTTTGTTGGCAAAACCGCTGCTGTGGCGCGAAGACTCCGCTGGACCTCAGCTTGGCCGGTTAACGATGGCTGAACACGTGGTTGATTTTCCGCTCCAGATAAATTCTTGGCCGCTTCGTTGTTCGTAGACCGTATCGGGATGCTACGCCGTATCCCTCGTAGCAGCGTCCTTTATTCCCGTGGCTCGTAGTCCTTGCGTAGCGAAGTATTAACGCGGGAATCTTCGATGACCTTTGGTTGGACCGTACTACGCGGCGGTATCGGAATTCATCCGTTTCTTTTACGGGATTTCAATTTTTCACGGTCGCCACTTATGTTCAGTAGGGAACATAAATGAAATAGGCGACTCACTCGATAGACAGATGTATATTAAAATAATGATTAAAATACAATTATTTGGTGGCGATCGGGTCGCGAGCTATCGGCGAGTGCGAGTACAGGCGCGGTCAACGCTTCGGGCCGTTGAAACCCCCCGCACTTGTCTCATTCCCCGCGAACCCCGTCGGTGATGTTTAAACGGCGGCGCCGACACAGTCCATTTATCGAGGAAGGTTATAGGCTATATTTTATTTTCAAAAGAATTAGGGATCCGTATGAAAATTGCGATTTTGTAACCCAAGGTGTAAAAGCGAAAACCTATTTATGCGTGCGCTGCAAAAACTATTGACAATAGAACAAAATGAAGTACTACGAGTTTGTAGGTCTTATTAAAATCTACAAAAAAGTCCGCGAGAGGACATATCTAACTATCATGGTTTAGTCACAATAACCACTTTTATATTCATAAAAAAAATGCATAGAGATAAGCACGGGTTCGAAGTCCACGCGAGCGAAGCCGCGCCCAAAAGCTAGTAGTTTAATATGGCCGAAAATTTGACAATTAGAAATTTTGAATTCGACTTGTTTATATTGTTGTAATTCACATATTATCTTTATAACTTGTAGCCTATGTGTTATTCTGATGTATAAGCTATATTATTGTAAAGTTTCATCCATCCATCCATCCATCCATACTTACAAACTTACACGTTTATAATATTAGTAAGATAAATCATTAAAACTTCCAGTAACTTTCCGTCGGCCATTTTGCTTTAGAGACGTTTTAAGGCTCGCGCGATAAAATTATTCACGCGCATGAGACTAAGTGAGACCAATTGCGCTAATTTCTATAATTTCCGTGTGGCGACGGATTTAGAATACATAGTATCACCACCCCATTCCATCCTGAGGGTGTCGTAAAACCGAGAAAACGAATGACACGACCGATAACCTAGCCGCAAGAGAAGGAAAACTTGCCAGCGTGGCACAGTAGTCCATGATCTTGGAGGAGGCCCGACACAGTAGTGGGTCGTTTATGGGCTGAAATGATGATAAAATGATAATCAATCATAATTAATTTTGGTCGAACATTGTAGCAGCTTGTGAAGGAAAAATTTCGTTGACAAACACGAGACATTCAAACGAGATTATTTAATTATATTTTTGTAATTACATGCCAGATTATTATTTGATATGGGTTCATACATACTGTCCTAATTTTTCATTCGATCTGGTAGTGAAACACCAAGCATCCCTAAAAGGTAGGGTAACGACAACACCCCCCCCCCCCCGGAGCTCCAGGCGGAGGTGCTGGCGGCCAGCTATACGTGCCGTGCGGCACTGAGGGAGGAGGGAGCGCTGCCCCTCCTCGACAATGGTGGTGTAAGGCGGATCAGGGACAGAGCGCAGGAGTCCCTGGCTGGGCTGGTGACGGTGGAGGCAGTCCGTCCCCACCTGGGTCGCTGGCTGTCTCGGCGGCATGGAACTCTGTCCTACAGGTTGGTGCAGGTCCTTACCGGGCATGGCTACTTCGGGAAGTACCTGCATAAAATCGTGGGCTGAGAGCCGACACCGGCCAAAGCCCCATCAGGGTCACGGAGCATGCGTCCCATTGGGGAGTGAAACCCGTTACCCTGTTTCGGGCAGTTGAGGGACACCGTTGGTTTTAGGGGGTAGGTTGGGGCGCAATTACCATATTTCCGCACCCCGGCGTCCCACATTACCCGGCTGGCGCAGTCGGGTATCGATGAGGATTTCTAACGTAAAAAAGAGCTACATTATGAAAATCAGTTGGTGTACACAGTCGTGGCAATTTGGCGGTATAGTTTTAACCATAGTACCCGTACTTTCGAGTTGTTTATTTGTGATATGCATACATCACGTCGCAAAGACAATAAAAATTAATGTACCTAATAACAATAATAATATGATCACGATCATGTTTATCGTGATCATATTATTATTGTTATAACATTAATTTTTATTCATCACGACACGTAAATTAAACATTTTACTTATTTATGCCTATATAATGTCTAACCGCTCGTTTTTATTTTAACAATCTAACCACGTTTGGGCTTATCGGCAACCATATTTTAATTTTCATTACAATGGCTCCTAAGATTTGGATCATTTTTATCGCGACTTTGGCTATCTGCCACGTAGCAGGTAAATATAACTACATTAATTACAATATACAATCCGTCACAATTGGCCGCGTGGTGACGCACTAAGAATACACAATGTCACCAACCCATACTATCCCGAGGGTGTCTTAAGAGACTATTAAAGGAATGCACGAGACAGATTACTTGGCCGCAAGACAGGGAAAACTTCATACATACCTTGGGCCAAGCCGTATTACCAGCGTGGCATAATAGGCTTATTTCCCTTCATAAATTTGGAGGAGATCCGAAGTAGAGCATTTCTCCGTGTGGGGATGGGGCAGAATATAAAACTTCCCCTTCTTCACTTATAAAACTCTGGGAAATAACGCGTGTTGTAAAAGTCATCAATACCCAGCATGCTTGGTGTTAGGATCTAATGGTCCACCCGGCTGGTTCCACCAATCCAACTCCACCAACCACTCTCACATCTAAGTCCGGCGGCAAGCAGTTTTACTGTGTTTCGTAGTGTGTATGTAAGAGCCGGTGCTCGAAAGGAAATTTCCTTGCATTCCCTGTACCTTCTTAGACCCTGGCGTTGCTTTCCATCACGCAAGCCTAGGGTCAAAGGCATTCAAATCAATAATCTATCTATACATACATACAAATAAATAAAATTGGAGTGTCTGTTTGTAATAATAAAATAACCACTTTTTACTAAATCCGTACGTATGTATACACAGTACATCTATAGACCGACCGAAACAACTTTTTTCTTAATTTTTGTCTGTCTGTCCGTCTGTCTGTCTGTCTGTTTGTTCCGGCTAATCTCTGGAACAGCTAGACCGATTTAAACGGGACTTTCACTGGTAGGTAGCTAATTATATAAGGAGTAACTTAGGCTATTTTTTTAGACTAGCTTTGCCCCGCGTCGTCACCCGCGGTACGACAATAAGTAAGCGCGGGTGAAACCGCGGGGCGCAGCTAGTAAAAAAATAAAAAACGCAGAAGCAGCACAGCATGGGAAATTGACATTTTTCTTTTCTAGGTGTCTAAATTGACCACCCGTAAGACCAGCTATTATAGCGATTTTAGTAAAGGCCCAGTGTTCGAAATTCGACCTTAATAATTAATTTAGATAATATATTTTTTTATAAATATAGTTCTAATAATTATAGTTCTATTTTCAATTTGACCACAGACTTTAACAATAAACAAAAGAGTATAGTATTTATGCGTATATGACCAATAAATGGAAGTGTGTGTAATGTTTTCTTTATTGATTGACAGGATATTTTATGCATAATATTAATAAAAATGAATTCTGCCCTCCATCTTTATATAAACTATAAGTGTGGGAAATTTCATACTCCTCCGTCTGCGCAATTTGTTTACAATATTTTTGTTTCATGTATTAATTCATATCAATGTATTAGTTCCAGGATTGCTGGATGGCATGCCTATGGTGAATGAAATATTAGGTCCAGGTGGTATGTTTGGACAAATTATGAACAGGTAAGTGTACAACATAATATTATTATTACCCACTAGCGACCCGCCCCGGCTTCGCACGGGACAATGAACCTCTAAATTTATCAATGTTTCTCTACAATATTATGGATGTATTATACATATAAACCTTTATCTTGAATAACTTTATCTATTTAAAAAAAACGCTTCAAAATCTGTTGCGTAGTTTTAAAGATTTAAGCATACATAGGGACGGACATACGACAGCGACTTTGTTTTCTAATATGTAGTGATAGTGATAGTGAGTAGTGATAGTGAAGTACAATTTTACTACACTGAGCTGTAAAAAGTCTATGATTATATTGATTTGTCTCATTGTGTATAACCAACCCATAAAAATATTCTAAAAAAAAACATCTGACTGTCGCCTATGGACATATGTAGCATCAGAGGTATTGCTCACGCATCGTCAACCACGTAAACTAAGATTAGGTTGCTTCGTTGCTAACACCACTCTTCTTCGTACTAAGTTCAGGCAACCTTAGTTGGTCACTATCACTACATATTATAAAAAGTCGCAGTCGTATCTCCGTCCCTATGTATGCTTAAATCTTTCAAAATTTAAAAAAAAAACCGCTTCAAAATCTGTTGCGTAATTAAATTACGCAACAGATTTTGAAGCGGTTTTTTTAAATAGATAGAGTGATGCAAGAGGAAGATTTATATGTATAATACATCCATTATTTAGTAGAGAAACACTGATAAATTAAGAGGTTCATCATTGCACCCGTGCGAAGTCGGGGCGGGTCGCTAGTTGTAAATATTAATGAAAATCTTGTTGAAATGACAGGGCCAATAACCTAGCCGCAAGAGAAGGAAATCTTGATACAAAACCATGTGCCAACCCGTCTGGCCAACGTGACACAGTAGGCTAACTACCGTCCATGTAACTGTAGGAGGCCTGACCCAACAGTGGATCATTTATGGGATAAGTAGCAGTAGTTGTAGTACAAAAAATAGCTAACATGAATAACTAACACATAAACTGAATACGAGTATCGAACAAGAAAAGCCACGTAGATTGCTAGTAAATAAATATCCTTGGACATTTCACACAACGCCATCTCGTCCCATGCTAAGCAACATAATGCTTGTGTTATGGTAACGAGATGGATGATAAACTACTTATATACTTTTTGTTTTTGTAAATACATCCATATTGAAGATAGAAAAACACCCAGACCCGGAACAAATACTTGTAGGTCGTACAAATATTTCTTCCGTGCGGGGATCGAACCCGCGACATGCAGCGCAGCAGTCGATCGCTCAACCACTAAACACTAAATATTCGCCTTTCTTAATTGCTGTACCTATTATTTATTTGTGTTTTATTTTGCAGCTTAGGTTGAAACGGCGGCATTGCCACTGTAATATAATATATATAATTTTATAAGAGAATATATAAGATTCATCGTGGCTATATCTCATCGATCTACGTGTTTATTATATTACCATGCTACATCTGCATCTATTTAGTGTTTCTACACCTTCTGACATTCGTTTAGTGATTTTTTTATTTAATATGTATTAAATTAAATATGTAATTGAACTTGAGTTTGCTTATTTATGTATTTAGAATACATAGTGTCATTACCCTATTCCATCCTGAGGGTGTCGTAAGAGCCGACAAAATGAAATAAGAAAGCAGATAACCTAGTCGCATTAGGTGGATGGATAACTTGATACGAAACCATATATAGTATAGGATCCCGCTATACAATGACCTCCACCGATATGTTTAATGGATGAAAATTATTTTATTAGACATATAGGTACTAAATGTGTAATAAAATAATGTCAAAAATTCTAAAAAATAATAGTTGCTTGAAAAAATCCTGGCCAAGCTATGAAAATAAATGATAAAAATAATAAAATAAGTTTTTAACATTTCACCGGTTTATTTATTAGACAAATTATATACCAAGCTCATAGAATATGCAAATGTTAGGTTGCCTATTCATTTCCGGTCACTACTCTAGGGTAGCCAGGTACAGGTAAATCAATACTAGCATTTTGCACCGGTCACTTTGTCATGTTTGCATATTCTATGGACTTTCGATTGGTATAGATTTGTCAAATATAACTATATAGATTTGTCTAATAAACTAACCGGTGATATGATAAAAAAAATCATTTAATATTCATAGCCAGGCCAGGATTTTTTCAAACAACCAATTTTTTTTATATTTTTTACATAATAATAAATTTCTAATAAACTAATTTTCATCCATTAAACATATCGTTGAAGGTCGTTGTATAGCGGGATCTTAGACTAATACAAACCCGCCTGGCCAGCGTGGCTCAGTACCCTCTATGTAAATGGAGGCGTCGCGACTCAGTAGTGGGTCTTTCTTATATGGGCTGAATAGTAGTAGTAGTAGTATTTATGTATAACACCGGCGTAACGTCAAAAAATCGATATTTTAAGTACGTTTGTTATTTACGAAAATAAAATATTCCAAGTCTGCAGTTCAGGTGCTAAAGGAGGTATTGAACAAGTTTGCAACGTGTCGGAAGCACTGACGCAAAAGGATACTTCTTTCATAATTTTCTTTTTCTTAATTTCATTCGGGTCAGTACCAGTTACCTTTTGTTACTTTTTTTTATTTAACTCATACGTATTCGCACGTATTTGCTAGTAGTAATTTCCATCAGCCCTCTACGACCTATGAGATAATCCGTATTCATGTTATTTTTCTACGCATCACTATGAGCTCCATCAGAAGGCGCAAAGCCACCCAAAGGGCAATGGAGAGGGCTATGCTAAGAATTTCCCTGCTAGATCGAATCATAAATGAGGAGATACGCAGGCGAACCAGAGTTACCGACATAGCCTAGCCGACAGGATTGCCAAACTTAAGTGGCAGTGGGCAGGGCACATAGCTCGCGGGTCCGACGGCCGGTGGGGCAGAAAACTTCTCCAGTAGCGACCACGTTCCGGAAAGCGCAGTGCTGGTAGGCCTCCCAGACTGTGGATCGATGATCAGGTTAAGGTCGCCGGAAAATGATAGACGGGGCGGCTCAGGACCGGCCTTTGTGGAAATCCTTAAGAAGACCTATGTTATGTCCAGCAGTGGACGTCTTTTGGCTAAATTGGTGGTGATTATAAATAGTCAAAACACGGATAAGACCAATAACACGAATAATGATTTATATGTAAAATTTCATTCGTCTTACAAAATTGAGTCAGAAAATGTGCATTCAATGTATTCAGTTCTACAATACTAACATTATTTAAAAAACTATCCAATTTGCCAGGCAAAATCCCTGTGAACCGTTTCATATATCTCAAAATACTATTTCGACATATTTTTGCCAAAAGCATTACTGCGCACAAAGACGCCTCAGTTTTCTTTGAAGCTAGTTTATACGCAGACGGGGGTTGCATCTGTGAAACAGAGTTGGGCTTAATAGCATATCGAATACAAAACAGGAGACGATGGGACCCATCCCTGAGAAATCTAATTTAAAAATAAATAACCATATGTGGATACGCCGAGAGTTTTTGGACTAAAAGTTATTTTGTATATTGTATGCGTTTTTTAATAAAACTCGAGTAGCGACCGCGTTCCGGAAAGCGCAGTGCTGGTAGGCCTCCGACCTAGTTAAGGTCGCCGGAAAACGATGGATGCGGGCGGCCCTTTGTGGAAATCCTTGGGGGAGGCCTACGTCCAGCAGTGGACGTCTTTTGGCTGAAATGATGATGAATGATGATCGATATTAATAGTCACACACATCATTTAAAATTATTATTCCTGAATTAATATAATCAAGTTTCAAATAGAAATATTTGCTACAATTGATGATTTTGAATTGCTTGATGAGCCATTCATTGCAGGTGCCTATGTATAATACGAACTATGAATATTTAAATGCAAATAGCAGATCAATATATTTTTGACTTCCTCGTTGGTCTAAGGGTTGGATATGCCGCCTTTGGCCCCCGGTTAGATTCTGTGGTCGGACAAGTGTCTTTGGGTAAACCAGAGGCACTTGCTCCGAGTCTGGGTGTCATGTTCGTGGCTGGTGCAAGGGCTACGTTTAAAGAATAATTTAGAGGCTTTAAAATTACGGAGAGCGACTGTCATAGGGCAATCTACGACTTGTACACATTAGCGAGACTACCCTAGCTAATGTGTCACTACAGTCTACGTACAGGCTCGGCTACTCTCAGCAGGCGTCGTGGACACAGGTACGAGTGTGACACAAGCGATGCGAATAGAGAGCTCTCAAATTTTCTACATTTTATAGATTACTCTAGCTATAGTCGTATTTTTAATTAGACGTAGTCAACAGACGTTTACTGTTTATATATGAATATCTAGTCTACGACGTAGTGTAGTTTACGCAGGCCAAAATGTCACTATGATGGAGCTACGCTACGATAGGGCGAAAAACTGCAATAGGGCGCTCTATGGATATCTACATGTATGTAGATATTAGAGTAGATATTATTACTATAGGTATTACATTAGTCTTCAAGCTGTCTAGCTCTATTCTCTCTCCGTGGACGACGCGCTTAAAGGTATCGTAAAAATCAATAAATGAACAAAGTAAGAGACAATCTAGCCTGAAGATAAAATTGATAATTTTTCAAGCCAAATGTTTATAGATGGCTTATTTTCCAATAAACAAATAGAACCAAGTCATTTATGAGTAGCACCAATAAGTTTTTTTCAAACCTCACTATTACAAACAAAACTATCTTGATAGAACGAGTATGTATCACATTCGCCACCTTCCTATGGAGAATATGAATAAAATCCAATATATTTACCCTACCAGCTCGGATGCACGTAGAAAATTTCGTTCAAGTGGCGAAATAAGGCGTGCAAGCCAATATAAGTGGATTCGCACTACATTTGTACACCGCCATCTTTTTCCTTCAACTAAAAACGGTTTTCTGTTGCTTTCTTGTAGCGAAAAACTGGCTATTAAACAAGGAAAAAAGTTGTTGTTACCTCTGGCTATATTGGACAAAGAACGCCAATTTTACCTTCATTAAATTGATGGCTGAGGAAGTAATAAGGGATGTTTTATGTCGTTTGTCGTTACAGCCCATAACTGACCCACTACTGGATCGAAGCTCCTCCAAACTCATGGAGGGAAATCAGCCTACTGTGCCACGCTGGCAAGACGGGTTGGCACAGGGTTTGGAGCGTGGGGCTCCACTAGCTTTATAAGAAGCGGGCCAAGGCCCCCAGGGTCACGGAGCATGCTCCCGTAATGGGAGTGAATCCCGTGGCCCTGGTTTGGGCAGTCGAGGATCGCCGTCGGTTTTAGTGAGTAGGTCGTGGTGCAATTCACCATCTCTACGCGCCCCGGAGTCCTACATACCCCGGCCAGTCCTCAACGGCCGGATATCCATGAGGATCTCCGACGTAAAAAATAAAAATAAAAAAAGGGTTTGTATCAAGATTTCCTTCTCTTGGGGCTAGGTTAGGCGAGGCAGATAGCCTCTTTCGTTCTTTTAGTCGCCTCTTACGACACCCTAATGAAGGTATTGGTAGGTGACATTGTGTATTCTAAATCCTCACAGACAATTATAAGATAGAAAAAGAAAACATTATTCAAATAAATCAATCGCACATCATATAATTTGTTACTGACATTCATTTCGTATAATTTATTCATTCTACACACATTACATAGATACGGTACAATATTATTTTACATTTATATCTGCGTAAATATGTTTATATTATCACAGATTTTATTTATAGGGGTTTTATTTACAAATAACATACATAGATGAAATCCAGAGCATGCTTCACTGTCGTTTAAAATATACATTTATAAAGCCTCAAGATAAATATTACAGAAATAAATATAATTTCTTAATGTTTAAGTTAACTCTTTTCTTCAGAGGGCTTAACACAACTTAATAACACATTACGAAAGGATCCCTAGGACGTTTTTTTTCTTTTGTATCGTTATAATACAAAAGTTATGTGTAAAATTTTAGCAAAATATAAAATATCTTTAATAATCTTTTCGTGCCCACGTATACAAAGAGTAGGTACTATGAAAAAGGTTTCGTTATACCACGTTTATTTGTTTTGTTACACTATGTTTCGATTCAGATTCGAATAAATATGAGGTCCCTATAAACTTCAAAACACTTGCACTTGCAATAATAACTAAGTAAACGATAATGATTTATCTAAGGTGATTTCCTTATACTTAAACTAATATTTTCCATCCCTTTAAGTTCTTAGTTAATGCTGTACAAGCCAAGTCGAGGACAATAAACTACATATTACTTTACGACACAAATATTGATTGAGCGAACGATGAAATTGCTCTTAGCAAAGTCTATTAAATTGAGTTTTGATGGATGGTCAGATGTACGTACAAACAAGGTATCAAGATTCAATATTAATACTAATTCATGGTAGTAAGCGTCTAGACGTCGCTGTCACATTACGACAACCGACAAAGAATAATTTAAATTGTATTCCTGCATATTATTTATTCACAGGGATTTATTCACACACATTCACATTCACAGGGATTAAAAAAAAAGCTATATTAGCATATATTCGGTTAATTGTTTTACGTGGTCGCTTAATAGAGGCTCCATCAGAAGGCTCAAAGTCATCCATAGGGCAATGGAGAGGGCTATGCTCAGAGTTTCCCTGCGAGATCGAATCAGAAATGAGGAGATACGCAGGCAAACCAGGGTTACCGACATAGGCCACAGGATTGCCAAACTTAAGTGGAAGTGCGATGAGCACATAGCTCGCAGGACTGACGTCCGATAGGGCAGAAAAGTCCTCGAGTGGCGACCGCGTTCCGGAAGACGCAAGTGCTGGTAGGGCTCCCAAATGGTGTCCCACGGCATGGTTAAGGTCGCCGGAAAGCAGTGGATGCGGCCGGCCCAGGACCGGCCATTGTGGAGATCTTTGGGGGAGGCCTAAGTCCAGCAGTGTACGTCTATTGGCTGAAATTATGATGATGAATCGACTAATTCTGGAGTTCCACTACCCACCTAGTGATATAACTGGTACTTATATGGTCAGACTAGATAGATAGATTCCGTGCCCTCTGATGTACTAGGATAGTCAGATATTTTTACCAATGAACCCCATCCAACATTTCGACAGCCACTTGGCTATGCCCCCTAAAGTAGCATCCTATCTCCCTTTTTAGTTTTGTTACAAAGGTGTCTTAATTTATAGTATACTAGCTACCCTGCGCAAGTTGCTACGCCACTATCTAAAATCAATTGTTTTCATCAACAATTTCATAAATTATCATATTAACATATTCATAAAATTAGTTATTCGGTGAAAAGAATATTCCTACCAAATTTCAAGTCTCTAGCTCTTATGGTTCCAGAGATATCGTGATGAGTGACTTTAAAGGTGGAAATCTCCTATATGTATAGAATTTGCTACGTTTAAAGGAATACCCTCTTAGCCATTTACAAGCTATCACATATTGAATATATCGTGTATTAATTGATTTTCAATTATATTTATTAATATTGAGTAAATAGAGTCACATTTCTGCAATATTATCTTGCTACTAATAAATAGGCCAGTGAAATAAGCTCATGGAGGCTCCATAAATTACTTTTTATTTAACTATCAATTCCACATAAAAGGTACTCAGGTATTAAATAATTATATATTTTGTACAACATGCACATTTATCGCTTTATTTATGTTGCCTACTATATACCCTATCTTACATAGAGACGCCTCCTGTAGTAAAACCGTATCGCTGGACCTGAAATGAGAGAAGGCGAAGTTAAGCATCATTTGAAATTTAGAAATGAGAATCTTAATCATTAAAATTAGTGTCAATAGTAAAAAGAGTTAAACACCAAAGTAATTTAGAATATCAAACATATGAAAGATTATGACCATAAATAAGCGGCTATTTTCCAATTTTGACACTTCATAACCATAATTATGAAATTAGTCAAAAATTGTTTTTTAAGCAAATGGAGTGAATCTTTGAGTTGGAGAAGACAGTAAAAATGTAGTGTAAAACTAATCTTAATTCTGAGTTCTAAGGATCTTAAATAAATGTGGATCTTAAATAAATTACGACTGCAGTCGATAAAAATAGTTAGTCTATAGAGACGAAAGTTATACTTAAACGTATACAAAAGATTGTTTTCGTTTCAATTATTAAAATTAATATCTATCATACATACCATATACAGGGTGGTCAAAAAGTCGTGGATCAAACGCAACCAGCGGTTAGATGGGGCCATCAGCAGCAAAAAATTGTTCTACGGGAGATCCCTAAGGTCAACCCCTGCAGAGTTATAATTGATTTTGTGTTTTTATGAGAAATTGTCCTTTTTTTACTAAAACTTGATAAAATTCCACAAAATTTACACCCTGTATCTTTTTAAAAATTTTCAATAGATTGGTACTGATGAGCCCTTTCGTTAGACATGCTATTTATGGTAGTTTATTGTGTGTGTTAAACATAACATTAAGTTTTCCGAAAGACATAATTCTTAAATCAAAACTAGTTACTTACTTCGGACCCCACTGTGAAAAAAAAATACTCTACAGAAAAGTGCCACTGTATCACCATTTTTGGAGCATTTAATAGGTATTCTAAAAAGGTATTACATATGGCTATGCGTGGCTTCGATATCTTTCAAGGACGATCTTTCGTAGCAAGGCCAGAGTTAATTCATACATAAAACTCGGTTAGGCCTACTAACCTAACCTTACCTAAGCGTGATCGTTTTCCAGACTACAGGGTCTTTATCGTCGTTTCAGCCCATAAATGACCCACTACTCAGTCGGGCCTCCTCTAAGTTCATGTTGGGAGATTAGCCTACTGTGCCACGCAGCCAAGACGGGTTGACACAGGGTTTGCTTCAAGTTTTCCTTCTGTTGCGGCTAGGTGATCTGCCTAATGCGTTCTTTTAGTCGCTTCTTACGACACCCTCAATATGGTATGGGCTGGTGACACCACACGGAAAATTTATTAGAATTGTATTCTTTATGTGCGTACATAATTCGTACATGGAGGGAGTCTCACCGGGTCAGCAAACCCTGTGCCAACCCGTTTTGCCAGCGTGGCACAGTAGGCTAATGTCCTTCCATGAATTGTGAGTAGGCCCGACACAGTAGTGGGTCATTTATGGGCGGAAACGAAGACGATAAAGAATAAACAATGTCACCAACCCATACCATATTGAAGGTGTCGTAAGAGGCAACTAAAAGAACGCATTAGGCAGATCACCTAGCCGCAACAGAAGGAAAACTTGAAGCAAACCCTGTGTCAACCCGTCTTGGCTACGTGGCACAGTAGGCTAATCTCCCAACATGAACTTAGAGGAGGCCCGACTCAGTAGTGGGTCATTTATGGGCTGAAACGACGATAAAGACCCTGTAGTCCGGAAAACGATCACGCTTAGGTAAGGTTAGGTTAGTAGGCCTAACCGAGTTTTATGTATGAATTAACTCTGGCCTTGCTACGAAAGATCGTCCTTGAAAGATATCGAAGCCACGCATAGCCATGTGTAATACCTTTTTAGAATCCCTATTAAATGCGCCAAAAATTGTGATACAGTGGCACTTTTCTGTAGAGTATTTTTTTTTCACAGTGGGGTCCGAAGTAAGTAACAAGTTTTGATTTAAGAATTATTGCTTTCGTAAAACTTAATATTATCTTCAACACACCCAATAAACTACCATAAATAGCATGTCTAACGAAAGGATTCATCAGTACCAATTTAGTGAAAATTATAAAAAAGATACAGGGTGTAGATTTTTTCGAATTTTATCAAGTTTTAGTAAAAAAAAGACAATTTCTCATAAAAACACAAAATCTATTGTAACTCTGCAGGGGTTGACCCTAAGGACCTCCCGTAGAACAATTTTTTGCTGCTGATGGCCCCATCTAACCGCTGGTTTCGTTTGATCCACGACTTTTTGACCACCCTGTATATACGGCATTACTCAAAATGATATTTCTAAATGAATACATTAATTGAGATAAAAAAATCATTATACATTAAACATTTAAAAAACAAATAACTGACATAAATCTTCATGGAAATCATATTGTATCAAACTGTGAAATAGTACAGAATAACGAACACGTCTCAATGAGGTATAATGAACACCAGGATGATACTTACTTGAAAACGAATAAATTAAATAGAATAATCTAAATTAGATGAACATTTATCCAAATTAATCTTTAAAGCTAAGCAGCGTTAGAACGTAGACATAAAGCATTAATCACTAGGTACTGTTAAAATACGAGAGATATTAGCCATTTAGTAATTTAAAAAAATACAGTCTCCACCGATTATTTATTATGTTAGTATGTTTATTGTCTGTGATGTATAAACTCCCCTCTCGAAGCCACTGTCAAATGGACAGATTATTCAGTTTTCCCGAATGGAAGATGGCAAGCGACGACAAAAACGCGGTATCCCCGACGAAAAATAAGGCATATGATAAAATTATAAGTCGAATAAAATAAGCTTACCGTGCCCCAGTATATACTCTTTTGTTGTTATATCACGAGACCGCGGTTCAATTCCGGGGTCGGGCAATTGTCTTTGTGTAAACCAGGTGTCATTTGGGTTAGTGAATTACATATTTGTAAACTGCCCCCGCTATACAGGTTATTATTAAATCGAGTGTTTTATTATTGTAAAAAAACCTGTATATCCCAATTATGCGTTTGGTATGTATCTTAAATGGTTCGCTGACTCTATACACAGATGAAAATATCCACCCCAACTCAAAATATATTGTGCATAAAATCCTTTTTATATAAAGTCTAGTACTCGTAGCTGTAGATAATTTCACATTGTGCCAGGATGCATTTTTTTTATTACATTTCTTACGCTGATCGCTCCATCTAGTTGTATTTCTGGGCAATAAAATTACAACTCAAAATTCAATGACTGACATGAACTAAATTTTTTTCATCTTATTCATGCATGAGTCTCATGACTTACTATACCTGATGCGAAATTCAAAATGATTTAACAGTAAAATTATTTCGGTCAGACTTGTACCAATGATTGTACTGACAAAATATAACTCGACCTATCCTTTGTATTACATTGGGTTGAATAATACTTTCAAATAATTGGAATGACAAAAGACTGCCACGTACCACGTATAGATTTGCAATATTTGGTTACAAAACTGCATAGAAGGTCAGCAATAACAATAGCTTTTTGTATTGATTAAAGTAACTAGGTCTAACAAGAATTTACTACTGGCATTTATTTTCACCAACTCATTAGATTTTTTTTCTTTTTTTTTAATCGAGTGTTGTAAGTACCACAGAATCGGTGAATTAATAAATGATCACTATCAAGTAAAAACTTATATTTTGCTTGTTCAGTAAGTATTGGAACATAAGAACACCCGCAAATAAATGTTCGGGACCCTAAATGTCAGTTTTGACAAGTTTAATAAGATGATGACAGACAGATATATATAGTTCGGAATCATACCTTTACTTTGCAATGACGAATAGTGATGGGAAACAGATAATATCTAGTAGTCCAAAAAATTACGGTTTTAAATACTTGTAACTGTGACGAGATGGTATGGGTGTATTATGTGTGAAATTCTTTATCACTTTTTCTTAACTTTTTAAGACAATATTCGAATAAAAACATTTTCATTTTGAAATAAAATTCGTTGGCTTTAGGGCATTGAAATTTAACACTTTTACAACTATTTTCTGTTCTTTTTTGTTTACTTTCATGGTCTGAACCACCTATTTAAATTTGGCGGAAGGTCAAAAAATAGCCCTGTAATATTAAATAGGAACTTATTATGAATATTGACCCACCATCGCTTATCTACCCAATGTTTTATATGTCTAGTGCAATAAAGAATTTCACACATATTACACCCACGTCAACTTGTCACTGTTACAAGTATTTTAAAACGTTATTTTTTGGACTACTAGATATTTTCTGTTTCCCATCACTAGCCCGTCTGTCAAATCGATCAAGCTATGTTGAACGGGGTATAACAGTGTAATCTAAGAAACACTTCTAGGAAATTATTCAATATCTCAGTGCAAATATAAATTACGTAAACCTATTAAAACCTCATTGTGTGCAGACACAAACAATTAAAGACAAACACATTAAACATAACAAGAATAATCACTCCAACAAAGTTATATCAGCACAACACTGAAGAGTGCTTGAAACATACGATTCACGATTATGGTGTCTATTCCTCTTAAACTTAGGGTTTAAATTAGTGTCGAACGTTTCGCGACGGATTTCACGCTTGCCGGTTCGGAAATGCACAAAGTTTCCTTTTGTGGCGTTCCTCATAACTTGATTTGTGACGGCGCAACCCTTCAGTTGGGATCCGGCGTGGCGCCGCCGCGGCGAGACGCGTCACTTCCGTCACACATTCGTGTCACGGTGATAAGATGAAACGGGAGCGAAATTATCAGGTTTTTTTTATTATGACCTTTCCTACCGAAATGATCTAGACAAAGCATAGTCTACGGACTACGGATGCAATTCTGGATCAGAGCAATCTTTTTTTTTATAAGTCTAATATATATAGATAACTATCACTTTCATGTGTTAGTCGCAAATGTACAATACATTTGCGACAAACACATGGCTTACAGGAGAAATTATATAAAACAAAGAATTGGTGGCCTTAACACTAAAAAGTTATCTCTTCCAGGCAACCAACACAATAGTTACAGGAAATTTTGCCCAAATAGTGTTAATAAGCCTAAATGATTTTTGAACCCGTAAATTATTATCTTTTGCTGTAACAATATTCTCACACTATCATAGTTGCGACGAAAATAACAAATTCCTTACCTAAACCTAAACTTTGAACGTTTGCTTCAACTCACAAAAAAATTCAATCCGTAAAAGAACTCTCATACTAACCAGCCAACACTGCACGTGAAAACGGTCAGAGATGTATAAATGGACTTTTTACCAAATCGCCAAACGCTTACTCGCCGTCACCGCTTATTAACAAAGACGCTGCTTTACAAGAACAAGCCATCCACGTATTTGAGACGTGCAAAGTTTTAAGTCAGACAAGAACTCGGGTTCATTAAGAACAAACCAAGAATTTTACTCATGTTACAATTTCGACTGACATCTTAAGTTTGATTCTATTGTTTTCAATATCTGAACTTGCTTTCCGCATGTTTTAGTTTATTTTAGCAAATATGTGTTTCAGAACAAGTTTCGTTGGACACTGTTTGTACGACGCTGCGCATATATCGCTGCCCTAGCTCAACAGTATTATATATCTTAAAAAAAATTGAGTTAAGTTTCGTTTCATGTGAAAAAATTGCTCTTCTGTGCGGTTCGAAAATCGGATATTTGTAAAACGCAACCAAAGTGCCTAAATTTTAATGTCACACTGAGACTTAAAAGCATATTTTTACCGACCCTTAGTTCAAGATTCTGATATCATAAGTTAATTATAAAGTCAGGAAGATTATTACTTTTCTTTTATTTCTACACAGATACTTCTTCAAATCTCCTTTTATCGAATTTCAAAACCACATTTCAAATAACAACGAGTGAATGAATGACAGTAAAATCATAAAAGTATGAATAACTCAAAACATACGTTGTTCAACATATCTTACTGATGAACTAGGGCAGTGATATGACCCAAGGAGCCGCGCCTCCTCTCATTAATTAATTAATGAGCCTTCCGTGCCACGCTGGCCAGACGGGTTAGCACAGGATTTCGTTTCAAGTTTTCCTCAATCACCCTCAGGATTATCACCCCCACCCTATTCGTATATTATTGGTGACACATTGTATTCTAAATCCGTCACTACTCGGATATTGAATAATTTTATCTAATTTTGCTTTCCTCAAACTGTACGTTCCCCTACCTCACGACTGCTTGACTTGATCATTTTAATAATCATAATAACGAATGATATCCGTTAAAAAAAAATATTAATGTAAAACAGCAGAAAATTTCATCCAGTACTAATAAGTTACCGAAAGGTAATCAGCTATGCGCATGTAAATGGATTAATTAAATATAAATTACACGACGTATTTTAATAAACTAGGTTAAAAATTATATGTACCTAATATGCTCGTCGGCGGTAACAATTAGAAAACAGGTTACTTTTAATAATAAAGCTCACATAATTTCAACACCTTCAAACAAAGAAAATAAATGAAAATCAGTTCAAGAGCTACACAGACACCTATTCTTCATCAGGGACTTAAAATAAATTTATTGTCTTACAAAGTATATTCTATAACAGAACTTTTCTCTGTAACAAATCTCTTTCATCGAAGTACGACAAAGAAAAACTAACGAGTTGTTCATAAAGAAAATACGTCATGTCTAAGCTGTCACAGCAAAAAAACCACTCAAAGCGCCTTGGTTGCGAACTCCTGCGAAAGTTTCCGAGACATTTTCCTTTTTCTGCTATTCGATAAAACAGTTCTTAGTTTTACAAGAGGCGCTTACCAACTATTAGCTGCTAGCAATATTAGCTCTTGCAGTTATGGCTCGATTCATACTAAAAATATTACATACTTACTTCGCACAATTAAAATTTAGAGTGATAAATTGGATAAATGGACGTCTAACGTTCTTTTTTTCCTATAAACGGAAAAACGAGGCTCTCATGTTAACTGACAGATTTTCTTATTACTTACTAGCGGGTGCAATGATGATATTAATATAAACCTTCCTCTTGAATCACTCTATCTATTAAAAAACCGCTCCGAAATCCGTTGCGTAGTTTTAAAGATTTAAGCATACATAGGGACGGACAGACGACAGCGACTTAGTTTTATACTATGTAGTGATATGTATGTATATATGTTAAGTGAAGTTAAGTTAGTGCAGTCAACATCCCCCTCGACCGTGCTGCCACCTTGTTATGGTGAGGGGGCTTGCGTGCCTTTAGGATCCGTTGGGGCCATACTGGCTCAGGGTCACCCATGCCGGGCGGGACCACAGGGAGGGGCCAGACGAAGAGCGGCACACGGAGTCACGGTAGGTTTTGGCTCTGGGGACTCCTCTGTCCTCAGAGTTGGCTCGGAAGCCTTAACCTGCCGCGACATACGACGTGGTTATGCAGTTAAGGCCAGGGCTGCCACCATTTGCAGCGGAGGGGCGGCCAGGCAGGCGTACCACGGCTGCCCCCGCAACCACGTGGGTCGGGCGTCACTTCATCCAGCGCCTGGCGGGGGCAAGTGCGATGTCCCGCACGTGCTTCTCGGTGGGTTGGGAAGCGTCCAGAGCTTCCCACTGAAGCGTGGGGCCCGCTTGTAGAAGCGGGTCAAGGCCCCATCAGGGTCACGGAGCATGCTCCCCATTGGGGAGTGAAAACCGTGGCCCTGTTTCGGGCAGTTCAGGGACACCGTTGGTTTTAATGGGTAGGTTGGGACGCAACTACCATCTTTCCACGCCCCGGAGTCCCACATAACACGGCTCGCCTTTTGCCGTCGGGTATCCATGAGGAAAAAAAATAACAAGTCACAATATGATGTCTTAGGTTTTCACGATCTTTGTACATTGCGGGAAATAGCTTCTTAACGGTTCTGATCGTTTTATTTTCAAAGTGCAAAGTGTCCGAAACGTTAGGAATTGATAAAATAAAACGGCCAGAACCTGTCAAGAAGTTATTTCCTGCTTATCCGTATGGCGGTGGATTTAAAATACATAGTGCCACCGCCCTATCCCATCCTGCGCGTGTCGTAACAACAAAAAGAAATGGCAAGCAAATGAAAACCCAGCAGCAAGACCTGATTTGAAACCTTATGCCAACCCGTCTGGCCAGCGTGGCACAGTAGCCTAATTTATAGAGTAGCCTAACCTTCCATATAATTGGAAGAGGCCCGACACAGCAATGGGTTCGGCTCGTTTATAGGCTCGGTAGTAGTAATGTATTTTTTAGATAAAACATATTCAATGCAGTCATGAGTACGAATTTTGATAAAATATGTAGTTTAACAGCTTCTATTTACAAAATATAGAGCCTTACCTTTTCAATTATAAGTATTATAACAGTGTAACAAAAACCCATAGCTTTACCGTAAGGTTCGATAATACTTCTGACAACAATACCGTTAAGTTTTAAGAAAAATAAGTATTTTCATTAAGTTTTGGCGACAAAATTGTGGGCGAGAAGATCTGTGACTGCTTTCCAAACGCTGCCCATCTGAGTTGGGTCCGGCGATTGACCTGTTTCTCAAAGTTGGACTTACCTAACTGGACAATGTGTCTCAGTAAATTATAATGATCAACAAGTTCGAGGATAGAGTCTCCGATGTCTATAGGAGTGGCTTGAATTTTGAATTGTCTTGTGCATATTTATCTTAATTCGTTAGGCTCGACAGAGGCCATGGAGCAGAGTGAGACCCTCCATGGTCTCAGCCATTACGACTATGTCGTCAGCAAATCGAAGGTGAGCGATGTACTCGCCGTGTACGTTAATGCCCAGCCCTAAAGTCCAGAACCTTGCCAACATCTTCCAGTGCAGCGCTGAACAGTTTAGGAGAGATAACGTTTCTCTGTCTCACACCTCGCTACAACTGGATCGGTTTCGAGGTCTGGTCCTGAAGTCGGACTGACATTGTGGCGTTTTCATACATGCACTTTAACACTGGGAAAAGGGCAATGGAGAGGGCTATGCTCGGAATTTCCCTGCGAGATCGAATCAGAAATGAGGAGATACGCAGGAAAACCAGGGTCACCGACATAGCCCACCGGATTGCCAAACTTAAGTGGCAGTGGGCAGGGCACATAGCTCGCAGGACCGACGCCCGATGGGGCAGAAAAGTCCTCGAGTGGCGACCGCGTTCCGGAAGGCGCAGTGCTGGTAGGCCTCCCACACGGTGGACCGACGACCTGGTTAAGGTCGCCGGAAAGCAATGGATGCGGGCGGCCCAGGACCGGCCTTTGTGGAGATCCTTGGGGGAGGCCTATGTCCAGCAGTGGACGACTTTTGGCTGAAATGATGATGATGATGACTTTAACACTTCGATATACTGATAGGCGACTTGGCACCTCTGTAGAGCCTGCAAGTCGCCCCACGTCTCGATCGAATAGAAGGCTTTATTATCGTAGTCCACGAACGCTAGACAAAGGGGCAGATTATACTCCTCGGTCTTCTATATATAGGTACTACCGTAGCGTTAAATTGTGGTCTCCGGTACTGAAGCTTTGGTGTGTGGAACCCATGATTTTCATAAAAATCACGTTCAGAAAAACATACAAATGCATCTATTGATTAGATCTTTGCCGTTACTTCGTATGGATGTAAAGTTTAAAAATTTACAAAGTAAACTTTATATATATATAAAAAAAAAAATCCAGATGAAAAATCACACAAGTGAACCCCAATTTTTGTATGAGCAAAAATTTGAATATGCATTAGACAAATAGCAAGGGCACGGAATGGTGCAGATGGTATGATTCTAAAATTAATTAAATACTCTTTTATGTATTTTATATGCCTGCACTAATTTCAGCATCTGAACGCCTGACAATAAATAAATAAGCATAGTTGAATGTCTATGTCTCTCCAAAAGTCTATAAAATTTATTTTTGTACCACTACTGCTCAGCCCATAAATGACCCACTGCTGAGCCTTTGCCAGTTACATGAGGAATAATAAATAAGCCTATTGTGCCACCCTGGCGAGACGGGTTGGCACAGAGTTTTGTTTCAAGTTTTCCTTCTCTTGCGTCTATTATAGGCGCGCGAGTTCATGTCCATCCTGAGGAATGCTGTAATGCTGTGACCTAATTAGTTATAGTAATGTCGATAATAACTACCAATTTAGTCAACAGCTGTCAAATTGCTTTATTGTAATCTAAGCTAATTTTGCAAATTATGAAAGAAAATAAATGTGATAAGTTATTACTTATTTAGGCCCCAATGGACACGAACTCGCGCGC
Organism: Clostera curtula; assembly: GCA_905475355.2. Classification (NCBI taxonomy): domain Eukaryota; kingdom Metazoa; phylum Arthropoda; class Insecta; order Lepidoptera; family Notodontidae; genus Clostera; species Clostera curtula. The sequence goes on along the minus strand of FR997800.1, from coordinate 13,327,033 downwards.
CTATTATAGGTTATTGGCCTTTTGTCAGCTCTTACAACACCCCCAGGACGGAATGGGGTGGTGACACTATGTATTCTAAATCAGTCTAAGTCATCATCACCACACAGACAACACAATAATAAACAGTCGCACATAACATGGGGCCCTAATATAAAAAAAAAAAAAAAAAAAAACGTACACTAGCAAAATTATAAAGTGCACGCCACACTGCACACGCGTTTACGCATTTGGGATATGTCAATTTCATAATTAAAATGCGTTTGACCGTGATACGCAGGGCCTGCGAGATTAAGGGCCTGCCCAAATTGAATGTTTGGCCCGAGCCCCAAAATACAAATGAAGTCATCGAGAAATTTCATCAAACACAATTAAAAAGGTCCGCTATGAATAATTTAATTTCGTTTTGAAATATTATGTGATGAAAATTCATAATTTTGTGGGCGCTTTTGGGTGGATATATTTATTAGTAGGTAACGAATAATTGTATGTGTAGTAATAGTATAACTGCTTGTCATAATAAATTAATTATGATATTTACAAACAATATTTGTGATTATTACATGAAGATTTCCAAACAAAGAACATTCGCCAACTATCACTATCACTATCACTACATAGTATAAAACAAAGTCGCATTCTTCTGTCCGTCCCTATGTATGCATAAATCTTTAAAACTACGCAACGGATTTTGAAGCGGTTTTTTTTAATAGTTAGAGTGATTCAAGGGGAAGGTTTATAATGTATAACCCACCCCCGCTTTGCACGGGCGAAGCCGGGGCGGGCCACTAGTAATAGTATAAACCCGTAATACGTGTGTAAGCGATGTGTAGCTAGGTTCTCGGCGGTCGTAGTAAAAGAATAGAGCTTGGAAATCTATTCGGCTTCTTCACTCTTTATTACCTTCACTATCACTATCACTATCACTACATAGTATAAAACAAAGTCGTTGTCGTCTGTCCGTCCCTATGTATGCTTAAATCTTCAAAACTACGTAACAGATTTTGAAGCGTTTTTTTAATAGATAGAGTGATTCAGGTGGAAGGTTTATATGTATAATACAACCATCATTGCACCCGTGCGAAGCCGGGACGGGTCGCTAGTTTACAATAAAACATAAATATTAAAACATAAAATACGTCAGTTTTCTTTGACTCAATTAAAAGAACTTAAATTTTGAAACATAACGTTTTCTTTTTTATGGTATAGGATAGGTTTTTACACATTAAATTATGGCGACCGCTCATCATCGCCAACAACGAGTACATTTATTTAAGAACTTAAAGTACTAGAAAAATGCTTTAAATGGCGAAGATGGCGTTTTTCAACTTTAAACATCTAGCTATGTTCGCTCTCGACTAAAACACTGTTCAAACAAAAATAAAGAAAACCTCTCCAAAATCGTTTTATCAGAAACACGTTAGGTAAACCTACCTTAAAGATGGGCATAAACGGAATTAATAATAATATATATCTATTCTGCTAAGTCTTTATTAGATTCTTTAAGATTATACTGAAGTGCACTTTGGTTGCATAGTATCATCCACCAAGTAATTATTGGTGGATGTTATTATGCAATCTGGTCATGGCAATGTTTGTAGTCGGTTTGCATAATTGTTCTTCATGAGCCTGTGATGTTATTATTATTACTGACAAACAACACCGCGTGCAAAGTTACAAAAAAAAAGTAACTAAACTCTAGAGAACCTTGTGGAATTCAGATGACTAAGCTTGTAGGATAATAATAACGACAACTAGGTGGATGGTTTTCTTTGGAACCCCTGGTTTGTGATAGAAATCAGGTTCAGAAAAACATAGATACATGACCCACTGCTAAGTAGGGTCACCTCTATATGGAGGGTAACTACTGTGCCACGCCAGACGGGTGGCAGTGGTTTGGTACCAGATTTTCCTTCTCTTGCTGCCTTTTCCCTTTGTCACGCTTAAGATCGAACGGGGTGATGACACTATGTATTCTAAATCCATCTCCACACAGAATAATATATGTAGCACAAAACTACTACCAAAATATATATTGAATGAATGAATGTGGCTACAACAATTTCGTAAAGCCCGTTAAAAGCTCAATTCCACAAAGGCATTCTGCCTCTTACTAAAGGTATACCGTGAAATTGTCTAAAACCGGAACAATGCATATCCTTGTCCACTCAACTGCTGCGGGCGTTAAAGGCATGAATCAGCCGTCTGCGGCACAAAATTCAAAATAACTCATAACATTTCCTACAAAAATAGTCCGAGAGACAGTATTTGCGCATACATTATGTCAACGTATAAAAATCAAAAATAATTACTTTAAAAATAAAGAATTAATCTAAGAACATAAAACATTTCATCTCTGTTGTAAACTGTAATCTATACAGGGTGTAAGAAAAATTCTGTAGCCATCTGAAGAGAGGGCATAGAAATAATCAAAAGAAGCAGTTGTTTAAAGCCATTGTCTATCTTGAAGTTTATGTGAAATATTGACGTCAATCAACACGAATGTTGAACTATATAACTACTAATTAAACGTTCAGAGTTCCACGATGTTTCTTGGCTTATCTGTCGTTATTCCTCAAGTTTCACAATAACGTCACCGGGTGACCAAAACTTACAAAAAGAAACTTTGTTTTTGCTAACCTTTTACACACAATATTTATATCAACAGTACTATCGATCCTTTCCTTATGGCTACAGGGGTTTTGTTACAAAGAATATAAGATTTTTTAAATTTATTATTGTCATTGTTTTTAAGCACCAGTTAAATACGTACTTCCAATTGTAGTTAAGTACTACTTATATAAAAATGACATGTGCAGTTAACCAAGGAAACGTGCATTAGATTTAAGCAAATCTAAAAGAAAGTGTAATGTTATAATAATAAAGATTTTATAAAAATACTAGCTGACTACGTAACCGTCTAAACAATCGCTACTAAAAAATAGGGGTTGATCGTAGAGGCGTGAACATTTAGGGTTGTACGTATTTTTGTGGGCTATATCATAAAAAAATAAAAACAAAACATAAGATCCATAAAATAAAACAAAAAAAAAATGGTGTTGACCCTTAACATTTAGGGGGATGAAAAATAGTTTTTGTCCGATTCGCAGACCTAACCGCACACAAAATTTCACGAAAATTCTTCGGCCCATTTCGGAGGAGTTCAATAACAAACACGGTGACACGAGTATTTTATATATTAGATTTATAAATAACATTTCGATTCTGTGGTCGAACCTTGAACTAAACCTTAAATTCATTATTATATGGACAAGCGAACCACAGAACCGTGATCAATTGATCGATTTCATTTGACGTGTCAAAATGTAATGCCCTCCGGTCAATTCCACTGTTTCTAATCAATAAAGCTGTCTATAACTTACCCAAGTGACCGTGACATGTCTTCAAATCGATAATTGTTTTTTTTTTCTTGTTTACATTTACCATTCGGAGTTCCCATTGTGTTGGGATTTTGATGACAGCTTCATTTAAATATTCTTAAAACGAAACTATTACTACTATAATTAAGATACTCTAAAAAAAATCGTTTTTTTAATACGATACCCCTGCACTTATTGTATTAACCTGTATCGCGGGGGCAGTGTATACTATTCAGCCCATAAATTACCAACAGCTGATTCAGGCCTCCTCCAATTACACTGAGGGTGCCAGACGCTCACCAGACGGGTTGGTACAGAGTTTCCTGTCAAGGTTTCCTTCTCTTGCAGCTAGGTTATCGACCTTGTAATTTACGTTCTGACAATATACCCAGAATGTTATAATATTTTGTCATAATGTCAGCATAACATTTGTCATCGCATCTATAATATCCATTCACAAATCTGATCTAGCCAAAGATACATATTAAATTACAAATCAGGAAATACCATATTTATTTATAAAACTTTTGTTATCTGAATCGGCTCATTGTCCTCGGGTCAAAATAAAATAGAGATGTCAAGCAGAATATTAGAAATCAATGCTATCGATAAGAGCTTTTTTTTAAAAACTTTATGTAGATTAAAACCCTTACTGTAATTAACGCAAGTTTCTCCAATTCTTATAGCTCAGCTCAGAAAATTGAGACTGTACATTTTTTTACACGTACTTTTACGGAATACCACAAATTTCTCTGTCGAAAACACATCTCATTCTCGTTTACCTCGTGATAAAAATACAAGAGGCTAGAATAACATACATCTAGAATATTCCTCTGCCTTTGCCACTTAAAACAAGGTTTATAGCTTGACTATTTACTAGATGAGACTCGGAGGGTACTCATTTGAACCAGTGCAGTGGTCAAGTCCACTTTACAATGATCTCTGGTGACTGCTACTGTTATACGACAACAGACGGGATCGATAGTTGTGCGTGCAGGCTATGAGATGCTATACCTAATACCAGTATAAACAAGAATCAAAGCAGCGTGAGTTGTCCCAGAAGTTCCTTAACCTTACACATTACGATTAAATCAATACCGAATATTAGATATCGATAGCAAATCGAATATAGTTAATCTCTATTCGTACACAACCAGCGTCACTTGTTTCGACAAGTGGCGTGTATGACCGTTGGCCTTCGCTTTGCCGGATCGGACAGCAAATCGATCGTTTCCCTGTTACACTTACTTATTCATTTTCTATTGTCCACTATTTGCTAGATCACGAATATTCGCCTCAATAGGATTCAATGTTCATGAAAGTAATAAAAAGGATTTCTTAATTAATAATACTACATTATAGAATGTAGCTAAATGCAGAAGTCTTTTTTCTTTGATTTACACAATAAAATGTAATATTTTATGAGTAAAGCCTGCAGGCATGGAAGGAGGCTAGTGAATATACAACACAATGTTTAATTTAAAAAAAAATGTTTTATAATCAATAAATATTTAAATAAAACATTAAGTTGGTCGTTCTGATTAATAACTTTGATTTTTACTTAGTTCAGTGATGTATCGTGCACTGAGTCGTTTAATACGCCTCTCTATTTATGAGATTCAGATTTTGATCGGTGATCTCAATGTTTAGAGAAAATAAATAAGACACAGGCAATGACAATTCATAGTAGAACCTAAAACATATCACGTATATACAATTAAAACAGATCTTCTCTTAGTATATTGTCAGGAACATGATTTGTAAAGAGGCATTATAGCTCAAGTTAGCTGGGTATTTAAAAATGCATAATAGCATCAGCGTGCACACATGCATAATTACAGTGCAAAACAGGCAGTAAATAAAACAATGTTAAATTAAATTAATTTAATTTATTTATTATTCATAAATAACATTGGCGTTATAACTCAGCTACATTCACAACAGAAATATACATATACACACTGTACAGAGCACCACAGATAAATTGTATCGTGATGGTAGTTTAACAATACATTCTAGTGCTACATAAATAAAAGTATACCTACTGAACCCATTTTCCTAGGCAAGGTCATAGAACAAACTAATCAGAAAAGGAAAACAGTCAGTCGGGGATACATCATGCAAGTCACTCATGCATCAAATGATTACAAAATAAGAATTATAACAAAAGAAATAATTTACAATCGATATGATATTCTCCAATTAATAGTTCTTGGTAGAATAACATACCAATATAGTCTAAGATTTATTTATTATTTCGGAGGAATAACACAGCGTATTAGGGTCAATTTCCTAAATTTTTATTCACTTGATGGACAAACAGCCCACTTGTAAACTACATATATACAAGGAGGCTATTGTATCGCGTCAAGTATTATTTTAAAAGATACTTTTTGTCCATTTAAGATCCTACTTAGAATTCCTAATTACAATTTTGCTATTCTTTATAACTACCTCGTTCCATATGGCTTATTTTTCATTATTCACAATATAATTGCTAATCTAATACGTGAGATATTTTCATATCTCAGTCCCGAACCGTGTTTTCGTCCATAAATGACAAAGATGGCGAACCTATGACGAATATTTCTAAAAACCTAATGTTAGTTTTTGTAAATAAACATGATTATTCATGGATGCAAGAAAAAATGGTGTTTTGTTTCTAGCCATTAACGAATAATGATTGGCAATTACTAAAATTATAAAACAAATATTTAATTGTAAGAGACTTAAATAAATTATGCATAATTAACTGTCCCCTATTTTGTTATAAACCCAAACCCATTGGTGCATTGTGTATTTACAATAGTAACTTATAAAGTGCTGCCAACAATTGTATTATCGAAATAAGCATTGCATTTTCACATCTCTAAATATTTAGAAGAAAACAAACTGAATACAAACCAAAAGATAATTTCTCATGTAATTCAGTGTAATATTCCTATATGCAAATAAATAAAAAAAACTGTAATTTATTGCTAAATAAGCAATATTCTCCGACACAGGTTTCGTCATCTTTGTCAAAATACATTAGTGCTATCTACAGATTGACTAGCGTTATTTACCGGCGGTATTTACCTTGGGAGCCGGGAGGCACGAAGCCGTATCCTGAAGCGCCTACCACCACGCCGCTGGTCTGAGAAGGGTCACCGCTGGGTGATGGTGGGAATAGGACTGGACCTGGAATTAAAAATAATGGTTACTAATTGGAATAATGGCAATAATGGTTACTCAGCACTTCAATTTGACGGGGCTACTGTGCCACACTGGCCAGATGGGTTGATCTTCACTATTTATATATCAGTGATTCCTTCTAAAGTCGTCTCATACGATACCATTAAGATGAATAAGTTACAATTTTAGGTATAATTAGGTATTTAGGTCCGTGACATACATCTACCGTCACACGCTGACATGAAATCAATTTTTTCTATCAGCATAATTCTTACATCGACATATTTACTCTGCTACCGACTCGTACTAATGAATATAAACCTCCAAAAAAGTACGATCCTGCATAAATATACCTAAGACCAGATGCAGAACATCTATAACGGTATCCGCAACGCTAAAATGTAAGGGATGACATTTCCAAACGTTAAGTCACGTCACTGTAAAATAGTCAGCGACATTTTCTTGAACACGCAGTTTAGCTACATACAAAAATCACAATCTATGATCTCTTTTGAAAACTCTGTGAAAAATACTTCCGGAACGAAGATAAATATCAAAATATTTTAGTACTAGCTTTTGCGTGCGGCTTCGCCCGCGTGGGCTTTGAAACCGTGCTTATCTCTATGCATATTTTTTATGAACATAAAATCGGTTATTGTGACTAAACTATGATAGTTAGATATGTGCTCTCGTTTTTTGTAGATCTTTATAAGACCTACAAACCCGTAGTACACCATTTTGTTCTATTGTCAATAGTTTTTGCAGCGCACGCATAAATAGGTTTTCGATTTTACACCTTGGTTTACAAAATCGCAATTTTTATACGGATCCCTAATTCTCTTGAAAATAAAATATAGCCTATAACCTTCGTCGATAAATGGACTATCTAATACTGAAAGATTTTTTGAAATCGGACCAGTAGTTCCTGAGATTAGCGCGTTCAAACAAACAAACAAACAAACTCTGCAGCTTTATATATTAGTATGGAGTATAGATGTGAAAGTATCAAAATTAATAAATATATTTGTTTTACCAACACATCAAACTTAAAAGGGAAATTTGAATACCAAACCTAAATTCGAAGAATAAAATCCACATTATCAACTTAAATAATTACGTAATATATATCAAAAATAATTTCCCACAGTTATTGTTACTATCGACAAATAGAATTTGTCAGCACGCTTATAAACGCAATATGAAATCTTTAATCAATTTTGTCAAGATCGTATCAACATGGTAAAAGAATTTGACAGTGATAAAAATATAATAAGACAATAAAGTATGGGACACGTTTATTTTTTATTAATCGTCATCATGATTGTGTTTATCAAGGTCTCTTCATTTCAGAGATCATATTTAATAAACATTATATCACCCTTCTTACTATTCTATTATTAAAATATACCATACTATAACGATATTTAAGGTTGAAAATGAGTTTATCATGACTGATGTATGAACCAATTTTTATACATATAGTATCTATCCCTTTTTTAAATGTATGTTCGATATATGTAGAATATAGAAGATTAAAGCCTCTTTTCTCTACAATTGGTTGTATTTTCATCCATAAAAGACCAGGAATTTTTAAGGGAAACAATATGCTCAAACTCAAACTCAAATCATTCATTTCAATTGAACCTATTTACTGGTGTTTTTGAAAAGTTAAAAGTGAAGTTAGGAATCTAGTTGCATGTTCCAAAAATAGTAGATCCTATAGAGAAGAACAGGCAAGAAACTCCATGAACACTATGTTGCGGATCGTTTACCGCAATATCCGATGATCGTGAAAACAAATATGATGATCACACTATGCATTATACTCACCAAGCCAGTGGTTTCATTTAAGATTTCTACCTTAAAATTAGTACTAACACTACTAGTAGTAAGTAGAAACTACATATAGTAGTAAGTAAAAACTAAATAAAGTTTAGTTGCCACCTGCAATAGACAATACAAAGCAACACAAAATATTTCAGTTGATGCAATTCGGCCTCTTTTTGCGTGTATATCACAATTGGCCCTAACAACAGTCCTCGCTTTCACTCATTTCATAAGTTAATTAATAAATAATTGTAGTCATTAAAAACTATACCACCATTGGGCAACTGTCGATTAATATCACTAACACAATAAGCTTTCGTTGACCTTAAAATACCTGCAAATTAATCGCAAACAAAATTATACGGTACGTAGTATGGAACTATGACAAATTTGATGTTTGAGGCATAAATAGGACCTTAAGTAGAAGATAATTGCTGTAAGTATGGACAATTCAAGGATAATTTGAGTATGAGCAAAATTAGTGTCACTAGCACGCAAGTCAATAGAGGAATAAATATTTTTAGAGAAACGCAGGCTTATCTGATAAACTTACTTTTTGTTTTCTATTGTTTACTATAATATGTGACCTCCTCCATGCTTCGGAGAGTACGATATAAAAATAAAGATCAAGAAACATTTTTTTTTTATTATCCATTTAAGTATTGCAAACATTAAATCAGTAAGATTAATTATTGCCAAGTTTCTGACGAATTTAATCGTCATGGATGGGTTACAAAATAATTATAGTTCCGAATATAATTATTTCCTGTATCGTAGATATTACATACTTATATCCAAGTACTTTTTGTCCACGGTTCCATTTGCCTTGAACTTGTTGAACTAGGTTTTTTGGTATCATAATAAGACTAAGTAAGTAGGTATTACGTATATACCTAGAAGAATTATAATGCCCCTACCAAGTAAACCGCGCGCATTTCCATGCATTAATTTTACAAGCGTATTGCACGTACCTACTCGTAAATAAAGACGAAAAGTCCAGAAATAGCAAAAAAAATTGTACTTGTGTGTTCGTGACAAGAATACTCTTCTAGATTTTAGTTCGTTCGTTTCAGCCCATGAATGACCCACTATTGAGTCGGGCCTCCTACAAATTCATGGAGGGAAATTAGCCTACTGTGCCACGCTGGCAATACGGGTTGGCACAGGGTTTGTATCAAGTTTTCCTTCTTTACGGCTAGGTGATTTGCCTCTTGCTTTCCCTTAGTCGCCTCTTACGACACCCTCGGGATGGTACGGGTTGGTGACACTGCGTATTCTAAATCCGTCACCACACGGAATCTTCTTGATTAGTCTTCGTAAATTATGTTCGTGAATTACATGTTTGTATAAAAACTCCGGGAAAAAAGCTACACCTCGCGTCTACAATTAGTTTTTCTCCTAGACACCGTGGAAAAGTAGACTAATTTATTTCCATCGATAATGAGCGCATGAGCGCTATTAAAACTAGATATGTAACCACCTTTTTTTTGGTTTGGCGGGAAAAAATGCCTGACCACACATCCCGCGTCCGGGGAGACTACGGGGTAGTATGGGGCCCTCACCCACTAAAATAACCCGCCGTGCGCCGACACCCGCCCTCACGCGCGGACCACGCGCGGACCACGGGAGATATGTAACCACCAACCCAACCCTTGTGGCTATCCTTCTGGAGACCGGTTCACTGTAGGCTAATTTAAAAAAAAAAGCTACTTTAAATTGAAGAATGAGCAACTCTGCAGTAGATAACCGATAAAACTAATAGAGTAAGCAGAAGATGTAGCATTTTTTTTAAAATCGTCACCTTGTTACAATACCTACGGTCCGTGTGGTCACGGAATAAGAACACGAGTTGTCACCACCCCAGTCCTAGGGGTCATAAGAGCCGACAAAACTGTCAAGGCCTAAAATCTAGCCGAAAAAAAGGAAAACTGTGCAATCCCGTCTGTACGTGGCACAGTCGTCTCCAAGTAACTTGAGGAGGCCTCACTCAGCAGTGGGTCATTTATGGATTGAGTGGTGTGTTTTTTTTTTAATAAATATCCTTGGACATTTCACACGACGCCATCTCGTCCCAAGCTAAGAAACTTAATGCTTGTGTTATGGTAACGAGTTGGATGTTAAACTACTTTTAAACGTTTATTTTTGTAAATACATACATATTATAGATAGGAAACACCTAGACCCGGAACAAATACTTCTAGGTCGTACAAATATTTATTCCGTGCGGGGATCGAACCCGCGACATGCTGCGCAGCAGTCGATCGCTCAACCACTGCGCCAACCGTGTATATATCTATGCGAATGGCGTCACGTAAAAAGCTAGTTTCCCAATAAATGCAAGTTACTATAATGGACATTTTAAAATAACAGCCTAACAAGACAATAAATCTAACTGTCAGAGATGAAATCATAATTTCGTGGAACGCACTTATATAGCCATTAATCTTTTTGAGCGATAGACCATAATGCAACTTACGAGAAATAATGTAACGCCCATATTTTATACTGTAAAATTGGAGCGAATTAATTAAACTATCAAATGTAGCATCATCATCATTTCAGCTAAAAGACGTCCACTGCTGGACATAGGCCTCCCCCAAAGATTTTCACGAAGGCCCGTCCTGGGCCGCCCGCATCCATCGTTTTCCGACGACCTTAACCAGCTTATCGGTCCACCGTGTGGGAGGTCCTGTGAGCTATCTCTTTCTTTCTCTTTTCTCTTTTCTCTTTCTCTCATTTTTTAGCTATGTCACTTAAGTTAGGCCTGCGTATGTAATTTCTGATTCTATCTCGCAGGGATAGCCCTCTCCACTGCCCTTTCGGTTACTTTGAGCTTTCTGATGGGTTCCTAGTGATGGAGCACAATAGAGCATGCTTAGAGGAAATTGACTTGTACTGTTATTGAAAAGAAATTACTAACCATCTCTCCGTAAATTACCCCTTGTTGAGTGATAGGATTTACTGTCCACGCAGATGGGGTTAGCACATTTCCATATCAATAATTCCTACAGTAGCGACTGGATCTCTTGTTATCGCCATTATAAATCCTTAATTCGTCACGATACAGATCACCAAAAGATAAAAAAAATACCAGTGAGCTCTCAGTTCCCAAAACAAAGCATCAACAATCATGAAATTGGCGTCAATTAGCACTGCTTGAAATAATTGCCTATTTTATAAATATGTAGATCAAAATTAGCATTCAGTTTTTCTGCGAACCAAAATATGTATTAGTAGTTCGTATGCAAACTGATACTAAAATATCTCTAAAATATTTTCGCTGTTAAATCCCTTTACAAAGCCTGCTTGCAGTTTAACACAGAAAACCAAACTATTTAACTGCAGCCAGTTTGGCCTATTATACCGCAATTATGCGGTGCTAATCGCTTTAAAAACAAGTCTGTAAACAAACATTGTCTCAGATTAGGCTCAAATATTGATTAAACATTATTAAATAGGTTACAAAAAGCGAAACTTAACATTAGGCAATACTAACTAATAATTATTATGCTCTAGTTCCAACGCATCGCCATGACATTGGGGCCATGAAATGAGCTGTTGGCAAACACAGAACTTGTTACTTCCACACGAAACAATTAAAAAAACACGCTTACATTAATTGTACGATATTATCTGGTGGTTGAGGCAATTAGAATTCTAGACTGCGCTGCCATGTTTTAGTTTTGATAACCTTTGATATGGTTGTTCATGTCTACAATAAAGTAGTTATTATATTGCTTCATATAACTGCACATTGGTCGCCATCTCAAGGTTTACACGAGTAAACAACACGTCCTGGTATTTGTAAACAAAAATCATCAAAAAAGAAAATAATAATCTTGTCGTATCAATCCATAAATTAACCATAAACGGATCTCCTCCAAATGGCATTGACATTACTTAATTTGCCACGCTGGCAAGATATGTTGGCAGAGGTTGTATCAAGAATTCCTTCTCGTCCGGCTAGGTGATCTACTTTTTTACGACACCCCAATTTTGGCATGTGTTTGTGACATTGTGCATATATTGTACATCGGTCACCACACGGAGCGTAATTCTATATAGTTTTTATGCACCGTTTTTTATGTTTATTTTTCAGTGAGCATAAATAGTGAATTCAAATTGAAATATACGAAATAATATTTAGCTTTACATACTCGTGAACGAAGCCGAGATCGAAAGTTCTTAGATGAACTCGTCGACGTTCGAAAAATAAAACCTGTAAAATCTTTATTCTGTTTTTCAAATTGTGACAGCTGCAAAATTTAATAACGGCTTCGGCCGGCGACGTATTAATATAATATGCAAAATTCATATTTGCTTAGGTGACACAATCCTTTCAACCGCGGCTTAATCCGAAGGGATGAACTGTCAAATGCCAGTTTGTGCCTTTTGCTCGGGCAAGCATGATACTCCATTAAGTTGTTTTGGACCCATGCGACGATTGTCAAGCTGTGGTTGCGTGTGACAGAGAATATTATTCGCAAAATATGTCATGGTAATACTAATTAGAGCGCTAGGTAATGTATATTTACCTAGCTAATCTTATATTTAACATTACATTGTTAATAAGTGGACAGTGGTTGCGAATAAGTGGACATTTAATTTGTAGTCTGTTCTGTTAAAATCTATTTCACGGTCGTTTCGAGTCGGGTTATTTGATAGATGTGCCGTTGTGCAGGAAGTCTGGCCGCAAGAGAAGGAAAACTTGATACGAAACCCTATGCCAACCCGTCGGGCCAGCGTGGCACAGTAGGCTAATTACCTCCATGTAGTTGGAGGAGGCCTGACTCAGCAGTGGGTAATTTATGGGCTGAGAATTAAGGGGTAATTATCTGGTTCAACCAGCTGTCGGTTTTTACGGCATTGACTTCGAAAATTTTTGTATCGACTGCGATACACGGTAGAATGGCAGCCGGGACTGAACAATTTATGTGCCCTCCGAAGGATCAGAGTCAATTTAGATAGCCTCAAAAATATCATGTCAATGAAATCTTCGATATCTACTTATATATCAACGATGACATATACATGGTGGCGCAATTAAACGTGCATATTGCGCTATGTTGTGATGTTAGAGGGATATTTGACTCCAGAACTTGCGAGATCGAGAATAGCGAATACGAGGACTTAGTTCCAACCTGTCCTGACCTGTCACACATTAAATGACTATAAGGCGGTTGTGAGACAGATGTTTCGTGCAAGACTAATTTCCAAAGGAGGTGATATCCCTTGGTAGCCCTGACTTGACGCCTCCTGACTTTTTTTTGGGGATACCTCAAACCTAAACAATCCGAGGAACATCAGTCAGCTAAAGGAAAATATCCGAGGGGTAATGGCAGCCATATTTATTGACAAGAGATTTCACAAATCTGCGTTCGCGTTTACAGTAGTGCCATCTTTTAAAAATAACACCGTCATTTAGACGATGTTATTTTTAAAAAATAAACTACATTTATTTATCTTATCATTCTATATCTTAATTCAACTATACCTTTTGTATTTATTTTTTTAGCCTATACTTAAAAAATGCACGTACTATTGCGCCACAAAAATGCTCTATCAAAAGGGCAATGGAGAGGGCCGTGCTCGGATTTTTCCTGTGAGATCGAATCAGAAAGGACGAGATACGAGCTACCGACATAGCCCACAGAATTGGCAAACTTAAGTGGCAGTGGGCAGGGCATATAACTCGCAGGACTGACGCCCCATGACGCAGAAAAGTCTTCTAGTGGCGGCAGGGTTCCGAAAAGCGCAGTGATTGTACGACGACCAGGTTAATCGCCGGAAAACGATGAATGCGGGTGACTCAGGACAGGCCTTTGTGGAAATTTTAAGGAAAGCCTATGGATACTACTGTAGTGGACGTCTTTTGGCAGAAAGAATGATGATGATGTCAATGACCTGCAGTATAAATTTACCATAGTACACCTGGGCTCACAAATCGTTTGATAATTTGTTTAACCAACAAGAGTAAAGACAAATAGCTGTTACAATATCCTTGCTTCCACTTCCATATATTTGAACTCGTAGTAGCCCTTCACTAAATTATGACCACCGTCGTACGTAACTTTGTAACGCGACCTATTAGATTCAGACCAGTTCTAGTCACGGTTTTATGAAAAGTAGGCAAAAACTATTCATTTTCTGTAGTTAGTAAAAACAGTTCAAGGGGAAGTCCAACTTTCTAGTGACGATGGAGCTATCCTTTTATTGAATAGTGTCACCGATCCATTAATTCCTGAAGGTATTGAACGAAGAATTAGACTGGTAATAAATCTGAAACCTGGAGAAGAAATACAATAATCGACCAAGCTGCTACCTTGCTGTAGTGAGCCTGTGTGCCTTTGAGATCCGTTGGGGTCATAGTGGCTCAGGGTCACACATACCGAGCGGGCCTACGGGGAGAGGCCAGACTTAGAGACACAGTAACGTTGTGGGTTTCGGCTCCGAGGACTCCTCTGAGTGGCCTTAGGTGTCTTAACCTGCTGCTACACACAGCACGATGCTGGTGGCCAGTGTCCAGAGCTCCCCATTAAAACGTGGGGCCCGTTGATTGGCACGCCAAGTTCATAAGAGTCGCAGAGCATGTTCCTCTATTAAGAAGTGAAGCCCATGTCCCTGTCTCAGCGATTGAGGGAGACAGTTGGTTTTTTGGGTAGGTTGGGGCGCAATTATCACCATTCCGCGGAGTCCCATATAACCCGTAAAGCGCTTAACGATCGGTTTTTCATGTGGATTTAGTACGTAAAAAAGGAAAAGAAGTCCATAATATAAACAGTGCGTGGGATAGTAGGCAAATTTCGTTCTGTCAAATTAACGGATGCTTTGGTCGAACTTTTGAAGTGTAGTGATGAATCCCAGGGTTGATAAATAGGCAAGTTTTAGCTATTGTACACTTAAACAGTCTTAAGCGTTCTTTTATAACTTTTAGTAAAAAAGAAAATAAGCTGATTTATGACACTATATCATTAATTTCTTTTCCAAACGTTTGCAAATTGCCCTTGTAAAATATAGAATGGTTACTGAAAGTATTTATTCGCGATTTTTCACGGTTCGACGCAGCCTCTGTCTGGTCTTTTGTTGAGTCTGTCTAATAAATTTCAGTGAAATTGTCAGCATCTTATACTGGTAATTTTAATTTTATGGTCAATTTTCGCTTGGTTAGTACTAGTACTATAAATATTTTGACTGATATTCGGGAATTGTATGAATTTAGAGAACACAGAGCTAGCTAAGAATTACTAAGGAGTAGAAGTAAATTTATACATGATCTATAGATGACCCACTGCTGAGTCGGGCTCTTGCGACACCCTCAGGATGGAACGTGGTGGTGACACTATGTCTTCTAAACCCATCACCACCAGGAACGTTACTTTTGAACTACTAAAATTACGACAATACATTCCTAGAATGTAGCAATACTTCCTATACCGTAACTATCATTATTGCAACATTATCGTTTGATTACCATGTCTACGTCCCGAGACTTTAGTGGGCCGATCAATCAAATGCCTCAGAACAGCTAATTAATGATCCATATTAAAATAAAGGCCGGTTCATTTACAATTGTTACGTATTAAATTGCTACAGATATAATACTTCCTAATGTGTTAATGTTAGTTATTGATCTTTTTATGGATTTTAACGACTTTTTATGTAACCACTCAACGTGATAGGTTTGTGAGAATATTCTAATATTGTCAGTGGACAAATGGAGGGGGATTATACATGTACACAATTACCTCCAGCATAGAAGATGATTTTTCCGCGGCAGAAACCAAATCCTGTGGTTCCGTGTCTACAGTGCCTGCGTCTACAGTGCCTGCGTCTACAGTGCCTGCGTCTACAGTGCCTGCGTCTACAGTGCCTGCGTCTACATTGCCTGCGTCTAAAGCGGTTGTTGTATCGATATGACCATATACATACCATATTTAAACTAAGACAAAATTAGCAGTTAGTAAACTACATAAACTGATGCATATACTAACCGGGATTTTCCGAGCTGGGCTGTGCATCTGGGAATAAAAGAACATGCAATTTAAGTGCCTTTGTTATAGTGAATATTACAGTGCAAAAATATTATGGGCTTGCAAGATTCTACATGCTAACTAAAACTACGATGTTAGATACTAGTGCTAGTGAATACAATGTTGACTACTGAGGCGTTCATAAAACAATT
The DNA here is from genome assembly GCA_905475355.2 of Clostera curtula. Lineage (NCBI taxonomy): Eukaryota > Metazoa > Arthropoda > Insecta > Lepidoptera > Notodontidae > Clostera > Clostera curtula. The sequence continues at coordinate 13,310,473 of FR997800.1, read as the reverse complement.
TGAAACTAAGTCCATCTATAATATGTCTACACAGTCAACTTAAACTATATGTATTTATTAATCTTTTAATAAGGTATACACATTATTTTAAGCAGTTATCATATGAATCCTCAACGTCTCGGCGATCATAAGAAATTTCTAAACATTAAATTAATTTAATGAAATATAAGTTTACCTTCAGGCAAACTTCCTGGTCCGTGTGGTGACGGATTTAAAATACATAGTGTCACCACCCCATTCCATGCTGAGGGTGTCGTAACAGCTGACAAAAGTACAAGGCCGATAAACTAGCCACAAGAAAAGGAAAACTTGATTCGAAACCCTGTGCCAACCCGTCTGGCCAGCGTGGCACAGTAGGCTAATTACCCAACATGTACTTGGAGGAGGCCCGACTCAGCAGTGGGTCATTATGGGCTGAATTATAGTAGATAGTAAACTTATATTTTGGAAAGTCCACCAATAAGTTGGTAGGTACATTACTAAGCACGTTTCCCCTCGACCGCGATAGCAGTTTACCAACAAATTATAGACAAATTAATTATAGTAGCTTTATAGCATAGTTCAATTCCAGAAGTAGCAACTTATTATAATATACTGGGTGTAACAAAAACCCTTCCAAGTTGGGACAAATATCTAATAAAAAAGCAGTTCTGTGTTCAAAAGGGTTTTCTATCTTGAAGTACGTGTTAAATATCGACGTGTTAATGAACCTGACTTTTATCACAAATCATGGGTTTTAGTAAAAAAGCTTAATAAACCGTGTTCTATAATTTTGGTAGGTTTTTCTGTGCATTTTTCAAGTGAAGAGACTGGTAAAAAAACAAAAATTGCGTTGTTTTCCCTAAAATATTGTATGTACACTGTCTCAGTCGATACTGATCCTTTCGTTATGGACATAGGGGTTTTGTTGCACCCGGTATATTTCCAATAACTTTAAAGTAAAGTAATTTTAAAAGAAATTTACGATATTAATAAAACTTGCATCCTTCTAATAAGCCTTATTGACAAGCATATCTAATATAATATACCGTGCTTGCGATGACAAAAGATTAGAAAAAAAAACAAAAATACATGGCAGTAATACCTACTATAATACTAAAAATTGGATTTTATTTCCTCTAAATCGGCACCACGCTTACAGTATAGGTTATCTGTGCGCTAGATACATTTATTTTTCACATAAAATAATTTTATTTCAAACTCACCGAGTTTTACCACGATATTAATTACATCACAAGTTTTTAATACTGTCCCAGTCAAATGGAAACGTATTTATGTACATAAATAATAACATATATTTATAATTTTTATTATTGGTATACAATATAGAGTGTTCTATACTATATACGAACAGTATACGTAGTTATTCTCTTAAATGACAATTGACTGAATCCAACATTATTTTTACGCAATACTAGCAGCGGCGTGACACATTCAAATGCGATAGTCATCTACACGGGCGACTGACTTATCAACTGTGTGTCCAAGTTGACCCAACGTTTGGTAATGTTTTGATCAAAATGAAACTGGCAATTGACTTATTTAGCGGGGAACAGATTACATAAAACATTTATGGTCTGCCCATCTTCCCACATTGTGGCGAGCTATGTGGGACGCTCGTGTCCAGGAATGGACGTCTGTGGCTATATCTATCAGCCAGGTAAAACAGTATTATAGGCAAAAAAACACCTTCTATTTTTTTATTCAATTTTGTGGCTATCTAGCGACATCTCGTGACGTAATCTGACGATTACCTATACATTGCAAAAATGTAAGTAATACATTGAAATAATTTACCTACTAGTAGTATATTCTCAACTAAGAATTTCACAGAAATATTATTCAGCCATTAAACGAAAACTTTTTAGAAACAAACAATATACTTATGTGCTCAGACCAGTCTCTGTACTATATTAGAACATAATATTTATTATGTTCTCAATAATTCATAAAATTACTATCAAAAATCCATTTAGCGCATCCCTGCATTGTTGAAATACTATAAGTATCAATTTTTGTAACTATTGTACTTGACTTTAATGACATTAATAATTGACTAAATACTAAATATACTAATGTAGTTGACACTAAAATGGCCACAAGACAACAAATGGCTAACTTAATACGAGCACAGATAAATGTTTTCGTAATTCACTGATAGCAATCAAACAATTGTTCTTTGTGAGACCTTCAAACTGGCATTTATGTCTTTTGATAATAATATCAAGTCAAGTTTTAGCATGAAAATTACCTTTATATGTTTTTAAAAAGTGACGAACTTAATACCTTTTGGTAAACGCAAAATCTCCACGAAATTATTTTTAAGCAAGATAGAACTTTTGAATACGTATTTGTGTCACAACGTAGAGTAAGTTAATTAATTCCTGAGATAATGTTAGGAGAGTTTCCCACGTATATTTTCAATCGTAGTTGCATTTATTTGTTGCAGTGCAAGCTTATTAAAATAAAGTTATTTTCAATATTGTCGCTATTAGTCATTGTTAAAATTATAACTAATTAATGTAGGCAAGCTTTCCATTTTACACTTTTGCACCATTATGTTTGCAAGCCCATTATTAGAGCACCATAAGATTTCATCCTTCAGCACATATAAAAAAGGCATACTTACATTTTGCTGTTCAAATATTTCCAAATTAATACACATTATTCAGATCGCCCAAAATTACGCAAATAGTAAACCGTATCATCTTAAGCATATGATATATCACTTTAATAAATGCATGATTATTTAACAATTAATATAGAAAGCAAACCATAATGTGTTTTTTCCAAGAAACACGTCTCGCTTACCAGACTCCCCAAAGCACCTAGCGCTTTATCAAATATTTGATCCAAATCGATCCAATCGATTTTTCCAGTTAGCACCCAATGTTCAATATTGGATCCAACGTTTAGATGTTGTTACGTAATGTTACCTGTATTCGCTCTAGGGTCCCGGGAGCTGGCTGAAAACGTATTAAAGCTGGGACCGCCGAAACTTGAACCGAAGTCCGAGAACCCATAGTACTGGGCTGATGTTAACGCAATGCACGCGCATAATACTAACGCCTGTGAACAAAGAAAAAGCAAAATTATTTCCCTTAAAATATTTATTATGATGACCAATAATCTACTGTACAAATCGATTCACACAAAACAGGCATAATTATCAACAAAATGTCTGGAATCATGATTGAACTTGATCTGATATTGAACACATTAAGAAAATTGCCTCACGTATCTTAACCAACCAGTCTTAGTAATCTCGTATGGATAGGTCATATATTTGTATTTTGAATCCAATCATATTTCACCCTACAGCTCTATTGACAGCTATATTACCTGCAGCTAGATCACATTTAAAGATTATAAATAACATATTGCAAAGTGCGAAATCAGTCAGCAAAAATCGCATCAATTGAACGACTATCTCATTAGATGTAATCAGATCATAAAGGTTTATGAAATATTCTAACACACGATCAAATTACCATTAAACGTTGGGACACACCTTGCAGAATGGCAATGTTTTCACTGAATATTACTGTGTGTCTATTGCGACGCACACATTTCAGTGAAATATAAATTACAACTTGTCTTATTTGTAGTATTTATTTATTTAGCTATTGAGATAACCTTAAAACTGGTCATAAATTAAGAGGGATATCAATAGATCTAAGCATTTCTGGGCCGTGATAGACATAAAATTACTAGTTTACTAAAATAAACAAATTAAGCGGGCACAAAATTTAAAAGAATAAACTACTCCAATCCCTCTACCAACCATCTATCAAGCGGGGCTATAGTTTAATTTCCCGACATCTATAGATCACCTATTAGGTGTCCTTCACTCGGCTTTGTATCATTTATAAATTGATAAGATGAATTCCTGTATACAAAGTTGCTTGCACTGGTGCGATTGAAACGTTATGTTTATCAACCGAACAAAGAACCTTTTAATCACGTTGCGTAGTTGATAGAATTAAGTAACACGGTAACATATCATTTATTTAATCGGATATAATTATGTGTGTCGCGCAGTAGTAAGTCTTCAATGGACTAATTTCATCTCGAAATTAGTATTTTTATATGAAGTCATCTTAGTTACTCGTTTTGACTACTGTCTAAGAAAAGTTAGATCATAATTTTAGGCCTTGAAATATTTTTTCTCTCCATTCACTGCTAAATACGTAGAAATAAATAAGCAAAATCATATTAAAATTTCTGTATACTAGCTAAAAGCGTAAACTAGCTCTAGTTTTATTTTAACAAATCTATTAACTACGCGCCAGGAATCTATCTAAAAGTCATTTGAATCACAGCTATATTACATACCTTAATTATATTCAGTAACATGAATGAAATTAAATATTTTAATGAGTAGCCGACATACTATAATGAGGAAGTCGTATTTGCAGTGCAATGTAGTTTAATTATTTAACTTATGTAGATAAGGTTTATAATTATATAAAATTTTATCAGCATTTGCTTTCAGCATACTCGTATATAGTAAATAGTCGGTAAACAGTAAAGTTATGATTATAATAGTGTATTTTGCCAGTACCACTCGTTTTTGGAAATATCTGACCTCTTACTGAGCAGAGTATGCAGTAAACTAAGCAAAAAACTATTTCTCTATCTTTTTAAGTATGTGAGATACAAGTTTACTCGATTCATTCTTAAATGTTACATTATATTCAGGTCTGCTTATCTCAAAACTATTTCAATAATAATATAACGCGGAAACGCAAGTGTCATTACGTCAGTTTCACATGCACGCCGGTCGTAGCAACAGGTTTAGCAAAACTGGTACATGTGAACTTGATATGTGACCTCCGTCGAGGACTGTACTGTGCATGAACTCTACACCCAGCTGATATGAGCACGTGTGTTGCTTACAGACGGGCCACGAAACACATGCTATATTTCTAAAGATAATAAATATCAAATTAGATTTGCATGAGAGAAAAATACGTACCATCTCTTGAACACCGAAACAATAGGAAACTAGTTAAAATTTGCGTCAGGAGACAGGCAAATCCAAGGAAGGCTGTCAGATGAGTCGTTGCTTAGGTTAGTTACTTTATCCTATAAATCTAAATGCTTTTTCAAGTTTTGTTAATAATAAATACGCGATATTATGACTTCTTACCATTTTTCTAAATGTCCTCTTCTTTTCGGGATTTTAAAAGTAAATAATATTAAATTTCAAGTTGAAGTGGATTAGATTTGAATAACATTGCTATTTTATCAGAACACTTGCCAACATTGCTATTTTATCAGAACACTTGCCAACATTGCTAAACATCAAATCAGAACAGGCAATTGTAACAAGACTAATAAGAACAAATAACAAATTGTCGAGTTAATGTTTATGAACAAGTACTTTATGATTACTTCCGTATTTTACAACATATTCTCAGCAAGTTGCGGCTTTCGAAAGTCGCCCGTCTGTGCGGACCTACGCAATATACACCTTTAAGGACTACTGGTTTTCTGCACTAGATATGGAAATGAGTAGATTAGAGGGATTTCTAACACTACCATTGACAAATTTTGTCCTTTATATAATAATAATAATAAAGCTTTATTTATTCCTTACACACATAGTATACATGAATAAACATTATTTGTAGTGTTAAACTTATTCTAGTTTGTTAGTTAGTAACTTGTTTTTTTTTTTTTTTTAAACTGCGCGTTTTGTTGTAAGGGCCGCTCTAGCGGTGAAAGCCTCCTCCATTTCCTTCCATTTCGCTCTGTCTCTTGCCAGTCTGCTCCAGGTATTTCCCACCGTGGCAACTATGTCATCACTCCATCTTTTGAATGGCCTTCCTTTCCGTCTTTTCTTGTGAATAGGGTACCAATTAGTGACAATTGTGGACCATTTGTTCTTTGGTGATCTTTGGACATGCCCAGCCCATTTCCATTTTTGGGTCATTATAATTTGTGCTATGTCCTTTACCTTGGTAATTTTCCTGACGTCTTCATTTCTCACTTTATCCCTTAGCTTGATACCCAGGAGACTCCTTTCCATGCTATTTTGGCACACTTTGACTTTATGAGTCTGTTTTGTTGACAAAGGCCACGTTTGAGAAGCGTAAATGAGACAGGGTACTAAACATGTCTGCATAGCCTTAGTTTTCAGTGTAACTGGTAGATTTCCCTTGAATACCTCCTTCATTGCCCAATACTTGTTCCAGGTTATTTTGATTCTTCGCTCTACCTCTTTATCATTGCATGACCTGAAGGATAGTAAATGTCCCAAATAAATATAGTCTTCAGCGTATTCGATTTCCGTTGAGTCTGACTTTATAGTTATGTTTTGTCTGTTTGTCAATAATTTAGTTTTCTCCCAGTTAATTTCTAGGCCTACTTTTTTGCTTTCTTTGCTGAGTGACTGTATCATGAGTTCCATCTCTTTTGGGTCTTCCGAGAGCAGTACTATGTCATCCGCGAATCGCAAGTGCGAGAGGCGGGTGCCATATATGTTTATTCCTCTATTTTCCCAGTCAAGTGTTCTGAATATTTCTTCAAGTACTGCAATGAAGAGTTTTGGGGATAGGGGGTCGCCCTGTTTCACTCCTCTTCCAATTTTAAAGGCGGGGCCATAGTCATTTATTTTAATCCTACCGTTACTTTTGTTATATATTTCCTTCAATATATTGATATATTCACGGTTCACTCCTTGCTTTGATAGAGCTCGCCAAATTGCGCTGTGGGATATAGAGTCAAATGCTTTGCTGTAGTCAATAAAGCATATGTAGAGAGGTAGGTCGTATTCGTTGTATTTTTCTATGACAAGTTTCAAAGTGTGGATGTGATCTGTTGTCGAAAACCCCTTTACAAAACCTGCCTGTTCTACTGGCTGGTGTTCATCTAAGATACTAGTAAGACGCCGGAGTAGAGTCGATGCAAACACCTTGTACACGCACGACGTGAGGCTGATAGGTCTGTAGTTTGATATTGATTTCGGGTCTCCTTTTTTGTAAAGCAAAACAATATCTGAGCACGTCCACTGTTTAGGTATTTCTTTTGTTGATAGAATTAAATTGAATAGGTTAGTTAGTGGTGGAGTGAGAGCATTTGTACCGGCAATAAGCATTTCGTTTGAAATACCATCAGATGCTGGACTTTTGTCGGTTTTTAACAACTTTAGCGAGTATTCGATTTCGTTTATATTAAAAATTGGTACTTCGTCATTGTTTTGAGAAACTCTTTCGTCGGCTAGTTTTTCCTGGTTTGTGGTATCTTGTGATGCATACAGTTGCTGGTAAAAGTTTGTGGCTATTTGCATGATCCCATCTCTGCTCGTAACAGTAGATTTTTTCTGGTCTTGAAGCTGGTTCATCACGTGTTTTGAGTTGTTTAGATACTTATACGCTTTTTTAACTGCTCCAGATTTTCTGATGTGATTTTCTATAATATTGACTCTATATTGTATCATATTTTTCTTAATCTGTTTGTTTATGTGTCTATATAACTTGCTAAGTTGAGTTTTTTCACTTTTTGTTTTATTGTGCTTGTTCTTTAGGTAGTGTCGTTGTTGGCTAAGTTCTATAATTTCTGTTGTTATTATTGCATTCTTCCTGTTGATAGAGTTTGATGATGCAAATTTGATGCTAGTACGTTCAGCGCTCTGTAAGATTGTGTTCTCTATAATGTCGTAGTAGTTCTGCACAGATGTTGTCGTGTCTGGCTCTACGAATTTGTTGATTTCTGCGGTGTATTTATCGTAGTCAATTTGTTTTCGTGCTGTTTTAGAGAGGTTTTTACGTGGTAGGTGCCTGCGTTCAATACTGATTGTTATTCTAACCATGCGGTGGTCACTTGGGTGGTGTATGCTATTTATCACACTACAGTTTTCTATGATGTTCGGTTTATTTGTGGCAATAAAGTCTATTTCGTTTCGAGTATAACCATCAGGTGACAGCCAAGTCCATCTTAGTTTTCCGGGTTTTCTGAAGAGCGTGTTAGCTATTTTCAAATTATTCTGAAGGCAGAATTGAACAAATCTTTCACCTCTCTTATTTCTTTTACCGTATCCGTAGCTGCCCATTACTCTATTCTCACCTTCTGCTGGTTGCCCAATTTTGGCATTCATGTCCCCAAGAAGTATAAAATTTGGGTTGCTTTTTTCCAATAATCTGTCTAGGCTGGTGTAAAACTCTTCTAGTTCCTTTTCGCTTGCTTTTTGGGTAGGTGCGTAGGTTTGACCGATAGTGTATAGTTTTCCATGCAGCTTGATGTGAATTAAAGCGACTCTATCTGTTATACCGATAAAATCAAGGACCTCTACTGATAGTTGTTTTTTAACTAGGAATCCTACTCCATATTTTCCTTTGGTGTGGCCGTAGTTGTAAAGGTAGTAATCTTTTCTGTCTTCTATTGTAAAACCTTGTCGTCTCGTTTCACTGATGCCTATTATATCCCATTTTAGTGATGATATAGCATGCTCCATTTCCAGTATTCTTGATTCATTTCCTAGGGACCTTACATTGAAAGTGGCAATGTAGAGCTTATTCTTATTTCTGGTTTTAATTATTGGAGGGTTGTAGTCATTCGCCCCCGCGGTGACCAGCCGTATTGGGGGACGTGATTCGTTTTTTCTTTTTAATATTTCGGTGCTTGTTCGACTTGCGAGAGGAGGCGGCGTTGGTTGCTATGTTGCGATTATTTGATCACGGTTGTCTTGCTGGTTTGACGGGTTATTTGTATTTTTGTTCACTAAGTAATTTAGCATACTTGGCTTAAGGACTCCTTCTGTAATGCTAGAGGATCTTTGCAGTGATGAGTGAGCAGATTTAGGGTTGGTTTTCCGTTTTTCTTGTGGTCTTCTGTCTGCTACTTTGTGAGGGTTTGGTTGTGTAGTCTGGGGAGAAACGGAAAGCATTCTCTTTTTGCTAGATATATCTGCTTTATTTTCAAGTACGATGAGTTTATCGTATTTAATAATAGCTTTATTACCTTTTTCTTTTTCTATTTTAACCTTTTCCTGTAGTTCTTTCCTTTTTTCTAAGATATTTTTTGGATAATCCTCTTTTAGGTAGTACTCAGTATTATTTAGTAACGATTTTTGCTTGAATATGTCAATTTTCATACCAAGTGTTGTAAAGGTTACTGTTATCGGCCTAGGCCTTTCCCCTTTTTTGCCTATCCGCGTGATCGCCTGTAGATCTCTTTTTTCGAGCTTAATGCGAAAGTGTTTATCAATAAAATATATGATACGGTTTTCTAAATCAGAGTAAGACGATTCTTTTTCTTCTAAACCAAAGAGTACTATGTTCCTCTGTCTTGCCTGTTTTTCCAGATAATAGAGTCTCTTCTCTTGATTTTCCACTTTTTCTTTTAGATAATTGTGTTGCTCTTCCCATGTTTTAAATTTTTCTTCAAGGATTATATTAATGTTCTTTGTTACGTTTGTCGTGACATCATCTCCGTTTTTAAGGATTGTTTTCTTCTGTTCGTCTAGCTCGTTTTGGATTTTTTGAAGTGCGAGCATTACCTCCTCCATAATTGGTAAATTATATATTTGGTTTAGTTATGGTAAAACTGCTGCCCCCTATTGGTGGTAGGCTGAACTAAGCAACGTTGTGGTGTGTTTCGTAGTATCTGCTACTCGTCGGTAGATGGCGCTATCTTCAAACAGATGATCCAGTAATGACTTTTAAATTTTCTCACTATACCCTCGAGTAGAATTTTGAAACAAATCCAAAGTTAAGAATCCAAAGTTAACACTTTCTGCTTTCTTTTGCGCTTCTTTGTTGACTAACCTTCTATATTAGGGTGTTGCAGCTTCCTCTACATTAAACTTGGCGGAATTCGAACAGTATTGGAGCGGTTGAAGAAATCCGTTGCCGTTGTTTTGATCACAGTTTTCCAGTTAAATATGGCACTTTCACGGTTGATAACGATAATCCTGGTGTTTCACAACTAGTTTCACTCGAACGTTACAGTTTACGTTAGATATATTGTTGTTTTATACTTTTATTTAATAAAAATAGCGGAGCCGATTTAAACACGAGAACAGCAGCGCCCTCTCTTTTATTGATTTTGTCCTTTAGCAATGTTTAAATTAAAACGTATAAAGTGGATATTGCAGAACCCAATCAATTAGTGCGCAGATAAGAATTAAAATAAAAGACGTGAACGTTTATTTACGTCAGATCTGAAAGCTGGATATTTGGGCATCATTTATACGATGATATCGAGTAACTTGGTATACACAGAAGCTTTATTGGAAGGTATATTTAAAAATTTGATACGACATCCTGTGCCAATCTACCTGGCCACAGTGGCGCAGTTGGCTAATTTTACCCTTCATGTAACTGGAGGACCGACTCAACAGTGAGTCATTTCCTGCAGGATACTTTTATAGGCAACTAGTGACCCGCCCCAGCATCGCAAGGGTGCAATGATGAACCTCTAAATTTATCAGTGTCTCTCTACAATATTATGGATGTATTATACACTTAAACCTTCCTCTTGAATCAATCTATATATAAAAAAACAGCTTCAAAATCAGTTGTTTGATTTTAAAGATTTCAGCATACATATGGACTTACAGACGACAGCGACTTTGTTTTATAATATGTAGTGATAGTGATGATGATAGTGATTTTACCCAATATTTTTTTCACCACAAACATTTTGGAAGTCGTCCGTCCTATACGGGGTAGTATAGCTACACTTATATGAAGTATAAACATAAAACAAGAAAACATAGTATGTATATTCAAACAAAGCCCTATAAAGTTTTACTACCCAGCAACAAATTCCGTCAACGTAAAGTGCAGTTGCCAAAGTACAGGTTCTACTGGACCAGGAAGTTAAGCAACTGGCATTGATGAAACTGGGCCCACGACACAACTGTAGCTATTAATCTGCATGCTGTTGAATGTTGCATATTAGTATCGTTATTTATTTAAAATCTTTTTAATGTTGCTCGCTAATTTGCTTTTGATTATTCACATCTATTTAAGAAAATACTTATCACTTTACTGCGAACGAAAGTTGTAACACTGATTTGTTGTCTCGGTATATGTTCCCGATGAAACACGAACGTAGTTTACTGATCTTAAATTATGTGTCCTCATCTTTATTATTTTTTACGATGCTAGAGTGATAGCCTTTTGGCAGCTCTAAGAAAGGCAATAAACACATAAACTTGAAATATGGCTACATCAGCTAATATGTAAAATATGTAAATGATAATCGCAGACTGATTTTATTACACTGAAATGTGTTGCGAAAAAAGCGAGTACGCAAATAAAATTTCAAATAAAATGCTTATTTTCATCAATTAATATGCAATTGAAGACTTAAAGCTGAGGCCGTAACTTAAAAGTATATTCAATAAAATCGGTCAAGATTTACTTTGAATGTATTAAACAAATTGCAATACGTTAATTAAATGTGAACTACCTATCGTGATTAAATTCAGTTACACTTTTCGTATCAGTTCTACTCTGATTCCTTTAAATACACGTATATATTGCGTACATCATATTGGTATTGCACGGTCTGTGCGTTCAGGTGTGGTTGGAGCATGGGCAGACGATTGCCACATTGACGTTGTACAGACTGAGTTCTTAATTTAATTGAATTAATTTAATGATATTAATTAAATTTAAATTATCAATCAAACTAATTATTCATATTTATCTCTCTCTTTACGTCGTATTCCTCAATGTTGAGGGTCGTGACCACCCTTCAGCATCACTTTCTCTCGTATGATGTTCTTCCGTCTGTTCCTGTCTCTGGCGGTGTGGAGCGCATTGTGAACCGAAGAACGTGTAAGCTGCGTCCTCGAGGTCGTTATCCATCTATTTTGTCGATCACAATGAGCCTTTAGAGGTTAACACCATCTTCTCTTGCAATGTGACCGAAGTATTCGAGGACTCTGCGTGGACATTCGGAAGATAACCGCGAGGAAATCTTGAACTCGCGCAATATGGAGTCCAAGGAATGCGAAGCATCTTTCTCCAGCCCCACATTTCAAAGGCATGGATGCGTCTGCGGACTGCAACTCTCATCGTGCAGGTTTCAGCGCCATTCACAAAGATTGAGAACACCAGAGACCGCACTGGTCTTGGTCTTTCTCGAGATGTTCTCAAGTTGGACCATGGCACTTTTACCAATGCCCATTCGTCTGCGCACTTCTCTCTCGCACGAACATTTGTTACTGATTTTTGAACCCAGGTAGATGATATTGTCTATTAATTCTAGGTGTAACGCGCCAATGAGTTACAAAAATTAAAACAAAACAAAATGTCGTCGTCGCCGTTTCAGCCCGTAAACGACCCACAACTGAGTCTGATATTTGGTATATTACAATTCATATTGATATGATAAATTCATGGAGGTAATTAGACAAAATATCATTGATAACAAATTCATATTCCAGTAGATTCTTTGTTGTTTGGCTGCGGTGTCCGTGTGATGACCGATTTAGAATAAATAGTGTCACCACCCAATTCGAGCCGGAGGGTGTCCCTGTGCCAGCCCTTCTGGCCAGCGTGGCGCCTAACTCATTCATTAATTTTAATTTTAAAAAAATATTGCAGCTAACTTTTCGGGCTATCTGGTCCATATGGTACATCGCAAGATACACTCGGAAATGTTAACAAGATGTAGGTACCTATTGTAAATCGTAAATCGGTATCAGAATAAATAATTGAATGTTTGTTGTACCAGAACAATAAACGAATTGTATTGGTTGCCTATTTTGCGTACTGACCTTTACCCTTGACCTTGAAACAAATGGCTATGTTTAGAAACTCGTGATACATTTAAAGGGTTTGCGTAATATGCAATAACATTCGCCATTATAAAATATTACAACATATTAATGCAAAACGACGGAAAGCTGGTCGCCATTGGACTAAGTAATTGATTTGATATAACTAATAATAAATAATAAAAACGCGTTCAAGGAGCGCAACGCCGCGCGTCGCTAGCGTTGATTCCGACGTGAAAGTACTGATTTGATACACAGCAGTTTGTAGTATCTTATAGTTTTTAGAAGCGATGTATATAAGAGTTATATAATATTAACAAAATAGTTTTTGCTACTCAGTAAGCCAGGGGCAGCTGACATGACCATTCTGCGGCGGACATTCATTTAAAAAAGTGGCACAGTAAATCCTATCGCATACCTAACATAATGTTGTATCAATCACAGAACATCGAGTAAATATCAAACTGGCAAGGTTTATTGTATAATTTATACACTGAATCACACGTTTATTCTCATCGCAACTGCACTAGATCCTTGAAGAGTAGATACTTACAACAATTTACGTGTTTAGCATACCAGTTCAGCTATTTGGGCGCGTAGTTATGTACGCGTGTCTGAATTAAGCTGTCAATAAAGTGTTCCAACCAACAAATGAATTTTAGGTAAATAGTATACAGGTAAATTTTATCAAAGAAGGATAATAAAACAATAACAAGTATCATTCTTTGAAAAAAAAAATAGTTCTATCTATCTATTTTCTATCTTCTTCTTTTAAATAAAAATGAATTGCTGTTCATTAGTCTCGATAAAACGGCTGGAGCGATTTGAAAAATTTTGGTCTAGAAATATTCGTGTGCGTCCAGGGAAGGTTTAAAAGGTCAAAGTATGAAATATGAAAAAAATATTTTAAATACGCAATATTTTTGTTCCAGTTACGGTTTACACATATTTTAATAAAGTTGAAACATTCTGGAATTATCATTCAGGTTTTTATGTATTGATTCTGAAGCGGTACGAAGTTTACCGGGGTCAGCTAGTAACAGATAAATGTGTCTAAAGTATAGTACCACAAGATTCTTATTTGCTAAGTACACTGTACCATTATGACAATTTATTGCTAAGTGGCCTTTTAATAGGCCAAGGATTAAGTAGTTCATGTAAATAATTCATAGACACTATAAATTTGACTTAAAATTTCATATTTCAAGATCAAGTAGACACCTTGAATTTAATAGTGGAGATTCTACGAAGTTGCCTTCAGCCAAATTTATGAATTATATAATTTTATTATGTAATAAATTGACCTTTTTTGCAGTTCACACACATATCAACCCTTAAAATATACCTTGCAATTTGGTACGGTAAAATACACTAATAAAACCTTGAAATTAAACACTTTTTAACGGATTTATCGCGTGTATATTACATGATTTAATTCCCGACGTTTCTAATGCTTTGCAGCAGTCGTAGTCGCGAGAGAGACTAGATGACAGTTGTCTTCAAAGGTACAAAGAAACAGAAATCTACCGCCTATAATTGTTGTTTTATTGATAACGTTCCCTGTGCACGCAGAAACCGCTCAATTTATTTGTTGACAGATATAAACTATATCACCAATGCATTTTATCCGGAGTGTGCGAAGCAAGCTAACTTTAATACCTCTTTATACTTGCTCCCAATCCATCCGTCTCCTAAAAAAGGTTGGGCTAATTTTGTTTAACGTAATGTTGTCTTGCCGTCTAATCGTTTATTGAGCTTCATCAGAAATTCATCAGCGTTGATTGAAATACCTATTAAAAAAACACAACCCCAATTTTTAAGCAAGAAGCTAAAAGAGCCTATCATGAATGAATCTTGGCAGCCCTAAGCAGAATACGTAAATCACGCGAGCGCGTGCGGTGAAACCGAATCAAGTGTGAACGCACGCTGTTGCGACATGTGACGCAATGCGCGGACGCAGGCCATTGTTAAGAACGGCTCAGGTTGAACGTTGTTTGGCATAGTGCCGCTAATTGGAGGGAAACAATTACGTGCAACATTCCATCTTTGAATTTTCTTACGCGACGCCAAGACCGATGGCATCGGCGCACTTTAAGTACAGACTCGTGCAGGGGCGTAGCGTGCCTTGGTGGGGCCCCGTATAAAAAAATATTTGCGGGCCCTTACGAAGAGTAAAGATTTCTCTCAAAAGAAAAAATATGTGTGCATAAAATTAATAGAAATATTTATTCATCATAACTATCTTCACTTCGTCACATCTTCCAAAATTATGTTATAACATAACATAACCGATGTAGGTGTGTTGCCAACTTTCGAACGCACGCTCCACGCAAGAAAAAAGAAATTACTTATTTTTACTTTTATCATTTCTGAAATAATAAAAAAATTGGAAAGTTTTTATTAATTTTTGCTTAATAAAAACTTTCCATATCAATCCGTATCAATTATAGGGGACCGGGGGCCCCCTATAATTGATACGGATGATACGGTGGTAGCTACGCCCCTGGACTCGTGTTTAATATATAGTTAAGAGTTTCTTTGTTTGAACGCACTAATCTCAGGATCTACCAATCTGATTTTGACATGACTTGAATAGCCTGCACATTGGAGAAGCTTTTAGGCTGTCATGATTTGTCTGATACCATGCTAGCTGTTATGTATGTACAATAAAGGTTATTATTCTATTCTACTACTTAAATGAGAGAAATAGTAATCATAGAAATATGTCAAGATATTTGAGACGCGTGATCTAATTCTAAACTAGTAATGGATATCTAAGCTTTTACTTTAACGCTTTTATTACAACCATTTACGTAATACGATTTAAAAATAGAAACATTCAAATTAAATAACTAAATATACTATATTGCGTTCACAGTTTTGCAGCTAGGCTGTTATGTTGACGGGCTTGAGTGTTTTGATGCCATGTGCTATTAAAACTCCTGTATTTTTCATTGTCTATATAATTGTGGTAGGTGGATTTTTTAAGTGTGAGGTTGCACCCTGACTGTAAACCAGGAAACAGATTCCAAAACATTCGATTTTTTTTTCCGAGTGTTTACATCATATTGCCTAAGATGTACACTGTACAGTATCCTTACAAATCAAGAAATGTATGCTTTCGGAAAAAATCCCACAACGAGAACATAGAATATTCTAAAATATTTGATATAGGATTTTTTCACTGAGTATCTTTTTCCAAAGCACAATCTCTCAGAATCAAAATCAGTTTTTAGTCATTTTACTGTTTTAAAGGATTTCAATTGTATAAAATTGTAAGTATTTTATACAATTGAAATCCTAAATAATGTAATTTTCGATACATTAACAGTATTATGTTTTTTTTAAGGAATTTAAATAAAGTTATAAGTAATGGTATAGTTACGCTTAGTTATTATTAAAGTTTCATCTAAAGTGCTTATAATATTATTGAGGGGTACACAACAAAAAAATTTACAAATGTCACAGGTACAATAAATGTGTACGCACGCTGTCATAATCACGAAAACCTAAGACATCATAATGTAAACGAACTATAGGTATAGATCGATTTACTACAACTTAATCAACAATCCAAATTTAAATTTGGTCATTTATAAAAGTATGTCACTCTGTCAAACAAATTGTCACTGATACAGTAATAAAATCTAAATATTTATCAAATCGATTACATAATAACAATCTAAACGTAGCATGCATCGCATGCTTAGATACAATATGAGATTGACTTTGAAAAAATATTGTTTTCTAGGTTGAGGTCCAAAAATAGGTTTACTAGGCGCACGAATTACCAGTGTTACGTGATCGCCATGAAGGTCATTGCCAAATTTTTTTTTCGGTGATTTATCTAGGTCTAAGTTAAAAAATAACCGTAAATTTACGTAATATTGTCTAGACAAGCCAATCATTTGCAGAACGATTTAAATAATAAATTTTCTCGATTCATTTGTGTCAATTTAAAGGTCTTTAGTCTAATGGTGACATGGATATTCGTGTACATATTGTTTGCGCTATTGTAACGAACTTTCCATAGCCTCAGTGATATGTAGAGAGCCTAATATCACATTAGTTCTTAATTATTTTTTCGTCTAATATAGCAATATAATAAAAAGTATTGATCAGTAGTAGTATGAACGTACGACTTATATTTATTTACAAGTTATGCACGGTTACGAAGGTAAATAGCACTAGGTTCTACTTTGTCCAAGATTCACACAAATCGTACTCACTAATCATGTCGTATATGAAATATCGCCTACCTCTCACTCGGAATAGTGCTTTAACATTGAACCTCCAGCTCTATGCTTAAGAATGTATGTCATCATCATAACTTTATTTATTTAAATCTATAAATACATTATATTGCACAACACATGGAAACTACTTGTACGTTTTGCTGGTCAGGTATTTAAGTTTACGATCGCTTAGAATCGTAATTCTTAATTTATTGCTCTCTCTCCGGCTTATCTATCTTATCGAGGGGTTTGGTGACATTGGACCCAAAAACACTTCGACCCTGTGGGATCTTTTGAGTTTCTCCTGAAGTACCGGCGACTTCAAAAACAATAAAAAAGCGAAATATAATCCTTCATTTGAAGTCGGTGCTAGCCATAATTGGCACCGACGTTAATTATGATATAAGTATACACGAAGCGCCGAAATTTTAGTATTGCTGATACCGTAGCAAAATTCAGGCACTGATCCCACTCTGCATTTTCCACAACTGTTTCATTACATAACGGCAAATACCTAAGATGATATTAGCACACGCGTGGCCTGATTACACATCCTGCACGCAATTTTGTTTCTCTTTGATGTTTTATAATATGATGTTATAATCGGAATTGTTGCGCGAAGTACATAAGATGATTATCAATCACGGAATACACCGGACGATGTTCACGGTCAAATGCCAATAAAAAAAATTAAGACCACGTCATTGCTTAGTTTCACCTATTTTAAATTATAATTAATTCGCAACTGATAATCTGTTGACTAAGGTCATGTTGGGAAGTATATTAATCTAAATGTCTTAATTGAATTGTTTGCAACATTTTCGCTGTTTTAAGGTTATTGGCATAATAAATATGTGAGTAATATGTGCTCGTATATAATTAAGCTTGCTGCTTTAAAAATATTTGACGTATAATGATATCATATAAAAACTTATATCTGTGAATTAAGGTTATTGTAACCTACAGATCAATAATAGTAACATTCCAGGTTTTTGCAATAATTTTCTATGATTTTCGTAAGCGTTCATTAATTTACTCTTATAGTGCGCGGTAAAACCTTATTACATGCTTAGTCCTTTTCAATGAAAATTTATTGAATTTGTGATTAAAATGTCCTTTATGTAAAGTTCAAAAATAATATCAAGTTCAACAATCAATGTCAGTAACCCTGTTTTAACTGAAAGGCACGTAAAGTATTCGCAGATAAAAATAACAGCGATCAAAGAGAAGGTCTTTTCACGACATTGAGGCGTATTATGTTAATTGTAAACTGGCTATATCAAGAATGTCAAACAAGAGCGCGTTTCCTATATCTTATTAGCGTCATATGTCTTATAATTGCATTTTTATGGCCAGTTCACTTATTATATATTTCCCAAATACTTACTTATATAACCTGGGTACATATGGTGGCATCAATTTAAACGTAGCTTATTTTTCTCGACGATTCGACAACACCTGCCCAAAACGACAAATAATAGTTATTTAGCTGAAAGAAAAAATGCTAACAAATGTTAGCCTATAGAATGTGTTATACGTTTTTTTGCGTTTTAACTTGCACAAAGTAAACTTAATAAATGTGTAGTTATGTTGATTAGATAGTAGAAGTTTTGGTATTAGTAAGAAGTAGAAGCTTTTGTTAATATAACTAAAATGGTAAAATAAAAAATGGTCTAAAACGTCAAATGTTACTTATCATTTCATTGAATCTGTTTCTAACAGGCTATACTTTAACTATCTTACTTGAGCTAGTCATCATAAGTATAATTACTAAGGATTAAACATTTTCGGAAACTAATTTTAAATGTACCACGTTCGAAAGGCTAGCTCAAATAGATGCCAACTTCTAGAAAGTTCGACACAATTCAATTTAAGAACTTCCACTAACAATGATGTTCCAATGTTGTATGAAGTCTTTATAAGTGTAACCACATTCCCAAGGCTGTACTGCTGCGGCTGTTAACACAAAACGTACGCTGCCCGTTGTCCACTGACGTCTGTATTCTACCACACCCACATAGTCAAGCTGTCCAGCCCGTATAATTTACTTTTGGACACAATCGATTATAATATAGGCAAATAAATCGCTTTGTAAGTATCTTGTTATGCAATTACTTTTAGGTCGTAAAGTAACCAAACCAATTAGGAATAAGAATCACTTACTATTTTGATCGAAACAAATTCAATCTTTTCTCAAATAGCATTTTGAATTTGGAAAAGCAACTAATTTAACCGCAAATATAACCTCATAAATGTTTGGAAGTAGTGCGTACGTTTGGCAAGATAATTTTACACGTTGCTATCCGTAAAACGATAGCTATTTTCAATTGAAAATAATTTGAGCATTAGTCATCTGCAGGGCCTAGGTGATGAGCGCCGTAGCTATTTGTACTGAGCTTGCCGCTTAAACTAAAAAAGCTTTTTGCATACAGTAGTTCCGCAAGTGTGGGACTCATCTAGCAGAGGGCAATGTACTTGCGGTCTACTCAAAAACTCGTCAATTAAAATACTCGAGATTAATAGATAAATATAATGATCGAATGCGTAAATCCGCGCCTCTATCCGATTATAACTTTGTCAGCGTGGAAATCGGCATTACCAAGAAGGCCGCCCCGACCCCAAATGTTGTTATTATGTAAAAACTTTCAACGGTTTATTCTTAAATTAAAGACTACATTGTAGTTATCAGCGTGAAGGACGCACAGATCCTATTTTCCGAAAGAAACCGTTGGTTTCTTTTTTATGTCAATAAACGATTCAGTGATTTAACTGCGCGTTATGTTTGCATTGATACTTAATTAATTACTGCATTACCTTTTTCTTTTATTAATTAATTCTAAATTATATTTTTTGCCTATTAATCAACTTGTTTCTTTTTAAACGTCTTTATTAAAATACATCGTTTTTACACAAACGAACGATGTGATCCATATTTGAATAGATATTTGATTTTTAATTGCAAAAGCCATGAACTACGAAATTCGATGTACTAGTATGTTGCACCAGCGTTCCGCATTCCGGCTGGCGACAGGCCTGTGGCCATTAACTTGATCACCGTGGTCTACCAGTGTGGCGGATTTCATACATTCTCGGGTTTCCTAACATATCTACTCTATTAGATGTAAGATTTGACATCTATAGTAGTTAGGAATATTAATTAATACTCCGTGTGGTGACGGATTTAGAATACAAGGTGTCACGACCCCATTATATCCTGAGGGTGTCGTAACCTAGCCACAAGCAAACGTGTTTGTTGCAAACGGGGACACACGTTTATGTTTTTTATTTTTCTTGTATTGTTTTTGCCTTATCTTTTATTGTCTTTGTTTGCTATCAAATAAATAAATTGTCTTTCTTTTCTTTCTTTCTATATGAAACCCCGGGACAACTCGTGTGGGCAGAGCAGCACAGTAGGCTATTTTAATACTAAATATTATATATCCTGTAATAATTTAGTTCCAGGTATGCCAGTTACATAAGAACATATATTATTTATCGGAGAAGGCCCGTCTCAGTAAATGACCCACGGTCATTTAAGGGCTGCGTAGTACATCAACACTATAATGTACAATTGTAAAAATCTTGAAAATAATATATATATAAATTGTATATATATAATTATTAATTTATATTTATATATAATATATATATACATTGTATATATATATAAATTGTAAATTTATAAGTAGCGGCCTTGTCACTAAATGCCCCGTAAATAGTATGGAAAAATAAATCCTAAATGAATGATACTTAAAATAAAAATAAGAACCATTCCACATTTTATAGATAATATTTCTACAGAATTAAGAAGACTGCTAAGTCCGTTGTCGTGTGGAAATGGGTGTAGAATACATAATGTCACTAACCAATTCCATCCTGAGGGTAGATTAGCAGTAGCAGACTGCTAGTGTGGCACAGTAGACAAGGTTTCCTTCATTAGGGTGTTACCACACCAATCGATCGATAGTCGATCGATGCCATCGATCGATGGTAGAATGGATTAGTCGACGTCAATCAAGCTGCTTGAGCTCCCTATTGTCGTGGACCGATGCCATCCCAACGTCGACCGATACCATCGGTCTGCTATCGATCGATTGGTGTGGTAACACCCTAAGAGGGGAGATATTCTGAGTGAACAGTTAGTCCTTTTATGGTGTGGGTAAACAACAACCATGTGCAGCTTTCACGAATGCACAGCCGACCTCGTGATCGGGAGCGTAAATATATTATAGTCGTCGTCGTTTCAGCCCATAAATGACCCACTACTAAGTCGGGCCTCCTCCAAATTCATGGAGGGAAATTAGCCTATTGTACCACGCTAGCAAGACGGATTGGCACAGGGTTTGTATCAAGTATTCCTTCTCATACGGCTAGTTGATCCGCCTCTTACGCTCCATTAGTCGCTTCTTACGACACCCTCAGGATAGTGTGGGTTGGTGACATTGTGTATTCTAAATCCGTCACCACACGGACAGGACGGACATATTATATTTAAATCATCTTTATATATAAAAAATACAAACATTGAAAAACTTAGTCAATAATTTCATTAGATTACAACACAATGTTAAAAATCTTACGCACGCGCCATGAATGGTCTGCTATACGTCACAGTGCGGGAAGTGTGCCGGAGGCTGCGCGCGCGCATATAACATTAACATACACACATGAGCTACGCAGACCGCCTCATGCTTAACCGGTCCCAGTCTAAACAGACTTCCGCCTTCCGGCTGCCGTAAAACCGCTACATTTATCCCCAGGCTTCGCTTACTGTAACTTATTTTTTTATAACCTGTAGGTATATTCATATGTTTTGTTTTTTTCTTCTTTCTTCTTCTTCTTTCTTTATGTCATTAAATTAGTTTTTTGTTACTTTTAATGTTTTAGATTTATCACGTGTATTTCTTTTTTTTTTCAATTTATCACGAATCCTTATTCCTTCTTTTACTATAGTTTATGCGATGTTTTCCTGTAAAGACCTAAAGTAAAGTAAAGACCTACATAAAATATTTCGATAATGTAAAAAAAAACTAGAAACACATTGTCATTTTTTACAAATTAAATTAAACATTAAACTAGCGAAAGTGACTTCTACTCGTATGTCACGGAAAAAAGAACTGTATTAGCTAGCTAGTGATTAATTGGATTTTAACATATACATGCATTAAACCTCTTTAAACATTTATGGTTATTATATTTATTTATTTAGATCAATATGTATGTGTTGATTAAATAGAAAGGGCTGTGATTAAATTGATATCGATTATTAATATTTATCATGATGAAATGAGAAGTATTTTGTTCAAATCTAAATAATTTAATGATGGTTAAAACTGGAAAGCTTACGAAATAGTGTATAAAATCAAAGTTATATTTTGTATTTTATTAATAATATCAAGTATTAAAACCGATTCCTAGCTTAAAATCGAATCAATAAATATGATCTTAGAATAAATTGAACTTAAATACTTCTTAACGGATTTATCGCGTGTATTTTACATTATTTATTTTTCGAAGCTTCGAATGCTTTGCAGCAGTCTTGTTCACGGGAGAGACTTTCTCGTCGATTTAACTTTCTTTGTGCTTTTATAGACAACTGTCATCTGACACTTGTCTTTAAAAGCACAAAGAAACAGTTAATTTTTTATTCATAACGTTCCATAAGCCCGCTGAAAATAAATATTTTATTTACCCTATAGCGTATTAAAACTTGCGACAGACAGACGTACAGAAGTTTATATGTGAGCGTGAACGTTGAAACTGCTCTCTCCGTTACATCAGAGGAGAAAAATACTTGCAAAAAATTACATTTCTCATCTTGATATTATACAGGCACAGAAAATCGAATCGCGTGCCAGGTATCGCTTTTTAATGATGTAATATTGTTACATCGCATATTTAAAAGGATGACGAGTCAACAAACAACGATTTGCATGATTTTTGTATTTATATATTTGGACAGTTATTGCCATAAACAATCATTTAGTTTTGGACGACTGTTGCGTATATACTGGACGGCACTCAGGTATAATTAAACTAGCAGTGTGTGATAGCTGTGTTGACGTTTTATTCTAATATATAAAATTCTGGTGTCACGGTGTTTGTTATTGAACTCCTCCGAAATGGCTCGACCGATTTTCGTGAAATTTTGTGTGCATATCCGTTAGGTCTGAGAATCGGACAATATCAACTTATCATCCCCCTAAATTTTGGTCCAACACTATAAAAATATTTTATTTTTTAGATATTTTTTTTTTATTTTTTTATGATACAACATACAAAATTACATACTACCTTTAATTTCACCCCTCTACGATAAATCCCTATTTTTAATAGCAATATGGCAAAACAACGTTTGCCGGGTCAGTTACTATTTTATAAATTAACTAGCGACCCGCGCCGGCTTCGCACTGGTGCATGTATTATACATATAAACCTTCCTCTTGAATGACTCTATCTATTAAAACAACCCGCTTCAAAATCCCTTGCGTAGTTTTAAAGATTTAAGCATACATAGGGACGGACAGACCACAGCGACTTTGTTTTATACTATGTAGTGATACCTACATTTGAAGAGCCCATTGCCTTACACTATTTTCAAAGACGGTGTGCACTAAGCCATAAAAACGTTATCAAATTTATGCGTAACAGTGAAAAGAGCACTATGGACAATTAGTAACTATTCTATATCCCATAAAAGTTTTAGATAAGAACGCACATTATTTATGTACAAGATAAATCATAGACTGACAAAGTTATTTATAAACACATAACTTAGTTTATATTTATGTATTTGAATTTGTTGTAAATCAAGATATTTCTAAACTAAGAAGGGAAAGAGTAGTACTATGTACTTTGCCGTATATTCCATGTGGTGACGGATTAAGAATACATTATTTAACCACCCCATTTCATCCTGATAGTGTCGTAAGACCCGAGAAATGGAAATGATAAGGCCGAAATCCTAGCCGCAAGAGAAGAAAAACTTGATACGAATCCCTAAGCCAGCGTCTCGCAATAGACTAATTACTCTCCCTGTAGTTGGAGGAGGCCCGGATCAGTAGTGGGTCATTTATTGGCCAAGTAGTAGAACTTATTATATAATTTGTTTGATTTTTTTGATTTGAATTAGGAACGATCTTGAGATCTACATAAACTAGTATTTAAGCAAATATAATAATTTGTTTTATTTAACCAAGCCACCGGTTCGGAAGGGTGTTCTTCATACAGTTGTTAGCCGGCAATAACAGCAAGCAAAAATAAGGTAGCCCCTATTTTATACATATGACACCCAGGCTCAGACCAAGCCTCTGCCTCTGGTTTACACAAAGACACTTGCCCCGGGCCCCGGAATCGAACCCTGTAATCCAAAGACGGCGTATCCCTTAGACCAACAAGGCATTAGCAGTTGATTCTTTTATCGCCTTCTCCAGATAGCAAGCTCGCGCGATTCAAAAAAAGAACTGTCAATTTGACAGAATCCTCGAGGTTCATCGAGGTTGACAATTATTATGTAAACACTACAAGGTCCCTAATACGCATTACGCCTACGCCAAGTGCATATTTGGATTCACCTTGACACAAGACTGAGGAAGTTTACATCTACAATAGAAAAATCGTCTATTCACAATTACATGGTGTCGTTACGCCAAGGTTTGAGGCATTGACATTATCTCACTAGGTCTGCCATTCTACAGTGTCGCCTACGAAGACAAATTTGTGTTTATCGTGATGTCGAAAACAGTGATTACGGAGTTATATGTTTAAGTACTAGCTGCTAGCTGTACCGACAAACGTGGTCTTGCCATATAAATATAGCTATTAAAAAATAGGGGTTGATCGTAGAGGGGTGAAACGTTAGAGTTGTATGATTGTATCAAAAATCAAGTTCAGAAAAACGTCGATAAGTGAAATGTCATACTACAAAATAGAAAAAGATTTTAAACTGCTTCATTTGATTAGCTCTATTTTAGATTCACCGTCACATCAGGTGGCTTTAGTTAGTAGCAATTTAGGGTTTTTATTTAAAAAATAAATTCTGACGGTAACTATAAGATCGACTAATATTCATGTGATGCATTTATGTAGATAAAGTGGATTTTTCAAATGTTCGGGGATGGCTAAAATCGAAACTATAAATTTTGATGAAAACAAATAACTAATTTTAACAAAATACGAAAGTTTTGCAGCAAACTTCAACTAAACGTTTCATATTATAGAGATTAACACTTCATTATGTGAATGTTTCTACTTCTGTTCAAATTATTGTCCACTGCGCACAACAATAACTGCAATGTTGTACAGCAATTAAAATAAGTAGATACTCTAAGATTGTTAGCATGTAATTTCAACCAACTCGTTATTATAAACTTTTTACTGGGACAAGGTGAATAAGTATGGTTGAACACAACTTGAATGAAATTATCAGCATGAATAAACTTGTAAACGATAGTAAAATACCATTGTTAATGTACTATACTAACTGATTGTACGGCTATACCAAAGTAGGTAGTAATGAATACTATACCCTATTCACGATAACTTGACCGATTTGACAGATGTCAATTTTTCTGATCTACATAAAGGTATGATTCGGAACTACGCTGCACGTGCAGCAGTGCTGTCGTGGCACTACTGGTCCCCATACAACCGCCACATTGCTGCCTAGCGCGGAATGTAATCTGATATAAGCTTTTAAAAATATTGTATGGGGACCAGTAGTGCCGCGACAGCACTGTTGCGGTAGTACTGCTGCGTGCAGCGTAGTTCGGAATCATACCTTTACTTTGCAATGACGAACAGTGATGGGAAAAAGATAATCTAATAATCTACTAGTCCAAAAAATAACAACTAACTTGTAACTTTGACGAGATGGTGTGGCTGTATTATGTGTGAAATTCTTTATCACTTTTTCTTCACTATATAAGACAACTAGCGACCAGGCCCGGCTTCGCACGGTTGCAATTATGTATGTATTGTACATATAAACCTTCCTCATAAATCACTCTATCTATTAAAAAAAACCGCTTCAAAATCCGTTGCGTACTTATAAAGATTTAAGCATACATAGGGACGGACAGACGACAGCGACTTTGTTTTATACTATCTAGTGATATTCGAATAAAAAACATTTTCATTTTGAAATAATATTCGTTGGCTTTTGCACATTGAAATTTAACACTTTAACAATTATTATTTCCTTTTCTTTTTTGTTTCCTTTCAGGGTCTGAACCACCTATTTAAATTAGGCGGGAGGTCCAAAAATAACCCTGTAATATTCAATAGGAACTTATTATGAATATTGACCCACCATCGCTTATCTACTCAATGTTTTATAAGTCTAGTGCAATAAAGAATTTGACACATAATACACCCACGCCTACTTGTCACAGTTACATGTATTTTAAAACGTTATTTTTTGGACTACTAGATATTTTCCGTTTCCCATCACTAGCCCGTCTGTCAAATCGATCAAGTTATCTTGTGCAGGGTATACTACTCAGCCCATACATGAGTCAGGCCTCCCCCACGGAGGGTAAAGCTTACTGTGCCTGTGTGTGGTACAGGGTTTTATGTTAAGTTTTCTTTTTACTGTGTCTAGGTTATCGGCCTTGTCATCACTTTTCTCTCTTTCTTTGTCGGCTTTTACGACACCCTAAGGATGGAATGGCGTGGTGACTCTATGTATTCTAAATCCGTTACCACACGGAACAGCCGAGAAAAGTGACCACCACGAAATGTCATAAACTGCTTCTTCGATAAGAAATCGGTAACATCCATAATAAAAATCATGACAATAATTCATGTCATAGGTGTTAGTTTTAACCTGACAACGTATTCCATTATTCACTTTTACAAACGCAGTTACATCAAAACAGTCTTTCATCATTATTAAATCGATTGTCTTCCGTGGCATTGTCATTATTCAAACACATAAATTGACAAAAGCAGGATCATTAATTTTAAACAATAGACTCGTGTACTCGCAAACGTCATTATATGGGTCGTTCACCCGCTATTATTGTGTTCACAAGGTCGCTTTTTACATAAACATAACTCGGCAACGAACCCATTATCAGGTGATCAAGAAAATACAAAAATTGTGCGAATAAACCACACGATGGTAAACTTTACTGTCATTATGAGAACCGCCATTGTTGAGCACCCTTGGCCGTAATTAATCAAATATGCAGTTTCGTTTGATAATGTGGGCATACCTGACCCACTTGTAATCTTGCTGCACGCACGAACATCAAACTGATGGACAGAACAGTGACAACGCCAAACTCTACAATGAATATGTAACTATATTATGTTAAATATATTGAGCAGGACATACGTTGAACTAATGCTTACTTTGTTTTATTTCGTATAATTGTCCCTTAATTTAGATAGATAGTAAATTAGACACATCATTAGAAAATTCTTTCTATACTGAGGTTTTATAAAATTTAATTCTTCTACCACTGTAGTCTGTAAATCTGTCAAATCCAAAAGATAGTATTTCAAAATTAAAACTACACATTTTATTTACATGACAATAAGCCAAAAGTAGTTACTTTTCTATATACTGTTCCATATATCTAATTTAAAGACTTTTAAAAGTTCATAATAGTTTTTATACATGTTTATTGTATTCTTATTATTTTTATATGTGCATTTGTGTGGAGCTATTGATCTATGGTTTGATAACCATAGATACGCGTATAAAATTGTGTATTATATTTATAGTTGCAATGTATACTTTGGTGTATAGTTATGATGTTAATTAATTGTACGACCGATGTACAACCATTGCTTAACCAGGAAACTGTTTTACTCTTGATATAAGTGATGCAAGAATGTACATCGCAACAAGTGCAAATCAACTGCTAATGATAGCGTGTACGCTCTTGTTATGATAATACAATTGATTAATTATATCACAACATGTGTTTCATTATTTTTTCTTGCCGTACAGCAAGGAGAGACGAATTAAAAAATAGGACTCAGGCATGGAGTTATTATAGTTTAATCCAGATCATTCAATTCAGTAGCGCGGATTACTGTCCCTATTGAAGTAAAATTTATAGTTTAAAAAAGGATTTATTAAAGTTAAAAAAAAGTGTTGTTCATCTCTCCAATTAACCACTACTCTGTAGAATCACAGTTTCTTACATGGAGTGCTGTATCTCACATGCACAAAAGGCTTATTATCAAGGTTTCTAGGTTGTGTCTGGTTTCTTTAGTAGCATAGTATAACACCCTCAAAATGGAATGGAATGAACGCGACGAATTGTAAATCCGTCATTTGTTTACTTTAATTATTCTTGTTAAAGCCCTTGAGATTTCCGCCATTAAAACTGCTATTGATTTACAATTAGATATTTTACGACGCGGAAGCAATATTCGCAACTAGAAAAACAACATCATATCGAAAAATATGTATATAGGTAATTATGTCTGCCAAACCGGCCTATTACTCGCATATCTTCCGGTAGGATATTTAAATACAACAAAACGGCATATGTGCCACTAGATAAGTAAGTCCAATAATTCCACGGTCTGGAAGGAACTCCACAAAGTATGTACACATCTTCATTTCTGTGTCCCAAGACACTTGTCACTTCTTGTCATAAATATAAACTCAGATATTTATGTATACGGAGGTCTGTCGGAGTCACACTGTAGTCCACGGTGATAAGTATACATAGCTCCATCCCAGGGGTTCTGTGCCAAACGAATTCAGCCCATAGACGACCCACTGCTAAATCGGGTCTTCTCCAGTTACATGGAGGATAATTAGCCTACTGTGCCATGCCAGCCAGGTTGTCACCGGGTTTCGTATCTAGATTTCCTTCTCATACGCCTAGGATATTGACCTTGTCAGTTCCTTCTGCCGGCTCTTACGACACCCTCAGGATGGAATTGGGTGCCACACGGATAATTCTGGTAGTCACTGGTCACAAATATAGGCGCAAGAGAAGGAAACTTGGGCCAACGCATCTGGCTGACTATAGGCTATAGGATAATAACAGTGATGTCATATGTTGATCTATGATCAATTAAAATATGGAAGCGTTTGTTCGTTGATTCCAACAATTTATACTTCCCCATAGATGTCGCTAGATAGTATATTTTAAGACAATATAAAAATGAATAGCTGTTCGTTAGTCTCGCTAAAACTCGAAAACGGCTGGAGCGATTTGGCTAATTTTGGTCTTGAAATATTCGTGTGAGTCCAGGGAAGGTTTAAGAGTCTAGAGAAAACATTGATATTGTAAGTAAAATAATAAAAACAACAATTTTATTTTCCCATACAAACTGTTACCTGTCAAACATTTGTCCCGACGGTTCGCTATTTTTGGCATAATTACTTTTTTTCTTTTTTAATTACATTAAATAAGGGATTGGAATCGATAAGAAAAGGCGGTATATTAATTTATTATTAATTATTCCAATTCGAATTCAATATTCATTATGATTTCTTAGGTTTTCGCGATTATTACACATTGAAATTAAACACTTTTTAACGGATTTATCGCGTGTATATTACATTATTTAATTCCCGACGTTTCGAATGCTTTGCAGCAGTCGTGGTCGCGGGAGAGACTAGATGACAGTTGTCTTCAAAAGTACAGAGAAACAGTTAAAATCAATAAAACAAAATTATAGGCGGTAGATTTTAACTGTTTCTCTGTACTTTTGAAGACAACTGTCATCTAGTCTCTCCCGCGACCACGACTGC
The DNA here is from genome assembly GCA_905475355.2 of Clostera curtula. NCBI lineage: Eukaryota > Metazoa > Arthropoda > Insecta > Lepidoptera > Notodontidae > Clostera > Clostera curtula. Next base: position 13,280,775 of record FR997800.1, on the reverse strand, counting down.
TGCAAAGCATTCGAAACGTCGGGAATTAAATAATGTAATATACACGCGATAAATCCGTTAAAAAGTGTTTAATTTCAATCAATATTCATTGTTCAGACAGGACAACGTCTGTCGGGTCAGCTAGTACAATATATGTATATGCTGCTTGATGGCTAAGGTTTCATAATAAATACATTGACAGGCTTTACAAACAAACCTAGACACAAGGAAGATAAACACTTAAAACTATTACATGACAGTTGAACTGTAGGTCAGTGTCTCCATCTATCATAAATTTTGCACGGATTTCGCGGACGTTACGATATTGTGTCATTTAGACAGGTCGCGCGTGATTTAAAAAAAGCCAAGTTAAATATTTATGTTTCGAACGTTAAACTGCAAAAACTTCATGCTCAAGGTAGGTAAATTGTTAGATGAGAAAATTGGCAATGAGGTGTAGACGTGGCTTTACAAAATTAGACAAATTCGTGGAGCAATTTCACATGAACCCTTGGCCTAGTAGGGTTTTCAAAAAGTCGGTCGTCAAAAACGTCTTCAGCGACATCTCTTACAAGTCGTCCGTGTTTTGAACTTTCTGGCAGAGACGGAATCTTGACGAGAGAATTAATCAAGTAGATATGAATCTTTTTGAGGCTTTACTATAATGTTTAAATGGACTTTTAACAACGTAGTGTATTGCAATATTTGTACTCTAAAAAAAACTTGTATCTGACTAAGATAAACAAAAACATTGTTGGACGTTTAGTGAGAGGTCGCTAACAATGTCGCAATGCTAAAGTACTTTTTATAAGTGAGTCTATTTTTGTACCGAAAACGTGTTCATTTTGCATTCTCAATACAATGATCTGCATTTCAATGTAAGTAGTATAAATATGCAAAAAAAAAACAAAAAGCCCGCCACTTTTAAAGGGGAAGCAACGCACTAATACACTACCTACGTATCTCTACTTTTAGGCGAATATATATCTATATATATAAAACAAATGAATAAAAAATCACGTAATTCAAATAGCTTGCAGGGTCTTTTGAATGGTTGAGATTGAAGTGGAGATACAAATGGTTCGCGAAACAGAAGTGCCGGCTAGAAACTTTAATATTTTCTCTACGTTGATAACAATGTTATAAGGAAATTTGTGATTTAATTACATAAATTAACGTACACAAGTAAGCTGCATTCTGGAATTCTATAACAAAATAAATTACTGTACCTCCCATCTTATACCAAACCATAACGACTAGATGTAATATCAACAATAGAGAACACTGTGCGAATTTCACCATAATTCAGGCTTTATCAAGTTCGCCATCGATCTTAGCGCCAATAATTTCGCGATAAAGCTTTCGAAATGTTTGGAACGATTTAATAATCCACTATTTGAAATAGTATCTGTTTCGACGTCAGCTATACAGGGTGTCCCAAAAATATTGTCAAGCGGAAGTCCAGAGATAGAGCACCCCTTGGGATACCCGAATCCATGTATGTTCTGCGATTATTCATAGTTTTCGTGTTATGTTTTTTTTTGTATTTCAAATGTTTGGCTTTACACCAATATTTTCAGAAGCTACATGCATACAGTTAGAAAAAGAAAAAACGAAACGGTGTTCTACTTTAAACAAAAAATAGTTTTTTGGTCGAAAATTCAGAAATAAATCATATCTCGAAAACTATGAAAAATCGCAGAACATACATGGGGGTGATTCGGGTATCTCACAGGGTTCTTTGTCTCTGGACTTCCGCTTGACATAATTTTTTGGGACACCCTGTATAGCTTGAGATAGGTATGTAAATTTACAGTCGGCAAAATGTTTGTGTCACCTTTATATTAATTTATAATATGTTCACATTGCTTAACACATAAATACGTATCGTAATCGCGCCTACTCTGGTACAATTTCATCCTAAAATTAAGATTCTTCGTCTACCTTCGAAAAACTCAACAATGTTTTTTTTACAGCAATGAGAGCACTTGGTCTGGTAGAGGTATTTTTTACGACAAACTACTAGATATTTTGCGCAATTTAGTAAAATATAAGACCTGAGGATAAGTATACATTTTAATGTCACTTGAATCTGAATGTATGTCTATAATAATACATACAATTTGTTGTAATCCAATCTGAAAACATCGTAGAGTTAGATAGCCTGTTCATTGAGTAAGGATCTGCATCACAATACTACTCAACAGATTCGCCAGACAAGAAAGAGATCAACGCGCGTTCGAAATCTACAGTAGCGAGGTTGTGGACAGAAGTATAACATGTTTGTACAAAGTCCCTGCAATAAAAGAACCTTTAACGCAGGTATTTATATATTTTTTAAATACCTAATTAACTGTCCATATTTTATACCAGTACTAATTGTTTTATGGATGCTAAATGAATTCCTATTGGTCTAACGTTCACTTGCTTAACGCTCGTAAACTAATCGTTAATTAAATTACTGTGCAACCCAGCGGCTACATTAACATAGAGAAGAAATTAGACTTGACATAATAAATACTCCTATACTCATACATATACATTTTAAATTGCAGTATGTATATTTTGGCACTCCAACAGTTCGAATGCTATAAAATACTTTAAACTCAGACTCAATAGGAACTATATTCATGTAGGTTTTGTCACAAAACTCTTGTATCATAAATCGTCATGTTTAAAACTACCATCAATTTGATGAATGGAATTGTACCTACTTTATCATGCTGGCCTAATGGGTGAACAAAATAGACTTCTCATGCTAGTTATTATTTGCCTAGTCGCCTCTGTAACACTAAACAATCTACATCCATTACTACGCGTCCGTAATATTAGCACATATTTAATCCTCATATTATATTAGTGTCTCTTCCATTAAATTTCATACCCAGCATAAAATGGATTCTCAATGAAAAGGAGAATTATAACATAGGAAATTCCTTGAATATCATGATTGATTCGGTAATAGAGTCAGTAAATTTCGCAATCAAAATATATTACCTTATAATATTACCTATAAATCAATGAATAGACTAACTTGTATCAAGGAAATCCGTGTGCGCAGTCTATCGATCGAATGATTAATGTCGCAGTCATTTTAAAATTATTCTTACAATAGGATACATTTAGTGTAATTAGAACTAAGCAAGCACTTTTACTGGGCCATGAAATTAGCCCACTAAGAAAATTGATACCGCGATAACATCTAACAATTAGAAAGGAATAACTAATTTTATGTTGCTGGCCACCGTCGCACCGTTTACGCAATAGAGCAGGGATTAAAGAAAAATAAACAAAAACACTTAACGACCGTACAAACAGAACGCCGTACATCGAACTAAGCAACAAAGAATACCTTGACAAGTGATTAAGTAAATCCAGCTGGTGACAGGTTTAGAAACACAGTGTCACCAATCTATTCCTTACTGAAGCTGTTTAAGGAGACTAAAGGAACTAGTCAGCCACTTGGTATCCTGTGGTTTTTCCCAGTGTGGGTAAATTCTATCTATGTATCAGCCACCGACTCCCAGCGACCTTCACAAGGTCGTCCGTCCACCTAGTCGGGGGTCTTCCCCAATCCTCTTTCCCATACGTGGACGTCACTCCAAGACTTTTATACCTCAGCGGCCATCTGTTCTTCGGGCCACGTGGCCTGCCCATTGCCACTTCAACTGTGCAATCCTTCTAGCTACGTCGGTCACTTTAGTTCTTCTACGGATTTCCTCATTTCTGATTCTATCACGTAGAGTAACTTCGAGCATAGCTCTTTCCATTGCACGTTGGGTGCAATGGAAAGAGCTATCCCATTGTGAACGCCCACGTCTCTGATCCGTATGTCATCACTGGCAAAACGCATTGTTCAAAGACTTTTGTTATGGTAAATTCTCTCCATCAAATTGAAGAAGCCCGAACTCAGCAGTGGGATTATAAAAACATTACTTTATCAATAATATATATAATTTAACCTTTGTTTTATCATTGCACAACATTACGTATCCTAAAATATACAATCTGCGATACATTTCAAAATCTACTACTGCATTCAATAAACGTATTCTACTATTCAACAAACAAGTTATATTATTCATTCCATTAGGTTGACGAAGATTTACTTCCTAACTGTGCTTAAGCCATAATAAATCTGTCGTCGAAATTTACATTACGCAAAACTTGTGATTCGTATTTACGTTAAAGAAATTATTTTACCGATCGCGTATTATCCTGTATTCACAACTGGTTTGGTCTTACATAACTCCTTGAGAAAACGATGTTACACTGCAATTGATAAATTGACACCAAAATCAACATCAAGTGTAGTGAGTGAGACATCATTTTAATTTTATTTTATTGATTTAACTTTGTCGAATTCAATAGATACACATAAATGACACTGACTGAACACAGGTTTGTCAAACAGTAGATTTTTACATTTGAAGACTGGAATGAATATTATTTTACAAAGGCAGAACATCGTATTTCCGTTGTTTCATGAAAACTCGTCTACAAAATTTGAATCGACAAATCGTTTAATCATAATGGTTTGATAATGCATTTAATCACAACGGGTAACATTCACACAAAATATGTTATATTCGTGTGAACAATCTTTTGTGTGAACTGAGGTTGATGTTTCGTCACTTTTATCAAGATCGTCACATTACTACGTGAATTTTTATTGTTTTGTGTCAAAGAACTTGACATTGTTACATGTGAAAATAGATCACTGGCACACAGCTAATATGTGACTGGCATAATAATTAAAGCATTGTCGGATACGAATTTACGAGTTCATAAAATTAAGGTTTATATTTCTCATTGTTCAAAGTTAAAATGTTGATTTTATCTTTTGTGAACTAAAGTAGCAAATCTATAGAAGGTAATTAAATGAATTTTATTAATTAACGAAATTTATGTTCTTACTAAAAATTAGTTGAATTGCATCTTAACAGAAAATAAAATAAAATAAAACAATATCCCGATATGACTCGTTATATTTTCTTTTTATAGTCCTTTTATTGTAAGTCCTGTAAAAGTGCTTTACAAATTCATAAGTATGTTTAACATGAAGAATACATATTGCGGAATGAATCAACATTTCTAATTAGGTCATAATCAAAATAAACATTTATATTCTGCTGTTCGCTTAAAATGAATAAAAAATGCCAGTTTAAAAACGTTTTTTGTTCCTTTTACCTCCTGGTAATCAACCTTATGTCGTTTATTATAGGAACTATATTCCGCTTTTGTACTCCAAAGTATCTCATAACTGCCTACTAAAATTATCTCAAACATAGATTGAAACGAAACACACTTGTCATTTGCAAACTAGGGTCACACCAAAAAAAAAACTGAGGAAGAAGACGAAGTACTCACGGTTTTCACGTAGTGGTTCATGTTGATAAAGGCTGGCACTGTCACAGTATCACTGTTGCTTCGCGCGCACTGCTCACGTTCGTTGCGTACGCGTAAACTGACTGCTGGCTGCACTGGGGTCCGGCAACGCTCCCGCTGCAAGCAAAATTCAGTGGTGGGCCCAAGATCACGTGGCACATAAATAGATCGCGGAAACCGGAGACCTTCGGCGTTTTAATTAGTATTTTTACGTACGGGTAGGCTTTTGTGGATGTTGGCGGCTTGCGCGTGAGTCGGGTTGTAAGCGTTAAAGCAACGTGAACACGTTATATAGGACAGTAGCGCGACCTCCGACACGCGCGGGAAGTGACTTGATGCACCACGTGTTTATACCGTACCAGACGGTGCACTGAGCCATCCCAAAATATTTGGTGCGGATTATACTGAGTTCGTGCAATGAAGGGCATCTAACGGTTCGAGGTTATATTTTTCTCTGTTGATGTAAATATCGAAATTCAGTGTAGAATACAATCGCTATAGTGATTGTAACAATATCGTTGTATTGTACAATGCGCGGTATTATCGCATTAATCGATTTCTTCCAGACTACATCCATGTATATGTTTATGATATACACTATTAATAACTTAATCAGTATCTTGGACATTAATGACGTATAGTAGTAGGTGTGTAGTGCCCAATCAAGTTATTCTAGACACTAGTTATCTTAACATTAATGTTATGCATACCGATAAACAGTTTATTATTCTGATATCGGATCTGTAAATATGTAGCTACCGTTTCTTTTCTAAGACTTTCGACCGACTTAAAATAGGTGGCTCAATTTTTTTTTTTTAGAAGATTTTGTTGATTTTCAATCCTTTACAATGCATACAGGCACTAACAGACTAAAAATAGAAGCGTTTTAACAAAAATGTGACAAATTGACTTCAAAACAGGAACTATAAAATAACAAACTATCCCATGATATTTATAGTGCCTATAAATGTATACATTTATCGATAGTGTCATACATATTTGATAGAAGTTCTAAATCCGTCGCCACACGGAAAGCAGAAATATCAATTGCAAATATTAAAAATACGATATCTATTACTAAAAGTAGCCATTAGTTAAAAGTATTATTAAGTTCGATGGACTTAGAATACGATACGTGTGTTTTCAATTTGTATCTACTGGAGCAGTGTCACTGCTCCAGTAGATACAAATTGAAATTTAATCAGTTTTTTATTAAATAACGTGGATAAAGGTAATTAAATAATGTTCAATTGGATAAAAACATATTAGTTCTCCAGGTTAATATTCTGCTCAATAATGTGGGTAGTTTACAAACATGTAATTCACGAGTACAAATGACACCCAGACTCCGAGCAAGTGCCTCTAGTTTAGACAAAGACACTTGCCCGACCCCGGAATCGAACCCGGGACCCGTTGATCCAAAGGCGGCACATCTCTAGACCCAAATTTAATAGAATAGAAGACTCTTTATTTTAAAACAAAATGTTAATATCACACAAATGTAATTAATGAATGATGATTGAAATGTAGATTGGGCGATGTTATAAATCACACTGGGCGCTTTCAGTTTCCGATTTTGAGTAAGTTGTGTTCCATCAGGCATCATCACGCTATGAATTGTCAACGTTTACCTAATCCTAAAGATCCTCGTAATGTATTTAGTGAATACTTTAAACCTGTTTGTAGAATATTCAATTCAATACAGGCCTCTAGACATTCTAGGCTCCGAATATGATTTTGTCCCATTCGGTGTCCTTGGTCCGTGGGATCATAGCACGATAAGCCTTTTTAAGGAAATAGCATAAAGGTTAGTCGACATCACAGGAGACGGAAGAGCTGGCAGCTACCTCGGACAAAGAATCAGTCAAGCTAGGTATTCAAACGGGGAACGCTGCCAGTATTGTCGGAACCTTGCCTAAAAGGACTTCTTCACTATCACTACATAGTATAATACAAAGTCGCTCTCGTCTGTCCGTCCCTATGTAGGTATGCTTAAATCTTTAAAACTACGCAACGGATTTTGAAGCTGTTTTTTTTCAATAGATAGAGTGATTCAAGAGGATGGTACTAATAAATGCATAATCGCACCCGTGGGAAGCTGGGGCGGCCCGATAGTTTAATAATATATTTTAGTTATTATATTATATTCTTTATTTATATTCATTTTAATACATTCCATTTATGTAACTAGGTTGAAGGGCAACCCTTGGCCATGAAAAATAAAAATTAATATATGACCTTATTTTTATAAATGGTAGCACAATGTCAAGAAATATCCTAATATACAGTCGCAAAATAAAATAACCAAAATAAATACGTCAAATATAATGAGTTTAAGCACACAAGTTGTGTATGTGTATTTGCACATTGTGTCCATGGATCGAAATATATCGGATAGATACACGATTCACTACGTTGATACCTACAATTAAATATCTGTTGTGTCTTTCATATTCCCAGAAACTGAAAAACTATCAACCAATCTTTATACAGTTTCAATCAATGGAAGGAATTAGTCATGCGGTATAGGTAAGTATATCTTCGCGTAAATTAAAAATTAATTAAAAGTGTATACTACATTACTAGCTTAAGTTAGATCAAGAAATTAATTTATTTTTTTCTAAAAATAAAAGTTAGTTAAACCTCATTCTATAAAAGTGCAACAGAAATTAAAAGTATGTATTGAATACACACGTATCTATAAAAAGGGCAAATTAACCGCGACTGTACGAACGGGTACGATAATCCACTTTCGTTGCAAATATGATATCTGGACTGAACTTGCCCTTGCTCCGTTGAAACAATAAAAAACGGTAAGCGGCTGAGTTGTGTCGAAGGCGACTCTTCCGCGTATAGGTATGAAGGTGATTGCCCCAGGCCAGACACATGGCAATGTCAGTGAATGGGACTTTTAAAAATCCTTCTTCCGATACAATGAACCAGAGGGTTTAAGATTGACATGTATGCGCATCACTCTTCGACCGGTAAATATTTTGTTCATAGAAAAAAGAAAAAAAAAATTTGTATTTTTTTTACATTTTATTTCATACATTTATCAGGGTTTTTATTTCATTGCGTTTTTTGTAATATGTATCTCTCGAAAGTTCTTAACTATGTTTTGACAATCTACAGAGAAGACGCGACAAAAAGCTCCGCTTATCTACCACTAGTCAGTCCATTAACCCACTACTGAGCCGGCCTCCTCCAAATTACTTGGATGGTAATTAGCCTACTTTGACCGGTTGGCACAGAGTTTAGTATCAAGTTTTCTTTCTCTTGTAAATAGGTTCTCGGCATTGAAATTCCCTTTTGTCGGCTCGTATGACACCCTCAGGTTGGAATGGGGTGGTGTCACCGTGTTCTGTGTTAGAATGTTTGCTTTTAGAATTGTATAACTATATTAGACCAACAACTTGATAGAAACCCTGTAGCTGCCCTTCTTGTTAGTTTTGGCACAGCAGACTAATTTCGTTCCGTGAACAGTACTTTCCTATCAGCCAGATAAGTCCACTGTTGAACGTGGGCCTCCCCCATATACCTCCACAACGCACGATCTCGTGCAGACCACATCCACCGAGTTCCAGCAACCTTCACAAGGTCGTCCGTCCACCTAGTCCCCACGCTTCGCTTTCCGTACGTATACGCCACTCTAAGACTTGTATGCCACAACGGCCATCCATTTTCGGCCTACGTGGCCTGCCCATTGCCACTACAACTGTGCGATCCTTTTTGCTATGTCGGTCGCCGTTCTTCTACGGATTTCGACATTTTTGATTCTATCACGCAGAGTAACTCCGAGCATAGCTCTCTCCATCGCACGTTGAGTGACTCTCAGCCGCCTAGCCCCATTGTGAACAGTTCTCAGTATTAGGTCATTTATGGACTTTGATAATGGTATATGGTGATACTGGTATTGGAATGCACGTAGACTTTCTTATTAGGTAACCAAAGAAGGTAATGTGATTGGATCTTAGTCATGATGATAATGTAGATTTGTGTAAGAGTCATTAATTTTTTGGTAACTATAATATTATTAGATGAGCGTTTGTGTTGACATCTATAATATCGTGTGCGATTTTGTTGTGAGTTTATATAAACTAGTCCTAACATGTTGGTTGATTTTATTGAATCTTAAAACGTATAGGTTTATGATATTAAAACATACATTTGGTGAAGGGGTCGGTAAAGAATGTTCGTGCAATTAATAAATGGACTCTTAAAAAGTGTTTGGAAACCGAAATAATCCGGCAAGTTCTGTAGGTCTTAACGATCAACCTCGTCTTTCTTATATATAATAAGTATAAAAGCAATAAAAATATATTTGTAAAAGTAAAGTAATTTAGTGGTATTTTTAAAATTACTACTAATTAATGACAATAACTATTTATTCCGTGTGGTGAGGAATTTAGAATACATAGTGTCGTATAATATAATATAATAATAATATATATAATATATATAATACAACCTAGCCGCATTGGAAGGAAAATTTTGATACAAAACCCTATGCCAACCCGTCTGACCAGCGTGGCACTGAAGACTAATTCCCTCCATGTAGTTGTAGGAGTCACGACTCGGCAATGGGTCATTTGTAGACTGAAAAGTAGTAGTATCACACTTCTAGACAAGACTAGACATTACGCATGATAATATGAATAACAATGTGTATAAGGGAGTGCCCATGAATTACGTGAGCCGTATTTGGTGATTTTTCGACTCTTCCTCCACCTCTGGTAATATGTCCTAAAATTTTGTCCTCTATATTTATTTTATCCTTCCATCCTGGGGGATGGAAGGATGACCTCACGTGACATTTTTCGACATTTTTGGAAAAGTTTGTTTTCTAGTGTAACAATGTAACGTTTGTCGAGTTGCGCACCCGAGAAAAGAGGAGACACGGAACAACTTTGTGGCAGTCGCAAATCCACAATAAATATTAATGTGTAATATTTTGCATATTTTAGTCTATCAATTTTTCGCTAATTCTCGATGCAAAAACAATAGTGATTGCCGAGACGACATGACGTGTTGCTTTAGGAAGACAGCAACTTTACATTATATTCAGCTTGACCCTCCCCCTCCCTAAAAGCCTCACGTAATTAATGGATGTCCCGTAAGTCGTTAGAGTATAATAATGCAGTACATTTTTATGTAATTTATTCATTTATTAATAGAGTCGGTACCAAGGTTTTCTCTGGTGGGACTAAGATATGTAATAACTAATAAGGTAGCGATAACCGCAATAATTCTTGTAATCAAATATACATTGACAAGGTACGCGGAGTGGAGGCGGCAGGATTTTTTGACGTGAATGCTCCTATAATTTTTTTGACGTAGGTGGGATATTTAGGAAACAGTTTTGCTTAAGAAATGTCGTCTTTAAAGTCAGGTAGGTAAAGGATAATCCGAGTGATTTAAGTATTAAAATAAAATGTGTCATCAACCAATTTAGTCAATTTATTTTGCAACATTCCGTTTATATGTCACGACAACGGAAAACATAAAAGATTAGGTTAGGTTTAGGAAAAATTCAAACAAGATGGTATAGTAGAGGAGGTCGCGGACAGTACGAGACGCAATCAATCTGCAGGTTAAACAACGTCTGGCTCTGTTAGATGTAGGATGGGTTTCCATCGTTTGTGATACCTGACCTCCTCCCTGCCTGAATAGTACAGTCCTCGCCAATCTTTATGGCCGCTCTGAATGTAGCCGTCGTTACGAACTTCGTACATCGTACATTTCATAACCAATACACGACGTAGCACACGACGCGCGCGGTCATGCCTTGCCTCCACGCCCGCGTACGTTCCGCTGATACCTGATTTTGTGTTCTGCGCAGCGTAATGCGGCTAGATTCGGAGCGGCCATAGAGTTTGGCGAGTACTGTAATTTAGAGGCTTAGTTGCCATTACACAATATATACTAATATTATATAGAGGAAAGATTTGTATACATGTTTGCAACGAATTGGCTCAAATGGTACTGGACTGATTTTAAAAATTCCTTAACCATTTAAAGGCTACATTATCACCGATAGGCTATTTTAATGGCAAGAAACAAATATACACCCATGCGAAGCCGGGACGGGCAGCTAGTGTATTATTATATGGCAGTCGTTACGCGTGGAAGTTAACATTCATGTATGCGATCGCAAAATGGTATGACCACATCATGCGGCGCCCTATGGCGTACGTTGGTCGGAGATGCATGAATATGGCTGTCCTTGGGGCTAGATCCCGTGGTAGCCCTCGCAAGCGCCGGCTGGACGTCGTCAAGGCTGATTTGAGAGCCAATGGCCTGTCAGAAAAGGACGTACAACGTAGTGGTATGGTTTCAAAGTCAAATTTTATCATTGCTATGACTACCAAGACTGATAAATACAGATATTATAGGTCAATGACTGCTTAAATATTAAGAGTACAAAACAACACACTTAAATACACTCGTGGTTGACACAAAAAATTACCTTATTTGACTAATTTGTTTCCAAGAAAATACCAATGCGTTATAACTTTAAAAAGAGTGATCATTATTTTCTGAGAAGTCAGCAATGTAGTATCATCATCATCATGCCTACCAACAGCAGTCCACAGGATGGATGGTGCCAAAAGTGAACTTTCACGTCTCTGCACCATTAACAGCACACACACAGACGAGAAAATCTTTTGCTGCTTCCCGAACGAGTTGGATTTGTCGTTTGACCTCTATCTCGAAGTTGGAATTACGAGTACCTAGCTGGACAAGGTGTGCTAGGTAAATATAAGAGTAAACCACTTCGTGTCTAGAGCCTCCGAAGTTGTTTGAATATGGATGTTATACATGCTTATCGTTTTCTCCATGTTCATATTAAGTCAGACAGTAATACAAAGGCCAACGAGCATCTTATTGAGGCTCTCCATAGTCTCAGATCTCTAGATATAGTAAATATGAATTTAAAATGTAGATTAGTAGATATACAAAAATTATATCTTCTGAGCAAACATCATAAAGAAATAGAGACCTTCAAATTTGAAATATTTTGGTACTCAAGTGCTAACAAAAGGGTTTAAATATATTAGCTTGTCTATTAAGTTACATTTAGAGTTATTCCGGAAAAATCTAGTTTTTTGCTGATATTTTTAATATCATATTATCTTTCTTTACAATGTATGAGTTATGTTGGGTAGATTTCTATTTAGCAATGGACGTCAGCGGCTGATAAATAATATGTTAAACAATATTTGGACATATTAGAATGCGGAAGAAATTTTTAATCATATTGAACTACTCTCTTAATGACAAAATGGATAATGTTTGATGCGAAATACATTAAACAAGAAAGCCCTTTGGTTCCAGAAAAGTAGGGCGCAGACTATCACATTAGTTTAAAGATATCCGAATAAAGATATAGAAGAACATACCACACGTAGTAATTGAAGAAAACACCAAGTTCGAATCGGTACAGAAATATCGTGTCAATAATTTTGTTAGTTTCAAACTTCACCTATCGGAAATTTGTCTACAGAAAATATCCTGGATGCAAAAAAGCTCACGGACAGCCACAACACAAAACACTTGTCCACTCTCGATCGATATGAACACTGAAAGAGTGACTGAAACTAAAAAGGAAAACGCAAATCCGTTTCATCATGTTCTACGGAAAATTAGTATAAAATTACAAGTGGTGTCATCGAACTGAGATACGGCCATGGCCGTTGCAACACTAACAAGCCGCCATCATCATCAGCATAAAATAAACAATAACACGATTTCGGATTACCGGATTTCGTTCTATTCTAAAGGCGACATTATCCCTCTGCCCCTAATTTCTATAACATAATGAGATGCCTGAGAACTTACAGGATACGGGTACAACAAAACTTATCTGCAACGCTTTAAACTAACAGATAATTCTTCCTGACCACGTGGATATGAAGATCAGACATTCGATTACCTGATAAAATTAATCAATCTTTGGAACAAGCAGATAAGTTTAAGAAGCGTCTTGCATACTGAACCGTACAATTTCTTAGAAACTTTTGAAGATAAATGCACCATGGATAATTTCATACTTCACATCAATACAATTGTTGACAAACAGAAAAGAATTAATAGAACATAAACATACAAATAAAAATAAATCCAATATCCTATCGTTGCTTGCTAACCTGACCTTTTTTTTTGACCTGGCAACCTTCTTTTTAAGGCGATTTATATACCTATGATTTTTTAATACTCGTAGTTGACATCTATAACATAAATGTCGTAAGAAGCCAGTTAGGTAAATAGTTTCACCGTATAAAATGCAATGCAGCCGGCCTAGCATCAAGTCTTATGTCTGAAATTGGTGGCCCGACTTGCTAGATGGCTCAGCTGATGATGACGCTATTAAAACATGGGTACAAGATAGTTATCGACTATTGATTTCCTCATTACAAGGCGTGATGCGTTCAAGGTACGTGGAGCAAGAGAAATCCTGCCAAGCATAATGAATAGATTGTAGGCCTAAATCTACCTTTATTGTCGTCTCTCATTGACATAACCTACCTTACGAGCTAGCTTTGGAATAACAAAATCAGTCTTTTCACTTTCATTTAATGTAATACACTGTTTACAGTGTGCACTTAAACGTCATAATAATTCAAATTAAGAAATTAGCAAGTAGCTCGAAAACTAATTTATAAAACAGTCTAAATTTAAAAATGCCTAGTATTGAGTAAATGCGTACTATCGATATGACCAGATTATAAAATAATACATAACTCACTAGAGGCTCCATCAAGTCTCAAGTCACCCAAAGGCCAATGGAGAGGCTTATGCTCCGAGTTATCCTGCGATTGCCAAACTTAAGTTTGGTGGCAGTGGGCAGGGTACATAGCTGGCAGGACTAATTACATACAATAAAAACATTTTATGTAATTAGTTCATTTTTTTTTTTAAGTTGTATTGTTTTAAGTAATATTGCATTATAGTTTACTGTATGTCGGCACAAGGTTAGCCCACTTCTCTCTACTGAATTTTCCATCCTAAGGTTGCCTGGAAGAGATTGCAGTTTGCAATAAGGCCGCCCATTATACAAATACTCATAATGTTCTTATTGTTTGCGTTAATTTTGTTTGTCTGTGCAATAAAGTATATAAATAAATAAATAAACATACAAATAAAATATATTTATCGTAGAAATGAATGTGATGCAAATGACGCTTAAAATTACCACTTCGTAAGCGTAACATTCTTTTCATCAGGATTTTCTAAATATTGAGATGCAACCAATATTCCGCTATATGCATCTCTTCCTCTCCCTCCTTTCTAAATAAAATACCCTCCTTTTCTAGCCTCGATCTCTCGCTCGTTCCCCAGGTTTACCGTGATTATGGCTCTGTCGTCAAAAATACACACAAATCCGTGGGGTGACGGATTTAGAATACAGAATCTCACCACCCCATTCCATACTGAAAGTGTCGTAAGAACCGATAAAAGTTTATTACAGGGCCGATAATTTAGCCACAAGAGACAGAAAATTAGATACGAAATGTAGCTTTTGGTAGAATTGAAAAAGAAATGTATGGTGTCATGACCTGTCAATATCAATACCATACGTTTTGTCTTTCTATTCTATTTAGCGTTAGTTTCGAAAGCTACTTGGGTACAGCGCCAGTTATGTAACAATGAAACAATTTTCACCACGAATGGCTGCGTAACATTGAACTTGAGAATCTTTCCTACTCTATTTGACATTGACCCAATTGTACTCCATGGTTCAGTAACCAAAGCTTTGTGTTCCTTCTTAAATTGTTAATGTTTTTCATATACTAAATATAACAATAAATATTTTTATCGTTAGAAATCGAATCCGAGCTAATGACAAATTTCAATAACTATAATAATTCTCATTCAGGATTTTATACTAACCAGGGTTTTTCGTTTGTAGCAGCCATTTTTTCTTTGATCACCTCTTACGACAGCCAATCCAATATAAAGACATCATATTGACCAATTACTCCCACGTGGTTAGTCCGATGCTATCATCAGAGTAATCACTTAAAGCTTAATATGATGGATGATCTAACGACTGCCTTGTTGGTCTAGAGGTTGCATGCGCCGCCTTTAGATCACGGGATCCCGGGTTCAATGCCGGGGCCGGGCAAGTGTCTTTGTGTAACCCAGAGGCACTTGCTCTGAGTTTCTTTTCTATAATCGGCTCTTATGACACATTTAGGATGGAATGAAGTGGTAATACTTTGTACTCTAATTCCACAACATGGACAATTACTGCAGAAGTTATTAAAAAAGAAGGACAGTGCCATGTTGAGATCGCAGAGTTTTTGAAGTGAAAAACTTCTTTAGCGGCGTTGAGCGCTTTTCTTGGGATGGCTATAAAATTACAAACACGCGTCAGGACACGTGACCTGATCGAAAATTCGTAAGAGGAGGGCGAGTAAACCGTCAACCGCCGCCGGACTAATATAATAATAATAAATAATTGTAATGGTTTAGAAGTGTATTTTTTTTATTTAATATAATTATCATTTTTTTGTACAATAGTGCAATAAATAAATATTGTATTTAACCACATAAATGCTAGTACTTTTATATGTACTGATAAATAAAGCAATTCGTGCGAAATTGTTCGCTAACCATTCCAAAATATTAAAAAATGCGCACCGTTAAGGTTCAATTATTACTTCTGCCGGCACTCCCGGAGTGCAACTCGTTGTTTTATTTATCTTATAAGTTTGAGGAGATCGACAGTATCGGTACGCGACACGGTACATCAATCGAGTGAAGAGCCTTCACCTTGCCGGTGTCCCAATCAACCGTGACTGGTATACTCGAAAAAAGCTTGTTATTACTTAATACTTCAATCGTGCCAAGTTCATTGGGCATAGTTTAGCGGCTACTTTTGGTCATTATCTAACATAATTCAGAATGGATTCGAGGTCACATCCATTTGTGCAACTCGAAAAAATATTCTGGTCAGCCGAATTAATCGTAAATCTTCATTATCCTTTAGCTTACGTTTTTGTGCATTGTTTTTTTTCGTAATTTCTTGCTTATTCTAAAATTTTGACAGCTACATTATTTGTGCGTTTTTGTTAGTCATGTATTATTATACAGTTAGTTAAATTCAGTAAGTTAAATTCAGGTAACGAGTTAAGTGTAACTTTGCCTGTATACAAATTTTCGTGTCGTTATATACTTAGATATTTGTGTTTTCCACGTTGCGAACATATTTATGGCCATTACGACGAGTTCAATTTTGAGGTTATTTAAAGGTTTATATTTGACCAAGATACTTGCATACATATTGTAGCGGCCAACGCTACATACTTTACACAATTTATCCGAAAAATTTGAACTAATTTAATCAAGAAATATCACCTACAAATGCGAGAATTACCAAAAAGTCCTACACCGCGATAGCGAAATTTCAAGAGCAATTTGAACAGTTAAGATTTTCCCGACTACAGCTACCGGGGGATAGGCGCTGCGACCCCTAGCCAAACATAACATCTCGTCTGGCTGGATGATGATCCCTTTGCGCCTAAAATATCATTGACTTTGACTGTACACCCCAACACTTTTCTAGCCTAGTGGGTGTATCCTATTGCAATTCAGCGGAACTAAGACACGGCAAGATAATAGCCATTTATTTTAGCCATTTATTTTAGCCATTTATTTTAAACAATGTTTTTAATCGTAACAACCACGCGGAAAATTTTAGCCAAATAGCCGCCATGTGATGCGCGTATCTATTTGTATATAACATTGGGCAATCGATTTTAATTTACATAGATTAGATTTTTTGTGAGAAATAATTGTACGAACGTATAGCCGCTCGTGTGGTGACGGATTTTAAATACATAGTGTCACCACCCCATTCACACCACACATTCACACTAAGAGTGTCGTAAGATCCGACAAAATGATCGGCCGATAACCTAGCCGCAAGAGAAGGGAAACTTGATACTAAATCCTGTATGGCCAGCGTGGTATTGTAGGCTTATGACCCTCCATGTAACTGGAGGATTCAACATTGGGTAATTTATGGGTTGAGTGTAGGGTCGTTGGGACGGCACAATTTTAGACTGGCGACTATGTGTGGGGAAGCATAACGTGGATCGACTTCTACGTACAGTCCGCGCCAATCTTTATGGCCAGTCTGAATGTAGCCGTGGGTACGAACTTGCGCATCGTACATTTTATAACCAATACGAACGTAGCTCACTCACACTAACATGCGGGTGGCGAGGGCGCTTGCGGGTAAAAAACGGCGCGCGGGAGTGCCCTGCCTCCCCGCCCCGTGTACGTCCCGCTGATACCTACTTGATTTTGTGTTGTGCGCAGCGTAATGAGACTACATTCAGACCGGCCATAAAGATTGGCGCGGAATGTATATAAATCGATGTCTTTACAAAGGTCGCTATGACGCGATGGATGGGGTTTGCGCAAGACCATACTTGTAGCATTGTACGAGTATGTGGAAGGCGTACGTTCAACAGTGGGCGCAGTGGCATAACTTCTCGAAGATCGTCCTTAGGACACAGTACACTAGACGAAATCAGACTAGAACGGTAACTTGGCCTACTTTCACTAAAATACTTCAGTGCTATTGTTGGGCTTCACAAGTATCATCAATATTTGGAATCAACGGAGCATGTTACTTTTTATATTGACATGCAGTCCAATGTTTTATGTATGAAATCATCGATGTAATCTGTCTGTAGGTCGTAGCATAAATTATCTGGTTGACCGCATATTGAGTGGATTGCTACGTCACGTAGTTCGTAAAGTAACCAGATGCAATATAGAACTTCAAGTTTACTTTTTAAAACACTAATAACAACAAAACTTGTAAGAACTACTCCGTGGTGATCGACATAGAACATCTACCAATTAGTATCCTGAAGCTGTTGTTGGTATAGAACTAGTTAGGCAGAAAGCTGTCATATCCGTGTGGTGACGGATTAAGAATACATAGTGTCACCACCCCATTCCATCCTGTCCTAAGAGCTGGCAAAAGGAATCGAACTGAAAAACTAGCCGCAAGAGAAAAAAACTTGATACGAACCCTGTGCCAACCCGTGTAGCCAGCGCGGCCCAGTAGGTTAATTACCCTCCATGTAATGGCAGAAGGTCCGACTCAGCAGTGGATTTATGGTCTGAGTCGTAGTAGTACTATTATGGCTTAAAATGTGAATAATGAGTTCTTACAAAGGCATTGCTAGAGCAGTGGGCAAATAGTTGAAATAGATGAACATTATTTTGTTAAGTTGTGAATAGAGAAAAGAATAATATGAAACATTTGATCGATTGATTTGGGATAACTCTCCGTAGACTGAGTTCCAACGAACTTTATCGCCCTAATCATCCCGGTCGAGGATATAGGAATGACATATTTATACATGCCCAAGAATCCCATCCCACATGAATGGACGAAACAATATATCAAATCCAAACGACAGCAAAAAGGTCATGAGAGCATATCATGTAAGACACACTGAAATAATTTTCTTCGAAACAATTAAGTGCAGGCTCATTTATATAATGTTGACATGATTTGCAAAACCTCCAAAATGAACAATTGAAAGTAAAGTACGTACCGATTTTTATCAAACTAATTACTTTTCAATGCCTTTGAATGGTTTTCTGAAGAAATAGGTGAATGTCGCTACTTGGTTCGGTAGGTACGTAATAGATAATACCTAACTACAAACTGGTTAGGTGATATCTACCCTAACACTAAATATTCAAGTGTATTCACAGGAACTCAAAATCAAAACTTATTTAATCAAGTTTGCTCGAAAGAGATCTTTTGACAAGTCAAACAATAAAATAAACTGTAAAATTATATAAATAAACCATTTACCAGCAGTTTGGAAAGTAGCTCTATAGAGAAAAACCGGAAAAAACACTTATTTTAGGTACAAGGGGGCTGGTTGGCTGGTATAAGACAAATTTGTGAGAGCAAACTCGCGCAATAGTGGCATAGGGCCAAACATCAGCAACATCTAGTCAACAATAGACCCTAATTTATGTTAATGTCTCAGCAAACCAACCGCCAGCAACGACACCTGTTCACAAGCATGACCCATGTGGCAGGGAAGAGAACGACTCGCCACCCAACGCCACCACTGCCATCCCTATAGTACAGTCATAAAGTGAACACGAACAAAGCATGAAAATGCAAAAACAAAAAGTACACAAAAATGTCATGTGTATATTATGCAATATTACTGATAATAAACTTTAGTATTTCTCCCACATTGTAATAGTTCTGAAGTGTTAAATATAGTAAAACAAAAAAGCGTAATTAAAATGCCGAAACTTATCCAAATGTCCACGTTCCAAAATCTACATCACTAAAATAAATGGGAAACATTTTGAGAACGAAAAATTTTTTTTTTTTTTAATCCTTGGACATTTCACACAACGCCCTCTCACAAGCTAAGCAACTTAATGCTTGTGTTATGGTAACGAGATGGATGATAAACTACTTATATACATTTTTTGTAAATACCCACATATTATATATAGAAAACACCCAGACCCGCAACAAATACTTGTAGGTCGTACAAATATTTCTTCCGTGCGCGGATCGAACCCGCGACATGCTGCGCAGCAGTCGATCGCTCAGCCACTGCGCCAACCTTATCCTTGTTATCCTATCAGAAATGAGAAAATCCGCAAGTAAACTAAGGTTAAATCAGCCGAAGGTACATCAGACTATGTACCTACGGCCTGTAGGTACATAGTCTGATGGGGTAGAAAAGTACTTGCATGGAGGCCACGTATCGAAATGCGCTGTTTTGAGCCTCCCACACTATGGAGCTACGATCTACTCCGTCCGCCTTATGAGTAACCTCATGAGTCCGCCGAAATGAATGCCTATTGCCCCGGAATTTGATGAATGTGTGTGGGTGACTCAGTCTATGTTCTGCAGTGGTATTCCTTCGGCTGTAATGGCAATGATAATGACGAACGTTAAGCGTGGTGATGGGAAGACGTCACCACCCCATTCCATCACGAGGTTGTCGTAAGAGTCGACAAAAGGAAGTGACAAGGCCGAAAACCTAGCCGCAATAGAAGGAAAACTTGAAACGAGACCCTTTTTTTTTGTTTGCCCGGGGTAAAATCCTTTATGGACTTCCTCGCCGGCCACGGGGATGGCCAGCGAGGGGAGTGTGGGACTCTCCCCCATAGTGGGGGCCTACCCACTAAACCTCCCCGGGGTGCTCCAACTCGCGTCCTGTTGCGGCATTGTGGGATCTGATGCAGAACCACGTCGTGAAACGAGACCCTGTGCCAACCCGTCCGGCCAGCGTAGCACAATAGGATGATTACCCTCCATGGTAGAGAGCCAACTCAGCAGTGGGTTATTTATGGGATTAGTAGTAGTAGAACGTTAAGTAGGTTTGTATGTGTTCTGAGATTAATTAGCCCTTAAAAGTGCACCACTCCTATAGTGAGTGGTCTATAGAGTATTTATATTTACCTTGAGAAGAATCTAATGTGAGACAGTGGCAAATTAGCCAAGTAGCGAGAGTATCAAATTCTTTAGTCTAAAGTAACTAGATAGGCAGGCTAACCGCAAGAGCATTCACACTGATATTCATGAATCTCAATGCCAACTCGTCTGACACTAGATGACCCTTCAACTAATATGTTTCCATATCTGACTGGCTACGACTGAGTCAGGACTCCTCCAAGGTTTTGGAGAGAAATGTTTAAATTAATTAGAGGTTATTAAATTAAGTCTTAGTCTGTTAAGAAAGAAAGTAAGATAAGTATTAGTCTGTTGTATCGTAGGTCTTAAACGAATCTACCGATTATGAAGCATTATTTGAAAGTAGGCTTTATAACGGTGGTTCTTAGACATGTTTTATCAAAACCGATGTAGCCGTTTCAGGTAATCAGCCGTATCAGACTTATCCTTCTCGTTCAGATAGGATGTCTGCATCTTTTTTTTTATATTCTCAACTGACCAGCTTTTGACCTCTATCTCACCTGATGGTAAGTGACGATGAAGCCCACGGTGTAACCCCCTGGGATAGTAAAAGCCTATTCATTCCAGACTTGAAGGCATCCAAGTGATATTTACTTGGAAATACAGACGTAGGAAGCGAATTGTATAGAAATTTCCCACGCGGACTTGCCGTGATAGGTTTTAGAGGGTATTAACCCAGGCGCATTTTACCATCTCTTCGCGACCTCCCACATACCACAACCCTGCTGGCTTTTTTCGGTTTTTATAAAAACCTATTTCCCCAGCTGGCGGAGCTCTTGATTATAAATAATAACTGCTTGCAGTGTTTACAAAATACATTTTTATTATATGAAAAATACAATTATTTTACTATGTCATGTTGTCCATATTTGAATTATATTCTAATTGAAAGAAGCGCTGAAAGAAGCGTCTAGCACGCTTTTCTTAGCGGCCAGTATTATTGTTTGCATAAACACCACCTTAGAAAAAACAAGGCTGATAGCATTTACGGGTATACTGAGCAATATATTACGAGTTAATGGTGGTAGTGATACAACAGATAAGAGTAAATATGTCTTCTTCAATAATTTTTCCCATTTCATTGTGCTCAAAACCAGTCTAACCTAATTTACCTAAATTGTAGTATTTACACGGCGCGATTGCAGTCTGCCCTCCGGATCTATCTAACAATACAACCGGTACCAAATCATTTGGTGAAACCTACGCGTAGTGTGGGGACGGGTCACAATATAAAACTTCCCCACCGCACGCTGGGAAAAAACGCGTGTTGTATAAGTCAACAAAACCCAGCACGCTTGGTGGTAGGATCGAATGGTCCGCCAGGCTAGCCATCCTCACATGTAATTCTAGCAGTTTTACTGTGTTCCGTCGTGTGTATGAGAGAGCCGGTACCTGACAGGGCATTTCCTTGAATGGCCTGCTCCATCTTAGACCCTGGCGTTGCTTTCCATCACGAAATCCTAGGGTCAAAGGTATTCAAGTCACTGATAATAAAAAGTCGGGTATTACAAATGATGTACATCCATCCAACATCCACCAGAGCCAGGCATTGTTTAACCTGCAGAGCAGTTGCGTTCCGAAAGTAGGAATGTATTGGTGACATATGTAAATATATGTGACATAGTATAATACTCGTACAATACGTAAGTAATAAATCAACTAGAACACTATATCTAAGACCGGAACGGAAGGAAGGATGACGTTGTCGCAGACCTTGGATCTACTTCCGAGCTTAATCGGAACCACCTCGACCTTACTCTCTACGTAATGAACTGTATTTATGAATATAGACATCATATTTATTAATAACAATGTCAACTGAACATACAATTGTAGGCGGGAAGTTTTTTTCGTAAAAATGAAATTTTTATTCAATCAAATAAGAAACTCATTTAATCCAAGTCCCTCATGTAAGCTCTTTTTACCACCGGTTCGGATTGCTCTCTGTAGAAGAAACTCTTTAGTTACTTTTTTAAATCTCCATTTTTTAAGGAACAATGAGATAAAACAGATTTGTCAGAGCAAGCACGCGCAATAGACACAAAAGGTAAAAAATCAGCAGTATATTACTTTTTTTAACGATACCTCTGCTCTATCTAAAATCCTGTATCGCGGGGGCAGTTTACAAACATGACATTCACGAACACAAATGACACCCAGACTCGGAGCAAGTGCCTCTGGTTTACACTAAGACACTTGACCGAACCCGGAATCAAACCGGGAACTCGTGATCCAAACGCGGCAAATCCTACCCCTAGACAGTCATGTAGTCAAGAATAGTATCCTTAAAAAGGCAGTAACGTCACCTGTTCACAAGAAGGTCGTGACCGCTTAATGCTGAGATAATTGCTAGGATCTTGGATGAGTCATAGACCCCTTTCTCAATTTCATTGGGTTTCAATCGATTCAGCGAGCGATTGCAGTCTGCTTTCCTTAGCTCTGACCTGACTGACCTCATGTAAGGGATACGTAGGCAATATCTGTTCGAATGACAGTCGAAACCTACATCTTACACTGAAGAATAGAAGTCAGAAGTCATAATATGATGTTCAGCTAATCAACAGGAGATAACAGTAAAAGTGGAAGTGAAAATGGGTTCGCGGACAAAGCCGCGGATATAAGCTATTATGCAACAGTCCCATTACTTTAAAATACAATTAAAATATCTCAGATTGTATGCAAATAAAAATGCAATTAAACTTAATATAATTTGTGTAAATTTAATTGAATGTTGATTTAAACTGTTGCACATATGCCTACATACATTAAAATAATTGAGACATGCATGACTATTAACCTACTTCTTCTATCTTTGTAGGCTATTGTTAATTTCTTTTTTTCATGTGTGGGTACAACTTATTATTATATCTATGTTTAGGCTTCTATAAAATTCAAAGTCAAATTCCAAGTTCGATTACAACTTGAGACTAAGTGGTACGTTTCTCCGAATTTATAAACCTTTATTAATTATCGCCAACAATGATATTTTTTAATTTCTGAGCTTATTGTCAATCTCAAGTTGAAACATACGGTGTTTTTAAGTTTATGCTTACCGACATGTTTCGGTAAATATGTCAGTGAATACACGAAAACTACTGAAAAGTTTCTTATTAAAAAACTCTAGTTTAAACCCAAAAAATCACGTGAATGCTAGTAGGTAATATCAACACGTAAGGAATACATAGGAAATCTGAAACTATCTTTCTAGACCATATCACAAGCTTACGTGACCAGTGTCACGACTGGCAAGTGGCAAGTGGCAATTCGTGCATACAAACTCACTTATGCCGCCACTCAAACCTTGACGCCACAAAATCTATATTTTATATAATATTGTAAATAAAATCAATTTATCTGTTTGTGATATCAAAATTACAGATTTTTACTAAAGGCGTATGAAATTGTTAACGATTCGGTTAGGTTAGGTTTGGTTAGCTATTTGTTCTAGCTAACCTTCGAATCAGCTGGATCAGCTTTGATGGAACTTTCACAGGCCGATAAGACGAGATTTTGTTTTCAAAATATAGCGGTGAGCTAAGATTAGGTTTTATTTCAAAATTGCAGGGTTATATATAGCACACGTGTGCATGAGTGCATGCCAGCGCATGACCCAATTGTTGTAAAAAAGGTAGTGGTACCTAGTAAAAACTAGGTTGGGCGGGCGGTGTGTGTACATAATGCTTTCTTGATAATGTAACCAATGTGAGATACAAAAAAGTGTGTACATACATATGAAGAATAACGTATGCAAATGAAAATAAGGACTAAGTATTAGCCATGTATATATAGCTCCATACTTATTTATTTATTTAAACTTCATGCAACAAGTTGTACATTGGCGGACTTAATGCCTTAGGCATTCTTTCCAGTCAACCTTTGGGCGTTGCAGAGACAACATGGTAGGTGCATTTATAGTAAAACTTACTTTAACTTACTTTACTTTACGTGGTTAGGTTAGTAGAATAACTTTATTAAATTATGCTAATTGCATATTAAATATATACCCTTACACACTCATAAATATCCATATAATAAAGACAAATAAAATATTATAATATACTATAATGTCATATAATATATATATATATATGTCGTGGATAACGATATCGTTTTATTAAGTTTCTCAATTGATTGTTAACACAGTAGTGCGGCAAACGCGGTGACGTCAGTTGTTTTGCAATGGCGGCACGTGGACGGAGTCGTAATGGAAAGTGAGGTTGGCTCGATCAGTCAGTCTACGTTGGGACACGGACCGAGACACTTCTCCGTTGCGAACCTGTCGGTTTGTCTATCTAAGTGTGTTAACTGAACATTGTTATTTATACTGTGGTTAATATTGTGAATTATAAAGTTACAAGTAATAAACCTCGAACCAAGTCAAGATGATGACGACTCTATCGCTCAGCCGTCGCTATCTCCGACATCAGAAGTGGGATGTAACTCATTCAGCCCACGTGGAGAAAACAGTGTAGTGATAATGTGTGTGCTTCTGTACGCGATGGAAATAACCGATAATGGCGATTCATTGTCACTATAAAGGAGACATTAAGCTACATGAAGATTGTTCTAAACTGAAGATCACAGGCTGCAGTCATAGTGCGGCGATGAACGAAGTGGGGATCACTTGCTTTCATTGTGATGGACAAGGACACTATGCGTCTAACTGCCCTGAGCGGAGCAGCAGGAAGGCGAGCAACAGTACTGCGGTCAGCCAGGTCAAAGAATAGTGAGTGGATCTGTAGTAAGCGCACCAGCTGCAATTTTACGTCACTCCGGTGAGCAGTTTCCATTTTATTACTCGGGTATATTGTATGGTATACGACTTTACGATAGTGTGGCTTTGACCGGTGTAAGAAAATATTATTTGAAATTCTTTTACATGTTTACCTGTTAATTACTTGCGATACGAAGTTTAGATTGCTGTGCTTGTTTAGCTTGACAGTTCATCGGTCTAGCGTCATATTTTCGGCAGGTTATATCAGTTTTCCAAGATTATGGCACCATTATATGCTTTGATTTGCATCGGTGAGGTAGATTGAGAGCATAAACATAAGGCGATAGGACAGCAGATCCAGACTTCAGGCGATCGAAGTTTCAGTCGGCAACGGTGAAATTTCACAACTGCGGTAAAATAGGTCACCGACCGTCCGATTGCCGTTCCAAAGGCGAGGTGAAAGGCAAGGCAGCCAGTGCTGTCACTTCGGCGTCAAGCTCTGCGGGACCGAGGCCGCGGTCGGACTTAATCTGTTTCAGGTGCGGCACCGCCGGACATTTGGCAACGAAGTGTCCACGTGGCAACAGCGGAGGAGCTGGCGCGGCAGTAGGCGCAAGCAGTTCGGAGCAGCGCCTGCAGCAGCGGCGAGTAACGAGAGGCATGTGGAAATTTGCTAAGTTCACCGTTGCAATGCATTGGAAGCTCCGCGCTTCGTGTAACGCTGTTATAGTGCATTGGAAGCTCCGCGCTTCGTGTAACGCTGTTATAGTGCATTGGAAGCTCCGCGCTTCGTGTAACGCTGTTATAGTGCATTGGAAGCTCCGCGCTTCGTGTAACACTGTTATAGTGCATTGGAAGCTCCGCGCTTCGTGTAACGCTGTTATAGTGCATTGGAAGCTCCGCGCTTCGTGTAACACTGTTATAATGCATTGGAAGCTCCGCGCTTCGTGTAACGCTGTTATAGTGCATTGGAAGCTCCGCGCTTCGTGTAACGCTGTTATAGTGCATTGGAAGCTCCGCGCTTCGTGTAACGCTGTTATAGTGCATTGGAAGCTCCGCGCTTCGTGTAACACTGTTATAATGCATTGGAAGCTCCGCGCTTCGTGTAACGCTGTTATAGTGCATTGGAAGCTCCGCGCTTCGTGTAACACTGTTATAGTGCATTGGAAGCTCCGCGCTTCGTGTAACGCTGTTATAGTGCATTGGAAGCTCCGCGCTTCGTGTAACGCTGTTATAGTGCATTGGAAGCTCCGCGCTTCGTGTAACACTGCTATAGTGTATTGGAAGCTCCGCGCTTCACGTAGCTCCGTTGCTGTACGTCGGAACTCCGTGTTTTGTGTAGCCCGTACTGTTACGTCGGGAGCTACGCGCTTCGCGTACAGTTGACCATTGAAAGCTTGGCGCTTTGTGACTCGGGGCACCCCGATAACCGTACGAGTTTTTCCTTTTATTACGTTTCACACACAACGACAATGAAAGACGCGCGAGAACGCGCTGACTGTCAGGATGGTCGTGTGGCGTATTGAGTTAACGTTTTAGTACTACTAGCGCCATCTATGCCGCCTCCGTGGCATTACTCGCGGATGGCGCTGCGCATAGATTCTGAAGAGCTGTGACGTATCGAACGAAGGAACGAGTAAATGGATGGTTTCGCTCGCGAATGAAGTGAGTCAGTGGTTCGGTCATCGCAGGAGTGGATGAATGTTCTATTCATTCTGCCCTGGAACACCGACAGCACCGCACGTGTGCATCTTAGGTGGGCCTTGGTGCAGGCCTTTGATTTTCAAATCAGTTATCGTGAGGGACGTCGTATGGCTCGAGCTCGTAAGATCATCTGTTACCACTCGACATTTCCAACATGCGCTCAGGTGTCCTACATCGCAAGGTACAGAGAAATAATCGGACCCGGTGTCTTCCAATTGTTCCCCGGGCCTTCCGCTGGTCAGTAATTAACCACGTGCACGAATCACGTATGCACCTTGAATTTAAGAAGACTCTTGAAAGGGTTGATCACTATTGGTTCGAGCACATGGCTAAGTGCGTTCGGGACTTCATCCAATTCCTAACATAAGTATCCCGTGGCATACTGTGCACGTTGACCTACCTGGCAAACTAAGTGAAAAAAGCGATTGCAAGGAGTACGTCATAGTTTTAATTGATGCGGTCACAAAATTTGTTCCCTTATATCATACCCTGAGAATAGATTGGGCTAGAACAATTAAATCCCTTAAATCAAGCGTCTTTAGTTGGAGCTCCAGTTAGTTATTGCAGATCTGGGCCATGTGTTGTGTACTTATTGTCTTAAACTTACTGTTTTAAAGTATCAGTATTGAGATTTAAAGATTATGGGCTTAGAGGAACCTTTCGTGTTAAAGTTGTTGAAATTATTTGTATGCTAACGTGATCTCTGTTAACTTGATTCTTAAGATACGATTACGGACCATTAGCATCAGGTTGGCCGATCGTGAAAATATGCCTCAGTTGGTTATTTTGTTACAAGTACACACGAGGACGTGTGCTTCGTCAGAATGGCCGTGTCGTGGATAACGATATCGTTTTATTAAGTTTCTCAATTGATTGTTAACACAGTAGTGCGGCAAACGCGGTGACGTCAGTTGTTTTGCAATGGCGGCACGTGGACGGAGTCGTAATGGAAAGTGAGGTTGGCTCGATCAGTCAGTCTACGTTGGGACACGGACCGAGACACTTCTCCGTTGCGAACCTGTCGGTTTGTCTATCTAAGTGTGTTAACTGAACATTGTTATTTATACTGTGGTTAATATTGTGAATTATAAAGTTACAAGTAATAAACCTCGAACCAAGTCAAGATGATGACGACTCTATCGCTCAGCCGTCGCTATCTCCGACATATATATATATATATATATATATACCTATACATACATTTATAATACATAATATTTTGTACATACTAACATACATATTTTATTTTGAAGATGAAACTGCTAACATTTTCTTCATGATATGCTTGCGAACCTTAAATTTAAAAGATTGCCTACTAGTAGACGTCCTGATTTCCAAGGGCAACGCGTTCCAAAGAATAATAGATTGGACGTGAAAGAAAGTTACTTATGTTTTCATCATTATCATTTCAGCCCTTAAATGACCCACCGCTGAGTCGGGCCTCCTCCTAATTCATGGAGGGAAATTAGCCTATTGTACCACGTGGGCCAGACGGGCTGGCACAGGGTGTGTGTGTCAATTTTCCTTTTCTTGCTGCCAGATGATTTGCATATTGCGTTCTTTTAGTCGCCTCTTACGACACTCTCAGGATGGTGTGGGTTGGTTACATTGCGTATTCTAAATCCGTCACCACACTGACCATTGCATGTATTAGTGGAGATTAAAAGTTCTTGAATCTTACGATGTTACAGTGTGCAGAATAAATAGAAACTAATTGAGCAGAATAATCGATGCTAGGATGTTTATGGTCCTAGATTTGATTCTGGGCGTCACTGTATTAGGTAGAGAGGCTTGCACTGGGTCTGAAATTGATAAAATGTCTGTCTAGTACATTATACCCAATATAACATCTTCTTTTAAATAAATAAATGAATTTATGTTTTTATGTCCTTTATAGAATAGTAAACTATGCATTTGATCATGTAATGATCTTCAGTAAAGTGTTGTGCATAAGACCAGGAAGGTTACTGAACAAAAAAAAATTGTGAAATGTTAGCAACGCGCGCAGTTTATTAAAGTCATAAATATAATTAATATTAACAATGTATGTAAAGATATCATCGCCTTCATTCTTCGGTAAAGTATAAAGTAAACATTTTGACGAATAATACCCCTAATCTATGTCAATCAGCAAACGTCGAGGTCAGCGTATGAAGTTGTATTCTTAATGCAGGGGCTACATTAGCGCGCGAAGATTCATGTCGCGTTGGCGCAGTACATCGTGCCGGATTGTATTGTGGTGTTCTGTGCGAGACAACACTGAAGTAACGTAGGCCACCCAAGCGAATATTGTCGCGACAAACCCCTTTGATGCGCGCCAGTTTACCGACAGTGCCCCGATAATACATCGTCTTTGAATACTACGCGTTGCAACGATCTACACGGCCACACTCATCGCGATAACACGAATATTCGCCGTAGCCCGCTAATGTGGCCCCGGCATTATACTACTGTAAAATACATCAAAGTAAATTATATGTGATAATATTTAAATATTTTAATGAGTAACTAATTGTATCAAATAGTATACTGGCCTTAAACAAAAAGGGTATACCTTCACATTGCGAAATCGTCGATAGTACTTTTTTTCGTGGGGAACCTTCTGTACCGCTTACCCAACAGGGCCGTTAGGGGTCATGCGGGACTCCGGGGCGCGGAAAGATGGTGATTAGTGCCCCGCTCTACCCACTTAAACCAACTACTACTAGTCAGCCCATAAATGACCCACAGTTGAGTCTGGCCTCCTTCAATTATATGAAGGGTAATTAGACTACTGTGCCACGTTGGCCAGACTGGCACAGGGTCTCCTATCAAGTTTTCCTTCTCTTGTGGCTAGGTTATCGACCTTTTCATTTTCTTTCGTCGGCTCTTACAACTCTCTCGGGATTCAATGAGGTGGTGACACTATGTATTGTAAATCCGTCACCACACGGACAGCAAAAATCAACGGCGTTCCTCAACTGGCCGCAGGTTGCGGCCTTGAAGCGTATAGTTGAGGAAAGGACATGGTTACACACAGAACTGAACCTTAAGGCCTCATTTCGGATTTGTATAAGAGTTTTGTTACACCCTGTATATTTATTTATACTTGCCAAGTTACAAAGGCGTAAAATACCATGGGACCTTGGAAATGAACCTAGACTCGACCTCCAAGTAGGCAATGCCGTAAAAACTTTCTTACCTGATTAAATTTCAGTAAGGTCGAAAGTATAATTTGACGGTGGCAGAGGCTAGCTGTTCGTGGCAACGAATACACAATGTCACGAATTTAAATTCATCCTGAAGTGGTCGTAAGAAACAACATAGCTTTTAGAGATGGAGAACTTGACAAGTCCTCTGCCAACTACAAGCTGCTTGTCAGACCGGCGTGGTATCTTCTTCCTCTCAGCCCTTAAATGACGCACTGCTGGGTCAAGCCTCCTCTAACTGCATGGAAGGTAATTAGCCTTAATTGGCGTGGTATAGTAGCCGGCAAACTTGGAACAAAATGTGTCGTGGTGGGGAAAAATTGACATTATGTCAAACAATCGTGTTGAATTTCCGCCAATGAGAGAAAATCGACTACTGTGCTGTCAAGGTCATGATTCAAGTTGTGTGCCTGCTATTTTTTCAAATAGATGAGGAGAGGGACCTAACTGAATGGCTTTGCGATTGACTTTGTGTAAATCTTTATAATACCGACACATTGGAAATGCTTAAAATAATTATGTTAGAGGTTAAAAATAATAAAATCAAAATATGAAGCTAATGTAATTTAATAAACCAATAACACGACATAAATCAAATAAAAATCACTTCAGGCTTATATAGAAGAGATCATAATGTTAGTTTTACAAGATTAATGTAAATTTCATATTTAACTGGATATATTATGATCTTAATTATGATGACATAGGGTCAGCGCGCACTATCGGAGTGGCTTTTTCTGTAACAATTTAAATTCAAACTAAAGCGCTTCAGAATACAACTGTATTTGGTACAACGAAACACAATGACGGCGAGCGACGCGCGACGAGCGTATTCTAAATACAGTCGTATTCTGAAGCGCTTTAGTTTGAATTTAAATTGTTACTGAAAAAGCCTCTTCGCCGCAACTCCGATAGTGCGCGCTGACCCATACTGTACAGAAACGTGCTCGCTCAC
The DNA here is from genome assembly GCA_905475355.2 of Clostera curtula. Lineage (NCBI taxonomy): Eukaryota > Metazoa > Arthropoda > Insecta > Lepidoptera > Notodontidae > Clostera > Clostera curtula. The sequence continues at coordinate 13,249,360 of FR997800.1, read as the reverse complement.
TATGGGCTCCAACAAAAGACTCAAAGTCACACAACGGAAAATATAGAGGGCTATGCTCCAAGTTTCCCTGCGAGATCGAATCAGAAATGAGGAGATACGCGGGAGAACCAGAGTTACATTCATATCCCACAGGATTGCCAAACTTAAGTGGCACATAGATGAAGGACTGACGCCCGATACATATTTTTTTTCGAGTGGCGACCGCATTCCGTAAAGCACAGTGCTGGTAGGCCTCCCACACGATGGAACGACGACCTGGTTAAGAACCGGCCTTCGTGGAACTCCTTGGAGGAGGCCTATGTCGAGCAGTGGACGAATTTTCGAAGAAATAATGATGTTGATGATTATCTTAATTATCATCAAGGTGATGTCCTATGCATAGATACAAAAGCATATAGTAGTATAGATTAAAACTACAACATTTCATAATGTAAATAAAATATTTCACAAGTTACACTTTACAAAAAGATTATTTAACACCACTAGAGGCAAGATTAATAAAGAGCAGTAAAAAAAAAACATTATCAAGGTATTTCAATTAACTGTGAGTTAAATTTTTGATGACATTTTAACCAACCTCAGAAGCGCCGCGACACGCGAAAAGTAACGAATAATAATCAGAAAATGTCAGAAAGAGACAGAAAGTTAAAACTTGGCTGCAATATCAAATACTTAGAAGTTATTTTTTCGCTTTAGTGCCATTTTTGAGGTTTGATTTGTACATTTTTTAGGATCTTATGATGATATTTTTCACTTATTTAAAGCGAAGTGTATGTTGAAAACTTTGCCGAAATATATCATATACTACCGAAAAGCTTATGTGTTTCGTTATGTATGACAGTGTTTATAAACCGTAGTGAACATACGTTTTACAGACACTTCTTCATAGTTCAAAGTCTGTTGAGTTTTGAACTATGATCACAAATGAATATATTGTTTTAAAAAGTTAGGATTTTAAAAAGCTATCATTCTATCTATTATTAATAAAAAAATGTATTGTATTTATTCATATGATTTCCAAATAAATAGAATAAAAAAGAGGCATTATCCTTTTTCCGATACGTGGCAAATTAATATTTTAGAGAATACATTACAGTGTTGCTCAAATGCACTCTGTATACAATTTCAAGGGAATAGTTTAAACGAAAAACATCCTGCTGTATTGTAACATCTTGTCCAGTACACGCAATCGCTTCGGTTTTCTCTCCAATTCTAGATTGTCGAACCTCTGACCACTGCGAAAAAAGAAAATAGTATATCGTCGGTGGGGCCCGTAAATGAGCAACTACTGAGTCAGGCCTCTTCCAAATTTCAGGCGAGACGGGTTGGCACTGGGTTTTCACGTTTTCCTTCTATTGCGGCTAGACTATGGGCCTTAACATTCCCCTATGTCGGACCTTACGACACCCTTAGGACAGAATTGGGTGGTGATACTACTGCTCAGCCCATAGATGACCCACTCTTGAGTTGGGTTTCCTCCAGTTACTGGAGGGCACTGTGCCAAGCTGGCCAAACTGGTTGGAACAGTGTTCTCTATAAAGTTTTCCTTCTCATTCGGCTAGGTTTTCAGCCGTATAATTTCCCTTTGTCGGCTCTTGCGACACCCTTAGGACAGAATGGGGTGGTGACACTAAGGCCCGGTTTCCACCAAAACAGAGAGGAGAGGAGATGTGTTTTGAATAATTAATCAGGTTTCGTTATACTATTTCCACGGAAGCTAAGCGGAGAGGAGATGTGGAAATAACGAAACCTGATTGGTCGAAAAACACATTGGTCGAAAAACGAAACCGGGCCTAAGTATTCTAAATCCGTCCACACACAAACAGAATGTATAGTGACGAAGCCAACTATGTCTTTTATTTATTTATTGGTTCTTCACAGCTGACAAATTATAAATATTCCCCTGCCTCCGCGCCCCGTGTACGTCCCGCTGATACCTGACTTTGTATTGTGCGCAGACCGGCCATAAAGATTGGCGCGGACTGTACGAATGTCAAAGTGGACTGCCAATGCAAAGATGAGTGCTACTCACTGTGTCAGGCTGCGTGCGCGTAGACACGCCAGATGCGCGTAATACGTAGGCGTCGGGTAGGAAACTGCGCGCATGCACCGGCTGTACAGGTGGCATAAGTAGTAGGTAAGTTGCTCCACTTCGTCGTCCGGGATATTGCCGTCGTTGCATACGGCGTGGTAGCGAGTCGGCCGAGCGGTTCCCTTAATGGCTTGGTGGGACACCTAAAGGGAATAACCAGCTATCATATTTATTTCACACAAATAACAACTAATAATACGAAAACAAACGAAGTCAAAATAAAAGAAACAAAAAGGGTAATGTCTAAATTAAAATAAGTGAAGAATCCTCAGCGCTGCAGGGGGTTGAAAAATTAAATTATTACCAGCCATTGTATTGTATGACAATCGTCGTAGTCGTTTCAGCCCATAAATGACCCACTGCCGAGTCAGACCTCCTCCAAATTCATGGAGGGAAATAAGCCCACTGTGCCATGCTGGCAAGACGGGTTGACACAGGGTTTGTATAAAGTTTTCCGTCTCTTGCGGCTAGGTTTTAGGCCTTGTCATTGTCTTCTCTTACGACAACCTTAGGATGGAATTGGGGTGGCGACACATTGGCGACACCCGTCTGGCCAGCGTGGCACAGTACGCTAATTACTCTCCATGTAGTTGGAGGAGGCCCGACTCAGCAGTGGGTAATTTATGTGCTGAAAAGTAGTAGTAGAAGTATACATGGTGTGATAAAACGCATGCCCTTACAGAATGTAGCAAATGTAGCCTTTCGAAAGAAGTATTTAGGTATGTGTAAATTGTATTTCTATTTTGAACAGATGGAGAAAGCGACGCTTGTCTGAAGCAATTTTTAATAACAAAATGTGTTTTCAACTGGATGTGAACAGCCTGGCTGTCGAGGTAATTATCCTACAAACTTCTTAATCTCATAATCACTCCACAATTTGTCTTGCTATATATGTACTTATATTCCTCTATTGTTTTAGTATCAGATTTAATGATTTGATTTAATGAGTTAGCTAACCTAACCGTTTCATTTCATGTCATATCAATAAAAAATTCTACTGAAGACAACGAATCCAAACTTATATAAGAATACGAACTTATTTCATAATAGACGTTACTGCAATACAATTAAGAGTCAAATTTATTCATTTTGTATACATACCAAATAGAAGTCCAATTCAGAGGCGTGGACAATATGGGTGTCAACCACTGTACCTGGTTCCACATTGTATTGACTGTTTTGGGGCTGGAAAAATCTGGAAAGAACAAGAAATTCGTTCTAAGTATGCGAAGGAGAATCTAGCCGCCAGAGAACGAAGACTAGAAGAGAACTAGAAGAGTATCATTCGAGTCTGTTCCTCCGCCGATGGCCGATGCACCAAACGCTCAGCTGGACTCCTAAAGGGCAACAGATAATCGGCCTTGTCATTTCCTTTTGTCGGCTCTTACGACACCCTTAAGATGGAATGGGGTGGTGACACTATATATGCTAGATCCGTCACCACAGGGAATTCGGAATGACACATTACAATCAAACGGTACAAGTCATAAGATATGGTACCTAGTATGATGCCGTTTCTGTACAAGCAGGAACAGTATTTCAGGTCTGTTCGGCTTGCCTGTCATCCTTTGGTACGCGTTGTGAACAGCCTGCAGCTCACTGTTCATCACCTGTGAATCAATTATGATAAAATCTATAAATTCATTAGAGTATGGGAAATGTATATTTATAATGTAACTAGCAGAACCGGCCACGCGGCGCGGTGGCTAAAGTTTTTGTTATATTACATTTAACATTAACATACATTAATTTAAAGTTTAACATAGCACGATCTATTGAATACTTAATCCAGTCAACAGATAGCGCCATCTGTTAGAATCGTTTGGAGTTATAATGCTCACTGATAAATAATAGACCAAATAAATTTGCAATAAAACAATATTGCGACTATAAATTAAGATGTAAGCTATCCTATCTTTCAAGTTGGATCAAACTGCACACAGTGTGCAAATTTGAATTAACTCAGTTAAGTAGTTTTGGAGTCCATCGCGGACAAACACCGTGACGCGTAATTTATATATAGGTATTAAGATTTATTAGACTTACTAGCGACCCGCACCGGCTTCGGCCGGGTGCAATGATGAACATCTAAATTTATCAGTGTTTCTCTACAATATTATGTACGTATTGTACATATAAATCTTCCTCTTGAATCACTATCTATTAAAAAACCCGCTTCAAAATCCGTTGCGTAGTTTTAAAGATTTCAGCATACATAGGGACGGACACACGACAGCGACTTTGTTTTATAATATGTAGTGATAGTGAAGTGATGATTATTAAAATTTTAATTTGTTTCCTTTAATATTCAAAGCAATTTATATTACATCATCATAATTTCAGCATAACGCATCCACTGCTGGACATAGGCCTCTCCCAACAATTTTCTGGCCGGTCCTGAGCCATCCATCGCTTTCCGGCGACTTTAACTAGTCCACCGTGTGGGAGGTCCACCAGCACTGCTACTTTCCGAAACGTGGCCGTCACTTGATGACTTTTCTAGCCCATCGGCCATGAATCCTGCAGAGCCATGTGCCTTGTCACTTAAGTTTGGCAATACTGTGGGCTATGTCGGTAATTCTGGTTTGCCTGCGTATCTCTACCTCATTTCTGAACTCCTAGCCTATTCATATAACATTTTATGTAGTTAAGAATGAAATGAATAAAAATCTATTACTATGAGGTGTTGTCACCATTTCAACTAAAAGAATTCGGCTGCTGAATCTATATCCAGACGCAAGTGCCTCTTGCATGTATCTCCAAAAAGAATGGTCCAGAGATTGTATTTCCATTGGAAATTCTCATGGATTAGCGCCCCGACCTACCCTCTAAAACCAAGGGCGTTCCTAGCCGCGTGTTGCACTCCCCAATTGGGGAACCCCACTATCTGGAGCGTAATTGACACCAAGACAAGGAAATCGTACCTGTCCAAACTGACCCTCTGAAACTCCATCGCGGAACACAAATATCTTGCGCGGCAGCCTATTCTGGTTGTGCTTCATGTATATCTTCAGATGGTCAACCATCATGTCCTCAAATTCCACAATCATCTCTTTCTGCGGAAAAATTTTCGTTTTTGAATATTTACATGGGAACATAAAAACAACAACAAATAATCAATATTTGCTTCTTTATAAGATCTTCTACTACTACCACTACTATTCAGCTCATAAATGACCCACTGCTTAGTCGGACCTCCTTCAATTACATGGAGGGTAATCCGCTCTTACGACACCCTCAGGGTGGAATGGGGTGGTAACATCTTCATTATATTAATATTATAACTTAAAATTTTTGTCAACATCGCAGTTTTTTTCAATAAAAACTTTTAATTTAAATAACTTTTCTTTCACAGTAGCAGTATTTCTAATAAAATCTAATAACGCGTGGAACATGCGATCTTTACAACAAAGTAGATTCATATTATCGATGTTCCATGTTCCGGTTCCGTTTACAGTTAGCAAACAGATGGACTCTCTGTCTGTTCAATAAATGGTCTAATTGCGTTCATTTATTCACTCTGTCGATCGTCCGTTGTTAGTTGACTTTCATTCGTTCTACCGTTCTAAATTCTTCTTTTAAACTCACCTTTGGAGTTTGAATGCTCAATTCAATGTTATACTTGTAACATTCGGGGTCCATAGAAGCGGTCACTGCTGCGATACTGGGTATGCACGTCTGAAACAACACCACAACATATAGAAAACTTTAAAACATAATCAAAAAATATTTACCATTAATTAGGACTTGGTTTTGGGAGACATTCCTTAGACACAATATGATCAGTACAATTTGGTGGTGAATATTTATATTATGATACAATCAAAATTCATGTATGTAGGCTCAATAACTCTTTTGTCAAGTCAAACAAAAAAATATTTTTTTTAATACAGTTGCTCAAAAAGTGGCATATTACAGGGACGTATAGCGTTCGGGAAGTGGGCTATTACACACGCGTGCTTTTTCTTTACCATTCCCGCACTAGTGCGTTTTCTTTCCCAACTGTCAAAATAATGTCTATTATAAGGAAAAACCAACCATGAAGTTTTTACTAAAAAAAATCATAGAAGTTTTTATGATTCATGCAAATACGTATATTTCTAAAAAGAAACTACGTACTAATTTGTTTCAATATCAGATTTAATGATTGAATGTGTTTTATTTCATCTAATTAAATTTCATTAATTCATATCAATAAAAAAATTCTACTGAAGACTTGGCTGTATGGGCATTGTTCCTTTTGCCTACCAGAATGGGTGAAGAAAAAAAAACCTGCTTATATTCTACGGTCGGCGCCATTTTTCAGAAATGATTAGTTAGTTGAGTTTATTGTGTTTATAATATTTTATTAAATTGCTTCATTTTTTCGCAACTGTATTAAAAATAGTCGTTCAGTACACGTGCGGAACCGTCATTGCAACTTGTTCCGACTGTCAACCCTCGCCTTCGGCTGCGCCTCGGCTCGGGTAGACATTTGTCGGAACTCGTTGTAATGACAGCCTTTCCGCACTTGTAATGAAATATACTATTTCATTTAAATTGAAAATCTTTTTGATCGCTATATCTACGTACTAGGCTGGGATAAGACATAGCGCAATAGACACAAAACGCCAAACAACAGCAATATCTAGTCAATAGTAACCTTCTAATGCCTTTTTTTTTTTTTTTTTTTTTTGTTCGCCCGGGGTAAAATCCTTTACGGACTTCCTCGCCGGCCACGGGGATGGCCAGCGAGGGGAGTGTGGGACTCTCCCCCATAGTGGGGGCCTACCCACTAAAACTCCCCGGGGTGCTCCAACTCGCGTCCTGTTGCGGCATTGTGGGATCTGATGCAGAACCACGCCAAACCTTCTAATGCCTGAGCCAACCGACCAGAGACAGTTGCTCTGTGTCTGGGTGTCATTTGTGTTCGTGAATTACGGGTCTGTAAACTGCTTCCGCGGTATCGCGGGTTTATAAAATAGCAAAGGTTTTGTTCAAATAAATCTAATTACCTGATCAGGCGATGGGTGCGTTACGTCAGCACCGACAATCATAACGCCACCATCTTTGATGCAACGTGGCATGCTGCTCTGGGACAAAGCTTGATTTATGCCCATCAACTTTGAATTTACCTGTGAAACAGATTGAAAACATAACTGTTGGAAACACCAACAAAAAACATAATATGTAATAAGTTAGCTATTCTAATTTTAAGATGGTAACATTAACTATTTTCCATTCACTCGCTGTACCATATTTGACTCTCTCGGATTTTGGATCACCGGCAAGGCAGACGTGTTTCTATAAGTGTGTAAAAGTAATAAACAGTTAAGTATAATAAAAAACCGTCGTTTGCATTATATATATACCAGCAATAAAAAATACAGTCCACTCAAGACCTATAATTCCACAATAACCACATTGTAATGTAAATTAGATTAGGGTAGACGACTTTTTAAGTGGAGACCGCGAATCGGCAAGTAGTGTGGGACGGCCCTCTGCTAGATGGAGCGACGATTTACTAGGTTTGTTTTTGCAGGAATTCTACGTTCGTCTCTCAAATTCGCCCGCCTTGTCTTTGATGTCAAAGTGTGACAATTCATGTTCTTCCTCTCCCATTACTATTTGCTAACATTAATAACATAGGGTTTAGCTTTTCATGATCTTTGCACAGAAAATGGTTACAGGAAATGGTTTACGAATGGAAATGGCTCGTTGAGATTGAATAACAGAACACGATCAGAACCGTCAAGAAACCATGTAATGTGCAAAGATCGGAAAAAGACTAAAACCTAAGTTATTAATTAATGTTTCAAGGTGCTACCACACTGCTGTTTAAAAACGTTTACTAACATTAGTAAACATTTGTTGAGAAACATACGATCACAATGTTAGAAAATGTTTTCATGTTATGTAATATCAGTAGAGAATTCTGAACAAAATTAGGGTATGCGAAGACCTTTAACAATCCCTAACAGAATGTAACAAATACTTACATTTGTTAGTAAATGTATTAGTATTAGAAAATGTGGGTAAACATTTTTAAACAGCAGTGTGGCAGTGTGCCCCTTAATGCAATTAATAACAGCGTTTAAAAACTAAATCTGACCATCTGGCCATCTAGTAATCTTTACCAACAGTTGGTTTTTTGAAAAAGCCACGGCGTGTGTTTTTAAAATAACCCTATAAACACAGTACCTATAACACAGTTTCCGTGTGGTGACGGAGTAAGAATATCACCACCCCATATCTTCCCGTGGGTGTCGTAAAAGGCGACTAAGGGATAACAGACGTTGGGCAGCAGCGACGCTCTGATACAAAGTCATCTTAATACTGCGATCGCCAACCCGCCTGCCCAGCGTGGCGATTAGGGCAAATCCCCCCCATGGACAAGAAAACCAAAAAACGGCCCCCAGTCTCCGGTAGCTCCAACGCCCCTGATTACGGTAGCGGTCAGGCAAGCGTCGGAGCAGGGGGTGCTAAGAATCCCCGGAGGCGTGTTGGCTACCACCAACGACAACTGGCCCTGGCAACTTATAACGCACGCACTTTGAGGACCGATGAGAAGATCGACGAGCTGGAAGAAGCCCTAGAGAAGGTGCGCTGGGACGTTATCGGATTATCAGAAGTCCGAAGAGAGGGGGAGGGCACGATAATCCTACAGTCCGGCAACCTTTTCTACTACCGGGAGGGCGATCAACTGTCTCAGGGTGGTGTCGGGTTTATCGTCCACAAGGACCTCATCAACAACGTGATCTGCGTCGAGAGTGTGTCGCCGAGGGTCGCGTGCCTTGTAGTCAGAATCACCAAACGGTACTGTTTGAAGGTGATACAGGTTTACGCACCAACGACGGCACACCCCGATGCAGAAGTGGAGACTATGTATGAGGACATATCTAGAGCCATACATACGTCCGAAACCCACTACACGGTGTTGATGGGGGACTTTAACGCGAAACTAGGTAAACGAAATGGAGCAGAGAAAAGAGTGGGGCATTTTGGATATGGGCAACGGAACCCGAGGGGGCAACAGCTGGTTGACTTCATGGAAAAGGAGGGACTCTACGCGATGAACTCCTTTTTCAAGAAGAAACCCCACAGAAAGTGGACCTGGATAAGCCCCGATGGTTCCGTAAAAAATGAGATTGACTTCATCTTTTCGACTATAAGGCAGATATTCAGCGATGTCTCTGTGATCAACAGGGTGAAAACCGGTAGTGATCACCGAATGGTAAGAGGCACGCTGAATCTGAATACTGCACTTGAACGGTCGAAATTGATGAGGTCTACGCTCCGTCCCACCCCTGCTGATATCCAAAACCCCGAAGCCTTTCAGCTGCAGCTACAGAACCGTTTCGATTGCCTAGGGGACTGCGTTACGGTGGACGATATGAATAACAGGTTAGTGGAAGCTGTCCATACTGTCGGAGCTCAGTTTTATAAGGCCCGACGTAAGGGAAGACCTAAAAAAATCTCCGACGAAACTCTCAAGCTCTTGGATAAAAGACGCGACATGAGGTTGCAGTCTTCAGCGGATATGTCAGTTTACAGGCAGCTGAATAGGCAGATCTCCAAATCTCTTAGACGCGACACTAGGCATTTTAATGCTACATGCATTGAAATGGCCATTGAGCGAAACAAGGGCTCCAAAGTGTTTGCTAGAGATCTGTCTATTGGGCAAAGCCAGTTGACTAAGCTGAAGACCAACTGTGGCAGCATCGTCTCGTCCAGACCCGAGATTTTGAGAGAGGTCGAGAGGTTCTATGGACAGCTATACACCTCGGCCCACAAACCAGTTGTTCGTCTGGACTCAGACCCAAGATCCAGACTAACCCGTCATTATACCGAAGATATCCCGGACGTCAGCTTGTATGAGATTGTAATGGCCCTAAAACAGCTCAAGAACAATAAGGCCTCGGGGGATGACGGAATTACGACAGAGCTTCTGAGAGCGGGTGGAAAGCCGGTACTTGTAGTCCTCCAGAGGCTCTTCAATTCCGTCATACTTGAAGGAACAACGCCTGAAGCATGGAACAGGAGCGTGGTGATATTATTCTTTAAGAAAGGGGATAAAACCCTTCTGAAGAACTACAGACCCATCTCGCTCCTGAGCCATGTTTATAAGCTGTTTTCGAGGGTCATTACGAATCGTCTTGCACGCAGGTTTGACGACTTCCAGCCTCCCGAACAAGCCGGATTCCGAAAAGGCTTTAGCACCATGGACCACATACATACGCTGCGGCAGGTTATACAGAAGGCCGAGGAGTATAACCAGCCACTATGCTTAGCGTTTGTGGACTATGAGAAAGCCTTCGATTCGATCGAGACTTGGGCCGTGCTTCATTCCCTGCAGCGATGCCGTATTGATCAGCGATACATCGAAGTGTTGAAGTGTCTGTATAGAAACGCCTCTATGTCAGTTCGAATCCAGAACCAGAGCACTGAGCCTATCCAATTGCAGCGAGGAGTGAGACAAGGAGATGTGATCTCTCCAAAACTGTTTACCGCTGCATTGGAAGATGTGTTCAAGCTGCTGGATTGGGACGGACTTGGCATCAACATCAACGGCGAATACCTCACTCACCTGAGATTTGCGGATGATATTGTGGTGATAGCGGAGTCGCTGCAGGAATTAAGTACAATGCTTGGAGGCCTCAATAGAGTTTCTCAACAAGTGGGTCTAGAGATGAACATGGATAAGACGAAAGTCATGTCCAATGTCCATGTTGCACCGTACCCGATTGTTGTTGGGAATTCTCTCCTCGAAGTTGTTGACGAGTACGTATACCTGGGACAATTAGTCCGATTAGGTAAGTCCAACTTCGAGAAAGAGGTCACTCGTCGAATCCAACTCGGCTGGGCAGCGTTCGGGAAGCTACGTCATATCTTCTCATCCAATATTCCTCAGTGCCTGAAGACAAAAGTCTTCGAACAGTGCGTGTTGCCAGCGATGACATACGGATCAGAGACGTGGGCGTTCACAATGGGACTTATTAGGCGCCTGAGAGTCACCCAACGTGCAATGGAAAGAGCTATGCTCGGAGTTACTCTACGTGATAGAATCAGAAATGAGGAAATCCGTAGAAGAACTAGAGTGACCGACGTAGCTAGAAGGATTGCACAGTTGAAGTGGCAATGGGCAGGCCACGTGGCCCGAAGAACAGATGGCCGCTGGGGCATAAAAGTCTTGGAGTGGCGTCCACGTATGGGAAAGAGGAGCGTGGGAAGACCCCCAACTAGGTGGACGGACGACCTTGTAAAGGTCGCTGGAAGTCGGTGGATGCGGTCAGCACGTGATCGCACATTGTGGAAATCTATGGGGGAGGCCTATGTTCAGCAGTGGACTTCTGTGGCTAATAGATAGAAACACAGTAATCTCAATAATTCAAAAGTCATAGGAGATGCACAAAAAATCTAGTTAATGGATTTTCGGCTAAGCATGAATTTCGAGATATAAAGTACTTTTGCTTACCTTTAACAGAATATTTTTCGCCGTCATAGGGTTCATTTTCATGGCCGCCGTATTCTCCTTGACACACTGGGTTAAAATGCCCACGTCACACTCGGCCATTTGCTTCACCTAATAACATAATTATTGTATGTTTATTATATTGTATGTAACCGCTGTATGTATGTAATGTCGTGGTCACGGGAGAGACTAGATGACAATTATATTTAAAAGTATAAAAAGCAGTTAAATCTACCATCTATTATTTACCGTATTTATATCTATCACAATATCTCTGGAACCATGAGGCCCCCAGACCTGAAATTTGGTAGGACTATTTCTTCGTCGGGTAGAGTTAAATGATTGTATTGTATGTCGTTCCCGTAGAAATAAGTAAATCCCCAAAAATATGTAGTTAAATTTCGACCTAAGGTATCACCGAATTAGGTTGAAAATGACCAAAAACCTATATACAGAGACAATATAACATATTGTATGTAGCAAAATAATCAACACACGGATACGTAGAGTTGCCCGCAAAAGGTTTCTTCTTCGCATGATTGACATTGAGTAATCGCAAGATAAAGTGTCATATGGGGTAAAATATATTAATCCGATATGAATCACCACACGACTTTGACCTGAGGGTATCGTAAAAGCCGGCAAACGAAAATGATAGGCGGAAAAGCTAGCCGCAAGAGAGGGAAATCCTGTGCCAACCCGTCTGACCATTAAGGCACAGTAGGCTAAGTTCCCTTCATGAACTCGAAGGAGGCCCGACTCAGTAGTGGGCTAAAATGATGACACACAGTTCGCTGAATTAAGAATGTAAAATAAGTATTATAGTATGTAACTTGACTGCCTCGTTGGTCTAGTGGTTAGATGTGCCGCCTTTGGATCAACGGGTCCCTGGTTCGATTCCGGGGTCGGGCAAGTGTCTTTGTCTAAACCAGAGGCACTGGCTCGGAGTCTGGGTGTCATTTCTATCTATAATAAGTATGTATTTACAAAAAAAAATGTATATATGTAGTTTATCATCCATCTCGTTACCATAACACAAGCATTAAGTTTGCTTAGCTTGGGACGAGATGGCGTTGTGTGAAATGTCCAAGGATATTTATTTATTTATTTATTTATAAACTAGCGACCCGCCCCAGCTTCGCACGGGTGCAATTATATTATACCTATACACCTTCCTCTTGAATTACTCTATCTATTAAAAAAAACCGCTTCAAAATCCGTTGCGTAGTTTTAAAGATTTATGCATACATAGGGACGGACAGAAAAATACGACTTTGTTTTATACTATGTAGTGATGATAAATTACCTTATGGTAATAATCGCGTCCTCTGGTAGCCACTATAATGAACAGGAACTTGATGCCTTTCTCAAGCGCAGTAAACAGTATGGGGCGCAGATCTCTCATAGTCGCGTTGAACTGGCACAAAGCTGGATTCGCTACCGTCATACCCATAGATTGCCCAGTGCGTAAAAGCTAAAACAAAATTGTTACGTAATGATTTCTTAGGTTGTCGCGATTATTACACATTGAAATTAAACACTTTTGATTGATTTGACCAATTTAATGACTGGAACCATCCTCTCTATTGAAATTTTGATGTTTTTTTAATATCCATAGGCTCGCGGATCATTCTTGGAATGTAATGAGCATTCAAAACGTCGGGAATTAAATAATGTAATATACACGCGATAAAACCGTTAAAAAGTGTTTAATTTCAATGCAAAATTGTTACATTTTAGTAAAACCCAAGACACAACTGGAAAGATATTCTGGTCACATAAGTAAATTAAGACAACTTTTAAACACACATACACAGTTGAACATTTTAAAGAACCGGTGATACTATAAGAAATGAGATGGTGACCTTGAAATAGTCGTATCGCTAGAAAACCTGCTTTCAAATTTCTTTCAGGATCTGCGATGTCACGATATAACTCACATACCATTCAAAATTATAATACCCAATTATTTATATTTTCAATATTATAATAGCCAATTACAATATAATACGGAAATATCAAAGTGAAAACCGAAGAATGCCAAGCGGGTCATTCGGAAATCGTATTAACAGACGACAATATTAATATTGCTATATGCTTGGATTTCTCTAAATTAATATTAATACATTAAAATTCAAGCTATCCTATATTTCAAGTTGGATCACAATGCACACGGTGTGCAAATTTGATTAAAATCGGCTGCGTAGTTTTGGAGTCCATTCCGAACAAACAACGTGACACGTAATTTATATATTAGTAGCGACCCACCCCGGCTTCGCATGGGTGCAATGATGAACCTTTAAGTTTATCAGTGTTTCTCTACAATATTATGGATGTATTATACATATAAACCTTCCTCTTGAATCATTATATATACTATAGGAAACCGCTACAAAATCCGTTGCGTAGTTATAAAGATTTAAGCATACATAGGGACGGACAGGCGACAGCGACTTTGTTTTATACTATGTAGTTATAGTTATAGTTATACGACTTACCATATTAATCATGCTGTTGTAATCAATATTGTTTGCCGTTTCAATGGCGATAAATCCCCAGGATTGCAGTGCTTCAGGCTTTAATAGCTTATTGGCTTGCCACACGCCTTTCCTGAAAACATCATTAATATACTATCCACTGCTGAGTCGGGCCTCCTCCAACTACATGTAGGGTAATTAGCCGACTGTGCGACACTGGCCTGGCGGATTGGCATAGAGTATCAAGTTTTGCTTCTCTTAGAGCTAGGTATTCGGCCTTATCATTTCCTTTTTCACCGGTTTCATGCGAAATACAGTCTTTTTAAATAGTTTATTTTACGCAATATAACAATTAGCCCCGCCGCACATGCTCAGACTCGCATTGGCTGTCACGAGCCGCGTGCGAGTGGCAGTATTTAAAACCTATGGCGCAGTACCAAGCTCCGCATTTGCTCTCACGTGTCGACGCATACGCGTACATGCGGAGTTTGGTACTGCGCCTCGCACGCGGAGCGTGACAGCCAATGCGAGTCTTAGCATGTGCGGCGGGGCTTGGACAGGGAATACAAAATGCTGACACAGCTAGAAATTGTCTTAGGTGAGCGCTAATGGCTACATACGGGAGGTATTCAAGGTTTTTTTTTTTTTTTATTTATTCTGTTACAACACCACAGACTTGTAGTCCGTGTTCTTTTTAGCAATGAATGGTAGTTATTTGCTCTTTTTTTTTTCCTTCGTCTGTCGTACCCTGCGCCTTGGCACCTGGGACATTGGTGTTTCATTTAATCTACTCTCAGTAGGTGCTTCCTTAGCTTATGTTTGGTAATAGCTATTTGGTCTTGATATTTAAATTATATTATATTGAAGGTATTAATTACTACTACTACTAAGCGCATAAATGACCCACCGGGCCTCCTTACAACATGGGGAGGGGGGGTAATTTGCCTAGGGTTGGCACAGAGTTTTGTTTCAAGTTTCCCTTCTCTTGCGGCTAGGTTTTCGGCCTTGTCTTTTCCTTTTGTCGACTCCTGCGACACCCTCAGGGTGGAATGGAGTGGTAAACTCTATGCATTCTAAAGACGTCACCACACGGTCGGACACAGCTGAGATAAGTCTGGTGTAAACCAGACTGCATACACACGCTGTCAAAAATATTAAAAACCTCGCACTAGGCACACAGAACAGTAGGTATTCGTTAGTATCATTGGTAAGTAGCTGTCTTTGGCAGTCGTGACCTCATAACAGGTCCAGCTAAAAATCTGCGTCGGGCATTGCAGTCCAGCTAATGCTGAGCTGGTTACCGGTTTGTTGCAAACACACGTTTATGTTTTTTATTTTTCTTGTATTGTTTTTGCCTTATCTTTTATTGTGTCTTTGTTTGTTATCAAATAAATTATTTTTCTTTCTTTCTTTCTTTTTCTAGTTACAATGGCGACACGGTTGGCGCTGTGGTTGAGCGATCAACTGCTGCGCAGCACGTCGCGGGTTTGATTCCCGCACGGAAGAAATATTTGTACGACCTACAAGTATTTGTTCCGGGTCTGGGTGTTTCCTATCTATAATACGTGTATGTATTTACAACAAAAATATATATATAAGTAGTTTATCATCCATCTCGTTACCATAACACAAGCATTAAGTTGCTTAGCTAGGGACGAGATGGCGTTGTGTGAAATGTCAAAGATAATTTATTTATTTATAAAAAAAAAAGTCTAAGCAAAACGTGTACATACTTGGGAACGGTGGGGCCTTCCCCGATATCCAAATTAGGCGGGGCCAACACCTTGGCACCGACCTGCGTGAACTGGTCGGATATCTCCAAGCCAAATTTACGGAACTGTTCGTTCCTCGAGTAATTTATCTAGAACAAAATTTAAAAACAATCGGAATTTATTTAAGGGCCCTCGCCCACGGCGACATTTTGTAGCGATGCTGTCTACTCATGCGTCTTAGTCGCATTTGCAACGCGCTACACTAGCGATGCTGACGCGCTACACTAGCGATGCTGACGCGCTACACTAGCGATGCTGACGCGCTACACTAGCGATGCTGACGTGCTACACTAGCGATGCCGACGCGCTACACTAGCGATGCTGACGCGCTACACTAGCGATGCTGACGCGCTACACTAGCGATGCTGACGCGCTACACTAGCGATGCTGACGTGCTACACTAGCGATGCCGACGCGCTACACTAGCGATGCCGACGCGCTACTGCATCGCGACTTTCTGCGTGTCAACTCTGGCTTTACAATGGAAAGCAATTCAGAAAACGTCGAATATGACATCCTATAACAATTTATGAATTTAAGAGCATAGTTGTGGTTAATTAGCGACCGCTTCGCAACTGTATCGATGCGGACGGTTTTTCTGCAAACTCAAAACACACGATTGCCACGCCTTGCAAACAAGAGTAAACATGAACATCACTTCAATATTTTTATTAAAAGTTTGACGTGGGCATTTTTTTAACTCTTGTTTGCCAGTACTAGTAAACGAATTCAGGCATATGAAAACTAAGAAATTTCAACCAATTTGTCTAGTGTCAGTACCATCTCAATACTTCTTGTCTGTCTGTCTGTCTGTTTGTTCCGACTAATCTGGAACGGCTGGACCGATTTTGACGGGATTATCTTCTATACTTATAATAAATCTGTAGAGAGGTCAATTCTGTACATGAAATATTTTTCCAAAATAACTATCAGCGGGTGATTAGTGATCGATACTGACGCCAAAAATGCAATCAGTAAAATTTTTGTCTGTCTGTCTGTCTGTCTGTCTGTCTGTCTGTCTGTCTGTCTGTATGTTCGTTATAGAAACAAAAACCACTCGACGGATTTCAACAAAACTTGGTACAATTGTTCTTCATACTCCTGGGCAGGTTATAGTATACTTTTCATCACGCTACGATCAATAGGAGCAGAGCAGTGAAGGGAAATGTTGGGAAAACAGGAGAACTTACTCCATTTTTTAAGCTTCCGTCGCGTGTGCAGCCTTAATAGTTAAAGCTACACAGAAATCATGTATGACGGAAATGTTCTCCTTAAAATTATATAAAAAATATTCCAAGACAGCAAATGTCTATCTTTTATGGTTGACTCACAATAACACGTGTAACTCCCGATAGCTTAGCAGTTCAGAGCTTTCTGATTATATTTGTCTACTCTTACGTTTATAACACTCTCAATCATCCCTAATTAATAAATTTTAACATTATTACCTATTTAATAAAAAAAGAATCATAGAAATCGGTACAGAAACACCAAAGATATACATGAAATACGCTAATAAACCATCGCGCGTGATTACTGAATCATGCTTTAAGGATTATTTTTGTGTAACCGTCGCATCGGGTCGTCGCGGGAGGTTTAAAAGGGCGGGGGATCCAAACGCGAACTTCATACAATATTTGGATTTGGCTGATGATGCGAGTAGACGTTCCGAGTATTCGCCCTTATTGACAGGCAATATTGTTTATCAGCGCGACTTTTAGTCTTTACAATAATTTAGTTTATTTAATTTTCTTTTGTTGTTATTTCATAAAATAGGTATTAGTTATTTTGGTGGCGTGTTATATTCGTTCAAATTACAAATTATTAATAGTTATTTCTTTTTAGGTGAAGTTAAGTAGTAGTTAGTTAGTAGTAGGTAAGTTTTGGTTAATTTATGTTCAGTTTTTTTTAATAATAATAATAAGTAAGTAAAAGCGTAGGTACTTTTATCCATTAAAGGTATAGGTATTATTAATTATGTTATAGGTATTTAGTTTTAAGTGAAGTAGGATAGTTTACCAGGAAGCTATGCGCTGAAGTATTTTCGTTGTATAGGTACTTAAGCCTCATGTGAACGTGATCTAAACAATATTACCAATACATTAACTTAATAATACACAAGGAATTACACACTGATGGAGTTGCGGGCACAGCTATCTATATATATAAAACTCTTCCGTTAATGAGTGACTGACAGACAACGCACAGCGGAAACGAATGGCAGTAGAGAGCTGAAATTTGGCCTGTGTGTTTGTTGGGAGGAGTAGGCTACCACTAAGAGAGGATTATTGGAAATTCTCTCCCAACGGGGTGAAAACGGGGATAAATTGTTTTTTTCCGGAAGTCATTGTTCCACGCGGACGAAGTCGCGGGCAAAAGCTAGTAAGTAAATAAGACTTAATTTATTTCAAATAAGACTTAAGTTGAACTTACGCTGCCAATTATCTCGTGGATCTTACGCATGCGCTCGTCGGGTTTGGTAGCCGCTTCGCGAACCATCTTCGACAGTTGCATCTCGTTCAACTGTTTGTTGCGTGCCTGTTTACAAAATGAAAGATTTGAATTATATATCTGTTTAGGTATGTATAGTAGTTAGGTGTGCCGCCTTTGGATCAACGGGTCCCGGGTTCGATTCCGGGGTCGGGCAAGTGTCTTTGTCTAAGCCAGAGGCACTGGCTCGGAGTCTGGGTGTCATTTGTGCTCGTGAATTACATGTTTGTAAACTGCCCCCGCGACACAGGTTATAACTAGTTCGTTTAAAAAAAAAGGAACTAGAAATTTGTCGGATCCTATATAATCTTCCTTAGATTAGGCATGTAAATTACATATTGATAGCGCGCGACGTCAGAGTAACGACATAACATTTTTTTTTATCAGAAACCTTCCTTTGTTTATGCCCAACAATTTTCATGAAGATCATCCAAAATCAGACTAGCTGACCCCATAAACGTTGCTTTGTTGTCAACACATAAATAATAAATTAACGCCCCTAGCAGGTAGAAATTTTGTAAAATCCTTAGTCAGTTCTTATCTGACCTCTACTCGACGAAAGAAATATTCCGACCCAATTTTAACTTTCGGGGGCTTTTGGTTCCAGAGATATCTGAAGTGTCAGTATACAGAGTTGATATGACAGAGGGGCATTAAATTACATTACGTATACTATATGTGATTAGTATGAATTCGAAACGGTACAAAAAAAAATACACGTGATTTTTCATGGGGGGTAGTCTTAAACCTCACCAGGTATCACCAAGGGGGAGGGAGAGGTTAAAAAATTTTAACGTTTTGTTGTTATCACGTGATTAATGGACAGCTAGGGGCTAGGTTAATAAACGATGCGTTAGGCATAAACATCTGTTAGGAAAGATACATCATGTTCAAATGAGGCAAACATTTTAAAAATCATTAGCGGCTAAACTATTGCTCCAATTTAATTTATTTTTGGTACAGAGCCTGGAAATGATGCCTAGTATAGGCAGTTAAAAAAATGACCCTATGTCGTATCAACCCTGTATATGTAGTTAAATAAATGGTATTCTAAAATCCTTACCTGTCCATAAGCAACATCGAGAAGCTCGATCGGAAAATAAATATTCTTATCCCGGGGCCCAACCCACATGCAGTTTAAATTTGGATATTTGAGACTGAAACAAAAATAAATAGTTAAAAGCACTCGTCGCTCTATGTACGACGCATGTTTGAATTCAAAATTAGACCCGGTCATAATCTTAGCTACGATATTTGAGGCTCGGCTTTTTATGCCCCCTCTACAGTTCTTGAGACGAGACGACCTACGACCTACGCGCTTCAGACGTCCCCTCTTTTTGACTACCACTTTTTTTGACGTCCACTCTTGACGCCTACTCAGCCTATTGGTAAATTCGCCACTGGCCGCCTCCCATTCATCATCATCATCATCATTTCAGCCAAAAGACGTCCACTGCTGGACATAGGCCTCCCCAAGGATTTCCACAAAGGCCGGTCCTGGGCCGCCCGCATCCACTGCTTTCCGGCAATCTTAACCAGGTCGTCGGTCCACCGTGTGGGAGGCCTACCAGCACTGCGCCTTCCGGAACGCGGTCGCCACTCGAGGACTTTTCTGCCTCATCGGACGTCGGTCCTGCGCCTCCCATTACATGGAGGGTAATTAGCCTACTGTGCCACGCTGGCCAGACGGGTTGGCACAGGGCTTCGGGCTTATTAATTTTCCTTTGTAGGCTCTTACGAAACCCTCAGGGTGGAATGGGGTGGTAACACTGTGTATTCTAAATCCGTCACCACACGGACTGATTTAGTTGAGTACAATAAGCCCTTACGACAGAAGCCGTACGTATCTCTGGTCTGAAAATCCTGAAAACTGGCTCGTTGGTCTAGGGGTGAGGTGTGCCGCCTTGGGATCAACGGGTCCCGGGTTCGATTCCGGGGTCGGGCAACTGTCTTTGTCTAAACCAGAGGCACTTGCTCTGAGTCTGGGTGTCATTTGTGTTCGTGAATTACATGTTTGTAAACTGCCCCTGCGATACAGGTTATACCTAGTGCAGGGGTTTCGTTTATTTAAAAAAAAAATGGTCCGGTGGTTTTAGATTGAAAGTGATACGAGCCGATGGGCCTACTACCCTCTTACAACCGACGTCATCGCTGTCGCCGATGTTTATTGAGACTCACAAAACTGACTAGAAAGTACTCACTATTATACTACTGGTATTTCATCGCATTGGCGAAGTCATCTTTTGTCATTAGCCAGTTTAATCACAGTCAAAGTGAGACGACCCGAAGGGTTATAAAGCCCCCTTTCCCAACAACCAAAGTCGTGCCTCTGTTCAACGGATGCATTGTGACCCACAATACGCACGCCGGTACAAAAACTACTCACCGATATTTCTTTTCATGGGCGAAGTAATCCGCTACGGTGATCTTTCTCTGATTGCCAGCCGCATCGGTAAGGTTGAACGTAAGACGAGCTGGCGGATCCACTATGCCATTGCAGATGAAATCACGCTTCTGCCCCGAAGACTCTGTGTTGCCCACCAAATAGGCGACCACCTTTTGGAAGAGAATAATAAGATTAATACATTGTGTCACCACCTGATTCCATCCTGATGGTGTCATAAGAGCAGACAAAAGGAAATAGCCTAGCCGCAATAGAAGAAAAACTTAAAACGAAACCCTGTGCCAACCCGTCTGGCTAATTACCCTCCCTGTGATGGGAGGAGGCCTGACTCACCAGTGGGTCATTTGTGGGCTAATGATGACCCGGAATTCCATCCAGAGAGAATGCGATCGCATTAAGGTGAATGTTCCAGGGTAGCCCGCGAAATTCAAATTTTCTTACGATTTTTGCAATTTGCAGGCCAGTGCTAGGTTGTATGATGATGAATATTTGATTCGCGGTTGTAAGACGTATGTAATTGCAGAGTTATAATCATCAAACTCATCAATACAACCCTCCAAGCTCTTATAGGTGCAAGAATGACTTTGAGCTTGAAAAAGTTTTTCTTGCACCGTTATGAGCTTGGAGGGTTGTATTGATGATTTTGATGATTATAATTCTATAACTACATACGTCTTACATCCGCGAATAACATTTTAATCAACATACAACCTAGCACTGGCCTGCAAATTGCAAAAAACGTAAGAAAATTTGAATTTCGCGGGCTACCCTGGAACATTCACCTTAAACTAGAAGATACTCTCTACTCAGCATTATGTTCTTCTCAAAGCTATCCACCAAAACAATTTATCTAAACCAGGGTTAGACCTGATAGAGCAACAAACTGGGATGTCTTCACATTGATAATATCACTCTCACAAAAGTAACATCTATCTATCTATCAGCCACAGAAGTCCACTGCTGAACATAGGCCTCCCATAGATTTCCACAATGCACGATCTCGTGCAGAACGCATCCACCGACTTCCAGCGACCTTTACAAGGTCGTCAGTCCACCAGATCTGGGGTCTTCCCACGCTTCTCCTTCCCATACGTGGACGCCACTCCAAGACTTTTATGCCCCAACGGCCATCCGTACTTCGGGCTACGTGGCCTGCCCATTGCCACTTCAACTGTGCAATCCTTCTAGCTATGTCGGTCACTTTAGTTCTTCTACGGATTTCCTCATTTCTGATTCTATCACGTAGAGTAACTTCGAGCATAGCTCTCTCCATCGCACGTTGAGTGACTCTGAGTCGCCTAATAAGCCCCATTGTGAACGCCCACGTCTCGGATCCGTATGTCATCGTTGGCAACACGCACTGTTCGAAGACTTTTGTCTTCAGGCACTGAGAAATATTCGATGAGAACATATGGCTTAGCTTCCCGAACGCAGCCCAGCCGAGTTGGATTCCACGAGTTACCTCTTTCTCGAAGTTGGACTTACCTAATCGGACCAATTGTCCCAGGTTTACATACTCGTCAACAACTTCGAGGACACAGTTCCCAACAGCTATCGGGTACGGTGTAACGTGGACATTTGAAATGATTTTTGTCTTATCCATGTTCATTTTTAGAACATGGACCCCTACCCTATATATATCTATCCCTATATCCATAAGCAAAATATCGATACTGCTAGCGGCCGATAAATTTACTATGTTACAACAGAATTACTCCATGTAACTGTAACACTGAATAATTAATTATCTTTCATTTCATTTCATTTTTCATTTATTATCCCTATTTTTTAATCTCAGAGACTCAACTGAACTCAGAACAACAATCTTAGCTAGTATACAACTCCCAAAGAAACATTGCGGAAGACTGGTTACCAAGCGTACAGCTACAATAAATTCAGAACAGCTGGACGGCCAATTTCCGATGGAACACAAAAACGTATGTTTCTCCCTCATACTTCAAAATAGAAAAATACTAGGTATATAAATTAAGTATCGCCGTAATACTTGCCCTGAGTCCTTTAATGAACTCCTCGAAGTTTTCAAAGCCACGTTGTCTATCAAGAGGCTTGCTTGGGTCCATTCGGAAGTCTCTAGTTATAGCGTCAATCATGGACTGACTTCTCGGAAAACCTTTGTGTGCAACTGTAACAAATTGAGATTATTAAGTAACTACTAAAACTAGAGGTGCACCGCCTTCAATGGTTCGATTCGGGGGTCAGCAAGTGTCTTTGTGTAAACCAGAAATACTTGCTCCGGATCTGGTCATCTTTGTGTTTGCGAATTCTTGGTGAATGGAGACTGATTTAGAATTCAATTTTGCAGTTATAAAAAAATCATAATTAACATATCAATAAACTTTTATGAACGTTTTTCGCAGGATCTCAAGAAGTATTTATATCAAAAGGGCTCCACGAAGTATAAAATTTTTAAGTCAATTTTTTTATACCTTTATTATTATTGCATTATGCCAACGGATATTAGAAAAAAAAATTTAGTTAACAATTGAATAACTTTTTGAAAAATGGCGAAAACTCTTTTTTTCCAATGGGGCTCGATTCTTTCAAGTGTTAAGAAGATACAATTTTTTTTTAAATTATAAAATGACTTTTTTTTAATTACTAGCTAACCCCGCAAACGTTGTTTTGCCAAATAATTATTACTCATCATCGGCCCACTCTATACTATATGCGCTGTAGCATGGTGCTGGTGACAGTTGCCTGTACGACGTTTGTAGGAATGTGACGTTATGCAATTCATTTTTATCGCTAACGATACTCGCGGCGTCAATTTAGTTATCTTTAATATCGTTATGAAAATTTGTGTTTTATTCAATTGTCTAGTGTAACTACGTGTATAAATGGTTTATGGCTACATAATTATGTTTGTACTTATATAAAATAATCAAAATCGGGTTTACGTTTGTTTTTCTCAGCAACCTTTTAAACGACATACCCTATAAATGTTCCGTTTTATAATTATAGACCAATTTTAAGAATAAAAATTGACCTACGCACAATATACGTTTCTTGTTATGAAAAATATCGCCTGTCCATCGTACCAGTACATCCCATCACTAAATACGCATTCTTGTCGCATGACTTTGCTTAATTTTTTATCCGATTTGATTATATTTGTAAACTAGAACATCCTAGTTGGTTTAATTTAATTTACTACAGTTATTACTGATTTAATATATTACGAATGTGGTACAGCTGAAATACTAAGTAATAATTTGTAAATCGCAGCAACTTTCAAGAGTGAAACGAAATATTACTGAAACTGTCACCCGCAACATGCTACAGCGCAAAGACAATAGGTCACTGCATATGCGCCCCCCGTCTTCAGCTTAACGCATCCCCCTGCTGTCCGTATCCTTTCGTAGATCGTCGCTCCATCTAGCAGAGGGCTGTCCTAATTATATTTGGTACAAAAGTAGACATTTTCAGAAGTACACTACTGACTTGCATGTGTCTTTCCTAATTCCACGAACGGGGTACTGCTACTGCCATCTTTGAAGAAACAACGAGAACTTATTCAAGGTCCTTTTAATATTAATAGGACAAAATATAAACCTGTAAAGAAAGATCAATATTTGAAGTACTTACCATCGACGTTGACAAAACCGCTGGATGTAAATATAGCGGACTGGAACAGTCCCGTCCACATTTCCAGACCGCATCCCAAGTCAATAGGGTTGTTTGGACGCCTGAAAAACTGTCGTCCAGCCTGAAAAAAATAGGATAGCGTTGATATTGTCTCCATACAGTGTGATAGTGTCTATCTTGCGTGATAGAGAAGTTTAATTCAACTTCAATATTCGATTTTCTTTAAAAAAAAACCCTTACCTAGTATAACCTGTATCGCGGGGGCAGCCTACGAACATGTAATTAGCCGCGTACTGACTTAGCGAGCAGCCTCGCGAGGCAGCCTCGAACGTTTGCCGCAGTACGCATGCCGCGCGAGGCGGCCTCGGTCTGTAAGTTCTAATCCGAGGCTGCCTCGCGCGGCAAGGCCGAGCCACCGTGAGCATCGACGCTCAGTTTAACTTGAAGTCGAATAGAGACCGCGCGTGCGTACGCTCGGGCGAGGCAGCGGGTGCGTTTGCCTCGGGCGAGGCACGTCCTGACAGACCGAGGATTTGCCGGCTCGCGCGGCTGCCTCGCGAGGCTGCTCGCTAAGTCAGTACGCGGCTATTCACGAACACAAATGACAACCAGACTCGGAGCATATGCCTCTGGTTTACACAAAGAAACTTGCTCGACCCCGGAATCAAATCGGAGACCCGTGACCCAAAGCCGGTACATCCAACCCCTAGACCAACAAGGCGGACTACTACTATGTCCATAAATGACCCACAGCTGACTCGGGCCTCCTCCCATCACAGGGAGGGTAATTAGCCTACTGTGTCACGCTGGACAGAAGGGTCGGCACAGGGTTTCGTTTCAAGATTTGCTCATCTGGCGGCTAGGCTTTCGGCCTTGTTTCCTTTTGTCGGCTCTTTCGACACCCTCCGGGTAGAATGGGTGACATGACATGACTCGATTGGTACGTTCCACTTGGCGTTCACAACGCCTAAAATGTTCATTCAGGCGTTCCACATGGCGACCACGATCGTTGTGGTCGCGGCGAAAACGTCATTGATGACGTCATTACTTATGCTCACGCCAAGCTCACGACGCCCCATCTCATAAGGTGGGTCGTTGCGAGCGTTTTGAGAATTTGAGCGCCAATTTTAAAAACTAAAAGCAGAAACATGGCGACAATAACAATATCGTTCTTTTGTACCGAACAAGATCGGACAAGACATTATCAAATCAATATTATGTGGTCAAACTTTTCGTTTATCACGATCAAAGATTTGTAAAATTCTATTTCTTTCTTCATCTGAGCTGGACCAACTAGTACTTTTATTTTGACGCACCAACTAATTTCAAACTGCTGCCGATATAGGCATTTTTATTAAATACGATCATAAATTAGTTCAATACTCCTTGAAAATAAATAAATAAAAGAAATATCCTTGGACATTTCACACAACGCCATCTCGTCCCAAGCTAAGCAACTTAATGCTTGTGTTATGGTAACGAGATGGATGATAAACTACTTATATACATTTTTTTTTTGTAAATACATACATATTATAGATAGAAATGACGCCCAGACTCCGAGCCAGTGCCTCTGGTTTAGACAAAGACACTTGCCCGACCCGGGAATCGAACCCGGGACCCGTTGATCCAAAGTAATATACTTTTTTTTTAATAAATCTCTTAACCAATATCGAATGGAACTTATTAATACCACTTACAAATTGTAATATAACCTCATCAACCTTTTGTTTAGTCTTTTTTTAGACGCGCCATTTTTATTATTTAAATGAACGCCCAAAACGCTCCAAAATCCATTCCACTTCAGTATATGATTGTGACTATTTGTGACGCCCAGAACCAAGTGGAACGGCGAAAACCGTGGTCGTGAGCGTGGTCGTTGTGAGTGCCAAGTGGAACGCACCCTATGTATTCTAAATCTGATGGCTTTATACAGGACGTAATAGTTCAATTCTTGTTTACAATCGAATTTAATAACAAGGTTTCAAGTCAGTTGTATATTTTAGTTATGGTTGTGCTGTATGTATATTAATAAATATATGTATGAAATTAAGTTAGTACATATATGCAAGTGTAATCTTATAATATTTTTGGAATATTTCAACTGATCGATTAATTTAAAAAAATTAACCTTCAATAAAAACTAAAGTCAATAACCACAAACAAAATGGCGGAAAAGGATGTGCCATATCCAAATATTCCCTTTCTACTTAAATCATTATACCTTAATATAGGACTCCAAAGTGCCTTGACGCAGGATCACGTCAATACACTGTATTTCTTCGGTTGGCGGGCACAACGAAGTACCGCCTGTTGCCATATAGCTAAACAAATAATTAAAATGCTATTCAAATAATAATATGAATTTCATTCAAAGGAATTTACGCGAATACCACAATTTTGTCACCATTTCAAATTGTTCGTAATGAGACTAAGAATAGGACAGAAAAATCAATTATTGTTTGAAAAGCCATTCTGGCGTTCACAATCATCGACGAATACATGTATCTTTAAACTACTGCCAAGTCGGACGGAACACGGTACTAACTGAGAAAACTTGGCGTAAAAAGTGTTAAAGCCACAATTTTTAAAGCTATGTTATTATCTTAATATAAATTACGTGTCACGTTGTTGGTCCGCAAGGGACTCCTAAACTGCTTAACCGATATTAATCAAATTGGCACACCGTGTGCAGATTGAGGAATGGAGGTGGTGACAATATGAATTCTAAATGTGTTAATGCTTGAATACGAGCTCTGCGTGTAAAATACTGTTAAGCTGCATACATACCTGAGAATCTTCGCTAAATCCACGATTCCGGTAGGTTTAATAGTAACCTCAAATTTCATTACTTTTCCATTTTGATCTTTGACCTCAACCTAAAACAAATAAGGTTTAATTGTTGTGCTCTGTGGACAGGTGTTCCTTCTTTTTCCTACTTACAAACACAATGCGTGTTTGTTTGCGTGCACAATTCGAGCGTGTGTCGTTCGGGACGTATGTTATGACGTGTTATGGCTCAACCCGAGGTCCGCGAGTCGCCTTTACATATATCCGTAGGTAGCTAAGTAATATCACCGTTGGTTGGTGTTCTGTTTCTGCGCGTGAGAAGCTGGGTCATTGTTTAAGGGCTTGCCATGTAATAACAACATTACTCCGCCAATGTCATGTAAATGCAGGGGGAAAGGAAAATAGCAACAATTTTATTCTTGCTGGTCTCATCTAGGATTAAAAAAACTACAAATTAAATTACCATAATATTTCCAAAAACAAAACAGAATCCATTGGAAGATTTTAACTAACATCGGGTAGGGGAACGAAAATTAAAGAAACAACATAATTCAAGATTGTTCGATTTTTTTAATTTCGCAAATATTTTTATATTTACATAAGAAGAATCCACCACTTTTACGTCCTTAAGCCACGCCGCACATGCTCACACTCGCATTGGCTGTCACGCGCCGCGTGCGAGGCGCAGTACCAAACTCCGCATGTACGCGTGTGCGTCGACACGTGAGAGCAAATGCGGAGCTTGGTACTGCGCCATAGGTTTTAAATACTGCCACTCGCACGCGGCTCGTGACAGCCAATGCGTGGCGCTTTTAGCCACGCCGCAAATGCTCACACTCGCACTCGTTCACGCCACTGCGCCTATATCGCATTGACATTGGTGGACAGGTGTGTGGCCGCAATTGCTTTCACGAGTCGTACATCAGTGAGTGTCTCTCGTACACAATTCGTAGACGAAAACGAAGCAAGATGGACCCGTTTGATATACAGGGTTGATACGACATAGGGGCATTTTTTTAAACTGCCTATACTAGGTATCATTTCCAGGCTCTGTACCAAAAATCCGTTAATCACGTGACGTTTTTTTTAAATTTTTTAACCCCTCCCTCTTGGTGATACCTGGTGAGGTTTAAGACTACCCCTCCACCCCCCATGAAAAATCACGTGTATTTTTTTTTGTACCGTTTCGAATTCATGCTAATCACATATTGTATACGTAGTGTAATTTAATGCCCCTCTGTCATATCAACTCTGTATGTAAAGTTTTGAAGTTGAAGTTTTGAAATAGATTATTGTTAATAAGGAAATCGTCCGGAAAAAGTATGGAAGAGCTCTTACATGTCCAAAAGGAAAACGCATGGAGAATTCAGATTAACTTCTGAGTTATCGTTTAAAAATTATTTTACAATGACTAGGAACGATTTTATGGAAGTACATGCGAAGATTGCTTCAGATTTAGAAGATCATTTTGCAAACACTCGCAGTGGCGCACTCGAAAACAATGTCTTGGTCAGCTAGCTGACACGCGCGTACACCCTCGTGTACGCGCCTGCGTCCGTATGCTTAAACGAGCTTCATAGTTGAATCTAAAAATGGTATGGTAATGGCTATAATAATGGTAAATCTGGCGGTAATAATATCTTATCCCTTCAACCTAAAAATGGCGATCTAAAAGAGCAATTTTAGTGTTTCTTGCCGGCTCTTCTATGTAGAGCTGCATTCCGAACCGGTGTTAAATGGTAAATTCTGAATTTTAAATGGTAATATATAAAAAAAATGTTTGACTTGTGTAAAAAGTTTAAAGAGCCACCTTGAAAAATAGAGTTTAGATTTTGATCGAAAATAAAACGCTAAATTAGCATTGCAGGAAATCATCTCTTCACGGTTATGATTGTGTTTTTTTTCCTGCAATGTGTAAAGATCGTGAAAACCTAAGACATCATTCCGCTAAATTAGTACTTACATTAGTCGTGAATCGCTCATTTTGCAAAGCAATGGGCAACGGTTTCAAGGTATAGCAGTTTTTCATCTGATCAAATGCTATCAACTCTCTTGGGAAGTGCTTATCCTTGAGCACTTTAAATGCCAGCGGTATCATCTTTTTCGGTTTGTCCGGTTTAAAAGATACGTCGTAACGTGGCTGAAAAACACATCAAAATGTTAGTCTTGTCAATAGACTAGTCTTAACCAGTTAGTTAGCAATAGTCTACCATTCCATTCTGAGGGTGTCGTAAGAGCCGACAAAAGGAAATGACAAAGCCTATAACCTAGCCACAAGAGACGGAAAGCTTGATACTAAACCAATTTTTTTTTTGATTTGGCGGGAAAAAGTGCCTGACCGCACATCCCGCGTCCGGGGAGACTACGGGGTAGTGTGGGGCCCTCACCCACTAAAACAACCCGCCGTGCGCCAAAACCCGCCCACACGCGGCGCACCACGGGTACCGCGTACGTTGCTACCGTGATCCGCAGGCGGCAGCCCCATCGGACACCCTCTCCCGTGCGACGCCCTACGCACTTGGGCGTCACACCTTCGCGGTAGGCTATTCTGGCGGACGGTGGGCTATCATTGATACTAAACCCTGTGCGAACCCAGAGGGCAATTAGCCCTCTTGGTGCGTTAGGGATGGGTGGCTAGTTGCCCTCCATGTAATTGAGGGAGGCCCGACTCAGCAGTAGATCATTCATGGGCTGAATAGTAGTAGTAGTATTCTCATTCAAAAACTCAGTTCGATACCTGGTTCGGGCTCAAAATCTGAATTACTTTCTGTTCGTGTACCCGCGATGCAAGGCTACAATACAAATGAGCGCAGAGGAACATTATTAAAATTAAAATAAACTGGGACCTTTATCAATTTAATACACCGGGTATGTGCGAACCCAGAGGGCAATTAGCCCTCTTGGTGCGTTAGGGATGGGTGGCTAGTTGCCCTCCATGTAATTGAGGGAGGCCCGACTCAGCAGTAGATCATTCATGGGCTGAATAGTAGTAGTAGTATTCTCATTCAAAAACTCAGTTCGATACCTGGTTCGGGCTCAAAATCTGAATTACTTTCTGTTCGTGTACCCGCGATGCAAGGCTACAATACAAATGAGCGCAGAGGAACATTATTAAAATTAAAATAAACTGGGACCTTTATCAATTTAATACACCGGGTACTTCTGCTGTTCGTGTCGTCACGGTTTTAGAATATACATTGTCGTTCTACCCTAAAAGTGTCATAAATAAGACACCTTTAGACAGAGAAGACACAAGGCAGATCTGATCAGCTTGGCACAGTACGTTAACTTGTAGTTGGGAAAAGAAGTACGAAGATGTCTCCGCGTCATCGCACTCGGTCGGCTCCGTTATTTAGGCATAAAGTCTTTTGAATTTGACGAACCAATTTAATGTATTGATAATGAAAAATTTACTTGTGTGTGGTGACGGCTATAGAATACTCAGTGTCACCAACCCATATCATCTTTAGGGTGTCGTAAGAGTCGACTAAAAGAACGCAAGAGGCAGATCACCTAGCCCCAAGAGAAGAAAAACTTGATACAAACCCTGTGCCAACTCGTCTTGCCAGCGTGGCACAGTAGGCTAATTTCCCTCCATGAATTTGGAGGAGACCCGACCCATCTTTTCATTTTGAAAAAATAATACTTTAGCGCCTTCAATAATGAACAAAGTCAGAGAAGTCATGTTATATGCCAAATCAATAAATAAGCTCAATTTTAAGTATTTATTTGAGTGCATAAAATGTCAACTTACTATTTTCAAGGGTTGAATCTTCATCTGCAGGTAATTGGTCAACACACTGATGTTTCTCGCTCTAACACTCCTCCCGGGAATCTTAAGCGGTATTTTGAACCGACACACAGCACCTTGTTGGGGCGAGCCTTGCGAACTATAGTGTTGCTGGCGAGGAGGTTGCGCCTGAATCGGCAGTTGCGATTGTGCCTGTGGTGGTGCTTGAGTTCGCTGTGGTGCAATTTGTTCTGTGGATGGTGGCTCCTCGGGACGCTGGCCTCTCCCAGGACCCTGTCCTCTCCCAGCACCCTGACCTCTCCCAGCACCCTGACCTCTCCCAGCACCCTGTCCTCTTCCCGCACCCTGTCCTCTCCCAGCATTCTGTCCGCGGCCAGCAGAACCCCCTCTGTCCGCCCCAGGCCATGCTCCAGATGGAGGTTGGGCAGCTGGTTGACTACCAGGCCATGCTCCAGATGGAGGTTGGGCAGCTGGTTGACTACCGGGCCATGCTCCAGATGGAGGTTGGGCAGCTGGCTGACTACCAGGCCTAGGTGCAGATCCAGGCTGGGGAGCTGGTTGACTACCAGGCCAAGCTCCAGATCCATGCTGGGGAGCTTGCTGACTACCAGGCCGAGGTCCAGATCCAGGCTGGGGAACTGGCTGTGCGCCGGTCCGAGGTCCAGTTACAGACTGGGGAGCCGGTTGACCTCCAGGCCAAGCTCCAGATCCAGGCTGGGGCATGCTCTTGCTACCTTCAATAGACAAAGCCTGAAATTCTGCAGTGGGCTCCTTCAGTGGTTCAGGTTTTTTTAATACAGGTTCAGATGGTGCAGGTATTGCAGCTGGAGTTTTCTGCTGGTCAGCTTTTGGCTTTTGTTTTGGTTTTTTCTTGCGGCTAGTTCCGAGACCTAAACCTAAACCTCCGTCTTCCTCAACAGGTTCTTGGGTAGAGGTAGATGCTTGCTCCTCACTTACAGAGGTATGTTGTGAAGGTTTATCTTCACCCTCACTTTTATTGCCTTTCTTTTTACCTGCAACCGGACAATATGTAATGAGAAGTTTACATAGGGGTATTTTTCTCTTATCAAAACCACATCGTGCTTGAATCAAAAATACAATCACTAGCTTCTGGCTGCGACTTCGTCTGCTGAGTATTAGAGCCCCCGCGCATTAGGCGGCCAGGCCTAGTCGCGCGGCCTGGCCGCATAATGCGCGGGTTTGCCGCGTCGGCCAATTTTTCGTTGGCCGCCTAATGCGTGCATCTACATACATCGTGGAAGAATTAGTTGGCCGCAGCGACTTGGCAGCGCGGCCGGACCGCCTAATGCGCGGGGGCTCTTAGTACATCGGCAATTAACACAATATCTTTATAAATTACAGCCTGTGGTATTCTGATGTACGAGCTATATTATTGTATTGTTTCATTATAATCCATTCAGTCGTTTTTTTTTATTCTTTTTTTTCGCGACTTAGTAGACTGTCTGCTATACCAGTTCCATGCAGCTCTCCTACTTTGTAAAAAATATTGTTGTGCTTGTTTGCACATACATACTTAAACACACACATGCATAAGCCAGTGAAATAAGAACCCTGGCATTGTGTTCAACTCAATGTTAATGTCTATCTTTCTTGCCTTTTTATCAAATCAGTCCGTTTTGCTGAACTTCGGGTGCTGCCAACCCGAAGTTCAGCAAAACGGACCTATGCTGATTTGCCTATCTATTTCCGTGATATGAGTACATTTAGAATACATAGTCACCACTCCATTCCATCCTGAGGGTGTCGTAGAAGCGGACAAAAGGAAATGACAAAGCTGAAAACTTCGATGCAAGAGAAGGAAAACTTGATAGGAAATCCAACCCCTGTGGCCAGTGTGGCACAGTAGGCAACTTACCCTCCCTGTGATGAGAGGAGGCCTGACCCAGCAGTGGGTCATTTATGGACTGAATAGCAATATCCTGATTGGGCTTACTACCAGTATATAATCAGTTAAATTGCAGTCTGCCCTCCACAACCCATTTGTTATGTTTGCATGTTGTTAGAGCAAGATCCCAGGGCCGCCAGACCACACGTATTTTCTAACGGACGAAATGTGGCCGATCGAATAGTGTTAGAATGTACTACGACAGTAAACACAGGTAGGCACAGTCGTCATAATTAATTATCAGTAAGTGAAACGTACAGTAAAATACATGTGAGCGCGCGAATTTAACAATTAAAAAAACAGGTTTAAACAATGTTTTTTTTAAATTACTGTTATATATAATGTAATTATATTATATATAATGTTTATATATTATTAACCAAAATGGAACAGGAGTTTTTGGCACTCGTGCGCCTGCTCCTCCCGGACTAGTCATAATTTCCGATTATTCCGGTCATTTTAATAGGTAACATTTGACAAGTCATCAAAATTCAACGTGTGGCAGAGTAGGCTAATTTTCCTCTATGAATTTGGAGGAGGCCCGACTCAGTAGTGGGTCATTTATGGGCTGAAACGCCGACGATAAAAATCAAAATGTCACCAACCCATACCATCTTGAGGGTGTCATAAGGGGCTACTAAAAGAACGCAAGAGGCAGATCACCTAGCCGCAAGAGAAGGAACACTTGATACAAACTCTATGTCAACCCGTCTTGTCAGCGTGGCGCAGTAGGCTAATTTCCCTACATGAACTTAGAGGAGGCCCGACTCAGTAGTGGGTATGTATGGGCTGAAACGACGATAAAAGCCCTGTAGTCTGGAAAACGATCACAGTTAGGTAAGGTTAGGTTAGTAGGCCTAACCGAGTTTTAAGGTTGGATTTACTCTGGCCTTGCTACGTATGATCGTCCTCGAAAGATATTGAAGCCACGCCGCATAGCCATGTGTAATACCTATTTAGAATCCCTATTAAATGCGCCAAACCTTGTAATACAGGGTCACTTTTCTGTAGAGTAATATTTTTTTCAAACTCAAACTCAAATCATTTATTTCAATTGAACCTATTTACTGGTGTATTTGAAAAGTCAAAAGTGAAGTTAGGAATCTAGTTGCATGTTCCAAAAAGTAGATCCTATGGAGAAGAACAGGCAAGAAACTCCATGGACACTCTTTTTATCATATTTTCTGTTACAAGCTGTTGCAAGTTTTCTGTTTTTTTGACAGTGGTGTCCGAAGTAAATAACAAGTTTTGATTTAAGAATTGTTGCTTTCGTAAAACTTAATATTATCTTCAACACACCCAATAAACTACCATAAATAGCATGTCTAACGAAAGGACACATCAGTACCAATCTAGTGAAAATTATAAAAAAGATACAGGGTGTAGATTTTTTCGAATTTTATCAAGGTTTAGTAAAAAAAAGACAATTTCTCATAAAAACACAAAATCAATTGTAACTTTGCATTACATTTTTTGCTGCTGATGACCCCATCTAACCGCTGGTTGCGTTTGACCCACGACTTTTTGACCACCCTGTATAAAGGATCCACACAAAGTCGACGTTTCCTTTTTCAATCTTGGTCAAAAGCCTCCCAAATAGCTACTAATTCTATGGGCTTCATTGTAAAATTCAATATCACACAACAAAACCGCTCTGTAGATGCTGAACGCAACTGACTAGACGCGTAAGTCTAATTTGACAGATTAAACGCGACCGATGATACGCTCGACGCATTTTCCGTCAGATGTGAACCGACCCATAGGGATAAAAAATAGTAAAGTTTTAGGTAGTAAAAAGATCTACAACTTTTGTATTTACACTTTTTTCACAATACCTCAAAATTTAAGTGAAAAGTTCAGATAACCAAGGTTTTGGTATTTTATATTTTTATCATAAACATAAAATATATTTTTTTCACGAAATTTGGTAAATATTTACCATTCTATGTCACAAATACATAGGGGTTTTTTTTCCACCTTACTTTGACTTAATATCGAAAAAGCACCCTAATTTTCAATCGAATATTTCAGCATTTATTAAAATTCGGTGTGTTTTTTGATTCTTAAAATCTCTTATTTCTGATAATGTAAAAAAATATACAATACTATGGTAAATGTTCTCAGAAAATGCATAGAAAAGTTAACTGATTATTTTGGGAGCTTTAAAGTGTATAAACTGTACTTTTTATTAAACAACAATTTACTTGCGCAGTTTCGCTCAACCTAATTTCAATTTTTATATTTTTCTGTTTCTTTTTTGGCCATGAAAATATATTTTCTTTAACAATGTTAAATGAGCAAATAGTGATCGTTTAAACAATATCATTTTAAGTCGTAAGTAGCGAAGCATTAATTTTAAGAAGTATTTAGCGATTTTATATAATGTTTTGTTAGGTATGTACCCGCAAAAGCAATATGTATTTTTTTTTTGTAGTCAGGTCTGGGTGAATCTGTGCCAAGTGCAGCTCCCTCAGCTTTTGCTGAGCCCACGCCAGTTGCCATTGCTTAATTATTTATTTTTTTGTTTTCTATCATTACGTAAAATGTATGTACAAAATTAATTGGCAATAAAGAAATCTATCTATCTAAAGCAAAATGGCCGATGGAAACTAAAGTGTTTCGAGATATTGAAGCTTTATTTTCAACAATATAGTCTTTATTTACTTTTTTATTAAAAATATCCCTGCACTACCCCTGCACTGCACTACTCAGAGCAAGTGCCTCTGGTTCAGGCAAAGACACTTGCCCGACCCAGGAATCAAACCCGGGAGCCGTTGATCCAAAGGCGGCACTTTCAACCCCTATCCTATCAATGATAGAGGCAGTCATGTCTAAAACATATGTGAAACTCAGCCAGGAGAATTTACGTGAAGCAAGTAATGTTTTTATGTACCTTGATCACCTGATACCTGGAAATTGGCCGTATGACCAAGTTAGCCGGTAGGCATGTGATACTAACGTAGATACTAACACTACTCAATGGTCCACATTTCGTCCGTCAGAAAATACATGATTTCTGGCGGCCCTGGGATTTTTTACTATTATTAACTTGTTAATATTAACCTGTTATATCTGTCTATATCTTGTGTATTCTCAAAACATGTGGAATAAATTAAATAATTCTTCATATTGTACTTAATAATAAAATAATTAAAACACTGATCAAATAACTCACCTCGAGCCATGATTGTAACTTATTTCTGCAAATGAAGAATAAAAGCAGCATTAAAATAAAGTAGCAAGTAATGTATGCACAGCTTTATACTTGGTTCCTTACTCTTAAAAAAAATGATCTAAGATTACAGGCGAATCATTTGGCAATGTGAAGCTAACCAAAGCCATTTTAAGTAAGCCTAACTTGTTTAATAACTCTTTCTGTTACTATTCAGACTGAAGCTCATGATGAAAACGAAAATAATTATGTAATCTCTAGTAACATAGTTTAAAACACTGATCTTCATCTTAGGGTATTATAAAATTGTATCAAATTATAGCTCCAGGCATCTAGGCAGCAGAATTAAGTAAGTCTTCAAAATTATGTAGTTAATTTTCAACCTAAGATATCAGCAAGTTAAGTTGAAAATGGCCAAACATTTCTTAAGACTTATTTACTTCTTCCTCTACGGAGACGAGATATCAATGACTGCAGTATTCATTGAGCTACCTTTAACCTGGTCTCTGAATTATGTAACTTTAATCATTTAAGTGCCTCCCACATGGTGGACCGACAACCTGGTTAAGGTCGCCGGAAAGCAGTGGATGCGGGCGGCCCAGGATCGGCCTTTGTGGAGATCCTTGGGGGAGGCCTATGTCCAGCAGTGGATGTCTTTTGGCTGTAATGATGATGATGATGAATCATTTAAGTAACTTTGCAAAAGTGACGCCAATAATTGCTGCCAATAATTATACAATTTATTTTGGACACTGATTTTATGATTGAAAAGTGGTTTCTTGCAAGAAATTAGAATTTGAGATGTCATATTGTTTCAGTGGAAGCCATAAGTTCCACCATTGAATTAAAACAACACATACTATAGTGATTTAATTGAAGTTTTAATATGATACACAATTGGAGAAGATTGCTAAATTAAAATTAGGCTAACAATCTGATTATTTGAAGGAAGGTAGAAATGTAAATTATGTTTCTGTATTGTAAAACCAAAACTTTTAATAAATCGTAGGCGTATCAAATTCCATAGGCCATTATATTCTCAAGAAAAATGTATGTATGTTAAAATACAGTTCAAGCTTAATAATCTATTGTTGCAAATTTGCAAATATACTGGGTTAAGAACAAAGAGGCCAATATTCTGTAGCGAATGAGTATTTGTAAACAATTTGGATTGCTTTTTTTATCAAAGTAATTTTATGATTGTAAATTTTAGACTATGTTTAATTATCTGACATATTCGTCAGTCGTTTTGATTGTGACATATTTCAGCAAAAAACAAACCTACATTCGTTCATGGATTTAGCAATAGCATAGCAGTTTGAACATATATTTCATGTTTGCCTCTACAATCTACATGGCTCAACTAACCTTGGAATATTAAAATAATTCACTTAGCACAACTTCGCAGGAATAAATCGATAGAAGTTTTTTTTTTTTTTTTTTTTATTCCTTGTGGCTCTCACGGTTTGTGTTCAGCCAATGTCAAGTTACTTTGTATCATTTCTTCATTAAGTTATTAGGTATTTGATAAATATAAAACGGGGAAACTTATTAAACGAAAAAATAACAACGTAAAATTTGGAATGGACGGAAATTTGGAAAGGTAAGGACTAGGAGAGAGAAGGAGAAAATATAAGATATAAAAATAAGTAACTATTTACAACTTTATATTATTTACACATATAAAAGATTCTATGGATTTATAAATATCTAAATGTTTGGATTCTAAAAGAGAGGATATACATGTGGGAAAGGGAACATCTAGAGAAGTTAAAGATTTATAAAAGTTAGAGCGATCAAATCGTGGGCACGACAACAGCGTGTGATTCAGATCACCCATTTCATAACTACATTCACACCTAGGACTGTTTATGATGTTCATTCGAAAGAGGTGAGAAGGACACGCAGTATGCCCTAACCTCATCCGAATGATCATTTTGGTAGCTAAGTTTCCTAAACGTAAATGGTAAAACCACGGTTTCTTAAGGGTTACACTTTCTAATGAAAAATAGGACTTGGCACACGTTTTTGTGGTTACATACCAAAGGGAATTCCAAGAATTCTGCAAGTTATTGTTGGGCAGTGTTAAAAGATCGTGAGGATAAATTTTATAAGGAAACTTGTCTCCTGATAGACAAGCGTCTTTCGCTAGCTGGTCTACCTTCTCATTAAGTTGAATTCCAGTATGACTGGGAATCCAAACTAAGGTGACAGAGAAATCCTTAAGATAGCATTTAAACAGTAAATTACGAATTTCATAAACTAGGGGATAATGGGTTTTCGCGTGAAATGGGAATCTCTCTATGGCTTGCAAAGCAGACATGGAATCCGTGAAAATTAAAGATTTACGCAGTTTAAACATGAGTATGTACTCTAAACCCTTTAAAATGGCAAAGCATTCACCAGAAAACACTGATGTTTCTGGAGGCATTCTAATTTTCTGAACAATATCATATTGTTTGTGGTAAATACCTACACCAACACATGTTATATTACTGCTGGAGTTAGGTTTTGATGAATCAGTAAATAGTTGATGGCAATTTACCCAATCATGGTCTTCAAGGGACAATTGAAAGTCCCTATCACTTTTGATGGGCCTGCCGAAATTAAAATTAATAACAGGGGGCAAAATTAGTGAACGGAAATCGAATTTATATAAAGAAAAGGAAGTATTAATGGGAGAAGATAGAGATAAGAAATGTTTCAAACTGTTTATGAGAAAAGGGGAAGATTTATGTGACCAGTAAGGCGAAGAGGACATTTCATTAAATAATTTGATTAACTGTGGAAAAATGGGGTGATCGGGAAATTGCGAGCAACGGAATAAATACCTGTCAGCCAGATATTGTCGACGAAGTTGAAAAGGAGGATCACAACATTCAACCTGTAACGCATTAATAGGACTGGATTTCATGGCACCTGCAATGATTCTAAGGCACTTGGACTGAACGAGATCAAGTTTTTTGAAACCTGATTTATTACCAGGTTCCAAATTAAAGCAGGAGTAATCAATAACACTTCTTATCATGGCGTTATATACTAATTTCAATGAGTATGGGTGAGCACCCCACCACACACCAGAAAGACATCTCAGCATGTTGATTCGGCGCTCACACTTCGCAACCAAATATTCGCAATGCGAAAGACCAGATAACTTTGAATCTAATATGATCCCAAGAAATTTAACTTCATTCTTTATCGGAATATAAGAGGAATCATATGTAAGAGAGACATGTGGAGGCTTGCGTTTTCTAGAAAATAAAACAGTGGTGCTTTTAGAAACAGATAATTCCAGACCATGAAAATCTAACCATTTTTTAAGTAAAACCAGAGATTCAGACACCCGAGAATTTAATACATTAATAGAAGGATCAAATGAATAAAGTAACAAATCATCAGCATATTGAAGTACTTTGATGTAGTCACCACAAGAACTGTCAAGATCGTAAGTGTAAATATTATACAACAATGGACTCAAGACAGAGCCTTGAGGTAAACCTTTGTATACATTTCTTGAAAGAACCGACCCATCCTCAAGTGTCAATTGTATAACACGCTCAGAAAGCATATTAACTATAAAATTAACTAATATGAGTGGAACGCGAAGATGAAGTAATTTGTCTTTTAAAATAGAAATAACAACATTATCATATGCAGATTTTATGTCTAAAAATGCTCCCAATAAATAACTATTGTGGGTAAAAGCAAGGTGTATATCGGTCGTCAAAAGTGCTATATTATCTGTGGCACTTTTACCTTTACGAAATCCATATTGCGTCTGTGCAAGTATGTTGTTATTTTCAATGAACCACTCGAGTCTATTTTTAACTAAATGTTCAGCAACTTTTATTAGAACTGATGATAAGGCTATTGGACGATAAGAAGAAGCTAAAGATGAGGGTTTCCCGGGTTTGAGTATAGGAATAATTTCTTGTTTTCGCCATGCATTCGGAATATTTCCAGTCAACATTATGGAATT
This sequence comes from Clostera curtula, assembly GCA_905475355.2. Classification (NCBI taxonomy): domain Eukaryota; kingdom Metazoa; phylum Arthropoda; class Insecta; order Lepidoptera; family Notodontidae; genus Clostera; species Clostera curtula. The sequence continues at coordinate 13,209,470 of FR997800.1, read as the reverse complement.
GACGAGATGTAAATAGTATTCCAGAGCGTTACCATCAAGATTACATAGAAACGAATAAGGAATACCATCTACACCTGGTGCTGAATCTTTTAACTTTGAAATAACCCCTTTAAGCTCTAATATAGAGAATAACGAATTAAGATCAGGTAGAAAGTCCATTGAACTTGGGAGATTTGATAATGTTGATAACTGGAATTGATCAACTTCTTTCATACCATATGGAGCAATACTGTCGAGAAAAGAATAAGACAGTTCTGGAGGAAGAGAAATGGTGGGTGGTTGAATAACAGCACATTTAAAACGTTTGATGTTTTGCCACACAATTGAAGATGAGGAATCAGGTGATATAGATGAGCAAAATGCTCTCCAACCATCAAACTTTTTTTGTTTAATCAACTTCTTGGTTGAAGCAATTATTGCTGACAAATTACAAAAATTTTCATCTGACATACAACTGCGATAAGTATGTTCAGCTTCCTTTCTCTTTTTTACAGCAATGGCACATTCTCTATCCCACCAAGGAGGAGGCAAAGGAAATTTACTAAATGGCTTCTTTTTTGGAAAAATCTCATCTGCTGACTCTAACAATAACTCTGAGAAACTTTCAGAGCAAGTGTTTTCATTGCCAAGCTGAACTGGAGGTAATTTGGAGAAGTTTTGATTAAATTTAGAACTAAACATATTCCAGTCTGCATTTTTAATATTATGTTTCAATCGTGGAGTTGAAACTGGAATTTTAGTTTTACTAGATGGAAAGGAAATTATTATTGGATAATGATCACTCCCAAAAGAAGAAGAGAGAGTGTGCCAAGACAGGCAGGAAGCAAGATCTGGAGAGCTTATAGAGAGATCAACAGCACTGATATTTTCATTTGGCCGAGTTAGCCTTGTAGGGGAACCTGTATTTAATAAACATAAATCTAAACAATCAAGAATGTCCATAATTTCTTCTCCAAAACAATTTGAATTGGAGCTCCCCCACATATTGTGGTGGGAATTAAAGTCCCCTAATATCAAACAGGGTTTGGGTATTTTGGCTAAAATATTTCTGAGTTCATTGAATACTTGGAAAGAAGGATGAGGAATATAAACAGAGACAAAATAAATATTATTAATACATATTGAAATGATGGATATTTCTTCACTATGTGAAGGAAGGGAGAAAGAAGTGCATAAATATCTATTATTTACAAGGAGGGCAACACCTCCATAGCCATCTGGTCTATCCTCACGGAAACAAGTGAAGCCAGGCATTCTTAAATGAATCCCTGGCCTCAACCAGGTTTCAGAGAGAGATATAACTGATGGAACATATTTATTTATCATATATATCAAGTCACTTTTCTTACTAATTATGCTGCGACAATTCCACTGTATTATGGTTGATATTTTGACCATTTTGGAAAGAATTAGATAACAAATTTAAGAAAGAGGCAGCGTTGGACGGTGGAATTAAATTATTCTGAGTCAATAAATTCACTAAAGCTAAAATTACTTCAGTGATATCTGGTTTTTGTTCTTCACCTGAAGATTCATTTGAAGAAACATTGAGGGCACAACCATTTTGAGAAGGTGAATAATTATAATCCTTAATAAGGTTCTTATATGTAACATCATTTTCTTTAACAGGATGCAACCTTGGATTGGATTTCAAAAATACAGTCTTTTTGTAGGACATGGAATTATTAGTTACAGGAATTTTGGGATTCTTGGGTTCACCAACAGAATTATTAGCAATCTGGTTCTTGATTTGGGAAGGGTTTTGCCGAACCAACACTTCTGAGAATAATCTTTGAGATGGAGGGTGCAATCTTGAGGCTTCAACATAGGAAATACAACTCTTAGCCATGGTGGTTTTAATGTCTTTTTGGCGGATAAATTCAGGGCAAGATTTATTTGTGGCGAAATGGAACCCAGTGCACATGCAACAAGATGCCATGTCTTCCTCTGTATTACAGGTTGAACCAGAGTGATCCTGGCCACATTTGTAGCACCTAGGCTTTGACCTGCACTGTAGTTTCGTGTGTCCGAAGCGGCAACAATTAAAACACTGAATAGTCGGATATGAGTATAGTTCTACAGGTAAAGAATTGTAACACATGTATATGTTACGTGGTAAAACCTGGCCATCAAAAGTGATAACGACAGTTTGTGTGGGCTTCCATACAGGGTTACCATCAACTACTACTTTGAAATTTAAACGTCTTATCTTAAGAATTTCCCCACATCCTAATGGAACATTAATGTTAGATAAAGTTTCTTCAACAGTCCACTCAGAAGGCACACCACGAACTAAGCCCATTCTGGTAACATTATATGAAGGAATAAAAGCTTTAAAATTTTTTGCCAGTAAGCTGTCACTATTTAAGAAATTGTTGGCAGAATCAAATTTAGAAAAGGAAAGAGAAATTCTATTTCTACCAATTTTTTTAACACTGCCATTTACAATATCAGAAAAACCACCTCTTTTTAGGAAATTACCGAACATTACTGGATGAATAGATGTTCCATCATTTTCAGTAATTTGGATTTTTTGGACATGTACCAGAAACGGGCCATTATCAGAGGATGTATAAACTTTCCTAGGTATAAATTTAGGGTGATCCAAAACCACCTGTTCTGAGGCCTTGGGAGGAGCAGGAGTGGTTCTCTCCAAAGTCTCAGTGGGGACATCGGAAGACACTTGCAGTTCTAAATCTGCACATTTGCAAGATTCTTTATGACCCACAGCCATTTTGTTTGCTCGCTTTTTTTTGTTGCAATGTTTGCAAATTTTCTGTGCATGACGCCGTTTTCGCTGATTGCTATGGGCAACCGAGTTATCGGTGTCCATGCCAGATTCAGCTGAAATAACGCTAACGAATTCCGCTGGAAAAGGGACTGAACCCCCCGGGTCAGGGGGTTCCTCCATACTGCTGCTCACTCTACTAATAAAAATAAAAACTTACCTATATACAGCTAATTCACATACACTAATTAAAAATATACAAACTACTAGATATATTTACAAAACTTTTCTCCCCTGATCGCTTATTTTACAGAAATATTAAATAAATAATTTTCACCAAAATAATACCGATCTGCCAAATTCAAGGTTTCCCGCGCTTTTTTCGGATAGAAGTTATTTATTGTACGAGCACAAAAATAAACACAATATTCTAGAATGTTATTGTACGTACAACCAATCACCAACACCATTTAAACCTATTCTACACGGTTGGGTCCAACCACCAACAGAGGTCACCTTGGTTGAGTTGGAGCAAAAAGCAACCGTGTAGAAGTTGGTTGATGTCAATATTTGGTTGACCAACCGAGTGGACTTCCAACCACCTTGATCGTGAGCGCATCCCTCACTACCAAGGACCAATAGAGGACATTGGGTTGAAGAGCGACCGTGTGGATGCTTGTTGGCCTGCGACCGTGCGTAGTTGCGGCCAGTGTTGCCATATAAACAGATTTATCTGTATCTTTATAAATATAATTCAACTGATCATGAACGTAGAAAGAACAGTGGACGGAATCCCGTAGGTATACCATTATAAAGAAGCATAATTGTAAATTAATATTATAATACTCCTGAAAATAAAATTAAGTAAAATTATATATTTAAGTGGCTTAGGAGTCGAATGATCGAATTTTTAGTAATTATTATTTATTTTATTGGACAACAAAACAGGTAACAGTTAATAACTAAACTTAATATCTAATAAACGAATCTATCCTAGGTTGGAACCCCTAATAATGTTGACACATCATGTCGTAAAGTTACATATTAAACATAGTACAAAGCAACTATTATTATACTTTATCATAGATTCTGAAAATGTCTAAAATTTATCTTCAAAGTTCTAAATCTGTCCGAAAAGCATCTTTTGAACCGTATTATGGAAATGTGAATGTAGGTATGACGACTGATAGGTGTGTGTGGAGACTACCACCTAGTGTGGGACAGGGGCCGTAAGATGATAATGGTGTTTATAAATATGACGATTTATAAGAGTTTTGTGTTGAAACCTACGTAAATAAAGTTCCTTTTGAGTTTGAGTTTGAACATTTTAGTATGGCGAGAAGATTTCTAGATTTGGGTGAGTTTAACATAGATAATTATCATTCATTATAATTGAAACTGAATCTACTAAACCGCTAGAAAAATCCACCAGCCACTAAAAGCAATATTTCGCCACTAAAAGGGGAGTCGAAACCACGAGTTTTAGTGGAAAATACCACTAAGTTGGCAACACTGCTGACGAGTTGTCTCAACTACACATCGTGTAGATTGAAAACCAACTTTGGTTGGAACAACCAAGGTGACCTCTGTTGGTGGTTGGACCCAACCGTGTAGAATAGGTTTTACCTTTTCTTTTCGTCAATCAATGTTTACAACTTGAAGCGAACTGTACCACAGGTAAAATTATCGTACATGAGCTGAGCAAAAATTAACGTACTTTACATACATACAAATAAATAAAATTGGAGTGTCTGTTTGTAATAATAGGGAATTATCATTATCTACTTAAAATTTGGGATCCCATTTGTCCAATTTTTAAAGTGAAAGGAAATGTGAATTTGGTATTTCGACCAAACCTTTGATGTTTGATTGAATTAATCCCTATGCAAATAAATTATTTCGTAAATAAGACTGATTGAATACCTGCAGATTACTTTATAATTATTAAAATGAGACATTTCAATCAAAAGATATCTTAACCGAATAGGAATAGAAAAGTAACGCCATGCAGCACAGCTCCCGAGCGGCCCGCTAATATACTAAGCATAAGAAATGCATTATGAAATTAACGAAATCATGGAAATAAAAATACATCTTTATACTGTTTGATAATTTATTTTTAAGCAGACTAAAATTATCGTATTCTTACAATAATAATCGTACAGTTGTGAACACTGATAATGTTCTATGCAATATGCAATCATTTGTTGTCTATGATAGGGTAATCCTCTATTCCCCTAAATTATTTCATCATGTTTATATAAATTATTGAATAAACCTATACCCACCCACTTTAAAAAGTATTTATTAAAAAAAGCTAGGTCTACTTCAGTTCCACATTTTTATTCTCCACGTTTGGATTTACTGTACTCCATGCCATTACAACAATAGTATAAAAAGTGAAATAAGTGCCATAAAGTTTTGTTATTTGTAGGAAAATGGAGGAACATTAAAGTTAGCCCCAAAAAAAATGTTTTTTTACTATTTTCGACTTTTTTTCTATTAAATCGTTTGTTACAATTTGTTAGCTGTTAATAATTGTTTGTCCTCCATTTATTATTATTTCTTTAAATAATTAAAAATATACCTTCAAGTTAGCCCCCCACTTGCAATTTATAATAATTTTCCGGTAATAATGACTCGTAAATATTTATTTTCGATTGTTCGTACATAAAATACCTTTGTTGTCTTTCGAAATCACTGAGTTGTTGTTTAGTTAACTATTTTAATTAGCTGAATATTTATGTTTTTTTTTCTTCTGTAGCTCATATTGTATTGCCAGTATCATGCCATTTTTTAATTTCGAACACAGAATTTAAAGTAACAAAAGACAATTTGGAGCCTGTTTGTTGATATCAAACAATCGAATACTAAGAAAACTTGGTTTTATTGGTTTACTTGGATTTAATTCTTGAAAAAGTGATTGATATCTTTGGTTTTGCAACAAACATTACTTATTCTTAACATTAAGGTGAGGTTCTATCAATAATCTATGGATACTTCACCTGAAGTCGCTGCTCAAGCTGTGGCACTTATTCAGGCCGGATACAGCCAAAGAAACGTGAGTGCTCAAATTAATTTAAGTCGATCTGCGGTCCGAAATGTTTATCGGAGGTACCTAGAGACTGGCGGCTTTGTTCGTCGCCAAGGAAGGCCACGATCTCGGGTCACAACTGAAAGGCAGGATCGATTCATCGTGACGACCAGCTTGAGAAATCGTCACCTTACCTCCATTGAGATACAAAACCAACTTCGCGACTTCCACGGAGTATCTGTGAGCGCTCGAACTGTTCGGAGAAGGTTAAAAGAACGCGATATGGTACCACACAAACTATCGCGAGCCCACCGAACAGCGCGCCTTCATTTCGCACGCAGTCATTTAAATTGGACACAGCAAGATTGGAGCCGTGTACTCTTTTCTGATGAGTCTAAAATTGTGTTACATGGCAATCATGGAAGGAAGATGGTCTACCGACGTAAGGGAGAGCGTTTCGCACAATGCTGCTTTGAAGAGAGGGTTGCTTATGGCGGTGGCTCATGGACTGTCTGGGGCGGTATATCCGCGAGCGGCAAAACTCAACTTGAGGTTGTTACAGGACCACGGCTGCCAACATTAAATGCTGAAAGGCCTGAAAGGTACATTCGTGAGTGCTTAGAACCTCACGTGATACCATACACGGACTATGTGGGCCCAAATTTCCTTTTTATGCATGATAATGCAAGAGCCCATGCGGCCGGCATAGTCAGGGAATATCTTCGGGATGTGAACATCACAGTTATGGACTGGCCAGCCAGAAGCCCAGACATGAATCCCATTGAGCACATGTGGGACGAGCTACAAAGACGTGTTAGGGCTCGTCAGCCAGTTGCCCAGACGATGCAGGAGTTGAAAACTGCCATAGAAGAGGAATGGGAGATGATCCCTCAAAATTTCATAGAGCGGTTGATAAACTCTATGCCTGATCGTATGAGAGCTGTGGTATATGCCCATGGAGGCAACACGCGTTATTAAATTAAACCTTTATTTGATAAAACATAATGATGTCTTAGGTTTTCACGATCTTTACACATTGCAGGAAATGATGGCTTCACGGTTATGATCGTTTTATTTTATTTATCCCGCGACCACGGACACTGCAAAGTGTCTGAAACGTTGGGAATAAAATAAAATAAAACGATCATAACCACCATTTGATAAAACATGTTTTTTATTCAAAAATCAATTGCCTTTAACAAGGCGCATATCCAACTTGTTAGGCGTAGCTCCATGTCGTATGGTATTCTGAATTCAAATTTAAAGCAATACGATCGAAAAAGATGGTAAAATGTATCAGGTTTAAAACTGCATCAACAGTTTTTGTTCAATCTAGCAATCATATTTCGGTAGGGGCCATTGAAACCTAAACTCTAAGGTGGACCAATAGATGTGTCCAGAAGTGCATGTACTTTCATTCATCGTACATATCGACTGGTTTTGAAAATTATTTCATACGTTTTCCTCGCCTCTTCTCCGGTCGTCTTTAAAATAACTAAAATATGATTATTTTTAATATGGTTATCGATATTGGTTTATTAGTTACAGTTTTCACTTTAGTTTTCATTAAAGTAAAATATTATGTAGGCCTTACCGAACGACAGCTGCTGTGCTGTACCAACAGAAAGGAATGGAAACAAAAATGACAAATGTCAGACAGAGGTACTTTACTTTTACTTTTTGCTTTGATTGATTCAGTCAGACTTCTGAAAATTACAAAAGTATAAAATAAAAATTGGACCATACTCAAATAAATTGGACTACTTGTGAGCATAGGAATAGGATATATTGGACAAATTTTTAGTCATGTGTATTGAAGTGTTTACGAAGGAATCAGTTGACAGTCACCGTGCTCCTTTCAAAGTATGGCTTTTTACCAAACCGGTAGTATTGTAAATAATAATGACAATACAGAATTAATTGATGATACAAATATTACTGACGATCTAACAATAATTCCACTTGAAAAAGACAGTTTTGGTAAGATTCCCGGTTGCGTACTGAACGAAACAAAAATTGTCTGTTTTGTTTGAAAAAGAGGTACTACGAAGGTTTTTTTACAGCGATATGCGAGTTGTGTGGCCGTGTGGGTCGTCGTGGCCAATTCTATCCGCGTAACAATAAGTTTTGTTCCCTTCGATGTCATGCGAGTAACTCCAGGCGTCGGCACTGTAATTGGAGGTTCAAACTAATGGAAGGAGCAGAACATATGGCTGGGCTCATACCTTTGGAGCCGTTGCCACAGCTGCAGCATTGGAAGGCTTCATTCAATGATTTACAGGTAGGCAAGCAAAATACTCATGGCTGATACATTCTTGCATCCTTTTGCATGAAGTGTTTGTACACTCTGGTTTATAATGTATGTCAGATTTAATCAGAAATCAACAGGGTTGACTTAGTGTAGTCTACACTATAGTGTGTGTGGTTGACACTGTAGACCATTCTCAACAAAAAACAGATTTTTTTTTCCCATTATATAGAGCACATAATAACCAATCAATTTACATGACTGTCATGCACAGTTTTCCAGATAATAGCATTAAGACTTTTTGGAAATGAACGGTTGCATCTCCTCGGGGGCCAATGCTACCCACTAATTAAAATAACTCTTGTACTTTTCCCTCCCGGTAATGACTAAAAAGATATTATAAATTGTAGTTTGACAAATCTTGGTAAATCACATGTACAGACAAGTTGCCTCATTCATATCATTTGCAATCTTTATCTAATCAAAATCAGAATGCTTTTTAATTGAATAAATACTTGTGATATGTTTAAAATAATCAAAAAAATTAAACATTCAGTCTTTACCACTAGTTTGTGTTGGGTGGTATATTTAAAACAATGGTACTATTATTATCTCCCTGTTTGAAGGGTAGTTCTAAACTATGGGATAGATTTAGAGTGATGTGAAAAGGTTAATAGGTATCTCTACCTTGAATTTCCTGTGATGTCTCAGAAAGTAGTTGCTAATATGACGTGTACACTGCCGAGTCGGGCCTCCTGTTAGGTGGTGGGTAATTAGCCTAATATGACATGTTGCCCACAGGTTGGTACAGGATTTCGTATCAAGTTTTCCTTCTCTTATACCTAGGTTATCATTCTTGTTATTTCCAAATACAGGATGAAACCGGGTAGTAATATTATGGATTCTAAATCTGTTACCAAATGAATGGTCTGTTTAACAAGTTAATATTGCTTTCTTTTCAGGCTGGTCCAATCAAATATTCGGCATCATCAGTGGCTAATAGCTATGAATGGAAAGATGAACTGTTTGGATGTGATTTTCTTGCTGCACCAGTCAGTCTATTTAAACATGCCCCTCTCCATGAAATGTGGGACAGCACATTTGAGGGTATGAAGGTGGAAGTTAGAAATTCAGACTGTGAGAATACTTCTGAGAAGCTTGGTGACTATTTTTGGGTGGCTAGTGTATTGAAAGTAAGTTAATTGCTGTCCTTTTTATAAGGATTTGTTTGAAAGCTCAGCAGTCTCTTTTAATTAATTTTAATCTACACAATAAAAGAAAGCTTTATATCTAACTAGCTGTACCCTGCGAGCTTTGCTATGCCACTAACTAAAATAAATGTGAAGGAAAGACATTACCCTTTTTTTTGGTCAGAAACCATCCTTTGGCTCATTCACAACAATTTTCATAATGAAGATAATCAAATGCATAGTGTATGATTCTATAAAGGTCATGCAGAGAAACATTCATTTTTATATTAAAGATGATAATGTACTCTTGGTAAAAATACACCATTCATAGTGCAATGTAGCCAGGTGATTGAAATTGAAATAAATAAACTAAGGCAGTGTCCACTAACAATTGTCTTATTATATCTAGAAGTAATAAATCACTTTGGTCATGTAGTCTTAAAAGACTTTGAAAGTTTAAAAGTCACTGATCAAAAAGCTTTTCCATGTATAGGACAGACATGAAGTATTTTATCTTGTACTTTAAGGGTTAACGGTCCATAATGTGACTTAAGTACAAACTAATATATTTTCTAGAAATTAGAGTATAAAATGTATTTTAATAAATTAATAGATAGAGAATTACGGAACTAGTATAGCTCATAATATCAGAATAACACATACACAATAATTTATAAAGATCACTACATAGTATAAAACAAAGTCGCATTCTTCTGTCCGTCCCTATGTATGCATAAATCTTTAAAACTAGGCAACGGATTTTGACGCGGTTTTTTTTAATAGATAGAGTGATTCATGGGGAAGGTTTATATGTATAACCCACCCCGCTATGCACGGGCGAAGCCGGGGCGGGCCACTAGTACTGTATAAATTGATGATTACCATGCAAACAAAATTGCATACACAAACTAGTAACTATAATTGTATTAAATAATATGATTATTATAAAAATAAAATAGTACTAGTTGTACCCTGTGCATGTTACTATGCCACTAAATAAAATATTTTTTTGGTGAAATTTCGTAAATTCTTAGCTGACCTCTACTCGTTGAAAAGAGTATTCCTACCAAATTTCAAGTCTCTAGGTCTTATGGTTCCAGAGATATTGTTATGAGTGACTATACATCTCCTTTATAAATATAGAAGATAAGCATGAAACATTATCATGCATGCAACATACCGTGCAACTAATTTGTAGTTAATATAGCAAATTTTAAAGTTTCCACAATCAATAAGAACTTGGTTTAGGGAACCCTTTGTTCAGCAATGGACTTCTTTTGGCTAAAATGAAGATGATGATGAATGAAGTGTTAGTTGAGTTTTATGAAGTTGGTTGAAGTATCTACTTCTTCATCTTTCTGTCTGTTTGTTCCGGCTAATGTCGGAAACTGTGGAGCCGATTTTAATTGCTATTGCCTTGTAGATACCTGGCAAAGTAAAGCATAACATAGGCTTAATTACAATCAGCTCCATAGCCATGAGGGTTCGGCTTCTGTCTGTAATAACCGATGTCGGCGCCATTTAGTATAAAAAGTGGTATTGGTTTGTTTTGTACTATAAATTACAGATGTGCGCCAATGAAGCCGCGGGCAGCAGCTAGTTAGCAAATATACTGACTACCATAAGTACATGGAATGACTATACTGTTGTTTTTTTATAGGTAAAAGGATATATGGGTCTATTGCGATATGAAGGGTTTGGGAGTGATGATTCCAAGGACTTTTGGGTCAACCTTTGTTGTTCGGAAGTCCATCCAGTTGGATGGTGCGCCACTCGTGGGAAACCTCTTATACCTCCACGCACTATTGAAGATAAATATACTGATTGGAAGAAGTGAGTACAGAAGAAAATATCCCTTTTTTAACTTTGATAAAAAAGTGTACTATTTAATTTATATGTTTTTTAGCTTTAAAAAGTGTTTTACTTGAGAGTAGCTATGTTTGATGATAAACGGTTCAGTTATTTGAATAATACTCAGTGGCGTAGCTACCAAGGGGCTAGGCGGGGCAGTGCCCCGGGGCCCTCAAGCTCAGGGGGCCCTCGAATCCTTATCAGAAATCTCGATCGAATTTTCAAAATAAATATGACAGGTTGCAGCCCCACATTAATCATGACAACTCAGTTGACAGAAATTCAAAAGTTATGCCAAGGGATTCCCCTAAATTCCCTTAAATTTCTGTAGGTTGGCAGTGTTGTCAATTTGACGGATAGTGATATGTGCGTTTTATTATTCATCGACGTGCGTTTTATTGTTAATTCGAGTTAAGATATTTTTCGAGAACGGTTTAAAAATTAATGCTGTATCAGCAGTGCCGGATTAACCACGTAGCAAGAGTAGCAATTGCAACGGGCCCCGCGCGAAAGGGGGCCCCGCATATTTAAACCCACTCATCTCTGCCTGAGCGTATTTTTTTGAGTGAAACTTATTAAGATGTGGTATGTATTAATTACCCAAAAATTGTAACTTATAGATAGCAAATAAACGGATTGAGTATTGAATTGTATTTTTACCACTATCACCCATAGCAGATCAAGGGCTCTTTGAAAGAATTTGCTACGGGCCCCGCGTTTGCTTAATCCGGCACTGTGTATCAGGAACGGAGTAAGTAAGCTAATGTCAATAAACTTTTTGTACTGGTCAATATAATGGTTTAAATTTATTAGATTTTATCACTCATATTGATGTCCATTAGGTCAATAAATCGTGTCAAATCTATAGATTTTAGCTACAACTCATTGTATAACGCGAAATCTCGTGAAAAAATTGATACGTTGATACGTTAATTCCCGCAGGCAGGAGATCGGTCATGGTCTCCACCGATAAATGTGGTAACACTAACGGTGATAATTCTTTTCCGGAGTTTCCCCACTTGTAGCGTATCATTGTCATCATTACCTTTTATTTTACTTTTAACGTCGTCAATGAACAGTGAGTACCTACATAGTCGAGCACAATCTAATATTGTATTGTTTAAATAAATCAGTAAATTAAAATTATTGTTATAAAGAAGAAACCCAGTAGTGTATTTAAACGCAAACAACGCCAAGAAAGAGAGAAAGAAGATAGTAAATAAAAATTGCCAAGTTTTTTAGTCAACCTTCTGCAAATACACATGGCCAAAATATTTATATTGATAGTGACTCAAATAATGTGGTAACTGCAGTGTTGGTTGAAAAATCCAAAACTTTACAAATTGCGACATCAATTTCGACGAGGCAAGTAAAGTTTTAGCAGAGCCCAAAGCAAAGTTGCTAATTTATTGAAATGATTTCGTATTATTCAAGTGCAAAGCCAGTGAAACTGCAAGAAAATAAGGTATTGATACATTTTCAAGAAAAAAAGCAAAGAAAAGTTAAAAAAATATTTTGATGAATTGATTGAAATGATTTAAAATTGAGATTTTTAATAATGTACTAGACACAGTAATGTCTCAATTAGATACACATTTTATTGTCATGACTGCATTGCAGTCTGTCATTTATTCGATTTTCTAACACCATCATTTTTATTACATGTTTATGAAGCAACTTTATTGCAAAAGTGTGTCGAATTCCAAACAAAATATTCAGATATAATAGGCCCTAGTGTTTCACTTCAATTTATTAATATTTGCCACCTAGTTTTACCTCAACTAACTCAAGCGTGTACTGTTCACCAATTATGTAAGGAAATAATGAGCAAATATGGAGTGATACAGCAATTTTATTATTCTTTACAATTCCTGTCACCTCTGCAGCAGCTGAAAAGTCATTTAGCAAATTAAAAATAATAAAAAAATATTGAAGAAATAATATGGGCCAAACTCGACTCCGACATTTATCGCTAACTAGTGGCCCGCCCCGGCTTCGCCCGTGCAAAGCGGGTGTCGGTTATACAGATAAACCTTCCTCTTGAATCACTGTATTTATTAAAAAAAACCGTATCAAAATCCGTTGCGTAGTTTTAAAGATTTAAGCATACATAGGGACGGACAGAAACAGCGACTTTGTTTTATACTATGTATAGATAGCAATTGAAAACAAAACCGCATCAAGCATGGATTTAACCGAAGTCATTGATACTTTAGCGAAAACTTGGTTGGTAGGCACAACCTTTATATAATAAACCCTTGAATCTTCTTTCAAGGTTCGTTTTATTAGCCACCTTTTTTTTTTCTTTTGGGTTGGCGGGAAAAAATGCCTGACCGCACATCCCGCGTCCGGGGAGACTACGGGGTAGTGTGGGGCCCTCACCCACTAAAACAACCCGCCGTGCGCCGACACCCGCCCTCACGGTAGACCACGGGTACCGCGTACGTTTCTACCGTGGTCCGCAGGCGGCAGCCCCATCGGGCACCCTCTCCCGTGCGACGCCCCGCGTACTTGGGCGTCACACCTTCGCGGTAGGCTATACCGGTGGACGGTGGGCTATCCCCGACCCAACCGTCCGCAGCCTCGGCTAGGGCGGCATCAGGCGCATGTGAGCGCGCCCGCGCCGTCCCGCGCGCCGGCGGCGAATCGGGTCCGAAAGGAGTGAATCCTCGCGGGCCCTCTCCGCCACCTCCTTCTGCGAAATGACGTCCTCGCAGAAGGCAGCGACCGCGGTCCAGGCCCTGTCCCCGCGCACCATCACTCGCGTAACGGCCGGCAGCGACAGGTCCATTCCAATGACTGCAGCGAGTTCCCGACGCTGCACAGCCCAGGCCGGGCACGACTCGAGCGTGTGCTGCGCCGAGTCCTCGCTGCAGTCGCAGTGGTGACAGCCCGGAGTCGGCTCTCTTCTTGCGACATCGTGCAGATATTTGCCGAAGCAACCGTGCCCCGACAACACCTGCACGAGTCGGAAGGTGAGGACTCCGTGATGCCGCACCGCCCATTCTTCCAATATCGGCTGGAGCGCCCCTACGGTCCGCAGACCAGCCCGAGGCGCCTCCAGCCGAGCCTTCCACCGTGTGAAGGTGGTGTGGCGGGCGTCATCTCGCCACGCAGTGATCGCGCTCGGCGGGGGATTGGAGCCCCGCCCGCGCCGTCGACACCCGCCGATAAACCTCGGCGAGCACTTCCGCCTCCAAATCCCACGGGGGGGTTCCGGCCAATGCGCACGCGGCCTCGACACCTACCGTGCGGTAGCCGCGTATGGCCCTGACCGCCACGACTCTCTGTGGACGCCACAGACGGGTCCTATTATGGGCGGTCACGGACTCCGCCCACACGGGGGTGCCGTAGAGCGCCATCGACCGGACCACCCCGGCGTAGAGTCGAGCCAACGAGCCTTGGCGCGAGTTGGCGAAAGTGCTCGTCGAAGCACCACCTTCCGTCGAGTACCAGGCCCAGATATTTCATGTGGGCCCGGATCCGACCGACCACAGTACTCACAACCGATATCGAGGCGCCGGCGGGTGGGCCGCGTCGAGACCCATGGAAGAGCAGGGCCTCAGACTTGTTAAGGGCCACCCGAAGCCCCAGCGCCTCGATCCTCCTGACCACCTCCACGGTACCTGAGGTGGCCAGGGCTGCCGCCTCCCCGAAGGTCCCGCCCCGGGCTGTAACGAGAGTGTCGTCGGCGTAACAGATTACGCCCAGCCCGGGGGGAAGCCGGCCGCGGAGCACCCAGTCGTACCCGATGTTATTAGCCAAACCTACACCAAGCATTAATTGTAATTTATGTTGTTACTGTTTAATATTTTTATATTACCTGCCCTGCTGTGCACAAGAAGAGCCTATGTAGCTTACTAGCATTTTTAAAGTATTTGTATATTTCATAATTTTATTTGATAAGACCTAATCAGTTTACATAGCGGTGGGGCCCCATTTTTTAATTTGCCCCAGGGCCCTTGGTTACCTAGCTACGCCACTGATAATACTTCTTTGCTAATTGAATCTTTTACCTCGCGCGATATATTCAAGGTGGTAAATACCAAAAACACATACTTTTAACGCCAAAGTTGTCCTAAAAATTACTTCAGTTTCGATGGCAGCAGCAATTCTTAAATGAGAAAATGGTATAAATATAGGTATTCGGTAATGTCTGTATATAAAAAAATAATAACGGATCTGTTTTTTAAATACAAATGATAACTAGTCCAAAAAAAATGTGGCTATGAATTTACCAAATATTTTTACACTATGAATTGATTCGTCATTTACTGTATTTGTAAATTGAAACTAGAGTCTTGAAATAAGTAATTATTTTCATTAAATATTTTAATATTACGTTATTTTTGTCGATGTTCTAATGGCCTTCACGAAGAGGCTGTGTCGTTCGTCGCCCGTTTTTGAGGTGGTATAGTTCAGCATTATGATCCTTGCCATAAATGACCCACTGCTTGTTCCCAGCAAGATAATTTGACAGCACGTAAGTCCATTACTTCCGGCTGCCATTCCACCATCTATGACTGACGTTACACGTAGTACACGGCCGGCGTATCTTGGCGAGTCAGAACATAGGCTCTGCGAACTTTAGCGCATGTACACTCGTGAAGAAAACTGTTATTATCATTTTCTTTTATATTTATGTAATTTGTACTAATTGGTCAAAGGAGAATAAAAAAAATAGAATAACACTTTTTTTCACGAGTGTACATGCGCTACAGTTCGCAGAGGCGATGTTCACTGACACTCGCCAAGATACGCCGGCCGTAATATAAGTAACGGACAGCTGTTATATCCATATTATTACCGGTGATCCCTCAAAATGGGTCCAGGAGGGCAGACGGCAATCGATCCTTGTAAATACTTATTGCTGACAGGTATTTTACGTATGCGACGGGGGAGGTAGCCCGGCCACAAATATGGTAAAGTTTAGGGCCATAACGTGAATATCTAATTAAAGATACATTCAATAATATTAGGTGTCAAAACCGCATTGATTATAGAAATATAGCAAAAATCCTAGAATTAATTTCTTCGCAGCCCGTAAACGAACAACTGCTGAGTCTGGCCTCCTTCTACTATATGGAGGGTAATTAGCCTACTGAGCCACGCTGGCAGACGGCATAGTTTTCCTTCTCTTGCGGCTAGATTTGCGGCCTTATCATTACATTTTATCGGCTTTTATGACACCCTCACAATAAAATTGGGTGGCGACACTATTTTTTCTAAATCTGTCACCAGCGGAACGCGGAAAACAGGCTAAATAGACCATATGGGCTGCGTAAACATTTTAATATTCAG
Organism: Clostera curtula; assembly: GCA_905475355.2. Taxonomy (NCBI): domain Eukaryota; kingdom Metazoa; phylum Arthropoda; class Insecta; order Lepidoptera; family Notodontidae; genus Clostera; species Clostera curtula. Next base: position 13,193,118 of record FR997800.1, on the reverse strand, counting down.
GATTTTGCAAGTTTGCGGAATAAACCGATGGTAAACGCGAAGTCAGTAAATAAAAACGACAGCTGGTTTTATTCATTACTAGCTCATTTACTGGGTGTACCCAGTGTAATATACACCAATGATGTAATGTAAAACTGTTGTGTATGCTCGGTGCCGATGCCGCCGTGAGAAACGTTTTATTTTCATTGAATAAACGCAATCATGTCTGAACGCACGTGTTTCCTTTAACGAAGACCACACAACTTCACATGGCGACCCTGCCAGGATGAAAATTAAGAAGAAAGAAGATAATATTACTATGGGGAAAACATACTCCAAAGAAGAAGTAGTTATAGCCCAAAACGCGAATGGGGATGCTTCTGCTTCAACTACCCAGCAAACTAGATTTATCTCAATCTTACTATCAGTTATCTTTAAATGATAGTTCGCGGAAATACACATCTTTCAGCTTAAATAAAATGTACCAACTTTCGTTAAGTAAAACTTCACGTAAAACCACTGCTTTTTCAGTGGGCAAGCAGTATCAGATGAAACGCTGCCCAATGGGGCTGAAAACAAGTGCTAGTGTTTTTTCAAGGCTGATGACCATCGCGATGGCCGGCCTTAATTACAACAAATGTTTCCAATATTTAGACGATTGTGTTGTGATAGGCAAGTCCATGGATCAGCATAATTCGAATTTAATTTGTGTGTTGAACCGGTTAAGAGAGGTTAATCTAAAATTAAATCCCATGAAGTGCGAGTTTTTAAGAAGGGAAATTATATATTTGGGCCATAAAATCACAGCAGGCGGCATATTTCCAGACCCTGATAAAGTAAATATTATGAACAACTTCCCACGACCAACATGTGCTGACGAGGTAAAACGCTTTGTCGCGTTCGCCAACTATTACCGGCGATTCATATCACGTTTCGCCGACATTGTATTCCCTTTAAATAAGCTTTGTAAGAAGGGAGCGAAATTTAATTGGACTACAGATTGCGAAACAGCATTTCAAAACTTAAAACACATTATGACAAGTCCGCCGATTTTAGACTATCCCGATTTTTCTGATTCCAATGTTTTCCAGTTACATACGGATGCATCAAAATTCGGCCTAGGCGCAGTATTATCAAACAGTAACGGTAGGGTTATCGCCTACGCGAGTAGAAGTTTAAAGCCGGCTGAAACACGATACCCCATCATAGAATTAGAATTATTAGCAATCGTTTGGGCAGTCCGGCACTTCAGACCGTACCTGTACGGCAGAAAATTTAAAATATTAACAGATCATAAGCCACTTGTATATCTCTTTAGCTTAAATGACCCGTCTAGTAGGCTGACTAAATTTAGGCTTTATCTCGAAGAGTACGATTTTGACGTAGAATATGTTCCAGGTTGTAATAATGCAGCCGCCGATGCATTAAGCCGTATATCAATATCGTCTTGCGATTTAAAGAATATGCACGATAAAGCAATCATGGCAATGACACGAGCCCAAAAGAAAAAGTTGCAACAGTGTGAACTTAACGAAAGTACATCGCAATTGCCTTTTTGTAACCCACACCAGCCCGCAACAGTAGAGGTTCTCAAAAGACCTCACGATGTAATTGAACTTATTTTTTGTGACAAAACCGTACAATCGGAGTTATCACATATTAATAACGTAACAACTTCGGAACATAATCACTGCATATTTTTACCTGCACGGTCATTAATTTATCTACGTACCCAATCGTTATCTACTCCGTCAGTGTTAGCGAGGGATCTAGAAAATTTGTGCAGTAATATAAAAATAAAGGAAATATTAATTATTAAAAGCAAAAGTAATGCTTTACAAATAAAAATGTTGTTGCGCGCTCTGAGAGAATCACAGGCCAGTTCTCCGCGTATTCTTATAGCAAGGGGCATCACACGCGTAACTGATAGCGAACAAATTAAAGTAATTCTAAACGATTATCACCTCCTACCAACTAGTGGGCATGCAGGTATAAACAGAATGCTTAGTAACATAAAGAAAAAGTATTTCTGGCCTGGAATAACTAGTGATGTCATTAATTATGTACGTAAATGTAAAAGTTGTCAAATACATAAATATTCAAATAAAAAGGTAAAACAACCTATGGTTATAACATCGACTGCCAACTCAGCTTTCTAGATCGTCAGTTTAGATTTAATGGGGCCTCTAGAGATAGATAACTATAGTAACAGGTATATCTTAACCCTGCAGTGTAATCTGACTAAGTTTGTAGAGGCGTATCCATTGGTACGCAAAGATGCACAAACAGTGGCTAAAGCATTTGTCGACAATTTTATATTAAGATACGGTATACCAAAACAAATTTTATCCGATAAAGGCACGGAATTTATTTCGTGTATTTTAGTGGAAATATGTGAAATTTTGAAGGTCGAAAAGCTTTTGTCCACCCCTTACCATCACGAAACTTTAGGCTCACTTGAAAATAGTCATAAACATTTGGGTGCTTATCTCAGAATTCAGTGTGAAGGCAATAAAACAGATTGGAGTAACTGGATACCATTCTGGTGTTTCTCATATAATACGTCAGTGCATAGCGAAACGAAGTACACTCCATTCGAATTGGTGTTCGGGAAAACATGTAATTTGCCCAGTAACTTACTTTTAGATGTCGAACCTTTATACAACTATGATGATTACCCTAAGGAACTGAAGTTCAGACTAGCAAAGGCTCAAGCCGAAGCCAAACAAAACCTAATACAAAGTAAAATATCAAGAAAACTTGCTTATGACAAGTCCACTAATTCCATGCATTACAAAAAAGGAGACCGGGTCTTATTAAAAAACCAGACTGGGGGTAAGCTTGAAAGTTTATATACTGGCCCGTATGAAGTCATAGAAGACTTGTCACCGAACGTAAAGATTTTAAAAAACAATAGGATATCTATAGTACATAAGAATAATACCAAATTGTTTTATTTGTGATTGTATCCCTTTTAGTATAAGCACTATAATAAGTTAGTATAATTAGCCTAGGATAAAACGTGATTTCTGTATACGTCTTTGATTTTTTTTGTTGGGAGGGGTTGTAGTCCCATCTTTTCGGGGGAGTTGTAATATACACCAATGATGTAATGTAAAACTGTTGTGTATGCTCGGTGCCGATGCCGCCGTGAGAAACGTTTTATTTTCATTGAATAAACGCAATCATGTCTGAACGCACGTGTTTCCTTTAACGAAGACCACACAACTTCACACCAGTGTGCGTTTGCTACGCTACTAAAATAAATTTCAAGGAAAGATACAAAATTACAAGTAATGGACTACGCCTAGCATAGCAATTTATGTCGTATTTCTTTATCGATACGTTTTAATGTCCATTAGCAAAAAAATAAATCCCTTGCCATGCCGTCCTGGTGTGCGTAGGCCAATATTCGTTTTTTTTGGTGATGAACCTTCGTGGGTGCATGCACAACCCTTTGCTGAAGATCATCACATGATCAATGGCATAGTTTACGATCCTATAAAGGACATACAAGCAAACATTCATTTATATAAATATGTAAACATTACCTGGATTGCCACCTGCCCGCTACAGTAGCGGGCAGGTGGCAATCGGTTCGTCTAAATAAATCGATATATTAATACGTGAAGCATAAACTTTGTACCCCGTTATACGAAAATTGCGCGGTTGGAGGAGTATAAAATTTCCAATGCTTATTTTTTACTATCCCGGCAAACGTTGTTTTGCCATAGAATTAAAGTTTTTAATTAATAAATAAAAAGTTCGTACCGACGACTACATTATGAGCGGCCATAAAGATTGGCGAGGACCGTACCCGCGGGCGATGTTTGAGCTATCTGGCTTACCTATAGTTATCGATGCCAAGTTATAATATGCTCTAAAAATTAAAACTTTTTAACGAAATAAGTAAATCGACGTCAAAATTTATAAAAAAATATTTAAAAAGCTCAAAATAACAAATAATTAACCATTGAAGACGGTGCAGTAAGGCGCCGTACTATAGCCATCGCTCGTGCGATGCCGCGATGCGATTTTACCGTGCGATAAAACTGATCGCGCGATGAGAAAACGTTTGTCCTATTACGCTCGTGCGATGATCAATAATAATATTGTAAGTTTTATCAATCAATAATAATATTGTAAGTTTTATTAAAATATTTTCACTTAATCTACTTATTTTATTCAAATGCATTGCAGTAATAGCCCACTCTTCTGTTTTTATAGTCTTCACTCTATTTATTCCAAACAATGGGATGAGCAAGCATTTTATTAAATAAGTTCTCTTCAAATATCATCTTATGAATCCATGCAATCGAACCATATGACATTTAGTAGATATCAGAATATTTTAACACACGGTCGTCCGTTCAAAACGATGCGTTTACACAATTTGGTCGCATCGCATGATCGACCTTCAATAGGACATTCCGTAGATATCGTTATGTTTGATCGCACGGTTGCACGATAATTTTCGTCGGACGGACGCATCATCGCGCGAACGATGGCAATAGGACGGCGACTTAGGTCGCTGTCAATTTAAGGTGGCAACAACTTAAATGTGGCTCGAGGATAATAAAATTCTGTCTTTGTGCGGTTACAGGTTTCTCGTGAAACAGTTGACGGGTGCGCGGACCTTGCCGGCAAACTTTTACACAAAGTTAAACGATAGCCTGATTTCGCGGTTTTTAGTTGGCTCAGTCATGGAGGTGGTTGATAAAAATCGGATCTCACAAGTTAAGGTAAGATGCATTTTTTTTACCTTTCATCCACTGAATCTCTAAAGGTACTTACTATATTTACGTAAGTTTTATGACCCTTACATACATACCTATCGGTCGCCATATCTACATCCACACCTTTCATACACATTTACTCATTCTCACCATCCATCTATTTTGATCCCACGACACTGCATCCACAGTCATGCTGGAACTACCACAAGTTCGCAATGCTGCTCTACAGCGAAGAGCAGGCAAGAAACTCTGTAGTTGCTTTTTTTTCAAATTATAGGTGTTACTTACAGCCACCGCTATTTCAAATGAAATTAAATCAAATGTTTTTTATGTGCTTTTAGCTCACGCAAACATTTTTTTTCTATCTTTAAATGATTCAAAGCTTGTTTGAGCTCAACAACTCGTGAGCGACACTTCGCAGTGTTGCAAACGTCCCCATGCATCGATAAACGCGTATGAAAATCACGCATTCAATTTAATTTTTTTTGTATCTTATTTGGGAAAACAAACAGCTACACATCAAATACAGTAATCAATATCACTACATAGTTAAACATATGTATAGCCTACGACATTTTGCACATATAGTTCATTCAGTATCATAGTGTTATTAAGTATATGGTACAAGTATAATAGTGAATACGAAAGTAATAAATAAATGTTTACTTAAGTTCGTTGTACGAACTAACGTTAAACAGAACAGAAACAGAGAAGCCAAAGGTAAAGTTAGAAATAGGATGAATGTTACAGGTTTAATTTTAAGTTATCTTACTAATATTATAAACGTGAAAGTTTGTAAGTATGGATGGATGGATGGATGTTTGTTACTCTTTCACTTAAAAACTACTGAATGGATATTAATGAAACTTTACAATAATATAGCTTATACATCAGAATAACACATAGGCTACAAGTTATAAAGATATTATGTGAATTACAACAATATAAACAAGTCGAATTCAAAATTTCTAATTGTCAAATTTTCGGTCATATTAAACTATAGACAACATAACGTTTCGCTGTCAGTTGCGTTTTGTTAAAGTAGGTTTTATACGGACGGGATAAAAATCTCAGGTATCCTATGTCCAACTTTCATTTTGTTTTAAATATTTATAATGCGGAACAAAGTTCGCCGGGTCAGCTAGTTGATAATAGATTTTTTAAGTTCCTAAATCTTCCCGGGGTTACAGCAAAAAAGTCAATATTTTGAAAGTGCTAATTGACCTGAGTGGTAAGGCGACGAACAGGGAATTTGTTATAGTAGAAGTAAAACTTCCAGGTTGCTACAGTATGCGAGATAATAGGAAAACGGTTGCACGTCAAGTACTACGACAGTTCCCCGGAAGACAATGGTTTCTGGTGTCACGAAGACTCGCCGCTAATCCATCCAGTTGGCTGGGCATTCAGGATTGGACATCCTCTGGACGCGCCGCCAACCTACTGCCAAAGAGTCGCAGCAGGACGGCTTCTACCCACCGACACTACACCTGACATGTTCTACAAATACCCAAATAATGAGCCGCCACTCTTTGCTGAAGGAATGAAGCTAGAGGCCATTGACCCTTTGAATTTGTCAGCTGTGTGTGCGGCAACCGTCATGCAAATACTGAATGAAGGTTACATGATGATCAGAATAGACTTCTATCCGGCTGATGCGTCCGGTGCGGATTGGTTCTGCTACCATCAGAGGTCGCCGTGTATATTCCCAGTCGGCTTTGCTTTGGCGAATAATATACCACTTGTGCCTCCAGCTGGGTGAGTTTCATGCAAAAGTTACGTTGAATGATTGTAATTGTTATTTATTACTACTAATCAGCCCATAGATGATCCAGTTACATGGAGAGTAATAAGCTTATTGTGGTATGGTGCACAAGGTATTCGTATCAAGTTTTCCTTGTAGGTATTCCGCCTGGGTTATCGGCCTTGACATTTCCTTCTGTTGGCTCTTACGACACACTCAGGATGGAATGGTGTAGTGACATTTTTAAAGCATGTAACCAAAGATTTCTCTGGCCTTTTTTTATTGATGAGCTGCTATCAGAATTTAGCTACTAAGTATACAATTCAAATAATTTATTTTCTTGCGGTCATGTTGGACGCTTACAAATATCAGTCATAAAGATTTCTTAGGTTTTCGCGATTATTACACATTGAAATTAAACACTTTTTAACGGATTTATCGCGTGTATATTACATTATTTAATTCCCGACGTTTCGAATGCTTTGCAGCAGTCGTGGTCGCGGGAGAGACTAGATGACAGTTGTCTTCAAAAGTACAAAGAAACAGTTAAAATCTACCGCCTATAATTTTGTTTTATTGATAACGTTCCCTGTGCACGCAGAAATCGCTCACGGTGTCCAGAGGTCTTGCAGATGAGTGTTTTGCTTGAGATTTGATCAATTTAATGACTGGATCCCAAGCAGGTGGTACTTGCCAACCATCCTCTCTATTGAAATTTGGATGTTTTTTAATCTCAATAGCCTCGCGGATCATTCTTGGAATGTAATAATTTTCCTTGGCAAGGATTTGAGGTCTATCAAAGTGGATGTAGTGGTTGGTCTTGTTGAATGTGTGCTCACAAACTGCAGACTTGGTCGAGCGTCTGTTTTTCATGTCAGCTATGTGTTCTTTTATGCGGATACCGACACTTCTCTTTGTTTGCCCAATGTATGATAATCCACACTCACAGTCAAGTTTATACACACCAGCATCTTGTAGGGGGATGTTAGACTTCACTGGTCTTAAAAGTTGGCTGATCTTCCTGTGTGGCTTGAAGTAAGTTTTTATTGAAGCATGTTTCAGAATATTTCCAACTTTATCAGTGATACCCTTGATGTATGGTAAGACAGCAGGTAGTCGCTCAACTGTAGGTGCTTTGGGCCGGCTTCTGTGATGCATACGTGGGAGTTTAAGGCTGTTGCTCCGCAGGACAGATTTGACATACAGAAGCTCCTCCTCCAGGTGGTTGCTATCACAGATGCCGCGTGCTCTCTGTAACAAAGATTTGCCTACGGTAGCTAACTGACATGGATGGTGGTGTGAATTAAATAATGTAATATACACGCGATAAATCCGTTAAAAAGTGTTTAATTTCAATGTGTAATAATCGCGAAAACCTAAGAAATCATTATGTTACGGTATACGGGCCGCAAACAGCAAACAAAATACGACGGTTGGAGTGCCTCAAAACCAAACGCGCAAGACTCATTACATCATTAAATTTTCTCAAGCGATGTCGTGACAACAATATTATACCCGTCTGTGCCCAAATATCACCTAAAAAAGACATAGCGGGAAGCGCCGGTATTCTCCGTCAGGCAAGTAAGAAACTTTTAATAAGATGCATACGCCAACATCGTTTCGACGCAGATAAAATCAACAAAACCATTGAGACTGAGTCCAGAGAGCTAAAATCATTATTATCAGACCTTGATTTTCAAAAATGTCAGGAGTGCACTGATCAAAGAGCCGTGAATAAATATAACCAATGCAAATCTCGCCACGTCCAAAAATATGATAAATTGGTATCAAAAGCCTCGGTTCCCCAGCCTACTCGCGACGTTCCTGAAAAAACATCAGTTGTCAACCTGGCAAAAATAACAACAATAGATTCTAAGGCTCTCGCAGCTCTTGAAAAAGGACTAAATTACGCGATCGCGCCACGAAAAGTGCCCTACGAAAACATCATCTGTTCGGTGGAAAACGTACTGGCGATAAATAATGTAAAAAAGGAAGATTTGGAAGCGATACGGCAAGATGTCTCTTCGGTTTTAAGACACAGCAAACCGCCCAAACCGAACCTTCCTCGTGACCAATACCTTGCTCTGAACACCCTACGCAAGAACCCAGACGTCATCATACTCCGAGCAGATAAAGGAAATTCCACTGTCATAATGGATACAGCTGAATATAACCTCAAAATTCAAGAACTTCTGTCGGATGAAAACACTTACAAACTAGTGAAAACGGACCCAACGAATAAAATTGTTACTAAAACCAAACAATTAATCACAAAATACTCCGACTCGCTTGAGTTAGACGTAAAGGCACTCATTCCTTCGTGCATAAAACCGCCAAAACTGTATGGACTACCGAAAATACACAAGTCTGGTTATCCACTGCGCCCCATCGTAAGCCAGATAGACTCACCTACCTACAAACTTGCACAACATCTAGCCAAGTTTCTATCTCAGCTTCGTGGTCACACTAATACCCATGTTAAGGATTCCTACCACTTCATAAGTCAGATTGAAGACCTACACCTCACTGATGAAGATATCATGGTCAGTTTTGATGTACAGTCATTATTCACAAATCTCCCACTACATGACTGCATTGAAATTGTTAAGAGGAAGCTAAATGAATATGAGCTGCCTTTGGAATATGCAGAATTATTGGAACATTGCCTTACATCTGGCTATCTATATTGGGAAAGTAAATTCTATATGCAAATCGATGGCGTAGCCATGGGCTCCCCAGTATCCCCTGTAGTCGCAGACATATATATGGAGGACTTTGAGGAGAGAGCCCTCTCCACTGCTTTGGCCATGCCGAAGATATTCAAACGGTATGTAGATGATACTTTTGCCATTCTTTCCCAAAACCAATTATCTGCCTTTCTTAACCATCTAAATTCCATTGATAGTAAGATTCAGTTCACTATGGAACCAGAGAGTAGTAACTCATTGGCTTTTCTTGACATATTAATTACCAGGAATCCTGACAATTCATTAGGCCATACTGTGTATAGAAAACCTACCCATACAGACAAATATCTCAATGGCAATTCACACCACCATCCATGTCAGTTAGCTACCGTAGGCAAATCTTTGTTACAGAGAGCACGCGGCATCTGTGATAGCAACCACCTGGAGGAGGAGCTTCTGTATGTCAAATCTGTCCTGCGGAGCAACAGCCTTAAACTCCCACGTATGCATCACAGAAGCCGGCCCAAAGCACCTACAGTTGAGCGACTACCTGCTGTCTTACCATACATCAAGGGTATCACTGATAAAGTTGGAAATATTCTGAAACATGCTTCAATAAAAACTTACTTCAAGCCACACAGGAAGATCAGCCAACTTTTAAGACCAGTGAAGTCTAACATCCCCCTACAAGATGCTGGTGTGTATAAACTTGACTGTGAGTGTGGATTATCATACATTGGGCAAACAAAGAGAAGTGTCGGTATCCGCATAAAAGAACACATAGCTGACATGAAAAACAGACGCTCGACCAAGTCTGCAGTTTGTGAGCACACATTCAACAAGACCAACCACTACATCCACTTTGATAGACCTCAAATCCTTGCCAAGGAAAATTATTACATTCCAAGAATGATCCGCGAGGCTATTGAGATTAAAAAACATCCAAATTTCAATAGAGAGGATGGTTGGCAAGTACCACCTGCTTGGGATCCAGTCATTAAATTGATCAAATCTCAAGCAAAACACTCATCTGCAAGACCTCTGGACACCGTGAGCGATTTCTGCGTGCACAGGGAACGTTATCAATAAAACAAAATTATAGGCGGTAGATTTTAACTGTTTCTTTGTACTTTTGAAGACAACTGTCATCTAGTCTCTCCCGCGACCACGACTGCTGCAAAGCATTCGAAACGTCGGGAATTAAATAATGTAATATACACGCGATAAATCCGTTAAAAAGTGTTTAATTTCAATATCAGTCATAACATTTATATAATTAAACATTCGATCGTCTGCCACCAGTTCGTTTGACCACTGACCACTCTTGTGAAGAACTGGCAAGAAACAAAGAGGGCTTGTCATTTTTTTCTCCTTGAGGTTAAATTTCATATATGTTCAATAACTAAATAAAGAATATAATAACATTGACACAGAACAGCTTAGTCACAGCCTGGGTCGTGTACATAATCGGCAATGCGGTAATAAACTTGTTTGTAAAGTTTTGTCTTTGAGTTACTAAGCGACCTTGGGTAAACTTTACATTGGAGTAATTTAAAGTTCAAATATTTACAAAAACCATAATTAAAATGCTTAATCGAAAACACACAATATCTAAGCGGCATAAAATTCGCCGTAGAGCTCTAAAACATAGACTAAACAACGCAGAAAAGTTGACGATTCCAATCATATTTATAACTCACTAGCGACCCAGCCCGGCTTCGCACGGGTGCAATTATGCATATATTATACACATAAACAAGCCTCTTGAAACACTTTATCTATTAAAAAAACCGCTTCAAAATTCGTTGCGTAGTTTTAAATATTTAAGCATACATAGGGACGGACAGACGACAGCGACTTTGTTTTAAACTACGTAATGATAATCATGATTTTGCGTTATTTTGTCGCTTAGTAAGGATTGCCTTTCAAGAGTCTTTATCCAATATGATAATATGCTACAAACCCCCATCATACATTGCAATAGAATATTTCATAAAGTCCCTTGACTAATTTAAACCAATGGCAGTTTCACAGTGGACGACTTCAGTTGGGAGCACTATCTGACTGTTTGCGGAGGGCTGGCTGCGGACCGGTCGCTATTCGCAACCCGCGGTCACGTGGTGTCACATGGCTTTGTGGCCGGAATGCGACTGGAGTGTGCAGATCTCATGGACCCGCGGCTAGTCTGCGTCGCAACCATTGCTCGGGTCGTTGCTGACTTGCTCAAGGTACCTTATTTATTTATTTACTAGCGTCTCGTCCCGGCTTCGCACGGGTGCTTTGTTACCCCGGGTGACGCCGCGGGGCGAAGCTATTAAAAAAACCTAAGTTACTCCTTATATCATCAGCTACTTATCAGTGAAAGTCCCGTCAAAATCTGTCCATCCGTTCCAGAGTTTAGCCGGAACAAACAGACCGAAAAAATAAAAATATTTTTTTTATTTTGGTCTATGTACTGTGTATACATAGTTACGTATTTAGTAAAAAGTGGTTATTTTATTATTACAAACAGACATTCCCATTTTATTTATTTGTATAAGTAAATTTTATTTTAAGTCTTTAAGCAACATGGTACACTGAAACACTTAATGCCTAGAGGCATTCTCTAACAGTCAACCATTGGGTGGAGCAGAGAATAACTTGGGCTAGATGCACTAAAACAAAGAAAGTTATGTGTAGGTTCGATTCCGGGGTCGGGCAAGTGTCTTTGTCTAAACCAGAGGCACTGGCTCGGAGTCTGGGTGTCATTTCTATCTATAATATGTAGGTATTTACATAAAAAAAAATTATATAAGTAGTTTATCATCCATCTCGTTACCATAACACAAGCATTAAGTTGCTTAGCTTGGGACGAGCTGGCATTGTGTGAAATGTCAAAGGATATTTATTATTATATTTATATACTATGAAGAATAATACATACAAAATAAGATCAAAATGTTTTTAATATTTAAAATAAAATAATACATATACTACATACATACATAATTTTATTACATTTAGTTTTGAGAAGAATAAAAATATTTGTCATGACAGTATTTTCGCAATGCAACCATAAAAGAATGCAGAGACTTGGCCTTAACATAGTTTATTATTTTATATAGGCTTTGTATTCCAAATCCGAAACGCATCATAGGCTAAACTTACTACTTCAATCAAATCAAAATCTACAATCAATGTGTTAAGTTGTTATTTGACCTTCGGCTGTTTGCCAACCTGGGTCTTTTGTTGCCATATGTAGCTTCTATGGCTCCCGTATATTTCATTACCTATATGATCCTCACAGATTTTAAAACATTATATGTATATACTTTTTTTCAGTAGGTACCTATACTGTGCAACGTATGTATGCATTCTTAAAATATTCGTATATTGAATGGTGGGGATCACGGAACCCAAAGAACAAGGGTTTCTAAGATATAATTTGTGTGAAATATGTACTTGCAATGTTTCCCGTTTGGTGACGGATTTCACCAACCCACACTATCCTGAGGGTTTCGTAAGAGGCGACTAAACGAGAGTAAGAGGCAGATCACCCAGCTAAAAAAACTCAAACTCAAAATTACAGATACAAACCCCGTGCCAACCCGTCTTGCCAGCGTGGCACGGCAGGCTAATTTCCTTCCATGAATTTGGAGGAGGCCAGACTCAGTAGTGGGTCATAAATTGGCTGAAACGTCGAACGATGTTCTTGCAAACCCAACAATGATATGCATCGTGTCCATCACTACGTATATAGAAAATAGCAAGTTTCGGGACCAAAGCGTAAATAGAACTGGCTAGGCTGCTCAGTCTTACAAGTTAAAGCGACACGAATTTGTAAAGTGCCAGCATTAGGCGACGTCCTATTGCCATCCCCCGCGCGATGATGCGTCCGTCCGACAAAAAATGATCGTGTGACCGTGCGATCAAACATACTGATTTCTACTGAATGTCCTATTGAAGGTCGTGCGATCATGCGATGCGACCAAATTGTTTAAACGCATCGTATTGATCGGACGACCGTCGATTCCATGGATTCGTAAGATGATATTTAAAGAGAACTTAATTAATAAAATGCGTGCTCATCCCATTGTTTGGAATGGAGTGAAGACTATAAAAACATGCTTAAAAATGACAAAGAGTGAGCTATTATTGCAATGAATTTGAATAAAATGAGAAGATTAAGTGAAAAAATTTTAATAAAACTTATTGATTGATAAAACTTACAATATTATTATTAATCATCGTACGACCGTAATTGGACAAATGTTTTCTCATCGCGCGATCGGTTTCATCGCACGATAAAATCGCACCGCGACATCGCACGAGCGATAGCAATAGGACGGCGGCTTAGAATCGCACTTCGTCATAGCTTAAGTTTCAAATGTTGTATTCGCCGTTCAGGTACACTTCGACGGATGGGGCGCGGAGTATGACCAGTGGCTATGGGCGCACAGTACGGACGTTTACCCCGTGGGGTGGTGCCGCGCGGTGGGCCACCGGCTTGAAGGCCCCCTACAGCCGGCCCCGCGGCCGCAAAGGAAACACCCTCCCAGACATCCTAGGCGGCGAAAGAAACAACTGCATGGTGAGCTAACGACATGACACATTTTAACATTTTGTTACTCATTAACATTATCATTCATTATGTTGTATCTATACTTGTACTGCTACAATTAAGTATACTGGGTGTCAAGTCCTTCAGTATGTATAATAATTTACCCTATATAATTACGGAGGGCCTCACTACGATGCTCGATGGCCTCTGTGGAGCCTCCGAACGAGTCGGCCTTAAGATGAACATGGAGAAGACGAAGATCATGTCTAATATCCATGTTCAAGCCACTCCTGTTAACATCGGAGGTTCTACCCTCGAAGTTGTTGACCATTACATTTACCTGGGACACACTGTCCAGTTAGGTAAGTCCAACTTCGAGAAAGAGGTCAATCGTCGGATCCAACTCGGCTGGGCAGCGTTCGGGAAGCTGCGAAAGATCTTCTCGTCCACAATACCGCAGTGTCTGAAGACAAAAGTCTTCAACCAATGTGTGTTGCCAGTGATGACATATGGAACAGAGACGTGGTCGCTCACTATGGGCTCCATCAGAAGGCTCAAAGTCACCCAAAGGGCAATGGAGAGGGCTATACTCGGAGTTTCCCTGCGAGATCGAATCAGAAATGAGGAGATACGCAGGAAAACCAGGGTCACCGACATAGCCCACCGGATTGCCAAACTTAAGTGGCAGTGGGCAGGGCACATAGCTCGCAGGACCGACGCCCGATGGGGCAGAAAAGTCCTCGAGTGGCGACCGCGTTCCGGAAGGCGCAGTGCTGGTAGGCCTCCCACACGGTGGACCGACGACCTGGTTAAGATCGCCGGAAAGCAGTGGATGCGGGCGGCCCAGGACCGGCCTTTGTGGAAATCCTTGGGGGAGGCCTATGTCCAGCAGTGGACGTCTTTTGGCTGAAATGATGATGATGATGATATAATTACGTGCCTTCTATAAGTAGATACCTGTTTAGTTCCATCCTGCATTGTATGTATTCGTTTATCAACTGCAGCGCCATCTGTCGCGCTGATTTGTGAATCTAAACCATCCTCGGTGCCACCTTTCTTGAGTTGTAAAATTACAACGAAAAGTGGCATTGATTTATATATATATATATAGAGACTAGCAGCCCGTCCCGGCTTCCCACAGGTGCGATATTACCTAATCTAACCTAACCCAAACCCCAAAAAAGTAGCCTAAGTTACTCCTTATATCATCAGCTACATATCAGTGAAAGTCCCGTCAAAATCGATTCAGACGTTCCAGAGATTAGCCGGAACACACGGACAGAGAGACAAAAATAAAAATATTTTGGTCTATGTACTGTGTATACATACTTACGCATTTAGCAAAAAGTGGTTATTTTATTATTACAAACAGACACTACAATTTTATTTATTTGTATAGTTGTACAAAAATAAGATACGAAATTGATTTTTGACTGTTCCACAATTTCTCAGCTAACAAAGTGGCGGCACAACCACCGAACACAATGGAAGATAGCTCACAGAACTCGGACATGGGCGACACCAAGAGTCTTTCTCCACCCACCAGTGTCTCAGAAGCTTCCGCTGACACCGAACCCAAAACCGACGATATGATCACCAAAATGGAAATAGAAATGACTTCCAAGAACCAGCAACATTTAGCCAACGAGGAGCTCTCGAATGCAGCCATTGAAGTTGGAGAAAAGGATATGGAGTCTGATGCGGAGTTTGCCCCGCCCACCATGGAGATGAATCCTAGTGTCAGTATGGCTGAAGAAACTGATAAACTCTCAAATACCAATCAAGAGTTGATGGTGAGTGCCGCTGTATTGGTTACACTTGCGAATCTTACTTGCGTCGTTTCAACCCGTAAATGACCCACTACTTAATCAGGGCCTCCTCCAAATTCACGGAGGAAAATCGCATACAGTGTCGCGTGGCAAGACGGATTGGCACAGGGTTTGTAGCCAGTTTTCCTTCTCTTGCGGCTTGCTGATCTACGTCTTGCCTTAATATATAATATCCTTGGACATTTCACACAACGCCATCTCGTCCCAAGTTAAGCAACTTAATGCTTGTGTTATGGTAACGAGATGGATGATAAACTACTTATATACATTTTTTTTTTGTAAATACATACATATTATAGATAGAAATGACACTCAGACTCCGAGCCAGTGCCTCTGGTTTAGACAAAGACACTGGCCCGACCCCGGAATCGAACCCGGGACCCGTTGATCCAAAGGCGGCACATCTGACCACTAGACCAACGAGGCAGTCAAGCCTTCCTTCCTTTAAGCCTTTTGCCTTCCTTTAAGCGCGTCGTCCACGCAGAGAGAATAGAGATTGACAACTAATCTAATCTATACTCTAATTTCAATGTACACGTAGAGATCAATAGAGCGTCCTATTGCAGTTTTTTGCCCAATCGTAGGGTAGCTCTAACATAGTGACATTTTGGCCTGCGTACATTACACTACTCGTAGACTAGATATACTAGTCTAATTAAAAATACGACTATAGCTAGACTGGTCTATGATATGTAGATAATTCGAGAGCTCTATATTCGCATCGCTGGTATCGCTCTCGTACCTGCGTCTACGACGCCTACCTAGAGTAGCCGAGCCTGTCTACGTAGACTGTAGTGACACATTAGCTAGGGTAGTCTCGCTAATGTGTACACGTCGTAGATTGCCCTATGACAGTCGCTCTCCGTAATTTTAATCTATCGTGGACGAGGCGGTTTAGTCTCCTCTTACGACACTCCCAGGACAGTATGGTGATAATTTTTATTATAAAGGGAGCTAGCATACGTCCCTGGTTGATGCTAGTAGTAGTGCTAGACTTGGTGTTCTCTGTTGAAGTGCCCATCCAACACAATGCGATTGCTGGCATTAATCTGCTAATTTAAATAGTTCTTGCAAAGTGCTTGTGTCAAAAGTGCATGACATATGTCATGAACTGACTGAAAGTATCAGTAGGTTATCAAAATTGTCATTCAAAAGCATGTTGATTGTCAGTGTTGACTCTATTTAAATAGCAACTTTGGGCCCCGAAATATCACTTGCTCGTCGCTGACTTTCTGTAGCGGATAATTGATCTTACTTATGCGGAGGAACATAATGCTGTAAGGTGAACCGCAAAGCCCTTTTTCAATTTCAGCTGTGTTTATCTGTTACCTCTCTATGTATATGTAGTTTCACGACAAGTAGGAAACATCATACATCATCAACATAGATCTGCGTGGTGATGGATTAAGAATACATTGTATCACCATCCCATTATATCCTGAGGGTGTCGAGCTGACATGGCCGATAACCTAGCAGCCGGAGAAGGAATACTTGACAGAAAGCCAGACAGGTTGGCACAGGCCAACCTGTCTGGCCAGCGTGGCACAGTAGGCTAATTACCCTCCATGTGACTGGAGGAGGCCCAACTCGACAGTGGGTCAACTATAGGCTGCATAGTAGTAGGTGGAAATACAATTGTTTATAATAGTGAAAGATAAGTTTTAACATTGATATATTTTCTTTCTAGAAGACTCCTGCGGAAAATAGACGCTCTGTAGAAGACTTCACATTGAACACTCAGCTCGACACGGAGATGCCAGAAGAAATTTTTGAATCAGACAAGGTGATACCTAGACTAGTCAATACCTCAGTGCCGTTAGATGTGCTGAATACCGTAGAGCCAGAAAACTGGAGTACTGCAGATGTGGCAAGGTTTCTAACAGTCAACGACTGTCAGCCATACTGCGACAACTTTAGTCATATAACAGGGCCAATGATGCTCCAGTTGTCGAAGGACGAAATCATTGAACTATTAGAAATGAAGGTCGGGCCCTCCTTGAAAATATTCGATCTGATACAACAGCTCAAGTGCAAAATAAAACAACCTCAATGCAGAATGATGAGTAGCTTTAAGTAGTGGTTAGGTTTTTCCCTTCGCGGTTGGTACTATGTTACTGTAAGGGAATTGATTAGTTTGTAAACGGTGGCCTTTATCTACAAAGTCTTCGCTGAAGAACTGACGAACGAAAGCTTTTTTTAATTATGTGCAATTGCGTTATTTATCCTTTATAGGCACAGCCTCGGTAGGTTTTTCAAGCCAGGTATTTGCCCAATTTGTTTTTCTATGATTATAAAGCTAAAGCTCTTGATAATGTCAACATGCCGATTTAACGGTTCTGAAATAGTTTTATCGCAATAAAATCAAAGCGAATGACTTCTATTTACAAAAGGAAATATGTAATCCAATAAACGTCAACGCAGATGAAGACTCCGTTTCAGCACTAGTCACGGAATAAATTAACAAATCTATTGAACGCCTGCCCTTGCATGATTTAGACAATAGATGGCGCTCTCAAATATTGAAACCTGTGTAGAATCCAAAAAGGTTAAAACAGTAATTGAAGGGTTGCTCAAGACGAGGTCGTAGCCTAGAAGAAAGAGGGAAACGTAATCGATCTGACTCTGTCGGATGGCAGGTAAAGCCGTGAGTCAAGGCTGTCATTAAACCATCTATGCTAGTCGTTACCGTAGTCAGTAACGTGAAAACTGACAGACTTCTCCCACTAGATGGGACAGGCTGACTGTAGCCATCCCAAATAAAATTGAAAAAATGCGAGGAAGAAGACAGTTTATTCACAATTTTATAGCAAACAAACGGTTGGACTCACGCTACAAAAGCCGGATGCTTCTGAAACTATAGGCCGAGTTCTCTGATATCGTCGCAGGTGCACCACTATTTTTTTTTATTAAAAACATTGCTTAACCTTAGCAAAACTGTGTGTGACCTTCCAGGTTGCTACAGTACTTTGGTAATCTTGTGCTACCCTATGGTGTACACGGGTCAAAATAACATCGCTCTCTTTCGTCAGTTCTTTATAAGTCAAAAGCGCAGCAAACAAGCTTATTAAGTAGATATAAAATACTAATAATTTTATCACAATAATCCCGCCTATTTTGGTATGAACAATAGCAGAAGTGAAAAAAAACGAATCAATCGCTCTTTATGCCATAACAGTGTAGTTCTATATTTATTGTCGCTTATTGGCTTTGTGATCTATTGAACCAATGTATGTGTAATGTTATTCCTTAGGTTATTTCCTTGTATAATCATGGCATTGGTGCGATGTTTTTCACATTGTTACGATCATGTTAGAATATTCGGAATGATCTATTTTTATCTTTAACTTTTTAATTATCATTAATTAATGCGCGCGAATGTGTGGCTTCCAGCTACATATTTAATTTTATAAAATGTGTGATCTCCTTCGCGTAGTATTAAAATTTATATGACTTACTAGCTCCAGCGGTACAGGCAATTGCGAAGAACATAATTGGATGGAGTATAAACATAGGATGCTTTTATTTTTCGAAATCAGCAAGTTCTCTATCTTATTTCAGACAAATCTAAACTAATTTTTTTTTATTTATCGACTAACGATCACACAATTTTGTTTGACCAAAATCGGCTTGAGACAACCGTGAGCGTTTTCTTTTAGTAATAAAGATTCGGTTTTAACCATCCACGCCCAATTGAAAAACTTATCTATACTGAAAAAAAAATTGTTGAAATAATTTTATTTATGACATTACTGATAATTATTTTGTATGGATTAATGGTTTTAAAGTTATGCAGTCATACAGGGACCCTCCCACATTCGCCATAGACTATGATCAATGCAACAGATGGAGTCGTTTTAAAATCATTGCGGCGCTGCGTATCATTTTAACTTGTGAATACATTCTGTAGTGTGTGATAACACACATGAAATATCGCAGTTCTATTTTATTTACAAAGAACGCTTTCATTTTTATATACGCGTCTTTTAGAATACACTAAAATGCGTATATAAAAATGAAAGCGTGATGTAATTTAATGAAAAGCCTTTTTATTTGCGTTTTACCAACAATGACAAGAACATTGGATTTTACTTCGATAGTTTGTAAAATTTTATTAATGTTTTATGATCAAGTAGCGAATTGTAAAAGTAAAATTGTTGATGTGTCAAATCACATTGGCAAGCCATTCAAACAAGAATTGAATTTTGTTGAAGTCCCCCCTAACGAACTTGACAATGCCACGGTATTTTGAAAATTGCATGTTAATCTTTTCAAGATTGCTCGAGCCATTTGGGAGTTCACAGGGATCGTACAGACACAATTTTTTGTAAATATAAATAAATCAAAGTTAAATTACATTGAAATAGTAATGTACGAATCGATTGTCATTGTGTAAAGAGTGAAATTGTAATTATTTATTTTGGTTTTGGATTACTGTCTTCACCAGGGACTGCCTATTCAATTGTTAGACAAACATATTGAGCAAAAATCAGTGATATTATGCCTTTATAGACGTTTAATGGAAATCTATCAATTTGCCAACCAATATGTCATTTGTAATAGTGTGGATGCTGGTATTAAAAGAAAGTCAAGGATGTATTCCATTGTTTTATTATTCACATTCGAATTCCTGCCTATAGTATAAAAATATTCAATTAACATCATTATCACAACAACCTGGGGCTCCTGCAACTCAATTGCAAGATGGATTTAGAATACATATTGTCGCTACCCCATTTCAACCTGAGGGTGTCTTAGGAGCCGACAAAAGGAAATGATAAGGCCGAAAATCTAGCCGCAAGAGAAGGAAATCTTGATACAAAACCCTATGCCAACCCGTCTGGCCAGCGTGGCATAGTAGACTAATATTACCCTCGATATATTTGGAAGAGGCCGGACTCAGTATTGGGTCATATATGGACTCAGAAGTAGGGTTTAATTTGATTAAACTTCCAATTCGGAGGTCAAACTAACGCCGACTAGTATAGTAAAGACCAATAACTCGAAAAGAGTGCAGTTAAAAATCACCGTATCTCATTTAGCAGTGTACAAATAATGTATTTGTACAATGGAGATACATATAATACTGCTTATTGTAGAATGGTGCATTCGTGTCACCAATAAACGTCTTTGTTTGTGCTTATATCTTGTAAAATTTGTGTTGTCATGAGCCTGAAATGAAAAAAGTTATACATTATAAAATAATTTGATGATATCTTAAGCCTTCTATTTATTTTAGTTAGGCAGATTTATAATGTCAGGTACAAAACAGTGTCACAACTCCATCCCGAGTCGACAAAAAAAATATCCTTGGACATTTCACACAACGCCATCTCGTCCCAAAGTAAGCAACTTTAATGCTTGTATTATGGTAACGAGATGGATGATAAACTACTTATATACATTTTTTTTTTGTAAATTCAGACATATTATAGATAGAAATGACACCCAGACTCCGAGCCAGTGCCTCTGGTTTAGACAAAGACACTGGCCCGACCCCGGAATAGAACCCGGGACCCGTTGATCCAAAGGCGGCACACCTGACCACTAGACCAACGAGACAGTCAAAGATAATCATTTTTGTCAAAGATAAGGATAAGACTGAAAACCTAGCCGCAAGAGAAGGATAACTTGATACGAAACTGTGCCAAACCATCTGGCCAGCGTGGCACTGGATAACTACCCTCCATGAAATTGGAGTAGGCCCGCCTCAGCCGTGGCTCATATAAGTGCTGAGTAGTAATAAATAATGCAAGATAACTACAAAACCGTAAAAAAGATATCATGATGGTGTTAGAACACTAATAAAGCCAAGAAAACGGAGTTAGCTGTGTGACACAGTGGACGTCAACCTATTGTTACACACTTGCAATATTTATAACCATGTTTCTCTCCGATTTATTGAATATCAGGGAAAATCGTTGACGTTAATGACGTCAGCGAACATATTAATTTGGTACTAGATGGCGCTACTTCGCTGAGAAATAAGCAAGAAACTTGGTTTATGGGTTAGATTTGCCGCCTTTGGATCAAGGGACCCAGGTTCGATTCCAGGTCAAACAAGTGTCTGTGTAAACCAGAGGCATTTGCTCCGAGTCTGTGTGTCATATGTACTTGTTAATTACATGTCTGTAAACTGCCCCTGCAATACAGATTAAAAACAGTGCAGCGGTTTCCTTAACAAAAAATACATAATATATTTAAGCGCCCAGGAAATATATATATATTTTTTTTATGTAAGAGCAGGCTGGATGACTGCATTCCGCCTGATGTTAAGTGGAAATGCCGTCCAGAAGTGGGGATACCTAGTGCTAAACTGTAAGTATATTAGTGATTGCATACAAATTCAACAGATAAGTCTATATAACTGTACTCTTTACCTTAAGGTATGTAGTGGTACTGTTGAGGAGTAAAGCACGCAACAGAGTAGATTCCCAGATATTTGCGCGTGGCATTTGTGATATTCAGAACACCAATAGGTTTCGCACATATTCGGAGTTAGACTATCTGAAAAGAAGTAATGAGCTACAGGTCATGTAACCTCTGGCTCCGGCTGTTGTAAGAACTGCCGCCATATGCTAACAACGGTCCTTCGGAGAGCGTAAACCTCTCACACCTGTTCTGTGTATAAGTTATTCTATTAGTTTTAAGTGTGGGGTGAACAAACAATTTTTTGGGTAAATAAAATTTGTTTTCTATTGAAAGTGACCCAAAATGTTGCTTAGGATTTTTGTGTTCTCTAGGTACCTACAGCAAGCGGCACCAGCTGGTAATCAAGATTTTTAAAGAAAATAATGGTTTTAGTTTTCCTAGAAAGTTGGCAGAGGGTAGTTATATCAGTAGTAGTATCGATCCCTATAGGTATTCATTTCATATTTATTCTAACGTTGCCGTAGTACTGGGCCATTTTTGCCAGTGTCCCCGAATAAGCCGTTGGATACAACTGTCACTAGAATATCTATCTCGGAAACCGATAGCCAAACCTGCATATTGAATAGAGTCAATATCGACAATCAACATGTCCTAGTCGATTTTCACAGTTTTCGTAACCAATTAATACTATCATGTCAGTTTGGGACGTATACCACACGCTTTTGACACAATCACTTGGCAAGAACTTTTAAATTTAGCAGATTAATGCATTGCGCGTCGGATAGGCATTACAATATAGCCCGTTTGGGGTTCTCGTCTAACAGAATGATGACTAGAAATCTAGAACCTCGGAGGCTATGCAAGGTTAATTAAGGATGTTGCCCAAATCCGGTTTGACCAGCATGTTTGGGGAACATAGGAGGGATTAAGGATAATAATATTATCTAGTACCTTTATCATCGTTAACTTTAAGCTCGTCAGCTAGACTTCTTGCGGTTGTGACGTAAAATGTTCTTAGAATATCTAAACGATGTGCACCCGACATGCTGCGTGTTTTCAGACTTGATGGGTGCAGATGGCGAGAGAAGACACACAACTTCTTACTTATATTCACTATCATTATTCTGAAAGAGATACGTTCATAAGATGAAAGGCCGGAGGTGAGTTACCTCAACGTCATTTTCAATAAATAGCTGTTTTATCTAAAAGTCCTTGTAGTGACGGATTTAGAACCCACAGTGTCATGACCCCATTCCACCCTGAGGGTGTTGTCATTTCATCATCATCATTACAGCCAAAATACGTCCACTGCTGGACATAGGCCTCCCCCAAGGATCTCCACAAAGGCCGGTCCTGGGCCGCCCGCATCCACTGCTTTTCTGCAACCTTAACTCGGTCGTCGGTCCACCGTGTGGGAGGCCTACCAGCATTGCGCCTTCCAGAACGCGGTCGCCACTCGAGGACTTTTCTGCCCCATCGGGCGTCGGTCCTGCAAGCTATGTGCCCTGCCCACTGCCACTTAAGTTTGGCAATCCAGTGTTGTAAAGGCCGACAAAAAGGATGTCTAAGAGCTGAATAAATGACAAGGCCGAAAACCTAGCCGCAAGAGAAGTAAAACTTGGAACGAAACCCTATGCCAACCTGTCTGGCCAGCCTGGCACAGAAGGCTAATCCCTCCCGTAATAAGAGGAGGCCCGACTCAGCAGTGGTTCATTTATGAGCTGAAATGATGATGATGAGTGCTTACTATAGATTTTTATTTGTTTTAAAGAAAAACGAAAATGCTCGAAACGCGATACAGGTATGGTAGGTATACCTAGTACCTGGATCGCATGTACTCAGAACAAGTGCCTCTGGTTTACACAAAGACATTTGCCAGACCCCGGAGTCGAACTGGGGGCCCCTGATCCATCTAACTCCTAGACCAACAAGGCCTGTTGTTAAGTCTAAACGAATAGCGAAGCAATGTTGCCAACAGTTTAAAACACTTACCCTAATACACACGGCTCAAACGATATACTCGCTGGAATGTTCCTAGGATAACATAATTTAGACTCTTTGATCAGCTGTGCATAGCTCTCCCAGCTTTGTAGGACGATTTCATCTATTTCTGATAAAGCTGGAGTTGCACCACATACTACTAAGATGTAGACATCGGCTAGAAGTTTACATGTCACTGCTCGAAATGCTACCTGGGACAAAACATATACTTAGTACTATGATATCTATTACTAAGGGGCTGTCCATTAATCACGTGGTGTTATTTTAACATTTTTGAACGGCTCCCTCTCCCTTGGTGATACGTGGTGAGGTTTAAGACTATCCCCCCACCCCCCATCAAAAATCACGTGTATTTTTTAGAACCTACAAAGCAGCTTAATACGACGCTCTTCGGTTCAGAAATGACGCGTTTGACGAAAAATGTAATACACGTGATATCTTACTATACCCCCCCCCCCCCCCCCCCCAAACCTTGGTGATGTTTCGTGATTTTTGCCGAACCCCTCTCTCCCCCTTTCGAACCTCGTGATTAATGGACAGCCCCTAAAAGTGGTCAAACATCATACTGAATCATCAATCGGCCAATTGTCAAATAGTCGACATTAGAGTTCTCCTCTATGGACTCCATCAGAAGGCTTAAAGTCACACAAAGGCCAATGGAGAGGGTTATGCTCAGAGTTTTCCTGCGAGATCGAATCAGAAATGAGGAGAACCAGAGTTTCCCAGATAGCCCACAGGATTGCCAAACTTAAGGGCATTAATGGGCAGGGCACTTAGCTCGCAGGACTGATGAAATGTCCTCGAGTGGCGACCGCGTTCCACAACGCGCAGTGCTGGAATGCCTCCCACACGAACCGACGACCTGGTTAAGGTCGCCGGAAAGCGATGGACGCGGGCTGCTCAGAACCGGCCTTTGTGGAAATCATTCGTGGAGGCCTATGTCCAGTATTGGACGTCTTTTGGCTAAAATTATGATGATGATAGTTCTGTAAATATAGTTCTAATTTGACCACATGCTTTAACAACTAACCAATACTTTTTTGTTTAAGCGAATATGTGCGTGTCAAATGTATGGTAGTGTGTGTAATGTTTTTTTATTGATTTAATGCATTTTCTAGGCATTATTAAAAATAAATTGCATCCTTCAATCCACCGTTTTTGTCATCGTAAGATTATGACTACAACTCACATTAGGGCTCATATGTGGTAAGTACACCGGAGTCTCTCGAAGAGGAGCTCCATCTTGTGCAGCGGCAAGGAGGAGCAATAGGCGTGCCTCTCTCGGATCCAGCTCATTGAAGTCCGAGCTGGTCGCTACCAGGTGGCCATGGATGATCAGACACGCCCAACGGCCTGTAACACTTTCTGCATAGCTGTCTAGAGCTTCCTGAAATATTTTAAGCATATAAAACAAATACAGTGTGTTGAAGAGCCAACAAAAGTAAATGGCAAGGCTGGAAACCTATACGCCAAAGGAAAATTATTTATTTATTTATTTAGGATTTCCAACAGGGAATACAATACACATTCACAAATAATAGATTAACAATACAAATTATTTTGTTTCCCTAATTAAAGGAAACCACATCATTGACATAAAACATAATACAATTAAACTGAAATGAAATAAAGAGATATTCGAACATAAATAAAATTATGAAATAGTGATAATTAGATAGGAAACCCTGTGCCAACCTGGCCACAATTACACAGTAGGCATTATCCTACCTGTATTTGGGCCAAAACCAGCAGTAAAAGTTAAGTATCAGGTATAATTATTACTAAACCTAAATAAATTACAATAAACTCCCCCCCGCCACTATTATAAAAAAATCTTTGCTTTTTAAGTACATATATGTAACTTAAGAGTTTGTAAGAATGTCTACTTGTCTTTCACGCAAAAACTATGGAATGGATTAAGGAGTTTATACATCAGAATAATTTTTTTTTGTAAAATGCCTGTGCGACTCCGTGTTGCTAGTTGATTATATTTTAAATTATATATACCTGTAACTGTTGAGCTTGTGGACACAATATGCTTTGAATTAAATCCAAAACCAATGTAGGTAGTGGACTTGCAACTGCATTCGGGTCTAAAGATTCTAACAAATAATCTATTATAGGATAGCATTGTCTCAAGTCTCTTTTCGCTTGATCTATATTCTTCAAAGTCTCCAGTTCTTTTCTCCCAATACAGAATATCATAACATCATGTACACAGGATAGTAGGAGTTGTATGTCACACTCTAAACCTCCAGTGGCTATGCCAATTAAGGTGACACTGAAAATCAACCAGATAAATGCTTTAAACATTACAAGTTCCTAGTCTAGGTGACAGATTTAGAATACAGTGTTCCCACCGCATTCCATGTTCTAAGAGCAAGGGAAGGTGAAGAAAAGTTGATAAAAAACCCTGTGCCAGCATGTCTGGCACAGTGGCACCAGCATGGCACAGTAGGCTAATTACCCTCCATGTTATTGGAGGAGGCCCAACTTAGCATCTCATCTAAAAAAGGACTTGAAAAAAAGAAGTTATATTGTAGTTTCCTGTTTTGAAAGTTGTTGCCACATTTAATTTACATTTATTTGTGTGTGTTAAAAACAATTTTATACCTTTTAAAATATTCTCTCCAGAGGATCTTTCCATTATCAACTTGTGTTTCCAACATTGAGATATTGTGGCATTTGCTAAACATATTGATGCCATGGAGGGAGGCAATAGTAGAAAATTGTACCTGTTAGGAACAAAAACAAGTCATAAGCTATTATAGAAATGGCATAATGTATGTCAAGAACATTATTATCTCAGCCCTGAAATCTAAATTTTACTGCTCTCTACATATACGAGAGTAAAAAAATATTTAATATTTTTATTAAGTACACTGGCATTATTGCATCCAGTGGTACAAAACCACAAAATATGAGCTCCTCCAATAGACATAGAAGTTAGATGGAAATTAGCTAATAAATGTATCAAAATATATACATGTTCATCTTTGCTTCATATCACAGCAAAATATGGATTTAAAAAAATAATAGTACAGTGTGGGCCAATTATAATTATAAAATAATTGTTATACATTACTTTGGTTAACAATCTACCTCTTAATAACTGCTAAAACAATAATATAATAAATAAAGAGCTTTCAAGTAACACACTCCACAAAAAAGTTGAAATCCCAATATAATAGTTTCAATTTCTATTTGGAGCTTGAAAGAGCAACGTCTCCACTGGGTACTTCCTGAATGAATGTTAAAATTTAAAACACTACTTACACTGTCATTTCCACGTTTTCTGGTAAATATAGGCACCCCACTTTCAGTAGCTACTGCGATCACAACTACAGACATTATTAATTTTAGCAAAATATAGTTTTGCAATGCAAGTAGCGAATTAAAATCTATAGTATGTTACGGTACTTTTATAGCGGCTACATAGCTTGATAATTTTGAGCGATTATAAGAGTTTATACTTCAAAGTGTTTCAATTTTCAGCACATACATAATTTAAATTTAGTTGTAGCAAGAAAACTTAACTTCTAAAAAGTTCGAAAAAGTTTTGAAACTTTTTTGAAGTATCAATCAGGCAATGTTACCAGCTCGTGAAAATATTTCCCTATTACGATAGCATAATCAAGAAAAATACCCCAATTTTTTTTATATTACAAGAATGCACCTACCTACCTTTTGTTTCTCTGCCCCACTTATAGGTTGACTGGGAGAGAATGCCTATGGCATTAAGTCCGCCTTTGTACACTTTATGTGCATTAAGATTTAATAAATAAATAGTCCGCCTACACGAAATTTTTGGACTGGGAAAATGAACTTAAAAGGTAACGCTGAAAGAAAAGAAAATATGCTGACCCGGCCAATTTCGTACCGCCTCAGAATCAATGAATAAAAAACCTGAATGAAAATTCCAGTTTTAAACCTTCCCTTGACTTCCACGGATAGTTCAAGACCAAAATTAGCCAAATCGGTCCAGCTATACTGGTTTTAGCGAGACTAACGAACAGCAATTCATTTTTATATTATGAAAGTTAAAGATAGAAGATTATTGGAGGAGGTTCGTATCAAAAGGGATTCCAGTGCTTAAAATAATTTATATTGATTGTTATCACAAAACTTAGAATTTCAATGCGAAATTTAAATTTAATTTGCTACCTTAAACAGATTTATGCAAGATGGAACCAGTTTCAATTAATTTACGGGTTAAAGTTTAAGGTTAAAATTGAGGACGATATTCAACGTCACGGTTGTTTGGCTTGGACGGTCCAAGTTGGACCGTACCTGAGAAATTAATGAAATTGACATACTCCCACCACACCTCCCACAATCTTTGAAGCGCGTGACTCACTCCACTGGTTACAACGAACCGTCAATAATATTCACCTGCTGGCTTAGCATAATTTTCACCTATCAATTTTGTGGATTAATAAGGGCACAAGGCGATCAAATGGAAAGAGGAAACGTCTCGCGAGTCGCACCCAATTCTCTCAGGGCTTCAAACCAGCTAATTCAATAGTCCTTATAATAGTTGAAAATATTTTGTGCGTCATATAATTAAAAATGTGATGCGTGATAATGCTTGTTCCACAGCCATAATTATGAAAAGTGCCCGAAACTGTCATCCTGCTGCGTTTTTGACATGGCGGACGCGCCTGCGCTATGCAAACTATAAAAAGGCCTACCGAGTCAAAATCGAGAATCATCACATGCATATGTTTGACGATTTTGTCATTTTTGTAACCTACTACTTATACACTAATACTGTAGTGTCAGTTCTGAACCTATGCAACACGATAACTTGTGGCTAATCATTAAACTTATTAAAAAAACACAAGCAAATGTTTTCAGATTTATTCTTTTACATTTCAACGATGTATTTTTTTAGGATAAATGAACTACAAACGACTTATTTACATAAGTAAGGAGCTTTCATTGTAAATTTTTCATTAAATTAAGTACAAATTACTTAAGTTACATTTGAATTAGTTGTAAGTACTTAAAATATATAAATAGACACCTATTACATTATTTAATCCAAATCATTAGCACCAGTTTTAGTAGAAATTCTAATATCTAAGTAAATATATTCATTTAGAAGTTAAGATTAATTATCTCTATCGTCGAGACGATCACGATCACGATACTCTAATGATAATTAGCAATTTATTATCTCAGTTTGTAAAATATAAAACATAGGTAGTACCTACACAAATTTTCTAAGTCATTAAAAATATGAAAAGAACTCGATCATAACCGTCCAGAAATCAATCATTTCCTGCAATGTAAAAAGATTCTGAAAACCTATGTGCCAAATATTGCCGATTGTCAGATTTGAGTAGATGAAAACTTCTCCTCAGATTTGGAAGCAGTTTCCGAATCTTCGTTTTCCACAGAATCCGCTGTAAAAAGTATTATCATTAGTTTTATCAGCAACCTATACTGAACACAGGTTATGCATGCAAAGATGTATGAACTACATACTCTATAACTTACACTCTGCTTTGGTTAGTAATCGTGGTCCAGTTACGGCAATTAGTAATGCTCCTAAAGGAGCGGATATGACCACGCTAAGTACACTGACAGCCAAAATAATTTTTGAGTAATTTTCTTCCTCATGACTTGTCAATCCAGAAGTTTGTCCACTTTTCACCAAATCGAGAGCAGCTGGCCCTAAGGCAGCCTAAAAAAGGGATCACGAAATTAATCGTAAGGTAAGTAACCAAAGTGGGATCAGTAGCCATTGAAGTGTCAAAAAAACTAGAGTAATAAGATTTTAAGATACTTTTGATATAAGTATAATTTAATCATGTAAATTAAAGAAGCTACTCATACATATCAAACACGCATATTAAAAATCCTCATTGCTTACGCTGATACGGTATTTGGACATTGCCTTATTAAAATAACTTACTTGAACTGTAGCTTTTGCCATCCACGTCAAACCAATAAAGAGCTTTTCTTTTTTGTTAAGTCCACAACCAAAGCTCACAAGAAACGTAGCGATTGCACGAATCAGTAGACATGCGATTAAACATACAGCTCCCATTTTTATAACCTCTGGGTCTAAGGTACTTATCTATAAACATAAATACTATACATGTAAACATTGAAATATATCAATTTTATTTATCTCATATTATTAATAGGTATACGCACCGTAACTTGAGCTCCAGTAAAAGAAAATAAAATAGGTTCAAAAAATATCCAAAGGATTCTAAAGAGATTGCTGACTGGGTTTTTATTGACAGGCCAACCTTGCTTTTCCCAATGATATGCTGCTAAAAATCCTGAAACCACAATGGCCAGGGGTCCTGGAATATATTTAATATCTTATGTAGGTGCATACTAAATTACAAATTAGAACATGGTCATCTGCTCAATTACTAACCAGCCCCACTCCATCCAATCATACTGGATATAAATAATGAGAATAAACCTCCCAAAAATAAAGCAAGAAATCTTAATGGTACTACATAGACATCGCCTTTCTCCGGTAAATACGCTGTGATACTTCCCCATAATGCACCAAGAAGGACTCCAGCAATTATGGAAAGAGGGCCCTGAAAATAATAATAAAGATATTAGCAACATTAACAAAGACAAGAGAAACTTTTCAATTATTTAGTAAAAAAAAACATCTAAAAGAAGGGTAGTAGTAGACAGAAGTATGCATACCTTTATGATGTTAAATGTAGGAGATCCTGTAGAAAACATGGCATTTAAAATTATGGCGAAAACAGCCACACTCACAGAATCGTCAATAGCTGCCGCTGCTACGACGATTGTTGGAATTCCTTTAGCAACTCCGTATCCTTGATCTCTTATTCGGAATAGACATGGCACAACAACTGCTGGTGATACGGATGCTATCATAGAACCTAAAAGAAATCCTGAAAATGCAAAGTTACTACTGCTTCATTCTACAAATAGTATTACTAGAATCCAGATAGAAATCCTTGCAAATTATTTCCTTACCCCAGATCCATGGTAGATTAAGTAAATAATGCGTGAATACGGATATTGCAATACATTCTACCAGCCATGGTAAAAGTCCTAGTTGCAAAACTGCTGTATAGTGTTTTTTCAATACCGCGGCATCTAGACCGAGGCCAGCTCTGGTCAATATTATGACTAGAGCTATTTTCCTGAAAGGAACCAAAAGATACCTTTAATACTTTTAATATTTTACATTAATAAATATACAAAGTTCTTGTGTTTTTATCTCACCTCAAATCCTGGTTTAGTTTTCTATACGTATCAGTCATATGTACTAGCTGAAAATTCTGGAACAGTATCCCCGTCAACAACATGCCAATCAATGCTGGAAGAGTGGTGATTTTTAGCCATATCCAGCCTATTAAGTATGCAGCGATGACAAGCAATGACATGCTTAGAATTTCACCTTGCAAACCAACTGATTCTCCAAGTTCCGAGTACAGAATACCCCATATAAGGAAGACTGAAACACAGATAGAAGCCATATAATATATGTAGATACGATATCCTAGGCTAAGATATTAATTTTACACACACGTAAGTCCATGTGTTTTGGTACTTACAGAACACTATGATGCAAAGTTGTTGGGCAAATTGTCTGTAAGTCGAAAATAATGGAAAAGGAAAATATTTTGCCCACCACGTTGGTTGCCAAGAAGGCGTTGGATCGGGTTGGTGACATCGTAAGCATAGCTTTTCCCACCATCTGTTTTAAAAGTAAAATAAAAAAACAGCAACACGTTAAATATTGTAAGAATGTCGACTGATACCAATTCATTTACCGATTGTTTAATTTTTGTGTCTGGCCGTTAACGTCATCTGAAATTAAAATCAAATTAAACAAATTATGAGCACGTACTATTAAAAAAATATGCGATGTAGCAGATTTGGGTTGATTATTAATGCTATTTAAACTTAAAACGTTAATTAACGAGAAACAGAAAAACCTTACCAGACCAGTTAGAGAAGTACGGTATATAGATTTAAATAAATAGCAATATTGACAGCATTATATGAAGCTGACATTAATTTGAAATTAGCTTAGTTCTATTAGAGTGACTTTTCAGTACTTGTGTCTACAATATTAAATTTCAGTACAGAAATTAAGTACAGTACCTACCTATCGAGAAGCGAACCGTAAACCTTTTTAGTGTTATTAGCAATAGCTTTAATTAATATTTATAAACAAATTATTACCTACAAACGTATACACACGAGCACCTAGGAACAAACAAATATTTGTTAGAACCAAAACACATAAAATCTGTGCTGTTAAATCGACACAAAGACCAATAAACGTATGTTATTAATATAACCTGTGTTTCGTTGATTTTCCTCCATAGCTAGATTAATGTAACCGATTCTTTTACCTGAAAACATATTGCAAATAAGGGCACATAAACTAAAAAGGCAACACATTATTGTTATTTAGTATCACGATACAAAAATAATTTAACAAGGATGGTAATTTCTTTGATTATGACAGGTGTTGATTGAAGTAAAGACGTTGATAATAGGTAATAGCAAATTGATAAATGGTTAGATAACACTATCAAAACATTATAATATGTGTTTAGAGAAAGACGGCGCATTAGACCCCTATGTCACTTACGGAAAAGTAACTATGTAGGTAATTGGTATTATTAATGTAGCAAGCGACTTGCTACGAACTTTACACCTTTTAAATTTTACGAAAAATGTGAACTATCATCTTATACTACCAAAAAGACCTACATCGCGATAGCCAGGTTAAGCAATTCACACGGTTAAGAAATCCCAGATTACAATTATCGGGAATAGGCACGGATAGGCACACGGGGGATAGCTGTTATAAATAATATAAACATGTGTATTTTAATTTTATTTAGAACTACGGATCCTTATTTGTGTTAGTAATTAAAGAACACTCGTACAATTAATGTTCCTGAGAGGCTTCCCATCTTTCCGCGCCCCCGAGGTCCCACATAACCCGGCTGGCACTTGGCAGTAGGATAATAAGCCATAATAATTATCCATGAGGATTTCCAACTTAAAAAACATCAGAGGGACCAGGGTGTTGAGAGCTGAAGAAATATACTTTCCCACTACTGGAAGCGACATTCTTTCACTTTTAGTTTTACAGGGTTGGCGACACTTAAGTGTTACCTGCGTTGTTACAAACGTCCTTAGGCGAGACGGCTACGGCAAGTCGGCAACCAATACCTATCAGACCGTAAGCTTGAGCACGACATGAATTTTGCCGATATTTGAATACATAACCAAATATTAACAATATTTTATAGGTGTCTCCCACGTTCCTTTTATTGGGTTTGTTAGGGAAATGCATACTGCCATCGCCATTGGGGGTAGGGTCGGTGATTATTTGGGACACCGGAAACTATTCGACTGCCACTAAATCCCCAGTTGTATACCCGGTTTGTACGTCTCGCTAGGGACGCTGCAGGGATAACCTGGGTAATTGGGACGCACTCAGACGATAAGGTTCTTGTCAGTACCACCGGCCACTAGGGGGGCTGGAAGTGGGCGTAGCCCACCTCCCAACTGGGCTTCTGTCTGCGGTACGGACGGATGAACTAGAGTTAGATGGAGGATCTGTGATAGGCTGCGGTTTGCGGTAGATACGTCACGCTAAAGACAGGGCGCATGGTTTCGCGTTTTAGGGGAGGCCTATGTCTAGCAGTGTAATAGAGTGGGTTGATGATTATGGATGGTCACACATTTATTCACGAGTTAGCATCATACGTTTGTAAATTGACTTGTTTACCTTAGATAACGCCTAAATCTCACAAGTTAATTTCCTGGTCTGAAATAAATATCTCGTACAATATATGAGTATTTAGAGCGGTTCATGCGTTTGTTTTATATCTGATGATAGTATATGTAAACATTTAACTGTTTGCACGTGAGTTGGTCGGCTAGAGTCAAAAGTCAACAAGATAAATGAAAGTGTTAACTAGATTCAATAATTTACCGCTATCGTATGTTCTAAAGCAAATGTTAGCTCGCCAAAACTTACAATTTATAGGAAACTAGTGGCCCGCCCCGGCTTCGCCCGTGCAAAACGGGGGTGGGTTATACATATAAACCTTCCCCTTGAATCACTCTATCTTTTAAAAAAAACCGCTTCAAAATCCGTTGCGTGGTTTTAAAGATTTATGCATACATAGGGACGGACAGAAGAATGCGACTTTGTTTTATACTATGTAGTGATAAAGTATTATAAAAATTCATAAAATTAATGGATATGGCTAAATGAACCCATACACAAAAAAATATTTTTATTAAGTAAAGTTAAGTCTTAATAATAGCATTAACTCAATATTTGTTATGTACAAAATAATGCTCTTACCCAAAATAAATTCAAGTCTCGATAAAACAAATGCACAACACTAGCGTTTCAATATTTGATTTTTACCCATAGATTTCATTAATTTATTTAATCTATGCTCGATTACAAATTTAAACTAACCTATAATATACATTCCTGGGATTATAGAATATTATTTTACAACACTAATCATCCGTTCGTTAACATTATGTACTAAATTCACATGATATGATCTAACATTACATTACACTAAATCTGGGTGAAGGGAACAATATTAATGAAACAACACTAGTCAACATAGCGGACATGAACAAAACACACACCGTAGAGTCCATTTCACGAAAGAAGTCCCGCAGACGCGGCGCTGTATTCGCGCGACATAATGTTGCCAGGGTTATGTAAGAGGAAATCGGGGAAAATAATTTATCGTTCATTTGCTTATCTACTACGACACGTATATTTGGATAAGATTTTTTTTTTAATATAGGTACCTTTTTGATATCCATACTGCTAAGGCCAGATTAGTGAAAAATAATTAGTAATTTCTAAAATATAAAATGGAGATGTTCGACAAACTATAAATTAGAAAAATAAAATAACATTTAAAAGTTTTATTCAAAGCTCACACAGATCACAGATCACAGTCAGAAGAGTGAATAGAAACAGAATCAGATTCTGTTTCACTATCACTAGCCGTGGATATAATAAATCGATCTATTTCATCATCCAAAGGACCATCATTTTTAAATGTTCTTCCTCCAAATGCTTAAAAACTGTAATTTTTTTGCCGTATAGCGCACACATAAAATCCTTCCAAGTCGAACTTTTTGGGATGCGGTCGGTTATCGTCACTACAGGGAGGACCCTGTGGTGACGATAACTTAAGAAGTACACGCCGCTGTTGCGCTTTCTTTTGTAACTCTCGTTAAATTTTCTCTGACACAACTGCAATAAAATGAACAAGTCTGAATGATTATTTTCGTGTTTAATTACATTATTGTTGAATATATCGTTACAATTTTTTTTGGGTTGTGTTAATTCTTATAAAAATCATGCATTAAAAAAACTTAATTACAATCTATATGAAATAAATCGAGGAAAAAATCTGACTGTGGCAGCCCCAAAATTTACCTATCATGGCGGCGAAGATAGTCGCGAACATTGTTTATTGGTATTAAAACACTGTTATTCTTGTGCTCCGCTTCACAAAACTTCTATACCTTCAATATCATTTCTCGACCTGCACTTTTTACAACTTTTGGCATCGTAAACAAACCATAAAACGCACTAATCCATTAAAAAACTCACAAAATATCTACAACAACAAATGCACCTTGTTTACATCGCCAAACGACAACATGGCCGCTCTCCCGATCTGTCAAATTTAGTTCCACATTTGTCCGCGGAACTTCTTTCGTGACTCTCCTTAAATCATGAAAACATTGGCATATTATTTCTCAATAGGTGGCAGCACTGGCGGAATCTTAGTAAGCCACTTAGAAAATAGATAGATGGCGCTAAGTAGTAATTAGATGGGTCTCCATAATCTTTTAGAGAAAAGTCTCGCTAAAACTCGAGAACAGCTGGAGCGATTAGGCTAGTCTTGAAATATTCGTGTGAGTCTAGGGAAGGTTTAAAAGGTGAGAAAATATGAAAAAAAACATTCAGGTTTTTTATTTAATGATTCTGAGGCGGTACGAAGTTTGCCGGGTCAGCCAGTTTTTAATAGTTATATAGCCTCCATGCTTCGCTGCCATTCTACTAAGTACATATCTATGACAGTCAATACACATAGTCAGTAGCCTGAAAACTGACAGCTGGTCTAACAAAATAATTGCCTGTCTCACAATATGGGTAGCGGGCAGACAACAATCACTGTGTAAATACTGTTAGTTAGCCAAATCAGGTTGGACTAGTGACCTCCTAGTGACGACCTCAATGAATTTAGGAAATAGACGAGGAAGAGGGGTGGCTCCAGTTAAACTACACAGAAATACGTTGACAATTAGGATAAAGGTATTTTTATGGACACTTACTTGCTGAGCTTGCGGCTCGCGGCTCGCCTTACCATGTAATACACCTACGTTGCCCTCTTGTTGGTGTCCTATGAAATGGTTGATTAATGTAAAGTTGCATTAACCTATATTTCCGATTTCGTAGTAGTAACAGTAGGTGTAGTACAGTAGCCCCCACGGCAAGTGAGACTACCTTGCCGTGGTGAGGGGGCCTGTGTGCCTCCATGATTCGTTGGGGCCATACCGGCTCAGGGACACCCATGCCGGGCGGGCCCACGTGGAGAAGCCAGACAAAGAGCTGCACACGGTGTGGTAACGGGTTTGGGCTCCGAGGACTCCTCTGTCCACAGAGTTGCCCTGCGAGCATTTAACCGCTGCGGTGCACCAGTGTCCTCGGGTTGGCGGTTGACCTGGTTGGTCACTAAGCTGAGGGCTGGCGTGGATTCCTTTTGTGAGGCCGTTATGTCGCAGAAGAAGGGGGTGGTGGAGGGAGGGGTGGTTCGCAAAGGAGGGAGCTCCAAATGACCCGCGCCGCGGACTGAGGCCGGGGGTAATGTTACGTCCCCCTTCTACCCTCGCTCAAGAGGGTAGGTATTACATATGCCGCCATGAGAAGTCCGGCTGGTCATTAATCTAGTTCCTACAAACGAAACAGACGACTTAATGGAAGCAAGCATGGAACATAAATTTTGATGTATGTAAAAACAGATAAATTTCGATAAGATTCTTACTTGATGCTGATACTTATTTTCCTCTACTTGACTCGCCTATACTTGATGCTGATACTTATTTTCCGTACAGGGGAAACAATTTACCACGCTTGCATACGGCAACATTTTACTTTTCACAACGCGTCGCGTGTAATCCCCTAACTAAACTACTCTGCCTGTCTCTCTCAACTACAGCTATACTACGACTACCAACCAATTGATATTCACCATCCGTCGTGCTGCGACACCGCGCGGTTTAAGAAATCGGTTAAAAAAATACTAAACTAATAGAATTAGTACGGCTAACTTGTGTTTGCACTTTTCAATATTGTGTGTACCTATTTGTGGTTTATGGTTTTTCTTGTGGTGAAGTTTATTGAATTAAAAAGTTTAGTGACAAAAATGTGCGGGAATCATTTTGGATTATTGGCGGTTTTCTTCATAATCGCAAGTGATTTTGGTAAGACTAAATAAGATTAATAATTAAAATATATTAAAACAATTGTTTGTTTGATTTGTTTATTGATTACTAGTGGCCCGCCCCGGCTTCGCCCGTGCAAAGCGGGGGTGGGTTATACTTAAAAACCTTCCTCTTGAATCACTCTATCTATTAAATAAACCGCTTCAAAATACGTAGCGTAGTTTTAAAGATTTACGCATACATAGGGACGGACAGACGACAGCGACTTTGTTTTATAATATGTAGTGATAGTGATAGTGATAGTGAAGTGATAGTGATACTTAAAAGATAGCTGCTTTAAAGTACATACATTTAAATGCAGAAATGTGTAAAAATTCAAGTGATTTGGCCTAAATTCTAAAGGAAAACAAATACTAACAGAAGAACCACAGCTATATTTCATTAATTTTAAGATTTCGTTGAATAGTGATTTTGGCGGCTTAGTATGAACTTCTGTGAAGTTCTTATAATTATTATAGAGAAACAAAAAAAAAAGAATTTTGGGTTTCTCTTATTATTTTGTGTGTAGTATTAGTTATTATTAGCTCAATGATGTAGGTACCTAATAGTTGGAACTAAAGGGCATTGTCATACACGTTTGTGGTGAAAGCCCATATGCGAATCAAAATAAGTCAAATCAAACTTTGAAAAGCTACTTTATTATGGAGTTCACGCAAGCTTATCTACAACTTAAGTCGAGAAAGCACGTACCTACCTACCTAAGTTACTCACACTGAATGACAATTTTATAGGTTAATGCTGCTATTTAATTTAAAATGGACTTGTCAATTTCGTACGATGTTTTTTCGCCTCAATATTGTAATGTCCTAACTTAGCAAACACCCTGTAGCCACTCGAAATTAGAACTTAGAGCCTATCGAAAGGACGAAGGAGTTTTGTGTTTATATCGTTTCGAGAAAGCGGCGTTTATCTAATCATACTAAAAATCACAAAACGTATGTCCATCGGAAATGAGCCATCTGCCTATCCTGATTGTTTTACTGGGCGCGTAATGAATTAAATTCCACAATGTTTTCGGGGTTTCTTCGCTTATTTCTCTTGTTTAAGTTTAAGTGTCTCGTGTTTGTTGTTGTCAAGGAATTTTGCACAGCGTGTTATCCTTTTCGTCTGTTGTAAATAAATATGAATAAAAATATTGGACCTGTGCTATGCCACCAAAGAGTTTCCATGTCTGTTGAGTCTACAATTTACCACGCATATCCATTCATTTTATGATTATTTTCTAAGTGTACCGTGTGGTGCCGGATTTAGAATACATAGTCTACATGTTCCATCCTGAGGGTTTCGTAAGAGCCGACAAAAATAAATGACAATGCCGATAACCTAGTCATAAGAGTAGGGACACTTGCTAAGAAACCCTGTGAAAAACCGTCTGGCCAGCGTAGCATAGTAGTCAAATTACCCTACATTTAACTGGAGGAGGAATTGCAATTACTTTAATTTAGTAATGGTACCACCATTACTAAACTTTTACTCTTTATTAAACGCTTTACTCCGATATTAGACCAGTGTTGATAATTTCTGAAACTAAAATAATTATGGTAGGTTGAAACCCGTTTTAAAAGAAAGAGAATATAACAAAAATAATAGGAAAAATAATTTACGAGAGACCTGGAAGTGACGGAGGGGCGGTTGATAAGAGTAAAAAACGGTTTATCTCGATTAACGGCAGTTTTGCTTTGCATTTTCTGCGAACATTTACCATAGTAATGTATATTTATTTTATTTCATCCGAAAGATGCGATTTCAAATAATAAAATGCCCATCGACTTTTTAAAAAAGCTGATATTTAGACACGAGAATTTTTTACGATACTTTATTTCTCTTTCTTATAAAGCGGGTTTCATCCTACTATTATTTACTTTCACTTTTTACGATTTTCTCAAGCTTCCGCCCTAGTTTATGTGTATGGAATATTTGTCACAATAATACTTACATTATTGTGACAAGATATTCTACATAAAATAGGCATACTTACAAAAAAACGTCGAAACTGACAGTGAATAAATACCGAACACAAACAGCCATGCCATGATGATATAGCATAAAAAAACAGTTATAAACTGAAATTGCGCAACAGTATCGTGTAAACAACATTCATTTGTTAATATTGTTTTGTTATATTGTGTTAAGAACTTATCATTGCATTTGCAGATAACATAAGCAAGAAAGTAAAAGCGATCTTCGTGTAACAATGAGACCACTAGTTGTACCACAAAAACAAAATTACCGGCTTATTGTATACTTTACGCATTCGCACTGCAATGCAACAATGAACATAAAAAAATAGCATCCTATCAACATTGTAAATGCGAAAGTTTGAGAGGGTAATATTCACAAACTTAAGCGTTTTTCGATTACGGTAACCTTCTCCATTCCATTGTGCGGATGTAGTAAGAAGCGACTAAACGACATACCGAGGCTAAAAACGTCAAAAGTCCTTTTGGACATTGTGGTACAGTAGGCTAATTTCCCTCGATGCAATTAGAGGAGGCAGTATACCACGCTGGCCAGACGGGTTGGCACAGGGTTTCGTATCAAGTTCTCCTTCTCGTGCGGCTAGGTTATCGGCGCTATCATTTCTTCTGGTCGGCTCTTACGAGGTGGTGACACCATGTGTTCTAGATCCGTCGCCACGTGGACTATACTACTACTAATGAATAGATTCCTTCAGATGATGGTGCGATGATGTTTTGCTGATAGTTACGTCACTGACTTTACAAAACAATTTTATATTATTAATTTAAAAAAAAACATGTTTTGCCGCTAGCGTTTTTCTTTCCTTTTTTACAAAATCGAAGACGCGTCAGTGACATAGTGTAGCACATTTCCATAGGTAGGGCGGTATGCTTGAGCGCAACCACCTTATTGGTAAAGAAATATGTCGTTATCCATCATGTTGAATACGTAAGCGTTTACTGGATAACTGGGGGCGACGAACCACCGCCACTACTTTCACCAGACCCGTCCGATCGGATCTTTGTGACCCATTACATGCCCGTAACCGTCCATTATTTTTAAACTGGTTTACACGTAAACGCCCGGATTTATATGTCACTGTAATTTGGCACATAATAATTATGAAGAAATGTCAATTCTCCAAATTTCACTAACCTACTTCACAGTACGATGTTGTTTTGTGGAAAATAAAAGCAAAGGTCCTGAATAAATTCTTCATTTAATAAAGACTGTTGAATGAATATAATATGTATATATGAGTATTTAGTTTTATTGGTCTATTATACTTAATTATCGTTACTTTCATTTGACTGCCCTTTTTAACCTTGACAAAATAGAGGGATGATATAAATTTAACGTGTCTTTAACCTCCCTAATGGAAATACTAATTTTATTATTAGCGAGCGTATTTTACTTGAATCTTAGGTTTTAACCTGTATTGCGGGGCAGATTACAAGCATGTAATTCACGAACACAAGTGACACCCAGACTCAGTGCAAGTGCCTCTGGTTTAGACAGACGCTTGATTAGCCCCGAAATCGAACCCGGGACCCGTTGATCCAAAGGCAGCACCTCTAACCCCTAGACCAACGTGTATATTTATTACTTGCATAATAATTATTGTTAGATGTTATAGGAAGTACTTTTCAATCGCGTATCCTAAGTTCCCATCATGCGTTCGATGTTTTCTTATACTTCCGTGTGAAACGACAAGCTGTTTCTGTTCAAAGGCAATTTCCGTAACTATCTGTTTTGATTTCTTTGAAAGTTGTGCCACTTTACGCTTGAACTGAATCGAACACAAATGTAGAACGATACCACACCAAATTTACTATACCTACAAATCAATACAAGGTGTTTTATACAATAATACCTGTGTCATATAATATAAAGTGTTTAATAGGTAATTCAAAACGCAGCAAATACATTTTTTTTCAAAATTATTGCTTAAAATAATGTGCAAGTAAGTTGCCGCTAATCATATCACATTGTCTACGCCAAATAGTGTTGAAGCCTGTAACACATACATAATGTTTGCTACGTAAGTTTGCTAGAATAAGGTATTATAGGACTGGCATGTACAAAATCACTATCACTACATAGTATAAACAAAGTCGCTGTCGTCTGTCCGTCCCTATGTATACTTTAAAACTACGCATCGGATTTTGATGCGGTTTATTTTAATAGATAGAGTGATTCAAGAGGAAGGTTTATGTGTATAATACATAATTGCACCCGTGCGAAGCCGGGGCGGGTCACTAGTTATAAATAAGTCCTTTTTACAAATAAACAATAAAATCAAAACGAGTTTTTGATTTGGTTCGGGTACCCACTGTGCGGCACACAGCATATTTTAGTTTCAGTTACGTTTGTTCTTATAAACTTCTCATTTAAATTTCATTGAAATTTGAGTAATACTTTGATATTAAACTTATAAGTGACCAAAAATATTTGTATGAAATCACATCATTTTTTTGTCCCCGGTTCGATTCCGGGGTCCGGCAAATGTCTTTGTATAAGCGAGAGACACGTGCTCCGAGTCTGGGTGTCATTTGTGTTCGTGAAATACATGTTTGTAAACTGCACCCGCGATACAGTTTATACTTAGTGTTCATTCACGTTGACTCGCGGGCGCGGTCACGAATTACTCAAATGGATTAGCTTTTTGCCTTGATATTTTCAAAGAAAATGCACGGACAAAACCTAGTACTGTATTATATATATTCACTCAAATGGATAAGCTTTAATCGAGATATTTTATAATATATATTATATTATGTTTTTCTATAAAGCTAAACTGTTTTACTAAGCACAAAATCCGCTGTTCTCCTGAGGTTACTAACCTTGACCCCAAGGTCTGGTGTCCTTGAGGTCAAGGTCAAATGAAATTACAGTCAATTGACTTTGAGGTCAAGGGGTCAAGTGATTCTGGAGGTAATATTGACGGCTCCTACTTCTGGGTGGTTTAAAAAAAATAACCACGAAGGGGATGGCGGGGTCTTCTAGACCCCGCCATCCCCTTCTAACCTAACATATCCGAGTCGGGATGCCCGAAGTTCCGAGCTCGCTACGCTCGCTCCGATCCCTTCACCTTCGACATCGTTCTTACGACAAAATTTTTCTTTTTTTTGTCAATCAAATACAGATAGATACAGTTTGCATATCGGTATCAAATTGAATAGCATTTGTTGCTGCAATGTTAGAATGAATTTATCTAACAAAGTCTACGTGATTTCGGTCATTTTCTGTACTAGAATAGGGTTTCGTCAAGTTTTTGTCAAACAAAAGCTAAGCCAGTTCAGTTTGCACTTTCACTCTAATGGTATAGCCTATGTAAATGTGCAGCCGGGACCGACGGTTTTACATGTCCTCTGAAGCACAGAAAAGACTAATCTTTGCCACATCCACCAGCCAGACGTTCCTATGTGCCGTGTGATAACGGATTTAGATTATAGTGTGACTCCTTTTCATCTTGAGGGTGTCGTATGTGACGACATAAGGAAAACTGGATACAAACCCTGTGCTAACCCATCTGGCCAGCGTGTTCCAGTAGGCTAATTACCATCCATAGCTTGCAGGTGAAAAAATGACATACAGCTATACTCATAAAATCAAATAAAAAATAAGACACTAAATTATATTTGTTTCAGTTTGCGAAAGTGGCGGTGATTTAATGTCGATGTTAGACTTTCGATATTTTCGCTGTGTTATGAAGAGAGAGTACCAATGTCCAGACAGCGAAATCAATTTTTTTATGTTCACACCGTAAGCACTTTAAATGTTTTACTTTTTTTATCCATTCTGTTCCATGAATTCTTCTTTATTGACAGCGCGATGTTGTTTCATATGCTTAGGCTTTCCACATGGCCTTTCGTGTTCGCTATTCGTATGCGGTATTTATGTGTTCTCTTGTTTGCAATATTTGTATGACATATATGTTCTGTAGCGACCATCATGCTATCTAATGTACACAATTTAGCCGAGAAATCTGGAGGAGAGGAAATTTCACATCTAAGGAGGCCCTCTGACACCCATTCCACCTCGTCTGGCTGGATGATCATCTCCTTGAGCATATAGTTCCACCACACATAGCCCATAATGTTAAACACGGGAGTTACGTACGCGCATACAAATAGCGAAGTTAATTCTTGTGGCGGATGCTGACCGCGCGAAAAACGTATAAAGTTTAAAATGCAATATGTCGCGGGTTCGATCCCCGCACGGAAGAAATATTTGTACGACCTACAAGTATTTGTTCCGGGTCTGGGTGTTTTCTATCTATAATAATTATGTATGTATTTACAAAAAAAAAGAGTATATTATGTAGTTTATCATCCATATCGTTAC
This sequence comes from Clostera curtula, assembly GCA_905475355.2. Lineage (NCBI taxonomy): Eukaryota > Metazoa > Arthropoda > Insecta > Lepidoptera > Notodontidae > Clostera > Clostera curtula. Next base: position 13,149,391 of record FR997800.1, on the reverse strand, counting down.
CATAATACAAGCATTGAGTTGCTTAGCTTGGGACGAGATGGCGTTGTGTGAAATGTCCAAGGATATTTATTATATTTATTTGACGTTAGAGAAACAACATATTATTTTTTAAATAAGCTGAATCGCAGTCTCACTGCAACCTACTTTTCTCTATTTCCAGGGAACATCCTGAGAAGCAGTGGATAGACCCACGCCATCCAAATCTCTTAAGCACCTTTGGATGGAAGGCCAACAGAAAGAACGTCTTGGTCATCCATGGCTTCAACGGCACGCACTCCAAGACACCAATGTCTTTCATTCGTGATGGTAATTTATTCATTTTGAAAACACACAACACCTACTTTTAATTTAAGGCCTACGCAGACCGGGATGGCATGCAAAAATCAAATGAAATAATCCCTTTCGATGCCACGGCATTATTTGAAAGCATAGCAATTTATCTCGTATTTCTTTCTCGATACGTTTTAATGTCCGTTAGCAAAAAATTTATCCATTGCTACTCCCGTGCCTCCGTTCTTGCCGTCCCGGTCTGCGTAGGCCCTTACAAACCTAGCAGTTAGGGCTCATTTTCATTGATCTTGAGAGCCCGCATGCGCGGTACGGGAGATCTCTGTTTAAGCATGCCATAGGGCCAGCATGTGATAGCCCGTATGCGGGGACTCCCCGCCTGCTGTATAACGACAATTAACGACCAATGAAAATGAGCCTTTAGTCCGAAATCTTAGGCCAAATTTTTAATTAACTTTTTTAATTTAATTAGCTTTTATATTAAATTCAAACTTTCTTTCTATAAATTCTACAATTTATCAATTCAATAACCCTCATAAACTCTTTCTGTGTTGAAAAATTACTAAGGGATACACCTTAATTACATTTTAATTATATTCTTTTTTACAGTAATTGCATTTGAAGTAAATAATTTTATAGTACACTAGTGGCCCGCCCCGGCTTCGCCCGTACAAAGCGGGGGTGGGTTATACATATAAACCTTCCTCTTGAATCACTCTATCTATTGAAACAAACCGCTTCAAAATCCGTTGCGTAGTTTTGAAGATTTAAGCATACATAGGGACGGACAGACGACAGCGACTTTGTTTTATAATATGTAGTGATTTTATTAATACTCCGTACTCTTAAATTCTTTCATAGTTATTGATTACGTTGTATGTGTAAACTTGTAATCAGAATGATCATAACTGTGCTGTTTTAATGGCCTAACGTGTAGTGAAAGTGTTTTATTTGCAGCGTACCTGTCACGAAAGGATTACAATGTATTCATGGTGGACTGGTCGGTGCTTACTAGGTTCCCTTGCTATCTATCGTCTCTCTCCAACATGAAGTAAGTACACCAAGTACCATTAGTCATTAGTTCTTATATAACAACAAATTATTGTACACACAGGTTAAAGTTCGTGTGTTGGCGCATCACTATCACTACATAGTATAAAACAAAGTCGCATTCTTCTGTCCGTCCCTATGTATGCATAAATCTTTAAAACTACGCAACGGATTTTGAAGCGGTTTTTTTTAATATATAGAGTGATTCAAGAGGAAGGTTTATATGTATATTACATCCTTAATATAGTAGTTAAACACAATAAATTTAGAGGTTCATCATTGCACCCGTGCGAAGCCGGTCCGGGTCGCTAGTTTAGAATAATGCCTGAAATGGGAGGAGGCCCGATTCAGCAGTGGGTAGCTTTCGAGAATTATTGAGAAGCCTAAATGGAGTTAAGGTGAATGTTCCAGGGTAGCCCGCAAAATTCAAATTTTCGTAAGTTTTTTGCAATTTGCAAATCATCAATACAACCCTCCAAGCTCATAAAGGTGCAAGAATGACTTTGAGCTTGAAAAAGTTTTTCTTGCAAGTTTATGAGCTTGGAGGGTTGTATTGATGATTTTGATGATTATAATTCTATAACTACATACGTCTTACAGCCGCGAATAACATTTTAATCAACATACAACCTAGCACTGACTTGCACATTGCAAAAAACGTAAGAAAATTTGAATTTCGCGGGCTACCCTGGAACATTCACCTTAATGACTGAAAATTCTTCTTTATCTGAAATCCATAAATAAACCAATTTCAAGTAGATTTTTCCAATTTACTGAAAAGAAGTGAAGAGTCCAATATGTGCCAATATACAGCGTTGTAACTAGATTTTCTATTTCTTCTTAATTTTCTCTCTTCTTTCATAAAGATTTCATTTTTTTTAGTCGCCACTTACGTCACCGTATGAATGGACTTGGATTAGAGGCACCCGCTTACTACTATTACTCAGCCCGCAGACAGTAGCAGACAGTAGCATACATGACCTACTGTCGAGTCGACACTCCTCCAATTACATGGGGGGAAATTAGTTTTCCTTCTCTTGCGGCTAGGTTTTCGGCCTTGTCATTTCCTTTTATCGGCTCTTACGACAGCCTCACTATGGAATGGTGTGATTATACTAAGTAAATAAATATCCTTGGACATTTCACACAACGCCATCTCGTCCCAAGCTAAGCAACTTAATGCTTGTGTTATGGTAACGAGATGGATGATAAACTACTTAGATACATTTTTTTTTTGTAAATACATACTTATTATAGATAGAAATGACACCCAGACTCCGAGCCAGTGCCTCTGGTTTAGACAAAGACACTTGCCCGACCCCGGAATCGAACCCGGGAGCCGTTAATCCAAAGGCGGCACATCTAACCACTAGACCAACGAGGCAGTCAAATATTATTAATCCGTCACTACACGGGCACCTAAACTGCTTATTAAATACCACTACATTTACGTCCAAAATGGTGCGTAACTTAACACACAAACTAAGTGGTAGTCTAAATTGTTATTCTAATGTTGAAATGTATTTTAGTTGGAATTATTCTTTCAGAAAAGCATCCCAATGCACCGCTCAGCTTTACTCCGCACTTACGCAAGCAGGCGCCTTAGCCAAAGGGATTACTTGTGTAGGCCATTCCCTCGGCGCCCACATCTGTGGGATGATATCCAATCATCTTACAGAGAAGCAGTACAAAATTGTTGGTGAGTTATATACCGTACTACTATCAGTATCGATTCCAATATAACTGTTATATGATTTTGATCGATTACGTGGATAACTGTTTCTGTTTGAAAAGCAGGTGTTATGTATAAGAATGATTATGATTTTATATTCACTCATTAATTTGCATGAGATTTGCCGTGTATTTAAAGAAGCACATTAATTTCGGTGTAGCATGCTTGAATTTTGGAATGTAATTATTACGAACGGAAAACGATATTACTTTCAGTTCTCCATTCGGTTAGGTACTTGTCTTTTTTTAATGAAATTTCTATCATGACTTTGGCTAACAGAAAGCAAAAGTAGGCTTCGGAATATGTCCATTTTCTTACCTAGAGATCTAGGCTAACCGTAAAATGGTTTTAAACGGCTTGATTAATTAAAGAGCAGAGATAAAATTAAAGAGCAATTCAATAAATAAGGATTTTTATAAAACCACTATAATATACGAGATTCTTACAAATCTAATAAGTAATAAATGCGGACGTATAAAAGGTAGAAACATTAATACGTTTTGACTTATACTTAAATTGTTTCACTTATTCACTTTTAATTCGGTGAATATTATAGATTTCTTCGGTAGATCTTCACATTTAGAGTTGTTTGGGCAACGCCATCGTTACTGTCTTAGTCTCCAGGTATTGATTGATGCCGTCTTCTCCTCTGTATGAGAAGAAACATATTTTCATTAAGCTCTGTCAAAAATAGCCTGCTCGCTGGAGTTGCTCCCCATGGGGAGGGACCTCATACTTCACTACATACTATAAAACAAAGTCACTGTCGTCTGTCCGTCCCTATGTATGCTTAAATCTTTAAAACTACGCAACGTATTTTGAAGCAGTTTTATTTAATAGATAGAGTGATTCAAGAGGAAGGTTTATATGTGTAATATATCCATAATATTGTAGAGAAACACTGATAAATGTAGAGGTTCATCACTTCACCCTTGCGAAGCTGGGGTGGGTCGCTAGTATAGAATATACTACTAATACTCAGCCCATACATAACCCACTGCTGAGTCGGACCTCCAGTTACATGGAGGGTAATTAGCCTACTGTGCTACGCTGTCAAGGCGGGTCGGCACAGGGTTCTGTATGAAGGTTTCCTTCTTTTGCGGCTAGGTCTTGTCATTTCCTTTTATCCTACGCCCTACGAAACCATCAAGATGGAATGGGGTGGTGACAGTATGTCTTCTAAATTCGTCACCACACGGACAGTATACCGTAGCCAAATAACGTCATCATAAGGTCACCAGGGGTATCAGATCTACCAGGGGAAGCTTGGTTTTGACAGCTGCAGGAATCCCTTCTTCTGTAAGCAACATCATGTTTTCCCTCTTTCTCGGTTGGCGACACAGTGTTACCTCCAATGTTACAAACGTCCTTAGGCGACGTTAGCTGCTCACCTTATGGTGGGTAGATATATAAAATAAATGAATCAGCGCCACCTATGAATGAGTTATGGAATCAATTACAAGGTGTCTTTGTTTTCGGGACTTCCAAATTGGTGCTTTTTTTTTTTAACAATAATTTCGTTCTGAATATTAGTTCAGCGCTGACGATGCCTTGCCTAATGTAAATTAGGCAATTTTTTTAATTTTTAGTTTAAGTATCTTTTTCATTCTTCTCCTACCCAAACAATATCGACGTAGGAAAACGTATTTGCTGTAAGCCTCAAAACACGAAATGTTCAGCAGAGCCAAAAAACATTTCTAAAATTAGAAAAAGAATCATTACTCGAAAACTATACATCGCAGGAACATGATTTTAAAAACGTATTTTTATTTTTTCTTGTTTCACATGTTACGTTTAAAGATATCCTTCTGAGTCAATTAATACCTACCAGTGTTTTTGTGGCTTACAGCAAACAAGTTTTTTTTTAATCTATAAAACGCTGTAACCATGAAGAATTTTCTATGGCAACAAAACATTTATATAATGTTTAGAACTTTTAAGTGCTGTAAATGGCATACATATTTTTTTAAGTAAAACTAAATAGATGTGAGCCACAGTGAAGAATTTATATTATTACTAGCTGACCCGGCGAACTTTGTTTCGCCTTAAAGGCAATAAATGAGCAGATATTTTATTTTATTAACTTCAATTTTTTATCAGGTTAAATATAAATAAAACATCTATGATTTTAATTATACTTTATTGGCCATCTATTTTAGTAACTGCACTTTTCAGTGAATCACCTTGTGACAGACGACATTTTTCGGTTTATTATCAGGCGCATGAACAAATAACGCAGATGGTCTTCTGACCCGGAACATGCCACATATAATTGATCTTGGGAAATACATGAATTTTCTAGATTTAGGCCACAAACTTTCCAGGATTGGCCCTGTGATTTATTAATGGTCACGGTGAACGCACGACGTATCGGAAATCATTAAAACTAAAACGGTATATCAGTTGATATCGTCGGGATCCTCGGATGAGAATTTCCTCACCTTCCAACTTTACTTTGAGTACATTCCATTGTTCATCAATTCACTTACCACCAAACGCGTTCCGTTGCACAGGTTTGGTGGTTTTGGTTTATATTTTTTTCTCTTTTTTTACACAGTCATTTTATTTGAATTAATGCAGTGTACCCATGATTTCATTCTGAATTATGTTAGTTACTTTATGTCATCTACATATCTATTCTTAGCCGCCAAAACAGCTCGCTTAGTCAACCATTCATTATTTTTGTGTTTGTGAGTTCGTCCTTCGATGAACAGAAATTCTGAGAAAATAAAATCAATCCACATATTTCGATGATTTGAGGCAAGCGCTTATTTCGGCGGCAGCAGTCGATCTTGGAATTAGAGGCAGTGTTTGGCAGAAATAGCCAGACAGTAAAATCATTGCGCCTCCAAAACATCTCGAGTCCTTGCGTAGGTGTTCGGTCGGATCGGATAAGTGCTTCCAATGCACGTGTATACGCTATTGTACATTCGTCACAGATGACGATTTTCCATTTTGATAAAACTTTAGCCGCTGAGGAGTGTTTTTTAATATTACATGGCATCTATAGGTCCAATGCGGACGCAAGTATGCAAGCAGTAATTAGTGCTGCCACCGTATCGAAACGTTGCTCGATCCAAATTATGTAGTACCTACTTTATAAATTTATTTCTTTTTAAATTATCTAGTTGTTGATCTCTTAAATTTGCTCCACGATTTTGCATTCCCAACCGATCCGTTTCACGGGCTGCCTCGATTTGCTCTTGTGATTGAGAAGCACGGATTCAAGCCATACTAATGCGGTGATCTTCACGTGCATTATTTAGTTCTTCTTCATTGTTCGGCACAATAAGCTAATATTTACTCGAAAGAAATACATCAACCGGTCAACTTCAAAATTTCTAATTGTCAAATTTGTCAAACTATAGACAATATAGCGTTTAGCTGTCGGTGAAGTTTTGTTATTCCAGCAGTTTCATTTTGATAAACTATGTTTTATATCCCGGAACGGGATTACTCACATTTACACTTTCACGTTTATAAGTATGATTTTGTGAATTGTCCAACATCTATATATTTAAAAGAAAGTCGGACATAGGATACCTAAGATTTTTATCCCGTTCCCGTAGAATGTGATATAATACCTACGTGGTATAACAAAGCGCAACTGACAGCGAAACTTTATGTTGTCTATATTTAAATATGGCTGAAAATTTGACAATTAGAAATTAAAATTTAACTTAATATCGCTATAAATTTACACACAATATCTTTATAAATTGTAGCCTATGTGTTATTCTGATGTATAAGCTATATTATTATAAAGTTTCATTAAAATCCATTCAGTCGTTTTTACGTGAAAGAGTAACAAACATCCATCCATCCATCCATCCATCCATACTTACAAACTTTCACGTTTATAATATTAGTAGGATTTACGACGTCATTAACACGTGTAAGTGTTGGTATTACAAAAAACTCATCCTGCCAAAATGGCGTAAGTATCTGTTTGAAGAATGGCGTAAGCAACAAATGCATCAAATATACTGGTTTTTGATGGACTTACAGCCAAGACCACACCAATATTTTTCAAAAGACTAACAACGTAAGCGTTTTTTTTTCGTCGTTAAAATTATGAGAGTTTGACCAATCGACGTAGATTTTGTTTCTGATCAAAATGATGTAAAAAACGAATTTTCGATTTTTTGAGGCTTACAGCAAATACGTTTTCCTACGTCGATATCACTCATAGTAAACCAGAAGATAACTCATCAGATAAAAATGCACTTACAACTCTCTGCCGAAGCCAGAGTCTTTGAAGCCACCGAATGGAGTCTGGCTTGTTACATGGTCGTATGTGTTTATCCTGCAAACGAATATAAATTTTGTTATCATCATATTCTTAAATCGGAGCTTAAGGTCAGAATATTAAACTTCCCCACCGCACGCTGGGAAATAACGCGTGTTGTAAAAGTCAACAAAACCCAGAACGCTTGGTGGTAGGATCGGATGGTCCGCCCGGCTAGCTACCACCCGGCGTCAAGCAAGTCCGGTGCCAAGCAGTTTTACTGTGTTCCGTCGTGTGTATGTGAGAGCCGGTGCCCGACGGGGCATTTCCTTGGATTGCCTGCTCCATCTTCGACCCTGGCGTTGCTTTCCATCACGCAAGCATAGGGTCAAAGGCATTTAAGTAACTGATAAAAAAATGCCTAGCATTGCTTGGTGACGTCGTTTTTTCTACATAGAAAATATGATTATTTTGCTACAATTGCTGTTAAAGTAGTTTTGATTTAGTATCTAAACAACAGAATATAATAGCATGCAAAATATTGCCTATAACGATGATTTAAATCAAAAGCAACAACATAAAAAAAATAAAAAAGTACCTACCAAATAGATCCGGCCCTGACGTGTTTGGCAAAACTGAGAGCGGTGTTGATATCATTGGTGATAACACCAGCAGCCAGGCCGTATTTGGTGTTGTTGGACCGTTCCACAACCTCTTCAAAGGTCTCAAATTTAAGAATACTTTGGACAGGGCCAAAAATCTGTATGTAAGACAATAAACCCAATGTATCCGCTTTCTATTGAACTTTAATCGTACTTATTCAATCATTTATAATCCTATAGCCATCCGAAGCCAGAGAATAGAGCTAAATAGTAGCTACTACTCTACTATTCAGCCCATAGATGACCCACCGTTGCGTCAGGCCTCCTCCAGTTACATGGAGGGTATGGTCTGCTGGAGTATAGCCTACTGGAGTATAACATACTGGAGTATAGCCTATTGTGCCCCGCTGGACAGACGGGTTGGCACAGAGTTTCATATCAAGTATTCCTATACGTTTTCAGCCTTGGTAATACCATTTTTCGGCTTATGACACCGTCAGAATGGAATGGGGTGGTGACACTGGGGATTCAAGATGCGTCACCACACGCAGCATAAATAAATATCCTTGGACATAAATATCCTTGGACATTTCACACAACGCCACCTCGTCCCAAGCTAAGCAACTTAATGCTTGTGTTATGGTAACGAGATGGATGATAAACTACTTATATAATTTTTTTTTTGTAAATACATACATATTATAGATAGAAATGACACCCAGACTCCGAGCCAGTGCCTCTGGTTTAGACAAAGACACTTGCCCGACCCCGGAATCGAACCCGGGACCCGTTTGAAGTGACTGAACAATTATTCATTCCGTCCTAAACACATATTTGCAAATTAAAAAGTTATATCGCGTTAATAATTGTACACGCGAGATCTATAACTGCGTTCTTGGTCTAGGGGTTGGATGCCGGGTCACCGCACCGGTTCGATTCCGGGATCGGGTAAGTGTGTTTGTGTAAACCAGGGGCACTGGCTCGGAGCCTGGGTGTCATTTGTGTTCGTGAGTTCCATATCTGTATACTGCCCTCGCGATACAGGTTACACATAGTACAGGGATGCAATTTTTTTTAAATCTCCTCGCACTGGTTTGTTTTTGGAAGACTTGTTTCGACCAATGCAATTGTTTCGATCAATGAAGTTACCTCTTCTTTAGCAATCCTCATATCATCAGTGACATCGGCAAAGACAGTCGGCTGGATGAAGTATCCTATGCCACCCACTCTGAACCCGCCAGCAACGCAGGTCGCACCGGCCTCCTTGCCAGATTTTATGTATCCCAGCACTTTATTGAACATATCTTTACTGATCTGAAATGTTTCCAAAATAATTTCTACTGCAGTCAATAATATATATCAGTAAAACAAGTTTAATTTTGTTCTTACCTGAGGACCTTGTTGCACATTGTCGAAGGGGTTTCCTACAGACCTGGCCTTGGCGATCTGAGACGCTTTGTCCACGAACTGGGTATAAATGCCGGACTGAACGTAGGTGCGTGAGCCAGCGCAACAACATTGGCCACTATTCGCAAACGCCGCTGCATGGGCGATTTGCGCTGCCTTTTCAACTGTGAAGTTATACAATAATAATAGGTGATTTTTTTACACAGTGTCACCACCGCATTCTATCCTGAGGGTGTCGACAAACAGAAATGACAAGTCCAATAACCTGGGCAAAAGAGAAAGACAACTTCATACGAAAGACCTTTTTTTCCGCCGGAAATCCTTATGGATACCCATCTGTTAGGTCTAGCCGGGTTATGTTGGACTCCGGGCGCGATTGTAAATTGCGTCCTGACCTACCCACTCAAACCCACGGCGATTGCCCGTACCAGGGCCACGGGATTTACTCCCAATAGGGGAGCATGCTCCGTGACCCTGGGGGCGATGACCCGCCACAATTAGTGGAGCCCTGATATCCCGTCTGGCGAGTGTGGCCGTCATTCCAGCCCATTAAAGACCCACTACCAAGTCGGGCCTCCTCCAAATTCATGGAGGGAAATTAGCCTACTGTACCACCCTGGCAAGACGGGTTGGCACAGGGTTATGTATCAAGTTTTCTTTCTCATACAGCTAGGTGACCTGCCCCCTACGATCCTCCAGTCGCCTCTTACAACACCCTCAGGATAGTGTGGGTTGGTGACATTGTGTTTCAGTAGACTAATTGCCCTCCATGTAATTGGAGGTAGCCCTACTCAACAGTGGGTAATTTATGGGCTGAATAGTAAAGTAGGTGATTTTAAACTCTTGTCGATTCGACCAAATTCAAACTTACCGTCAGCATCGTTAAATATGACCAGTGGGCTTTTGCCTCCAAGTTCCAATGTGACTCTCTTCAAATTTATAGCACAGGCTGCTATCGCGATTTTACGCCCGACCTGTTAAGATTCAACTAGATAAACATGCATCGCTGTCTATTTAACTCAAACTCAAAAGGAACTTTATTTACGTAGGTTTTGTCACAAAGCTCTTATCTACATCATCAACATTTCAGCCAAAAGACGCCCACTGCTGGACATAGGCCTCCCCCAAGGATCTCCACAATGGCCGGTCCTTGGCCGCCCGCATCCATCGTTTTCCGGCGACCTTAACCAGGTCATCGGTCCACCGCGTGGGAGGCCTACCAGCACTGCGCTTTTATAAATTGTCATACTTAAAATTAGCAATATCATCTTACGGAGCTTGTCCCACGCTAGGTGGTAGTCTCTATACACACCTATCGGTCGTCATATCTACATACACACCTTACATACACATTTCCTCACACTCACAATCCATCCATCTCTTTTGTCCCTTTCACCCACCTACTTTCATACTGAAACTACCACCGGTTCCGAATACTTTACAGAGAACAGCCGACAAGAAACTCGGTAGTTCTTTTTTTTTTCAACAGGAAGTAGATCATAGAGCATAACAATAAATCGAATTGCATAAAAAATCACTTGAAATGGCACCTCTGTGAATATAAATTTCTACTAAAGATTTTCGTCAAGAATAGTTTCATACTTCTCATGACCAATCTTGCGTCGCCTTTCTCCAGGATCAGTAGTTTTTACGTGAAAGACTAACTAGCATACCACCATGCATTCTTACTAAGTTTCGCGCTTATAATATTAGTAGGAAGTTGGATTCCTCAATAATAGATGAAAATTAAAAATTATTTACCGCATTCGATCCAGTGAAAGCAATCTTATCGACATCAGGATGATGCGTTAAGGCAGCCCCAGCTGTGGGTCCGAAACCTGGGACCACATTTACTACGCCAGGCGGAAACCCAGCTTCCTTGATCAGTGCAGCAATAGCTAAAGCCGTGAGTGGAGTCTGCTCTGCTGGCTTCAGTATCATTGTACAGCCTGGAATTGGGAAGAGATAAGTCAACTTCACTATCATATTCTTTTGTTAATTTATAAATAATTATGACGTTATTGTGCCCGCTTGTCATCCCCGAGTATGCCCTTCATGATCGCACATCATCAATGTCTGCGTGGTACTTAATTAAAACTGGAATATCTCCTAAGATATTCACTGAAATCACACGATGTCAAGGGAACGAAATTTATTGGGCTAACTAAGGCAGTGGTTGAGCGATCGACTGCTGCGCAGCATATCGCGGGTTCGATTCCCGCACGGAAGAAATATTTGTACGACCTACAAGTATTTGTTCCGGGTCTGGGTGTATCATATCTATAATATGTATGCATTTACAAAAAAAATGTATATCAGTAGTTTATCATCCATCTCGTTACCATAACACAAGCATTAAGTTGCTTAGCTTGGAACGAGATGGCGTCGTGTGAAATGTCCAAGGTTTTTTTTTACCTATTGTATAGGGAACAACACCTTCGCAAAAAAAAAAGGATATGCTGCCGCAGTATCTTTATTTAGACCATTTGAGGAGAATTACGTCATATTCCATTTACAGCGCACGCAATGGAAGCCCTTAAAATGAATACTTTTTCCTGTTTTCGCCACATTATTTTGGTCGTTTTTGAGTCGCTATTGATCGTAGCGTGATGTTATAGCTTAGAAGACTCCTCGATAAATGGTCTATTCACTACAAAAAACGGGCGAATTTTTCAATTCGGTCTAAATATTGCCGTAGTTCCCGAGTTTTGCGATTTTTCGAGCAAACAAACAAACTTGTCAGATTTATAATATGAGTTAAATAAATGCCATATGATCAATACTGTCTCAATCAATACTCATGTCTGCAATAAAAGTAACAGTGAATGTATATTATGAATACGCTACTATAACTATCATTACACATAGTATAAAACAAAGTCGCTGTCGTCTGCGCGTCCATAAGTGTGCTTAAATCTTTGAAACTACGCAACGGATATCGAAGCGGTTTTTTTAATAGATAGAGTGATTCAAGAGGAAGGTTTATATGTTTTCTATTCTATTATATTCCATAATATTGTAGAGAAACACTAGATGTGCATCATTGCACCCGTGCGAAGCCGGGGCGAGTCGCTAGTATGTGTATATATATAACAGTAGTGTATATTCGAGTGCAGATTGTTCGAAACAGTCTGTAAATTCATTAATGCCTCTGCGCCAGTACGTAGACGTATCAGTGCCTGTAATGTGCTTGAACGACTGTTCAAAATAAAGTCGTACATCACTTAGGAATAAGGATGTATATCGCCAAGCTAAACATAACATGTCGGCACTACTCTGATACCTGCCGCGAGCGCTGGTCCAATTTTCCAAGCGACCATTGGGATGGGATAATTCCATGGAGTTATCAGAGCGCAAACGCCAACTGGCTCCTTCAGCGTCATCGTGAGAACGTCACCGTCTAAAAAGACAAAAAACACCTTTTCATACATAATTTCATCAAATACATCAGAATTAACAGAAGCGTGGAAAGGTGTAGGTACTTATACGCTTTAGGTTGTTTTGCCAAATAATTAACCCCCCCCCCCCCGCAACCCCCCTTTTTTGGAAATTCCTACCAAATTTCAATTCTCTATGTCTTATGGTTCCAGAGATATCGTGATGACTCAAATCTATACAACAGCTCCTATCGCAAACGTTGTTTTGCCATGTAATTAAATAGTGGTTGATCGTAGAGGGGTGAAAATTTAGGGTTGCTTGTATTTTTAAAAATTAAGTAAAAAAAAATATTAATTATTTTTGGCGTGGAGGACCCCCTTAAAATTTATGGGGATGAAAAATAGATGTTGTGCGATTCTCAGACCTACCCAATATGCTCACAAAATTTCATGAGAATTGGTCAAGCCGTTTCGGAGGACTATGGGAACGAACATTGTGACATGAGAATTTTATATATACTTAAGAAGATATATATGTATAGTTGCACCCGTGCGAAGCCCGGTCACTAGTTATTAATGTTTCTCACCTGCCGGAATGGTACTGCCAAGAATCTTGTCAGCTTTTCCAGCGTAATATCTCAGCACACTAATTGAGTAAAAAACGTCATCCTCAGCCACCTTCACTGGTTTTCCACAGTTCAAGGTCTCAAGTTCTGCCAAGTATCGGCTTTGAGACTCCATGAGATCAGCCAGCTTGTGCAAGAGGACACCACGCTGTGCCGCGTCCATTTTCCGCCATGGCGAATACCGATGGAAAGCCATCTTGGCCGCTGCTACTGCCAGATCTATATCTGCCTGCAGAGTTTTCCCCACAAGAGTCAAATCAACACAAAAAGAAAAGGTTCATGCAACCTATTACCTGACTCAACTTGCATGAAATAGCTGAGAAGAAATATTGTAGTTGCATGTTTTCAAATGGAAAAGTTATACAGGTTCTTAGAGCAAGCTCACTAAACAGAAATCATTGTGGCAATCCCAATACTATAAGGTGTTAAACAGACACTTTCTTTGGCAAGGCAATCTGTTCAAGATAAATAGCCATAAAACGTAGTGTATATTACGGCCGGCGTATCTTGGCGAGTCTGAATATAGGCTCTGCGAACTTTAGCGCATGTGCACTCCTGAAGAAAACCGTTATTATATTTTGTTTTTGATATGTATTTAATTTGTACTAATTGGTCACTGTATTAGAGAATTAAAAAAATTGCTTTGTCAGCTTTTACAACAGTCGTAAAAGGTGACAAAGCTACAAGATTACGACCTTTGCAGGATGGAATGGGCGGTGCGACCATGTATTCTAAATGCGTCACCAACCAGACAAACGCATTTTCTTTAAAAAAATGTAAAAGTGTAGGGCCCAGTTTTTAGGAGTATTTACGTATTTTGTGGAAGCTGTATTGGCTAAATTTGGGAAAAACTTACGTTATCTCCCTCCGCAACATGTGCGATGACCGTCTCATCTTCAGGATTAATTGTAGGGAAGGTTCTCGTGTTAACTGCGTCCAGCCATTCATTATTGATGAATAACTAATAATGAAAAAAAAACGTTAATTTTGTTATCACCATTGTCTCAACCCTAAATTATGTACACGTCTGGTATCTACCGGACGATTATCTAATCAAGAGCAGTCTATCTTCGCCCTGTAACCGGTGGGGCTCGCATTGGAGCTTGGGGCTCCAAGGCTCCATAAATCTTCGGTCGCGAAGCTCGCAGCCCAGATGCGGACAGTCATGGAACGCCGTGAGTTTTATGCCGGCTCTACAATCACGCGTGACGTCGCGCCGAGAATTCACGCCCGTGAATAAACGCCGTGATCCGCGTGTTCGCGACTATGATGGACGACGACGCTATCGTGGCAGTTCGCGGCGCGAGTGTAGAGCCGGCTTTAGAGCCTCCGCGCATTAGGCGGCCAGGCCGCGCGGCCAAGTCGCTGCGGCCAACTAATTCTATACTTATATAATTCTATACTATATAATAATACACATTAGGCGACCAGGCCAACGAAAAACATCGCGACACCCACGCGGCCAATTGGCCGACGCAGCCAACCCGCGCATTAGGCGGCCAGGCCGAGCGACCTGGCCGCCTAATGCCCGCGGGCCCTTAGAGTGGGGGCACAAATTACCATCTATCCGCGCACCCGAGTCCCATATACCGGTTAACCCCTAACAGGTATCCACAAAGATTTCAAGCGAAATAAAGGAGCGTAACGTAGTTGAAACTGACCTCTCGCTAATGGCACTCACAAGTCGAACAGATAAATAGATACTCTTTAATGTACATGTACACAAAGAATTAACAAACATTAATTAAACATATCTTGAAAAAAGGCCAGGTCAAGTATGAAGGGAATAATGGAAGTGGACGAACGAAAAACAAGTATGTAAGGATCATAGCAAATGGAAAGAAGTGGTCTCTGTCTACCGCTACGGGAAAGAGGTGTGATTATATGTATGTATGTATATATTGTTAAGATTATTTAATAGCGCTCGCCTTGCTCGCCGGCTTTTCGCCGTAAGTTACCAGTTTCTTCTTCTTCCCAGCCGGTGAAAGACCCCGAGTTTATATAAATCACATAAATGAAAATTATTTTGATTTGATTCAGACTGTGAGTCCTCTATTATGCATAGTTCTTGTCATGCGGATTTTTGATAGTATAATGACTTGTTTACAGTCTAGATTTTTCTTATCTCCATATTATGACTTTTGTTGAATATGACTGTTGTCAAGACACTATGGCTGATAGAAAGTAATGTTTTGTTATTCATAATGGTTTATCCACGTTTTTTTTTTGTGGAAATCTTCTTTATAATTTTGTTTGTCTGTATGTGCTATATAGAATCGTAAACCATGCATTTGATCATGTGAGGATGAAAAATTTTTCAAAAAAAATATATTATTAATGTCTTTCCTTTTTAGGCGTACAGGGATGATCATCCAGCCAGATGAGGTGTTATGTCTGGCTAGGGGTCGCAGCGCCTATCCCCCCCAATAGTTGTAGTCGGGGATATCTTAACCTTGCGAATTGCTCTTGAAATTTCGATATCGCGGTGTAGGAATTTTTCGTAATTATCGCATTTGTAGGCGATATTTCTTGATGCAATTAGTTCAGATTTTTCAGGTAAATTGTGCAAAGTATGTAGAATGTTGGTCGCTACACCTTCAAATTTATTTTAGTTAGGCGCGTCTCGTAGCAACGCACACAGTGTACAGCTAGTAACAAATACATTTAGCGGTTGGCAGTTGTTTTACCAATTTTGGAAAACCCTCACGTTGTCTATCTCACTGGAATCGGTTCCAGTTTAATCCTATTGCAGTCTGTTCTTCCAGAAACACGTCGTGTGCCAACAGGTAATCATTTAGTAACACCTACAGTCGGTTTCCACGGTACTGTGTTTGTGTAAACACTTCTTGTAGAAAAGCTGCAGAGGCCGACAGCTTTATGTTAAGCACAGAGTTGATCAAATGTTACACCCGTCCCATCCCACATTTAGCAGAGCCAAACGTTGCTTAATATGCAGATTGAATACCTTCTGCACAGTCCCCTAGTCTGCGCATTCCCTCTTTTTTGCGTGGGGGAAACCTTTCTAACCAGCCTGAGGAACGCGGGGCTGGGGTATGTGGGAGACCGCGGGTTATCGGCCTTATCATTTCCTTTCGTCGGCTCTTACGACCCCCTCGGCATGGAATGGGGTGGCGACACTATGTATTCTAAATACGTCACCACACGGAATAAATAAAATGTTATCATGTTAGATAAAAATCTTCTAAAAGTCTTTGATGAAATTGACTATATTTTTCTTAGGATTTATTTTCCGTTTTATACAGTATAATGGGGTACAGCTCCATAGATTAACGTCTTCCACTGCTATTGTAGGTACCCACATTTTGGTGACAAAATCATTACTCGTATTGCCCATGCAACCAAATCAACCCTGAGTTGTTTATAGATTGCATACCGTTCGATATATTATCGTTAAAAACTTACCTTTGTGTATTTTACCTCCACGTTCACCATTATTGATACCTTTATTCGTTCGGTTCGCAAACTCACATGCGCACTGCGAGCCGGCTCATAGCAAACTAAATAAATGTAGCGACATGGGGCTGCCATTTTTTAGAATTTGCAAACGTATTTTCGCTGTTATTCAATTTGAAGAGCAAGGAAACTGTACTCGATATAGTGGGGAAATATTCAATGAAGTGTCTTTAGACGACAGTTTACAAAAGACAACTTAAATACTTATTCTACGTGTTAATTATCTTCAGTGATAAATGACAGTATAAACTGTAGTGGACCCGCGACCTGCTTAAGGTCGCCGGAAAGCAATGGATGCGTGCGGCCCAGGACCAGCCTTTGTGGAGATCCTTGGGGGAGGCATAGGTCCAGCAGTGGACGTTTTGGCTGATATGATTATATACGGTAGTTACAACGAAATAGTATAGTTTTAATGATGTTGTTTCATAAGATGCGTAGCATTTTTATCCTATCGATAGCTATTTGGTTTATTTCTAATGGACTATTACTCGTAAAGCAACATAGTAAGAAAATAGCAACATTGATTTATTTGTTGTTTACCACCTATTGGTACATAAACTCTTTTTATTGTGCTTTCCGATAAAATTACCCAGTATAAGTTTCAATCCTCATATTAAACTTTATGTGTGCCAAATTTCAACTAACATTCAATCTTTCACATTGTGCTAATTCCGTATTAAACTTTCTACCATTCCATTCTGGCAACACGGTTTAATCATGGATGGACGTGAAATGATGGATACAAGATAGTAGGTAACTGTTGCAGAGAAAAGTAGCTCCCTTGTTTCAATTATAAAAAATAAGCTTTGTTTACATTATAAAAATTACCAGATTAACCTTTTTTTTTAAGTCTTGGGAGGTTCATATTACATTTCTCGGAAACGACATGAAGTGAAAATTGAGTACCTATCGGATATATTTTCCAGAATATTTATATGGAGAGGTCAAACAACTGTCTCCCCTTGTGGTTATGGAATATTCCGGCGATATTTTTAACCAATAATAAATAATTGTGATAAGCTTTTTTATATTATTCTATTATTAATTTGATTAATATTCTGGATCCTTTTCTTTTTGGGGAAATCTATATTAATTTAAAAAGCTGCAGAGTTTGTTTGAACGCGCTAATCTCAGGAAGTACTGGTCCGATTTCAAAAAATCTTTTAGTGTTAGATGGTCCATTTGTCTATACTAATATTAAAAGCTGCAGAGTTTGTTTGTTTGTTTGAACGCGCTAATCTCAGGAACTACAAGTCCGATTTCAAAAAATCTTTCAGTGTTAGATAGTGCATTTATCGAGGAAGGTTATATTTTATTTTCTAAAGAATTAGGGATCCGTATAAAAATTGCGATTTTGTAAACCAAGGTGTAAAATCGAAATCCTATTAATGCGTGCGCTGCAAAAACTATTGACAATAGAACAAAATAATGTACTATCTAACTATACTATCACTATAACTATCATAGTTTAGTAACAATGACCGCTTTTATGTTCATAAAAAATATGCATAGAGATAAGCACGGGTTCGAAGCCCACGCGGGCGAAGCCGCGCGCAAAAGCTAGTCTTTAATAATGTGGGACTCAGAAACAATCAATCAACTCACTTAAACCCCAGCGGGTATGCCGGGTAACTGGGACACCCCCCAGTCAATAATGCTTGTGTCAGGGTAGGTAGCTTCCTCTAGTTGGGATTGTGAGGGGCGTGTTTACCTCCTGACTTTCCTTCCGCTCTCGTCTGGATAATTGAATCGCACATTGCGATTCAAGTACATTGTAAAGGTAGACCGATATGCCTAGTTGCATGTATGTATACTTACAACAGTTTATTCCGTGTGGTGACGGTTTTAGAATACATAGTGTCACCACCCCATTCTATCCAGAGGGTGTCGTAAGAGCCGACAAAAGGTAATCACAAGGCCGAAAACCTAGCCGCATGAGAAGGATAATTTTAAACGAAACCCTGTGCCATTCCGTCTGGCCAGCGTGGCACAGTATGCTAATTACACGCCCTGTGATGGGAGGAAGCCCGACTCAGCAGTGTATCATTTATGGGCTGAATAGTAGTAGTAGTGGATAACATTTATATGCACAGTTTATAGTGCCCACTGTTTTTTTTAGATATTGATTTAATGAAAATAATTCACAATGGGTTTTATTGGACTGTACTTGAGTTGTTAGAAAACGTGTTAGATATTTCGCTACTAGGAAGTACATAAGCAAGATATCAACGTATGATTCCGCCATCTTGAGGGTTTAATAAGATCCGACAAAAGGACATGACAAGGCTAAAAAAAGAAAAACTTGATGCGAAGCCCTGTCGTAACCCGTCTGGCCAGCGTGGCACAGTAGGCTAATCTGGCATCCACCAACTACGAGCGAACATTTTTTTTTTTTAAATTCACATAACGCCATCTCGTCCCAAGCTAAGCAACTTAATGCTTGTGTTATGGTAACGAGATGGATGATAAACTACATAAATATCTTTTTTTTTTGTAAATACATACATATTATAGATAGAAATGACACCCAGACTCCGAGCCAGTGTCCCTGGTTTAGACAAAGACACTTGCCCGACCCCGGAATCGAACCCGGGACATCGGCAGCTGCGCAGCACTCGATAGCTCAACCACTGCGCCAACCGTGTCTTCACAAGATCGTCGTCACAAAAACCTATTCTATTCTATTCGAAATGCATTATTATTCTGGGGGCGTTCCCACCGTAGTCTATTCCCTAACTTAATAAAATAAACCCTTTTTGTTTGAGTGTCATTTGTGTTCGTGAATTTCATGTGTCTAAAAGACAAAGACTTATGTGGTGTGCCTGTATACAGCACTTGTTACAAACTACATGTCTTAAGGGCCGACAAAATACTGACCTGCCTCATGGTATGTGGACACCAAAAGTGCTTCTCACGCGTGGCCGACCCTGTAATAAAAGTATAAGCAAATTGCTCAAAGCAACAAACGCAACCAAAACTAAAAAAATATAATTAACACAGGATACAACATTTGACAAAATCGTCGAAATTGTCGATTTTAACCTTGTTGAATAAGTTTGGGTCCTGTTTGATTTAGTTGGCGTGAAAGTCTTATGTGTTAGCAATAGAATATTTGACATGGCCCAAGAGCTGATGTTGCGAAGTCACGTCACTTCGTGAACCAGCAGTGGCCAGGCCTGGCAAGTACTTGCAGTTATTATCCTTCTGAAAACTTTACTGGCGTCAGAAAGTTACTTAAAACCGAACTCAAAATGAACAGACGCTTACACAGATATTGTAAGTATTCATTGAATAATGTGTTATAAAAATTTCAGTCTGCCCAAAGGATTTTCTTTAAAGCTGTTTTAGAAAGTTGTTATGACTGTTCACACCATTTTGTTGGTTTTCTTGGAAGAACAATGTAACTGGATATGCAGTACCTATGTATTTCGAAAAATACACAGTATAAGTTATTTCATCTTCTGGATATCACAGAAAGCAGCAAAAATTACTGTAAGTATATTTATGTACTACCTAGATATTCTATTTCAACATTCACTGGTGGTTAATGAAGTTACACTGTTACTCACCCAAATTAAATTGGGAAAAGGCGGGGAAGAAGCTATTTTCTATTCCTTTTCTTAAACTCTATTCCAAAGTCAAAGTTGAATCATTAATTTTGTATAGGACCCAACGGCCCAAATAATTGTCTAACATTTAACAGCATATCAACACGATATTTCATGTCGTTTTTCTTTCCCGTCTATTCCCAATTTAATTTGTTTCAGTAACAGTGTAACTACCAGTATATCTTGGAATAGAATATTTAAGTGCTACATAAATTATAATTCTATTACATCCCCATTAGGTAAGTAATACTATAAAAACTAAAGAAATAATTTTATTTAAAAAATCTTTATTTAAAAAAATAAATTACGAATAAACATAGTAACAATATCGATAATGGTTTTAAATGCGTGTCGTCGTTTAGAACTGGGGTTTCTTTGGTAGGCTGATGGTGACAGTCTTGTGTTCCAAGTAGTTCAGGATACCCTCCTCTCCCCTGTGAAAAAAAAAAGTGTTAAGTATTAATTAAGTAGTCTTTCCTTATTATTAATGGTGATTTCATTTCATTCGATATTTTGCTTCTATGTTAGTTTTGTTTTTTATCTTTCTTAGTAACAAGGATGTATAATACTGGCTGATACTTACAATTCGCGGCCGATACCGGATTCCTTGAATCCACCGAAGGGAGTTTGGGCAGCAACGTGTTCGTAAGTGTTGACCCTGCAAAGATATTTTAGATAGATTATAGCTCTGTGCTAATAAATACGAGGATATATAAGTCAGAAGAATTTTCCGTAGAACCTTATAAGAATGTAAATGATGGCTTTATGTCATAGCAGAGGAATGTTACAATATATGATGAAATAAAGCGTTTAATTAATATCACTATTGACACAGCTTGTATGGTTAACAACATCAGACATTTCTACATAGTTGGTTGCCCTAAAATAAACAGGTCATTTTAGACTTCCTCGTTGGTCTAGAGTTTCGATGGGCCGCCTTAGGATCAACGGATCCCAGGTTCGATTCCGGGGTCGGGCAAGTGTCTTTTTCTAAACCAGAGACACTTGCTCTGAGTCTGGGTGTCATTTGTGTTCGTGCATTACATTATTGTAAACTGCCCCCGCGATACATAGTTACACATAGTGCAGGAGGTCCGTTATTAATAAAAAACAAATTTGATTCAGGCTGGTTAAGAGCGGTATCATAATCAACTAATAGACTTACCAGACGGAACCGGCGCGAACGAATTTGACGAAAGCAAGGGCGGTGGTGATGTCGTTGGTGATGACTCCGGCACCCAAACCGTAGTTGGAGTTGTTGGCACGGTCAACGACTTCATCGAAGGTCTCGAACTTCAAGATGCTCTGGACGGGCCCGAAGATCTGAAGGAGGAGGGATAGCCATGATTATTAAACAGGAAACCGAAAAACAGATACTAACAAAAGCATCTGTTATAAAATATTTCAGTATCTAGCAGATTGTTTTAAATTTGAGTGATTTAATAATAGAAGGCACACATAAAACATATCGGAAAAATCAATCAGAAATAATATCTCAACAGAGACTCTGATAAAGATTACTAAAATAATGTCGGTGAACATCAAGTTATATGAATAAGTAATCTTACTTCTTCCTTGGCGATCCTCATGTCTTCAGTGACGTCAGCGAAGACTGTGGGCTGGATGAAGAAACCAACATTGCCTTGGCGTTGTCCACCGGCGACGCAGCGAGCACCACCCTTCTTTCCGATGTCGATGTAGTTCATGACTTTGTTGAACATCTCGTCATCGATCTGAAATTTGTGATAAAGATTTTATTTCTTGCACTCTATACACAAATGTTGTAATTAGTTCCGCAATTCAAGAAAACGGAATTAAATTAATAAAAGAAAAAGAAACGTCGTACCTTATACGCGATTGAAACAGGGTTTTGAATATGGTTATAAAAGAGAATATATCAATTCCTCCAATTCAATTTCTCTTTCCAATTCCGTGAAACCTAGTAATGAATACCTTGGTTCAACGGTACCTAGTAATGAATACCGGAAACCTAGTAATGAATACCTTGGTTTAACTGTACAACTAATTGAGAAGATTATTACCTGAGGTCCTTGTTGGACATCCTCGTAGGGGTTTCCGACTTTCCTTGCCTTGGCGATCTCAGCGGCCTTGGCGACGAATTTGTCGTAGATGCCAGATTGGACGTAGGTCCTGGTGCCAGCAACGCAGCACTGACCAGCGTTGGCCATGGAGGCGTTGTGGGCGATGAGGGCAGCCTTCTCAACTGCAAACAAAAGTTCGCTTTGTTAATTTTTTAATCAATACTTTGAGAAAAATAATTGTTAACTATACTGAAAACAACTACGTCAGTATATTTTTTTTTAAATTAAGGACGTTTTTCGATTTAAGAACAGATAAAAGAAATATTTATACTTTATAATTATTTAAAATGTTTAGAATATCATACCTCTTGGTCTAACCGATTGTATTTAGTTACTAGCAGACCCAGCAAACTTCGTACCGACTCATAAATAAAAAAAAATATATTTTCTCACTTCCACGAACATTTCAAGACCAAAATTAGCCAAATCGGTCCAGCGGTTCTCGACTTTTAGCGAGACTAACAAACAGCAATTCATTTTTATTTTTAAGAATAAAAAATATAATATAATAATTCGAATTGCGTACTACGTGCTCTTATTAGACTTACTGTCGGCATCGTTGAACACGACCAGGGCACTCTTGCCTCCGAGCTCGAGGGTCACTCTCTTAAGGTTGACGGCTGAAGCGGCACTCATGATGAGACGACCAACCTACGGAACAGAAAATGTATGACATAAAGAATAGAAGATGTAAAAGAGGTGTAATATTTACAAAACAACTACCAACGCTGTGACTAATTGAAACGTTATTTTTGCGGATAACATACTCTGTTTCATTAATGTATTTAATTATTACTTGAGACTTCTACTTAGAGATACAGGAAATGAAACATCTGTTTATGGTATAATTGCCGATGTCTATTCATTGCACGAGTTAACACATGTGTAAAACATTCTCGTGGTATCCATTACGAATAACTGATGAACGTATATTCGTCGTCGTCGTCGTTTTAGCACATAAATAACCCACTAGTTAGTCGGGCCTCCTCCAAATACATGGAGGGAAATTAGCCTACTGTGTCACACTGTTCTTTAGCGCTAGGTGATCCGCCTCTTGCGTTCCTTTAGTCGCCTCTTACTACACCCTCAGGATGTTATGGTCTGGTGATATTGTGTATTCTAAATCCGTCACCAAGGATTATTCATTAGCTAGTAATAAATCTGTCTGGATGATATTATTACTTATTCGATGGTGTTATTGTATTGCTAGTTAAGCTATATTGAAAAAAAGTTATTTATAACTCTGTCGTTTCTGACCTATAATATTTAATATTATTGGTTCACTTTAGAAGTAGGCTTAAAGGAAGATAACTAATGTTTATGGAAACTTAAATAAGATGGATACCTACACCATAATAAAACGGTTACGTAATAAACGACCAAATGTGATAAAACTGAACAACATTAAGTAAACAACGATATGACTGTTGTTTATATTTTTTTTAATTTAACCAAATGTGATAAAACGTATAAAAGGTCGACAGATCGAGGTGGAGAGATTAAGTATTTCATATTCATCATTAACATACTGGAGAAGTCATTGTTACATTTTTTATAATGTACCCAGTACAGCCAGTACATTGCGTCCATGTACCGAGTACGTATTAAAAAATGTATAAAAAATGGCTGACGGATTTAGAATACATATTATCACCGCCCCATTCCATCCTGAGGGTGTTCTAAGAGCCAACAAAAGGAAACTTGATACCACCTGTGTCAACACATCTGGCCAGCATTATACAGTAGGCTTATTACCCTCCCTGAAATTGGAGATCAGACGCAGCATGTGGTGGAATACTGATTGATATGTTCCTATTTTACAGAATATTTAAAAAAACGCCTCAACATAACGTCGGTCTCAAATGGCTATCGGTATATTAATAGCACTCTTATCGCCTAAAACATGTTACATATACACGATATAATAATAATAATTATACTAACTACAACATTCCATAATGCGGGGGCTACATTAGCGGGCTACGGCGAATATTCGTGTATCGCGATGAGTGTGACCGAGTAGATCGTTGCAACGCACAGTATTCGGGTGAAGACGATGTACTATCGCATAGGGATGTTAAAAATAATGGATTTTTATTTAAATTGATTTTTACGATGAGTGTGACCGCGTAGATCGTTGCAACGCGCAGTATTCGGGTGAAGACGATGTACTATCGCATAGGGAGGATAGCATAGAGATCATTGTGCCGATAGTTGTTTCAGTAAACGGTCTTATTGCGAAGAGTTTCGACCAACATCTCAAGAAACTCTCGCTGGGTTGCTGGATTAAGGGCCTGATTCAAAAGGCTGTCATACCGGATTCGGCAACGATCGTGAGGAGATTCCTCTCTCTGGAGCCCTGAACCGTCGGTAGCTTAGGTCATCGACCTCGTTTTCGACGGTTTTTGTCTATTTAGATGTATATTTTTTTTAAAACATTTTGTATTTTTTTTAAATATATGTAAAAATATGAAATAAGGAGACATGGAAATTCATTGTATCAATAATGCTATTTCGTTTACTAATTGGTACCTTGCCATTTTTAAGGATTTTTTTAATAGTTAAATTTTTAATTTTTTTTTAATCTTGGCCCGCCGTAATGTAGCCAAGAACATTTGCTATTCCCCGTACACGATGTTTTAACGCGCCAACGCGAAACGAATCTTCGCCCGCTAATGTAGTCCCAGCATTATATATCCAACAAAGCCGATCAAAATAATAAATAATCATATGCGGGGCCGCATTCTACGGATTTTTATTGGTACATATTTGTAACGTATAATTATAGGCTTGGTTTCCTTCTAAAACTAGCGGTGACTGATGTTTCATGGCGTCCATGTACTAATGCTCAACCTGCTAAGTCAAACCTCCTCCCATTACAATTAGCCTACTGTGCCATGCTGGCCAGACGGGTTGGCACAGGGGTTAGTTTCAAGTTTTCCTTCTGTTGCGGCTGGGTACGCACACGGAAGCTGTTACCAATGTATTTTAAATATATGACTAAACAAAACCATACCTCGGTGGAACCAGTGAAGGCGACTTTGTCGACGTCGGGGTGGTGGGTGAGGGCAGATCCGGCGGTGGGTCCGTAGCCGGGGACTACGTTTAGGACACCAGCGGGGAATCCAGCCTCCTTGACCAGGGCGGCCATGGCGAGAGCGGTCAGGGGGGTCTGTTCAGCGGGCTTTAAGACGATGGTGCAACCTGTTTGATAGTATTTTTTTATGAATAATTAGCCAGTCCCGGCTTCGCACGGGTGATCCTAATTTTTTTGTAGCAAATAAAATAGCCTTTATTAATCAGTGATATTAATCAGTGATATTGTAGGATTCAAATGGTGAAATAGCCTTGTCATTTCATTTGTCGGCTCTTACGACACCCTAAGAATGGAATAGGGTGGTGACACTATGTATTCTAATTGGTGATCACTGACTGTGTCAGAACATTCTTATTTTTTATAGAGATTTTCAAATGCATACAAACATTTTTAACAATCACTGATTCGGAACATCATTCCACATTGATCATGCAACCGAAGCAAACATTGGTAGATATTTACTCAATTATCGTTATGTGGAGTACGTGTTATAATCATCACTATCACTACATATTATAAAACAAAGTCGCTGTCGTCTGTCCGTCCCTATGTATGCTTAAATCTTTAAAACTACGCAACCGATTTTGCAGCGGTTTTTTTAAATATATAGAGTGATTCAAGAGGAAATTTTATATGTTATTAATACACCCATAATATAGTAGAGAAACACTGATAAATATTGAGGTTCATCATTACACCCGTGCGAAGCCGGGGTGGGTCGTTAGTATGATTATAAAATTACCGTACCATAAAAAAATTCACCGCTCCATAATAACTTTGTGCAATGTAAAGTAACACACCTCTAATTTGATTAAAAAAGAGGATAGTCATGTCATTTTTGTTCTGATGATCTAATTAAATTATCACATAACCTTGTCATTATACAATAAAGTCAATACTTAGAACAGTTGCCACGAGAACAATCTACTGCAGCCTTAAACTTCTAACAAATTAATTTCCATAAATTAATCTGTTGCTAGCGATCACAATTTCTGTGAAAGCTAGTCACTGAAGTAATGAATCGATTATCAGTAATTATATTACAGAAATAGGGCGTAATTCACAATGCCTGAATTAATTTGTGGCCATTTCGTGATCTACATCAATGTTTGAAATTCAAAGACAATACAATGTTAAAGGTTGAAACAATCTTTACTACTACTCCATAGATGACCCACTGCTGAGTCGGGCGTCCTCCCACCACAGGGAGGGAAAATAGCCTACTGTGCCACGCTGCCCAGACAGGTTGGCACAGGGTTTCGTTTCAAGTTTTCCTTCTCTTACGGATAGATACATAGATATATGAACTCTTTATTCTACACAAAAGAAATATACAGAACACACCATAAGGCTAGGTAATCGGCCTTCTCATTTCCTTTTGTCGGCTCTTACGACACCCTCAGGTTAGAATGGGGTGGTGATACTATGTATTCTAAATTCGTCACTACACGGACAATTTTAGCGGTTAGCGCAGTGGTTGAGCGATCGATGCTGCGCAGCATGTCGTGGATTTGATCCCCGCACGGAAGAAATATTTGTACGACCTACAAGTATTTGTTCCGGGTCTTGGTGTTTTCTATCTATAATATGTATGTATTTACAAAAAAAAATATGTATATAAGTAGTTTATCATCCATCTCCTTACCATAACACAAGCATTAAGTTGCTTAGCTTGGGACGAGATGGCGTTGTGTGAAATGTCCAAGGATATTTATATTATATTAATGGTAGTCATTGCAAGACCCTAATAATGTAGGAAGGATTTAGGAGCGATAAACGTACCAGCAGCCAAAGCGGGAGCGATCTTCCATACGAACATGGGGATGGGGTAGTTCCATGGTAGGATTTGGCCGCACACACCAACGGGCTCCTTCAGGGTCATGGTCAAGACTTCACCGTCTGCAAGTAAAAGGTTACAAAAGAGTATAATGGATGTACTACAGTCAAGACGGTGCAAAATATGATCAAAAATGCTTTGTTATATGGTCTCATTGGTCGTCTTCTCAGCCCATAAATGACCCACTGCTGGGTCAGGCCTCCTCCAACTAGGTGGCCAGACTTCGTATCAAGTTTTCCTTCTCTTGCGGCTAGGTTTTCGGACCCTCAGGACAAAATAAGGTGGTGACATCACCACACTGACTGCCCACAGATGAACCACTGCTAAGTGGGGCGGCCAGACAGGTTGGCACAGTTTTCCTTCTCTTGCAGCTAGGTTATCGGCCTTGCTATTTCCTTTTGTCGGTTTTCAGACAGGCCCTCGGGATGGAATGGGGTGGTGACAGTATGTATTCCGAACTCGTCACACGGTTTAGTCTGTTTTCTTTCAGTCACTTCTTTTGTAGTAGTAATACGACATTACCACTACATAGTTAATGTGTGAGATTACGTAATGATTCGTTGCTTTTGAGCTTTTGTTGGCATGAATGTGAGTGAACGCAGGGATTGTGAGCGATCAGGGGAGATGGAGGGATTGTAGGAGTGCAGAGTTGTGTGTGAAAGGTGTGAATGTAGGTATGACGACTGAGAGGTGTGTGTGGAGACTACCACCTAGTGTGGGACAGGGGCCGTAAGATTATAATGGTGTTTATAAATATCACGATTTATAAGAGTTTTGTGATGAAACCTACGTAAATAAAGTTCCTTTTGAGTTTGAGTTTGAATTAGCTACGTATTACAGCATAGTGGACTACTCAGTGGATTTTTAGAAAAATAAACTAGACTGTTGCATTGGGCTCTATTGTCATTTTTTTTTAAAACGGTACCCTGTACTGGGTATAGTATGACCTGTATCGCGGGGGCAGTTTACCAATGATTTCATTGATTGCGACATAGTAGGATATGATTAAATGAGCAGTTTCACGAATTAGTATTATTATTTACCTGCGGGGACAGTGTTTCCGACGATTTTGTCGGCTTTGCCAGCGTAGTATCTGATGATGCTAGCAGACCACAGGATCTCTCCCTCAGCCTGTTTGACGGGCTTGCCACAGTCCAAAGTCTCAAGGTCTGCCAAGTACTTTGAGTCCCTCTCCATGAGGGTGGCCAGTTTGAGGAGGAGGAGACCCCTTTGGGAGGCATCGAGGGTACGCCATTCGGAGTAGCGGTGGAATGCCTTCCTGGCGGCAACTACTGCCAAGTCGATGTCAGCCTGTATAATGAATACATATAAATATTTTGAATAATCCTTTTTTTTTTTTTTTGGTTTCGCTTGGGAAATGCTTTATGCATACCACCGCACCCCGGGGGAAAGGTCGGTGATTATGTGGGACTCCGACAAGGGTCGTCTACCCAAGCGTCGTTTACCCACTAAAACCCCAGCGGCATACCCTCACACGACGCGCTTGGGGCGCCACAAGTTCGCGTAAACGCATTCTACTGTGACGCCCCGGCGTGGTGCCCGCAACGCGGGCAAGCGACTATCAGAGAGGGCGTCCCGGTATACTGGGACGCCCTCAGTCATCGAGGCTTTCGTCGGTGGTGGCTCCCCCGAACCACCACCGGCCTCCTAGGCGAGGGCAGAAGGGGCCCGCATCGTCACGAACCCCCCTCCACCCCCGCCTCCGTCCGCGGCGCGGGTCACCCGGAGCTCCCTCCCTTGCGACCCGCCCCGCTGCCCCCTTCTGCGACATCGGCCCCGCAGAAGGAGGCCCGTCAGCCCTCGGGCCGGCGCCAACCAGAGGACACCGACGCACCGCAGCCGTCCAGGGCCCGCAGGGAAACCCTTAGGACAGGGTCCACCGTCTACCCAGGTCCCCGGAGCCCCCGTCCAGGGCTCGCAGCGAGACACTGGGGACAGGGTCCCCATCCACCCAAGTCCCCGCAGCCCCAATCTACCGCAGCGCACCGGCGATCCGTCCCGCAGCCCCCTTCTGCGACATACGGCCTCGCAGAGGAGGCCCGTCAGCCCTCGGCCGGCGCCAACCCGAGGACGTTGAGTGAGGACTCGGTTTGACGGCCAACTAAGTTGAGCGCCAACCCGAGGAC
This sequence comes from Clostera curtula, assembly GCA_905475355.2. Taxonomy (NCBI): domain Eukaryota; kingdom Metazoa; phylum Arthropoda; class Insecta; order Lepidoptera; family Notodontidae; genus Clostera; species Clostera curtula. The sequence continues at coordinate 13,119,816 of FR997800.1, read as the reverse complement.
CTCATGGTGCGCCGCAGCGGTTTACGACTCCCAAGGCAGCTCTGAGGACAGAGGAGTCCCCGGAGCCGCAATCCGCCACGACGCTGGGTGCCGCTCTTCGTCTCACCTCTCCCCGTGGGCCCGCCCGGCATGGGAGGCCCTGGCCGGTATGGCCCCACGGATCATTGAGGCACTCAAGCCCCCTCACCACAGCAAGGTGGCAGCACAGTCGAGGGGGATTTTGAATAATCCTTAGCTAACCAAACGTAAGGTAACTTTGTGGAAATCCATGGGGGAGACCTATGTCCTGCAGTGGACGTCTTTTGGCTGAAATTATGATGATGATGAACCAAACGTAGGGTAATGTCTAGAATAGCTTCAAATAACTGTAATAACTTTATTGCAATCAAATAAAATTATATCTCAAGCACTCTTAAGGTAGCTCACATAAATATAATGCAAATGATCTTTTCCTGTTTACATTTTGCGTTCCTCAAGTATTTACAGATTTAACGATCGTGTAATTTTTCTATTATTGAGTAAACATTCGCTACTGCTAAGTTCCAGAAGTAAATTGGTCACATTAAAACGCAGTAGTTTTATGGCTCGTAACTTCGTACCAATTGTGGTGCACGGTGACTCATCCGACTTGTCTCCCTGAACTTGCTACTGAATGACATTAAATTGAATGTAACAATACGCGAACCAAGCCTAGGGGCACATATGATAATGAGTGCTATTTATGGTCCCGTCATGTACTCCTGCTCATTTGAAATTCAATAGTGTACAAAATAATTGGAGATGATGACATCTTCAACCGACGTTTGAGGTTCACATCGTCTTTTAGAACAAGATTCTCGTACAATAAAATATCAGGTTATGTTATTTTGTGATATCGTTAACTATCAATTGACTATTCTCGCCAATCTCGTATAAACAATGTATAGATAAGAGAGCATATCAATTTGATGGTAAATATGTAACGGTATATAATTTTCATAAAAAGTCATTGAAATTAAATACTTTTTAACGGATTTATCGTGTGTATATTACATTATTTAATTGATCATTAGACTAGTCTCTCCCTCGACCACGACTGCTGCAAAGCATTCGAAACGTCGGGAATTAAATAATATAATATACACGTGATAAATCCGTTAAAAAGTGTTTAGGTTCAATGTGTTATAATCGCGAAAACACAAGTCATATTAAAATCAGTCAATACTGTCACTACAGTACAGATTTACTCCATGTACCTATATTTCCATGGTGTAAATCTCTTGAAAGACAAGACTATTTTCAAAGTTTTCGGGGATGTAACATAATCTAATAGGTAACCATAAGTACAAATAAAATGATTATCTAAGAGATTTGATTTTTTTGTATAAATGTAATCATTTGATTTATGGATCGTGGCTCACGTTCATTCACCTCGTGATAAGATTAAAGTTGTTTCCACAACTGTACGGTACACATAGTTCTTTCTCGAACCTATTATATAGCTCAGTTGTAAATATTTTTCGAACGTCATCTACTGAAACGAACCTTGACTGTGTGAACTAAAGCTATGTTTACTTAATAACAACGGCGAATCGATTGCTCTGCAAGTCTGAACGTATATCTCTGTATTGTTGAGCATACAGTCTACGAATTCGTGATAAAATCTACCTAGTGTTGATTCCGTTACAGAAACCTGTATACCTTAGTAGCGCGATAAAATATTATGATAATATTAACCCTGATTTTAAACTAAGAAGAGGGTTTGAATCTATTCCAGAAGTTAATCGTAAGGATTTATAATATTGACATCTTTATGAAGTATCTAAGTATGCCATTTCCAGATGTATTTTATAAGTCTGAACTGTTAAGCTACTATCTAAATAATTAAAAAATAATAATAATATTTATTACCTTGTCACCTTCAGCCACCTTTACGATAACCTTCTCATTCTGAGGGTTAATGGTGGGGAAGGTTTTTTTACTGACGGCGTCCACAAACTCATTGTTGATGAACAACTGGAAAAGAAAGGTTTTGTTAGTAGATTATGACTTGTATAATCTTTGATAAAGTATAATATTTTCAGCTGTTGCTAAGTGTCAATATTGGCCAACAGTTTTCGTTATGTATGGCATGTGGTTTGGTAAATAATAATAACAGTGATGAAATATGAAGTAAATCATAGAATTATTTTAAAAGAAGGGAGAATAAAATAAAATAAAACGATCCGAACCGTTAAGAAGTTATTTCCTGCAGGGAAATATTTGTTTATTTTTTGTATCTATGTATTTTGATTAAACATCAATTCACTTAAATTAACACAATACCCATGCGTATTAAACACATATTCAAACTCAAACTCAACAGTACAAATCATACACTACAAGTCAAATTTACTTGGAGAAGCGATTATAAGCATAGAAAGTAAAAACTATAATATTCAAATTATAGCATTTATCGCAAGTTGCTACAATAATGAGTGAATTTCAGTAACTTGAATCTTCCTACACAATGAACAGCGTAAACTGATACGTCCGAGGCTTATTGTGGTCAAATTGGATTCCATTGAAATGTGAATATGTGTGTAGATATGCAGTGGCCAAACACAATACATTTGTATAAATAACAAAGTGTATTGCTTTTGTTGAAAATGAGTCAAAGATAAATTTACTACTTATTTATTCTTCTTTTATCACTAAGATTAAGTGTATTTTGAGTTATATTTGTATTTTCAGACTAGATTGGGGGTTTTGATTATTTGTTTATTGATGATTAGACGATATGCAATCTTTATGAGTGGGTGATAAACATAAATTTTTAAACAGTTTTATAGTTACACAAAAATAGACGAAGGAAAACTGTGAGTATTTTTAGTTCATTCGCGTGGTTGGTATGCGTTTATAAAAATATCTATCCTCAACAGTTTAATACATTATAATATAAACTAAAGAGTATTAACACTGGCTGGTCTTAATTATTGTCTTTTGTCAGACAACACATTAGTTTGTAAAAGAATTTCTTTATGAATGCAAAACTTGTTTTTTGGTGATAAACAATTCCATGTTGCATGCCACAACACAAATATCACATTATTAATCACTTATAATTTTTACACATTACTTATTACGAACACATAATTTCAGTAACAACAATTTCAGTAAGCATGAAATACTTGAATACAATTGTTATTAAAAATGTTATGCTATGTCGCTATGTCTACTGTCTACTGTCTACGCTAGGTGTGGTTTAATATAATACTTATTCCAATCAGTTGACCATTAGTTACTATAAAAATTGTGACGCTACGTGGAATTTAAAAAGACTTGGTGATATTTTATGATCTCTTCAATACGATATAATCTATTATTCTAATTGGAAACTGTTCATTAAAGTTACTAAGAAAATTGTACTTACTTTAGTGTATTTAATGTTGACGTTTGCCATTTTTATGTCCTGAGTCTGTTTCGTTTGTTTCCCAACGTGGCCTCCCACTAACTGTCGTCGGTAAAGTGACGCTAACCGGGACGCGACCGGTATATATACACCCGTGATAACGAACTATTCTGATACGAGATCGGCTGATCGTACTGGCCAGAGACGGCCGAGGTTCCGTACGTGATTGTAATGAAATCTCATACAAGTTTATGACTTGATTATCAAATCTCATTTAAATGAATAAATTAATAAATATCCTTGGACATTTCACACAACGCCATCTCGTCCCAAGCTAAGCAACTTAATGCTTGTGTTATGGTAACGAGATGGATGATAAACTACTTATATACATTTTTTTTTTTGTAAATACATACATATTATAGATAGAAATGACACCCAGACTCCAAACCAGTGCCTCTGGTTTAGACAAAGACACTTGCCCGACCCCGGAATCGAACCCGGGACCCGTTGATCCAAAGGCGGTACATCTAACCACTAGACCAACGAGGCAGTCATTAAATTGTTTATTTGCCGTAACTGAATTTCAGATTAATAATTAGTGATTAATTGTAGATAAGTGTACGATCACTAGTTCCATTACATGAAAATATTTTAAGGAACCTTATCTATGTTAATAAAACAATTTAAACTTGTCCAATCTTGCCCTATATGATGGTAGACTACCATCATCATCGAAAATGAAGGTTTCTATGTTGAATATTTTTTTTAAGAATGCTTTAAATATAGTCAAATAATAAAAAGATGTATTTTATGGCACATTTAGTCTTTACCATCGGTTTGGAATGCCATTCCACTGAGAAGAGCCGAAAAGAAGAGGGATTGTCCTACTCCAAAATACAAACACTAAATACCAAAAATATTTTTGATGATATGATCGTACTTTTTCAATTAATTAAATTATTTTTTTATACACTTCAGTTTTCTTTAAGTATTAAAAATCGAAAGCATCACTCAGGTTTATTTAGTTCTTGGAATTGAAAACCTTTGGATATTGTAAAGGAGGATTTTTGTTGAAACTTCTTCGACATAACTAAAAACGAAATACTGATCTCTAAAATTAATTGTCATTGTAGTTATCAAAGATGAGCGAGCATTTGACCGCTGAAAATTGTGATGGTCATCCCAGTAGATACGAGAGGAATTAAGTACCTAATGATAAATAATATAAATTTTGTATAGTCATGGGTTGTAAACAATCTGTAATTTATGCTAAAAGACAGAGTCAAGTATATGGTCTTATCATGGTTTTGGCCACATCATGCTTGATCTTTTTCAGTTGTTGTAACAATTTGTTTTGCGATGCCCGGTGGTGATGTGTAAAAGCAAAGTTTTTCTTAAATTATGTTCGAGTTTGTAAATCGTTTCGATTTTTTATCACCAGACTTCACAGTATTTTTAGGACAAATTGAAGTTAGTTTTTTTAATACCTTTTTTTAAAAAATAAATTAGCTGTCACGTTCTTCTGTGAACGTATGATCTGTGATATAATTTGTAAAAAAAAACGATTTCTGCCACAAGATTTCGGTGGAGAACAGGCGGTGCTGTTTGGAATTTGCTCATTGAATTTAAACTTAGCATTTATGTGTGAGCAATTTATGTCTGTTTGGTACGGAACTAATAATAACAGTTTATTACACTTGTGGTAATCTTACTTAAACCATTTTTTTACGTAACCACCGTTTTCTGGGTATAGCATGTATCGCGTGGACTGTTTACAAACACATTCACAAACACAAATGACACCCAAACCTGAGGCAGAGGAAATGCCTCTGGTTTAAACATAGCCCAACCCTGAAATGGAACCGTGTACCTGTGATACACAGTGGGCACATCCAAACCTTTCAACCTTTTGTATAATTTGAACATTTTTAATTAGATTTTTGACTTGCAAAATTTATAAGATTTTTATATGGTTCTTGATTGTTTTGGTCTACTACTGCTACTGCTATTCAGCCCAGGCTGAGTCTGAACTCCTCCCCAATTACATGGAGGACAATAAGCCTACTACGCCACGCTGGCCAGATGGGTTGGCACAGTGTTTTGTATCAAGTTTTCCTTCTCTTGCGGCTAGGTTATCGCCAATGTCATTTTACTTTAGACGGCTCTTACGACCCCCTATGGATGGAATGGAGTTGTGACACTTTGTATTTTAAATACGTCACCACATGGACGTTTGGAGGAGGCCCGACTCAGAAGTGGGTCATTTAGGGGCTGAAACGACGACGGCGACGGACGTTTTGGTCTAGTATCATATTAATTGTCAATCAACTCTTTAAAGAAAGAAAAGAAGAACATTTTCTTTCTCTTTTCTTTCTTTATTTCAAAGCAGGAAATCAGAAAAAAGAAAGAAGTGAAAGGACTACTACGGGTTTAAAGATTTTCATCATTTTTGGAGGGCGCCTGAACATGCCCTTGTTTTAGGGCTGAGACAAATTACTCTTTAAACTGAGATAACCTATACCATGTATAATAGTTAATAATTAAAATTGTTTTCGTAATATACATATTTTTTTAATTTAATGAACACATCAGCTGGGAGATAACTTATAACCCATCGTTAATACTTTGTACCGAAACATGTGAGGTTTGTTATCCCACAACATTGTTAATTTTAATCTCAAAACTTTTGAACAACATTCTCGTTTGATTTGTTATTCACCCGACTCTGCGACCGCCATTTATAGGTTGAGGTGGAGATGAGATTATGGTAACCCCTTTGTTAATTACAAGTAAAAGCAATATCATCATACCGTTTTAAAGCTCGAGACATATTTTAACCCCCAGCAAAAGAGAGATAATATAGTAGTAAATAGTTGCCCATAATGGTCAAAATTTAATTGGTCAATTTCGATGTTCTTTTTTTATTTCCAAGGATTGTGTCAATCGAGATTGTTCTGAATATGGTAAAAGAAAATATGATATTCAATATTATGGAAAAAGTATTATTAACAATTAATTAATTAATATAAAATACTAGCTGTCCCGGCAAACGTTGTTTTTCCAAATAATTATCCATCCTCGCGCAACCCCCTTCCCCGCGCAACCCCCACCCCGCGCAACCCTCTAGGTCTACGCAAACGTTGTTTTGCCATGTAATTAAATAGGGGTTGATCGTAGAGGGGTGACAATTTAGGGTTGTTTGTATTTTTGGATGCTGAATCTTAAAAAAATAAAGCAAAAATTATTCTCTAAAAAATAAACTATTTTTTTTTCGACCCCCCCCCCCTTAATATTTAGGGGGATGAAAAATAGATGTTGTCCTATTCTCAGACCTACTCAATATGCTCACAAAATTTCATCAAAATCGGTCAAGCCGTTTCGGAGGAGTTTGGCAACTAAAACTGTGACACGAGAATTTTATATATTAGATTATTATTTCTAATGTAATTAACTAAATTGGTTAAAAATGTGCTTATCTGTATCTCATAGTCCGTGTGGTAACAGATATAGAATAATAATATATAGTGTCACCACTCCATTCCATCCTCAGGGTGTCGCATGAGCCGACTAAAAGCAATAATAAGGCTGAAAACCGAGCCGCAATAGAATAATGACTTGATACGAAACCCTGTTCCAAACCGCTTGGTCAGCGTGGTACAGCTAGTTTAATTACACCCCCCGTGTGATCGGAGGAGGCCAGATAGAATGGTGGGTCATGAATGGACTGAAAAGTAATCATCATCATCATTTCAATCTTGATTGCCTCGTTGACTGCCTCGTTGGTCTAGTGGTTAGATGTGCCGCCTTTTGATCAACGGGTCCTGGGTTCGATTCCGGAGTCGGGCAAGTGTCTTTGTCTAAACCAGAGGCACTGGCTCGGAGTCTGGGTGTAATTTCTATATATAATATGTATGTATTTCCAAAAAAAAAAATAGTATATAAGTAGTTTATCATCCATCTCGTTACCATAACACAAGCATTAAGTTGCTTAGCTTGGGACGAGATGGCGTTGTGTGAAATGTCCAAAAAAAGAAAAAAAAAAATCAAAAGACGTCCACTGTTGGACATAGGCCTCAAGGATTTCCACGAAGGCCGGTCCTGAGCCGCCTGTATCCATCGTTTTCCGGTGACCTTGACCAGGTCGTTGGTCTACCGTGTGGGTGGCCTACCAGCACTCCGCTTTCCGGAACGCGGTCGCCACTCGAGGACTTTTCTTGACTTTTGCCTGAGACGTAGTCGTTTCTCATAAATGAAAATTAACGTGAATCAAATCGAAACTTCTAGCAGAAATATTTCAGCAGGATCTCATATTATGGTGACAGTGGTGAAGTCTGTGCGGTGATAGATTTAGAAGACATAGCGTCACCATCCTATTCCATCCTGAGGGTGTCGTAAGAAGCGACTAAAGGAGCGCAAGAGGCAGATCACCTAGCTGTATGAAACGGAAAACTTGATACAAACCTTGTGCCAACGTGGCGCAGTAGGCTAATTTCCCTCCATGAATTTGGAGGAGGCCCGACTCAGTAGTGGGTCATTTATGGGCTGAAACATATTTCAGCAGCATCTCATATTATGGTGATTATGCCTAATTATAAAAGCATTCTTATGACGCCTTGCGTTCGCAGTAGTTGCAACTGATAGAACAAACTAATCATAAAGGATTCTAAATTTGATTTTCTCTTTCCGTAGGTTTGGATCCGGGTCGTCCACTGGTCACGGACTACGGTTCTCGCCTCTTCCGGTTAGGACGGGACGACGCCTATGTGGTGCAAGTTATTCACACTAACGCTGGGTTTCTTGGAGAGACGGGATTGGTCGGACATGCGGACTTCTGCGTCAACGGGGGAAGAATGCAGCCGGGATGCAAAGGACATTTTATGCGTAAGTTCATTAACTTGGCTTTGTTAAATAAGGGATGGTGTTTTTGATATATCACGCCCATAAAGAATCTTTTGTTTTATTTCATTGAGGAACGAATAAGCATAGAGTATCAAATAAAATAAATACGGGCTGCCATTCTACTAGCTATGACAGTCGTCACATGTAGTAGCGTGAACACTGATAACTGGTCTAACCATATAATGTGCGGTGGTCTAACCATATAATGACCGGTGGTCCACAAGACGGGTCGCGGAGGGCAGACGGCAATAGCTCCATTTAAATACTGTGACGGATTTAGAATACATAGTGTCACCACCCCGTTCCATGCTGAGGGTGTCGTAAGGGTCGACAAACGGAAATGACAAGGCCGATAACCTAGCCGCAAGAGAAGGAAAACTTGATACGAAACTCTGTGTCAACCCGTATGGCAGCATGGCACAGTAGGCTAATTACCCTACCTGTACTGGGAGGCCCGACCCAGCAGTGGTTCATTTATGGGCTGAGTAGTAGTAGACCTGATACCCTAATGAAATTGGGAAAACAGTGAGGGAGATATTTGTGTGTGTTGTTTTTAAATGAAGAAAAAGAAGATATTTGTGTGTGTTGTTTTTAAATGAAGAAAAAGAAGATATTTGTGTGTTGTTTTTAAATAAAGAAAAAGAAGATATTTGTGTGTGTCACATCTTCACCATGCTCTTTTCTACACGCAGGCGTAGCGCGATGCAGTCATTTCATGAGTGCATGTTATTTCGCCGCAAGTGTACGCAAGAGGAGGCGCTTAGTAGGGATACCATGTGATAGCTCGTGCCCAAAGGAAAGCGGCAATTGGGGCATCAGTACTGATAGGCGAGCGATTATATTAGGAGATGACATACCGGACACGTAAGTCTTATTACAAAGTTATTCCTTTAACCAGGTTTTTATAGGTGAGACTGTCTGATACACAGTGGCTCCATTGGGCAGCACAACCGCCTGAAGCGGGCAGTCGAGGTTTTAGTGAATAGGTCGAGGGGTTATTACCATCTATTCGCGCCCTGGAGTCCCAAATACCCGGCTAGCCCCCGACGCCCATGTATTGATGAGGATTCCGACGAAAAGAAGGGTGTAGGGCGCATCAGACTCCTATGTGTCGCCTTTCGAGGCTAGTAACAAGAGTTACGCAAAATAACAACTTAAAAGTAATGATTAAAAATGTATAAATATCCTTGGACATTTCACACAACACCATCTCGTCCCAAGCTAAGCAACTTAATGCTTGTGTTATGGTAACGAGATGAATGATAAACTACTTATATACATTTTTTTTTATAAATACATACCTATCATACATAGAAATGACACCCAGACTCCGAGCCAGTGCCTCTGGTTTAGACAAAGACAAAGGCTTTACAAAAAGGAGCTTACTGAGTTTCTTCCGCCAGGTCCTCTCAGTTGACGCTGAGATTCGTGCGGGTGGTCGTTTAAAAAATGTATCGTTTACGATTGTAAACGCCAGAATCGGTTGAAATAATAATTTTGGTTTTAATTATATTCTTTACCTTTGTTTATGGGAATCTATTATATACAAACTTGCGTGAGCAAGATTGTAAGAAGAAGAAATGAAATATATAAATAAATTTAACCCAATAACATTATATAATGTTCTCAAGTTGACCATAAGTCCATGGTGGACTTTAACCATCATCATCATCAGCCCAGATTAGTCCACTGCTGGTCATAGGCCTCCCCAAAGAGCCCCAGCGCATTAGGCGGCCAGTCGCGCGGCCTGGCCGCATAATGCGCGGGTTTGCCGCGGCGGCCAATTGGCCACGTGTCATCGACATAGCCCATAGGATTAGCAAGCTGAAGTGGCAATGGGCTGGCCACATCTGTCGTAGAACTGACGGCCGCTGGGGCAAACAGGTGCTACAGTGGAGACTACGTACTGGCAAACGTAGGGTGTGACGCCCCCCTGCTAGATGGAGCGATGATGATGACTAATAGGTGTTTATACTTGTCTAAAGTGCCTGATTATGTATATATGTGGCGTAAATGTGCATATCATGTATAATGTGTCTTAGAATCACGATATCTCAGGAATGGTAACTGTTAGGAAAAAATATAAGAACTATTTTTGTAGAGAATTTTAAGATCTACAACTTGGTATCAGGTATTTTTGGATGAAACTTACAGTTTTGGGGAAAATTCCAAAAAAAACACAAGTTTTGACAGTTAACCCCGAATAATTCTTGACGCACGCACACATAGGATCGATGGGGACTTTTGACACTTTATTTATAATGGTAAACCCAAACTCTCCACCAAAATTAGGCTCTGTGGGAATTTTTGTTATTTGACTACACTTTTTATGTCTAAATTGACCGGGCTATAGGGCCTCCAATAGGTTATAGACGGCCCTGAACACATGTTGCAAATGCCATGACTAATAAGTTACTAGGATTTTCGTATGTGCGCATAATTGACTCGCAATAACGTAAGACTACTATAAATAGATGGATTTGTATAATTATAAAGGTTTTCCTATTATTTTCAGCTCAAGAGGAATGTTTTGCATAAGTTACGATCACAATGACAATTGTCCATTCGACTAAACCTATGAAATATTGTATGTATTGTATTAGAATTAAGTTCCTAAAAGGCGTATTTACGCAATTTGTTGTTACAATAAAATAATAAATACTTTTGAATTCCATGTGGTCAACATTGAGTTATTATTTTTTATCATCACAGATTTAGTAATGCAGGTCGCAAAAGGTTATCACTCCAATTGAATAAAAGATATCTATAACAAAACAGATCAATGACGAGTATTTAAAAAAAAACATCATGACTTCCATAACGATGACTGGCATAAACACTGTTAACATGACATGATGTGGGTCTTTATTTCATTTCTTGCTTTGGTTAACATAGGTATAGTATAGCACCAAATTAATTTATTCACTTGTCTAATTTGATAACAAAACTTCTACTAGGTAATAGTTACACTTTGTTCGGTGAAGATTTGTGCTCGCAAAACTGGAAAGGATTATGAAAACAAAAACATTTAAAGACTGCCTTGTTGGTTTAGGGGTTGGATCAGAGGCACTTTCTCCGAGTCTTGGTGTCACTTGTGTTCGTGAATTTCATGTTTATAAACTGCCCCCGCGATCTAGGCTACACAGAGAACAGGGGTTTCGTTAAAAAATGTGAGCCAACAAAACTTCATGACACGATCAAGCCAATATTATTGTAATAGAATGTGTGTCAAATCACTTAAAAACCACGAATTTTGGCATACCTACAAACGAAACTTGACAATTTCGGTGTGCTTAGAAATATATAGAACTAGCTGACCCGGCGAACTTTGTTCCGCATTATATACATATATTTAAAACAAAAAGAAAGTTGGACATAGGATACCTGAGATTTTTATCCCGTCCGTATAAAACCTACTTTAACAAAACGCAACTGACAGCGAAACGTTATGTTGTCTATAGTTTAATATGGTCGAAAATTTGACAATTAAAAATTTTGAATTCGACTTGTTTATATTGTTGTAATTCACATAATATCTTTATAACTTGTAGCCTATGTGTTATTCTGATGTATGAGCTATATTATTGTAAAGTTTCATTAACATCCATTCAGTAGTTTTTACGTGAAAGAGTAACAAACATCCATCCATCCATCTATCCATCCATCCATACTTACAAACTTTCACGTTTATAATATTAGTAAGAAAAAAAGTGCTTCGCATATACCCGTTGCCGTTTTATCTACACCCACTGCCGTTTTTTAGTAGATGTGCGAGTTTATTTATTTATTCTTGTTGGACATACAAAAAATGATGTACAAAAGCGGACTTAAGCATGCTTTTTTTCAAAACTTCTTAACTAATATTATAACGGGAAAGATTTGGTTGTTTGTTTGCATTGAATAAGCAACATGTTACTTTATCACTGACAAACTTGGGTGATAAAATGTTTTCAAGAACGTTAATTAATTTTTTTGTTGAATTGACTTGTGCGACGCCTTGGCCTATAATAGCCGATCCGTACCTCAGGGTGTAAGAGCCGACAAAGGGAAATGACAAGGCCGATATCCCAGCCGCAAGAGAAGAAAAACTTGAAACGAAACCCTGTGCCAACCCGTATGGCCAGCGTGTCATACGGGTTAATAACCCTCCATGAAATGCCAGCAGGCTAATAACCCTACATAAAATGAGAGTCACCTATGAGCTGACTAGTAATAAAAGTAGTACAATATATATAATATAAAAATATTCAGAACGCAGAGTTTAAAAGTTTTATTTTTAGTTATTTTGAGTTCAAACGCTAAGCTTTTTTTTCTTTCGGAGACATTTGCACTCTGACGATGGCACATGAAAAGTTGCACTCGTCGTTATAAAACATTGATTTAAACGTCCAATTGCCAAAGAGAAAGGATCCATCGTAGTAGGTTTGCGCTATCTTCATCAGATCTACAGAGAATCGATAATGGCCCTGGAAATAAATTTGGTAATAAAAGTGATTATGTGCGTTACCAAGGCTTCAGTAGCACACTTATCAACTCGGAAAGGGATCGGCACCGTATTAACTCGAGGCGTTCAATATTATTTGTATACACACTAATCGGATTCGTAACGTAAACGCCTCGCCTCGGGACAAGCTCACGATCGCCGTACGGCGCGTCGCCTAGCCGTTGCCGAGACGAGACGGACGGAGCTGCTGAACCGCTTTAGTTACGTGCTTACGTTAGGCTGACGCCTGTTTGAGGGCGAGGCGAAAGGCAATACGGTGCCGATCCCTTTCCGAGTTGATAGGTCTGCTGCGTCCTTTAATAAGACTCGTTCGAGTATCTAAAAAAGCCTACACTTTCTAATGATTACGAATACAATACGATTTTCTTACTTGAAAGTAGGTCTTCTAGCGGTCAGACTTATTGTGTCAAAATTGGTTCAGCCATTTCAAAGTCATCTCTTTTCTAGTTGCACACGGGGTTTCACAAAAGGTACTCCTGTGTAGGGTAAGGTTGTCCGCGTGGTTACGAATACATACCCACACTATCTTGATGGTCATTGCACCTAGCCGCTATAAAGCTTGCGCCAACCCACCTTGCCAGCATGGCACTGTGGGCTAATTTCCCTCCATGAATTTGGAGGACATATATAGGCTGAAATGATGAAGGATGTCCGTATGCGTGTGGTGACGGATTTAGAATACATAGTGTCGTCACCCCAATTCTTCCAGAGGGTGTTGTAAGAGCCGACAAAAAGAAATGATAAGGCCGAAAACCTAGCAACAGAAGGAAAATTTGACACGAAACTCTATGCCAACCCGTCTGGCCAGTGTGGCACAGTAGGCTAATTATCCTCTAAATAGTTGGTGGAGGCCCGACGGTCATTTATGGGCTGAGAAGTACGTAAGTAGATGAAGGGTAAGGTAATCACATCGTGCCACGGGTTTTAATCTACCATCTTGTCGCGGAGTCCCGGAGTCCCACGTAGCCGCAATGACCGGGGAGCTTGTCCCCGATGACCCCGGGAAGAATGAATCTTCCCACATAAAGGTTAGTAAGGAAATTTGTTAGAAGCTGAAGTAGTGAAGAAAAGCGTTTTATGTGTATTGATTTTATTAAGGTGACCAACTATACTCATTTACTGAGTTTTGTACTAATCTTTCGCAAACCGTACTCTTTTCAAATCCTGTACTCTGAAAGTAGTATTTGTATTTCTATAACATTTTGTTTACTTATATTATTTTATTTCAATTTTATTCATTAAATATTTAAAATTATTTTGACAGTGATTTGAATTTCGTACGCATATAGAGCTGTCTTCTCCGGCACAATTGAGAGGCCGTATTATGTACCTGGAGATAGATGGATACTACAGCCCTTTTTTGTGTACTCTTATTTTACAAAAGATAGTTGGTCACCTTAATTTTATAAAGTGATAAAATGTATATTTACTTTTAAGATAATACAATCTTTAGTCACGTTTAACAGCACTTGAAACAACGGCCTCATGAAAAGGTGGTCGCATGGGTTCTTCATTTGCAGCCTGAGGAATTGTTTGCCATTTGTAACCGCTGTTATTTTGCCCTGGTACAATAATAGCAATTATTAATATTATATCATCCTAGTGACGGATTTAGAATACCCAATGTCACCACCCCATTCGAGTCGTAAAAGGTGACTGACGACCTAGCCAGAGACGGGACCCTTGATACAAACCCTGTGCTCGTCTGGCCAGCGTGGCGCAGTAGGCTTAATTCCCTCCATGGACTTGGAGGAGGCCTGACTTAGCGGTGGGTCATATATGGTCTGAGATTATAAAGGTGATAATACATGTATATAGGTGCTTGTTCGCTAATTAACTTCTTTGAATGAAACGATGACATGCTTGAAAATAAAATTTTAGCGTACTATTGAAATTATACGGCTACACACATATAACAAAACATACAGACGAATTGAGAACTTTCTTCTTTTTTGGAGTCGGTTAAATAATAATAATAATAATATTTATTCAAAAATCATTTTTTACACTATAGTAACTATAAATGCAATATTATACTAACTGTGCTATGCTTTAAGTGCCTGAACTAGGAAAACCTGTGTCTAGTTAACAATCTCAATTTTCTATCACAGTCTAAAATATTCAGCCTCAGTAAGTTATTCAGTGATAAGTGATAAAATTGAGTTCATTGTGCTGTTACATATTAAAAAGATTGCAAAATATGATACATAAAGTGACCCTTAGATGTCACTTTTAATGACTTTAATACAAAGTAAACATTTGATACGGTCTGAATATTTTAATCTTATCCTTCAGCTTAACCTTGTAGAAAATCTAGTTATACCTATAGATATAGGCTTTCCTAAAAACTTGTTTAAAATATCAACAAGGATTTATTGCATAGATATTATATATACCCGAGACAATGGATACTCTAATTACGCGATGGCAAATATCGTAATTGTTTTAATCGACTCGGTATCTATTCCCCATAACTGCAATACTCCCCATTGTTGGTTGAGAAATATAACAATTTGAAAAGAGATATTCATGTTAGCGGAGAATACTGCGACACTTTTGGCTGAAATATCGTCACTTAAAATATTTTTTTCAAATACCAACAATTAAGGTAATTATCAAGCATGACGCCTACTTGATGGTAAGCTACTCACGTGTAGGGTATAAAAATCCTGGACATTTGGGCAAAATATGTTTTTTTCCCCGGACACCTCTGACACAGTATTATTTGTAACAAAAATAAAAACATCGCAATTTATTTCGTTTTTTTTCTTGTAGACAGCTTGCAATAAATACTTGATTTTTATCAGAGAAGAAATCATGTGTAAGTTTATCGAGTTTCTTTCCTTCTTCCATTGCTGCGTGACTAGCGAAAACACACTCTACATTCGCATTGCGACCTGGTATACAAAAATGATTCCCCTGACAACATAACTTCATAACCCCTGCCGGACGGTCCCCGGACGCCCTTCAAACTAGGACAAGTCCGGTGAATTCCGGACGGATGGCAGCCCTACTCGCGTGTCGCTAACCCAGTAAGAAAGTGGAATCACGGCGAGGCACACGCTTTTGTGGCGTGTCATTATGTAACTATTTTAAGTCGAAATTATTTTGTGTATTTCATTATTTTTATGGACAGACGGACATGACAGACTTTTTTTAACGCACTATAAACGCACGCGAGTTCTTTACAAATTCCGTGCGCGGGTTCAATGGCAACCAAAATTATTTACTGTCACTTGGATGTTTTCTCTGTTTGGTTATTGTATATTTTTGTGGTTTTTACTCGTCAGTTTTTATTTATACATGTCTTCCTCTGTAAATATCCTTTGTAAATATATTGTTATTTTAATTGTATAAAATAACTGTCCATTTATTAGGAGACATAAAGATCAGCGGTGAACGATCTTGATCACATTATAATATTATGTTCATAAAAACTGTATTGCCAACCGACCTTATATATGTATATACTTCCAAGAGTATTTTTATTTGGATGTAGTATTCTGTAATGTTGAGGTCCTTTTCCAGCCAGGTAGCCCTAAAGAGTGGTTACCTCTTGACATACAATGCATTTTCAACATCTAAAAAGTATTTTGAAGTCGGTATTTACAAATAACTGCTGTCATCTCGCTTCGAAAAATACCTAGTTACGTCAGTCCGTTCCATGCAACCGCAGCATACGCCCACTATCTTTTAGCGGGAATTGTTATGCCGATCGGTTACATGCAACCGCAGCATATCCGTTCGTAGGAATTGTATCGGACCACTGACGAAGCTGAGATAAGCTTCCCATGGTGGCACGTTATTCGGATAGGTTAAGTTAGTTCTAAGTTGACCATAGTAGCGATTGTACGCTTTTAATTAATTAATAAATAATTTTAATAATTGAATTTTGTTTTTTAAAAGATCCTCCGTCTCGCTCAGAATTTGACTGGCGCAGCCGGTAGGATTTCCGCGACGCGAAAAACTTGTGAAAATAGTAAGTGTTACGTCGTACGTTCTAACGTTTTACGGAAATCCGCGAACCAAATAAATTTTGTCAAGGACATTAAAAAGTGAACTTTTTAGTGCATCACGAGTGAGTTACCGGAGGAAGAATAGCTACAAGCTTAGACTCAACCGAGGGACATGGGCAGTCTGTGAGTAGACCCAAATAGCTATTCCCAGTCAAAGTCCTATCCTTTTCATATAGTTATAGGTAAATCTAGAGCTTAGAACGCTATTTCTGAAAATCGAAAAGTGTTTCGTGGTTCTTTTAAATAGCATATAAGTTAAAAGATAACTTATATAAATAAATTGAAACTAAATAAATAGCTATATAATATTATATAAAAATTAAATAATATAATAATTGTGTTAAATAAATATAATAAAGAAAATAAATATGAATAATATAGTTCAGATCCCGAAGGAGATTGCGAGCGTTATCCCAAAATTTGACGGGGATGAAAAGCTCCTTAGTTTATTCATAAGAAAATGTGAATACGTTATTAATTGTTGTAGAGTAGACAGAAATTCTGACCAGGATCTTTATGTATTCCATGTTATTACATCAAGATTATCAGGTAGAGCAGCCGCACTTATTAGTGAGCGCCAAGACTTGGATACCTGGCCTCTTTTAAAAACTGCTTTAGAACAGCACTTCGGCGATCCGCGCTCAGAAGAGTGCATAGCCATAGAATTAGAAACTCTTAAAATTAATAATGGTGAATCATATTTAGACTTTTGCAATAGAATACAAAATGTTAAAAGCACTTTAATTGCTAAGGTGAACCTGATCGACGACATAAATCTTCGTCGAAGCAAAGTCATAATATACGATCACTTATCAATGAATGTGTTTTTATACAACTTACCGGAGGATTTACTTCGTATTGTAAGATTAAAAGGTGTAAATTCCTTAGAAAATGCCTTAAGCATAGTACTAGAAGAAGTCAATTTTATGTACCAATATAACACACGCAATAGAATGTTAAAATCTCAGAATGTAATACCAGCAAGGCCCCAGCCATCTAACCAAAACCCATTTACAGAGAGATTTGGTATGAAGCCTTTCTTTTCACATAACCAACAGAATCATAAATTTAACAACCCTAGTTCTGCAAATCATTATCAGGCTCAACCCCAATTTAAATTTGGTATACCCCATAGTAGACAAATTAAATTACCTTCGTCGCAACCTCAACAGTTCGGTCAGAAACCGCAACAGTTTGGTTACCGACCACAATTTAATCAAGGTCAACAATTTGGCAACCGACCTCAATTGAATCAAGGTCAACAATTTGGATATAGACCCCAATTCAATCAAGGTCAGCAGTTTGGTTACCGACCTCAGTTTAACCAAGGTCAACCATCTGGTTATCGACCTCAGTTTAACCAAGGCCAACAATTTGGTTACCGACCTCCACAAAAATTACCACCTCAAATTTCTACTGACGTTAGTATGCGTACAGCTCCACAACCTAAACCTCAAGGATTTCGTATGAACGAACTTTACCTAAATGAACCTGAAAATAATTATAATACTTACATGTGTGACGACCATTCTGAACTAGATTACTACCAAGACTATGACGACCAAAATAACGACCCTGAATTTTACGAGACTAATATACAACCAGACGACCAAGACATAGCTACACAAAATATGGAGAATTTTCCAACCGATGCCTCCAACAAACCCCTGAAATAATAAAGCTTAACTACAATACATTAAAATTACCTTACGTAATAATACCTGAAATCAATGCTAAATTCATGATTGATACTGGAAGTTCAAGATCCTTTATCAGCCCACAAAAATCAAATGAATATTTTCAAAATTATAAACACTACGAACCATTTGAAGTTATTAGCACCCACGCATCTAGCCAACATGATGAAGTTATAGTTATACCTTTATTCCCAACTCTCAATAGTACTGAAACGCATAAGTTTTACATCTATGACGTCGACGGGTGTTACGACGGCCTCATAGGAAGTGACCTTCTGAAACAATTAGACGCTAAAATTGATATGAAAAACGAAATTCTTTACACCCATTCAACAGCTATACCTATTATCTATAACCCTGGCAACGAAATAAAATTAGCCCCACGTTGTGAACAAAGAGTTAAATTACCAACTAACCTAGAAAATGGAGATGCTATACTAAATTATAAATTATTCTGTGAAGGTGTTAGAATGCCTACTGCTTTAGTTAAGTGTGAAAATGGTTACGCAACGACAATCATACAAAATACACTAGACAAAGAAATTACTCTAACAATAACAAGACCATTTATAGTGACTAAATATGACGGAACAAAATGCAATCTGAACAAATTAGACGACCATAATAACTTAGAAATAGACCAAATTTTAACCGAAAATATTAACAAATTACGCCTAGACCACATGAACGCAGAAGAACGAGACAGTATTAGAAACCTTTGCTTAGAATACAAAGATATATTCCACTCCGACAAACTACCATTGACTTTTACAAATGAAGTAAAGCACTGCATACGAACTAGAAACGAAGACCCGATTTTTATTAGACCATACCGACAACCCCAAGTAATTAACGACGAAATAAATAGACAAGTTGAAAATATGCTAGAAAACGACATCATTCAAAAATCATACTCACCCTGGAGTGCACCCGTGCACCTCGTACCAAAGAAAATGGATGCTAGCAACGAAAAGAAATATAGACTTGTAATTGACTACCGAAAATTGAACGAAATTACTATTGACGACAAGTACCCCTTACCTAACATTACCGAACTATTTGACAAATTAGGACGCAGTTGTTACTTCTCGACTCTTGACCTTGCTAGTGGTTACCATCAGATTGAAGTAGCAGAAGAGGACAGACAAAAGACCGCATTTAGTACAAACTCTGGACATTACGAATTTTCTCGTATGCCCTTTGGACTTAAGACAGCACCAGCGACTTTTCAAAGGACAATTGACAATGTACTACGTGGACTACAAGGAATTCACTGCCTAGTATATTTAGATGACATAATTATATATTCATCCAGCTTACAAGAACACATATCTAAATTACGTACCGTTTTCGACAGACTTAGAAAGACTAACCTAAAAGTGCAACTTGACAAATCCGAGTTTTTAAGAAAAGAAGTATTATACCTAGGACATTCAATAACGACCGACGGATTAAAACCCAATAACGACAAAATTAAAGCTATTTTAGATTATCCACTACCCCGTACTACTACTGAAATAAAGAGTTTCTTAGGCCTCATTGGATACTATCGAAAATTCATCAAAGATTTTGCCAAAATTACTCAACCAATGACAGCTAGACTGAAGAAAAAACGCTCAATGCCCATTGACGACGAAAATTATATAGCAGCCTTTCAGAAATGTAAAGAAATTCTCGTAAATGCCCCCATATTACAATATCCAGATCCAGAAAAGCCTTATATCTTAACTACAGACGCTTCAGAATTCGCTCTTGGAGCGGTCCTTTCTCAAGGTCCAATTGGAAATGACAAACCAGTGGCTTATGCCAGCCGAACACTTAATGATGCTGAAACGCGCTATAGTGTTACTGAAAAGGAATTATTAGCCATAGTTTGGGCAGTCAAACACTTCCGCCCCTATCTTTATGGTAGTAAATTCACTATAGTTACAGATCACAAGCCCTTAGCATGGCTTAATTCTCTTAAAGAAACAAATAGTAGATTAACACGTTGGCGACTAAGATTAGCTGAATACAACTTTGAAATTGTCCATAAAAGTGGAAAATGCAATGGTAACGCAGACGCCTTATCAAGAATCCAAACGAACGCCTTAGGTAACGATGACAACACCTCAACTAAAGTTAACATTGACAAAGACGAAGACAGAAATGAACACATAAAACAACTAACAAAAGAAATTGAAAATTTAGGTAGAATCCAAAAGAAAACCCTAGGCCGACCAAATGAACCAACACCCTTATCTTCAGACGATGAAGAGGCAATAGTTATCTCAGATACAGATTCAGATAAAAATGTAAAATGTCGTTCGCCTTATTCAATACCATGCCCTTCTAGTTCAACTTTGACAGCCGACAATTCATCTACCGATACGGCACATTCTTGTCAAGATACTGAATCCAAAGGTATCCCTATTTTACAAGAAGCCATTGATACAAAGCCTAACCAAATCTTAGTATTCTCATGGTCAATCGATAGACTATCAGTCAAAAATCTATCCAGACCAAAGCAAACAATTTTAGAAGTTCATTTACCCCTTAATCATCCCGATCTTATTAAACAATTTTTAAAAGAATATATTCGAAACAATAAAAAATATTTCATTTACTTTGAAGACGATAAACATAGAGAACAGTTTACACAAATGGTAATTTTCTTATTCAAAAAGGAATCAGTTCAATTCTTCGAATGTACTAAAAGAGTGGTTTATATAGAAGACGAATTAGAACAAAAGGAAATAGTTGAAAAATACCACACAGGAAAAACTTGTCATAGAGGTATAAGAGAAACTCTAGCACATATTAGACGTACTTATTTTTGGCATAATATGGAACAGACTATATCTAGTTTTATTAACTCATGCGAAATTTGCAAGAAGATGAAGTACGATAGAAAACCGCTGAAACCCAAACTTCAACTATCACAGACCCAAACTAAACCATTGGAAGAAATCTTTATTGATCTATTCTCTATTGAGGGACATTACTATTTAACCGTAATTGACGCATTTAGCAAAGTTGGTCAAGCATTAGAAATCCCCAATAGATCTACCCCTGAAGTAGTGAGAGCCCTTATTAAATACTTTTCTTTTTACGGTGTACCTATAAAAATTAGCTCTGATTCCGGTTCAGAATTCAATAACGCCCTCTTAAAAGAACTTTTAGCCCTTTATAAAGTAGAACTTCATATTGGAACCCCCAATAATCCTAACTCTATGGGTCTCATAGAGAGATTCCACTCTACTTTGATAGAGATTTACAGACTAGCAAAGTATGAGAACAAATACTCAGACGCTGCAAACGTAATGACGTACGCTATAATGGCTTACAATCATTCAATACATTCAACAACAGGTTTTACCCCATTTGAAGTTTTATTAGGACATACAGATACTAAAAACCCATTTAATATAGACTGTGAAAGAGAATACATGCAACAGTTAATAAAAGAACATGCAAAGAGAACTAAATTTCTATACAAACATTTAAGCGAAAAGAACATTCGACAGAAAGAGAAAATAATTGAAAAACGAGGTGGAGAGACACAATTTGCTATCCAACCTGGTGATACAATATTTGCTAAAGAAGTTAATAAAAGAAGTAGTAAAGATAAGCCACGTTTTCAAAAGGCAGTAGTTACTGATGAAATTGTTAGAAATGTAGTTCCCATACGCGTGAAAAACCGTCAAACTAAAGCACCATTAAAAAATATTAAACGCCCTTCACAGGCACATCCACGTCCTCCTGGCAGTAGCCATGATGAGCCAACTGCAGGCCCTTCAACTGCAGGATTTAAATAAAAACCCTGGAGTTCTACCTGTGAAAAATGGTGTCGCAGTTTTGAGAAAAGACATTTGGACAATTGTGAAAGTGTTAGATATTAAACCATTAGAAGACGATTTACAGTTTAACATTGAACGTCTTTCTGAATTAGATAAGTTAGTTAAGGTTAATTTTGATAAGAATTTTGTATACAATTTTATAGATATAAGAAAACAAGTAGAATATGTTAAGAATGCGACTATATTTAAGTTCCACCAAATTATTCCAACCGTTCGAATCAAGCGAGGTTTAATTAATCCTCTTGGCTCACTTCTTAAAATGATAACTGGAAATTTAGATAGTGAAGATGCCATTAAATACGAGAAATTAATTAATGAAGTTAAAACTCAACAGAATGCTAGTAATAGAAAACTAACAATTATTAATGAAATGATGCAACTCTTGACAAATTCTACATTTATATTAAATGATAACCTTATTAAATTAAACACTAAGATGGAATCATTTGCGAAGAAGCTTGAAGGTTTAAAAGTAGAGCATTTAGAAATACAGTCCATGAATACTTACAATTTATTGATTCATAATTTTCAGCAGATTCAGACCAAATTAGACGAGATAGAAACTAGTGTATCGTTTAGTAGATTAGGAGTTTTACACCAGTCTATTATAGAGTCTGATCAACTTTTATACCTTCTTCAGAATATTAGTAGGATAGAAAATTTAGTATTTACACCTAGTTTAGATAACTTAGTTAAGTTAGAGCAAAGCATTACATTAAAAGCTTATTTTAAAGAAAAACGAATCACTTACCTTTTGGAAATACCTCTAATCGAGAAAGATACTTATAACTATTATAAACTATTTCCCTTACCTGTCCTACGCCGTGAATCCACCGTCGTCATATTACCTAAATATCCTTACCTATTAGCAAAAGGGTCGAAGATCAGACTGCTCACTCACCAGTGCGAAGAAGTCGACGAGTCCACTTACCTCTGCACCGACCAAGAGACGCTCCAGTTTGTTCGCGATCCCTGCATTACCAGTTTGATGACGTATGCTGAGAACCTGACGTCTTGCATCCAGATCCCCATAAATATTGAGAAGGTCCGAGCCCAATTTGTACTGACCAACAGATGGATACTCTATAGTAGAGAAGAAGAGATACTTACCAGAACCTGCAGCGACGAAATATTTCGCGAAAAGATTCGAGGAACGTATTTACTTACCTTAGATGACTCCTGCGAGGTGAAAATCCACGATGTAATCCTGAAAATGCACCAGATGGACACGGAAAACATAGAGTACGCAAAGCTGCCAATTCCAAACTTACCTGTACTGCAGTCACCAGAAGACACCAGACTCGCACCACCTGTAAACCTGGAAGGCGTAGACCTGGCTGACCTGAAGTTCCTGTCATTCGCTCTGAAGAAAAGTTTCAGTGATAGTGATGGTGATAGCAAAAGGGCAATTATTGAAGTGCATAGCATAAGCATTTGGACCATGTTACTCTATATTTTAATTATTTTAATAGTTTGTTTCTCTATCTTTAAATATCATGATAAACTGTGTAAACCGTGGTTTCGAAGTTCTCCCACAGAAGAGAACTTCGAACTTAAGGAGGGAGGAGTTACGTCAGTCCGTTCCATGCAACCGCAGCATACGCCCACTATCTTTTAGCGGGAATTGTTATGCCGATCGGTTACATGCAACCGCAGCATATCCGTTCGTAGGAATTGTATCGGACCACTGACGAAGCTGAGATAAGCTTCCCATGGTGGCACGTTATTCGGATAGGTTAAGTTAGTTCTAAGTTGACCATAGTAGCGATTGTACGCTTTTAATTAATTAATAAATAATTTTAATAATTGAATTTTGTTTTTTAAAAGATCCTCCGTCTCGCTCAGAATTTGACTACCTACCTTGGCTGGAGATACATTGTGGTGTACTTGAACATCATACGTTATTGTGTTTGCACCGGTAAGTTGCGCAGTGGTCGAAGTACATTCTTTGTGCTTTGGACCTTTGCATACTTCAAAATGGGAAACTGACAAGTCAAAGGAGCCCTGAAATGACATTTTTAAAAGAAGGACTTTTTTTCACGGACTTTTATGCGAGAGTAGCTGCGTGAGATTCGAGAATAGGCGTTATCGCCTATTACTACTATTCTGCCTATAAATGACCCACTATTGAGTCGGGGCTCCTCCAATTATATGGAGGGTAATTACCCTACTGTGCCACGCTGGCCAGACGGGTTGGCACAGGGTTTTCCAAGTCAAGTTTTCCTTCTCTTGTGGCTAGGTTTGGCCTTGGCATTTCCTTTTGTCGGCTCTTACGACACCCTCAGGATGGAACGAGGTGGTGACTATTACAATGTATTACATAATGTATTACTATGTATTACAAATCTGTCACCACGCGCTATCGCCTCCATAGTCCTAATTCCTCTGAAGCACAGACGTTAGATGTTACAAAATTACAGACACCCATCCAACATCTAGCAGAGATAGACGTTCCTGCAGATAATCCTAATTATACTGATAAAAAGTATACTGACAGCTAATACTTACGTAGTTCTTTTGCGAATAGGTCACGATGGTTAAGGTAAAATAAATCAAAATAATTGCTCGAATTTTGAACATTATTGTACCTCCGTCAGAGTATAAATTCGGTATTGTGATTATTCGTATTTTGGATATTGCAGCTATCAGGTAAATTAATTTAGCATGGATGGTTGACCATTGATATACCATTTGATTGCACTAAGTACAAAATTGTGTAATGTTCACCAAACGATTATTTAAATTAGGTGAATTAACGTGACTCACCGTTGTTAGGTAGCACAATTTATTATTTCGCCTGATGCTATTTACTTATGATTATAACTCGAGAAATTAATACAAAGGGCTTACTAAAGAGAGCGAACTGTAAATGGATAGATTTAAAACAGTATACATTTTAAGTGACTTGTACAATAGGCGGTCTTATCGCAAAAGAGCAATCTCTTCTAAGTAGCAATTATATAGTTTTTTAACGGAACCCTTTTAGAGGGGTTTTCAACAAGAACTTTGTTTTTCAATTGGGGGACGATTATGTTGTCTGAAAATGTCACGAATTTTACGTAATGTTTAAAATTATAACTAAACATCATTGACAGAACAACTATTTTCATAGTGTATTTTAATTATTTATTCTATTTTCGAGCAAAATTGAATTCATTGTAAAAATTGCCAAATCATCTACTACGAATTCGTGAAAAAACGCAGTTAGCGCAGTGGTTGAGCGATCGACTGCTGCGCAGCATGTCGCGGGTTCGATCCCCGCACGGAAGAAATATTTGTACAACTTACAAGTATTTGTTCCGGGTCTGGGTGTTTTCTATCGATAACATGTATGTATTTACAAAAACAAAAGTATGTATATAAGTAGTTTATCATCCATCTCGTTTCCATAACACAAGCATTAAGTTGCTTAGCTTGGGACAAGATGGCGTTGTGTGAAATGTCCAATGATATTTATTTATTTATTTGTTGTTGGTCCTTCCCCCAAATGAAAAACAAAGTTCTTGATGAAAAACCCTATTTATAATAAAAATATAGGTATAGATATCTCACTCGTAATTTCATTCCAAAT
Source organism: Clostera curtula (assembly GCA_905475355.2). Classification (NCBI taxonomy): domain Eukaryota; kingdom Metazoa; phylum Arthropoda; class Insecta; order Lepidoptera; family Notodontidae; genus Clostera; species Clostera curtula. Next base: position 13,093,917 of record FR997800.1, on the reverse strand, counting down.
AGAAAAAACATATTAAACATAGAATTGCGACTTTTGATTAGCTTTTGATTATGCCCGCATTCTAGATTGTTGTTTTACACTCTGTTTAAGTGCAGTACCATACACGTCATCACGTCACGTCACGATAGTGCTGTAAGATGTTACCGTAACTAGAAATCTTTGAATGCAGACCTATTGTCTCTGACCCCGTTTTGCCCCATAGCAAAGTGCCATTCATATCGCACGCTTCGGTAGAATAACAAAACAAGTGTATGGGAGTGATAGGACATATCAATCTCATATAGTTGTACGTTCTAAGCGTACGTTTACGGTTTACGGTTAGACCCCCAGGTCAACTAGCTGCCTAAGTCACCAAAACAGGGCACTATAGAAAAAAAACTTCAAGCATAACTTTTGATTCCAGGTACGACAGTACTATACTAAAAACTGTTTTCTTCTAGACAATGTTGTAGTCTGATAGATAGTCCCCGAGACCGCACATACGCCGGTCACCAAAAGGTACTTGCCAAAAGGGTTCTTTGGCAATGTTGCAGTGATGTCATTATAATGCAGTGTTATACTTTCTGATCACTGATGAAAACTGCCATAGTTAGCTAATGTGGACTTGTAGGATGAAATAAAATAGGAACGATAGATTTTCAACCGACTTCAAAAGGGAGATGTGAATAGAGATATAGGTAGGTCCAAGGTACCAACTTCAAACGGTTATTTATTTTTCGCTTTTCAGTGTCTATTTAGATTTTTTTGTAATTAGTAATTACTTGCTTTATATTATACTTAAAAGTATCTCTGTTTCTCCGGGCTGGAGTTGAAAATCAGTACTGCGGATACTTGCAGTGGTATATGAAGTGTAAACTCTTCCAAACGATTTTCAACTCTTTACACGAGCAGTAAACACTGCAAGTATCCGCAGTATCCAGGCATTTAGACTCCATACTGTTATCTCTGTTTCCTCAGGGTTGGAGCTGAAAATCAGTAGGTACTGCGGATACTTGCAGTGGTATACACTGCAAATATCCGCAGTATCCAGGTGTTTTGACATCATATTGTTATCTCTGTTTTCTCCGGGCTGGAGCTGAAAATCAGTACTGCGGGTACTTGCAGTGGTATAGAGCCCCCGCGCATTAAGCGGCCAGGCCTGGCCGCATAATGCGTGGGTTGGCCTCGGCGGCCGATTGGCCGCGTGTGTGTCGCGATGTTTTTCGTTGGACGCCTAATGCGCGTATCTACATACATCGTAGAAGAATTAGTTGGCTGCAGCGACTTGGCCGCGCGGCCTGGCCGCCTAATGCGCATTCACTATATTGTCAGCTAAATTTGTTTTTACTGTTTGCTTGTGTGTCTATACGTTTTTTCTATCTTTCTTCGTTATTTTGAAGTCGATTTAATTGTTTTTGTAAATCTTTTATTGCTAATGCTTGAAATAATACAAATAAATACGGCCAAAGACACTATTTAATTTAGCAAGTCCAGTATTAAACTACTTAACTGTTGGGCGTCAAATGCATCTTGATGAATGTACACATGAAATTACATTCATTTCCATAGAACACAGCCTTGAATACTCTAGTGCCATAGAGATGCATGCCTCCGTAATAATTTTGCATAAGGTCCAGATAGTCCAAGTGAATCTTATAATGACCCTGAAAAAATAACTAAAATAAAATATGTACAAACGCGACAAGCAACTTTTACAAGCTCTAATTTCATTGGGGTTGCCAATGAAAAAAAACTACTACTATTTAGTAGAAGCGATAGCCGCTTGGTAATTATTTGATAAGGCAGCTGTCAGTCAGCTATTGACTATGTGTCGAGACCATAGATATAGCATAGAGTTTTCCTAATGAACGGGGAATACAGGGAATAATTGTTTACTACTCTACTAGCAGCCAATTTAACAGCCAATCAAATTCAATACCTTATCTTAAAAAAATAGTTCGAGCTCAGAAAAGTATTAGTCAACTTTTCAAATATCATGTATAAAAAAACAAATAATTACTTTTTGTATAGTGCATTTGCTAGACGCATTAAAAACACTTTGAAGAAACATCTTCGTAAACAAGTTCTCACAAGGTTTGTTTATGTTTAGGCGAATGGAATCATCTTCGTTTCCTGAATTTGTAGTAACTTTTCCCTGAAATCAAGAATTCATTATTTACACCTTATCTTCTTCTATTAAACACCTCACAACTGTGGAGATGACTTAATTCCTGTAATTCCATAAGGTAACTGGTATAAAACATAGCGTCAAGAACGCATGGAATCTTGAGGTTAACAAGCAAGCCGACTAAAGGAAATGACAAGGCAGAAAAGCTAGCCGGAAATGAAGAAAACTTCATACAAAAGCATGTGCTAACCCTTCCGTGTGGTCCTTTCATCTAATTGGACAATCAATACTATTAATTGAGACATTTATTTTGGCAATATTTTAATAAATCGAATAATGAAGATTTATATCTATACTAATATTGAAAGCTGCAGAGTTTGTTTGTTTGTTTGAACGCGCTAATCTCCGGAACTACTGGTCCAATTTCAAAAAATATTTCAGTGTTAGATAGTCCATTTATCGAGGAAGGTTATAGTCTATATTTTATTTTCAAAAGACTTAGGGATCCATATGAAAATTGCGTTTTTGTAACCCAAGGTGTAAAATCGAAAACCTATTTATGCGTGCGCTGCAAAAAATATTGACAATAGAACAAAATGATGTACTACGAGTTGGTAGGTCTTATTAATATCTACAAAAAAGTCCGTGGGAGCACATATCTAACTATCATAGTTTAGTCACAATAACCACTTTTATTTTCATAAAAATATGCATAGAGACGCACGCAGAGATAAGCACGGGTTCGAAGTCCACGCGGGCGAAGCCGCGCGCAAAAGCTAGTTTGATATATGCCCCGTTATCCGGTTATAGATAGACTAACTCAGGCGTGCAAAAAAACTCATAACTACTCATTACCATTCATATTAAAAACATCAGATAAAAAATAATATGTCCTAATTATCTCCAGAGCATCGATTATAATTAGACAGAAACCCGGTCATGTTGCACATATTTCTATGATCAGATACTATGTTGCTTTACAGGTTTTAATAGAAACCCTATAGTCCTATCGATCATCATCATCATAATCATTTCAGGCAAAAGACGTCCACTGTTGGATATAGGCCTACCCCAACGATTTCCACAAAGGCCTGTCCTGGGTCGCCCGCATCCATCGTTTTTGCGCAACCTTCACCAGGTCATTGGTCCACTGTTTAGGGCCTATCAGCACTGCGCTTTCCGGAACGGCGACCGCGTTGACTTGAGGACTTTTCTGCGCCATCGGGCGTCGGTTCTGCGAGCTCAGTCATATCGATAGTACTAATAATATTGTAATCACTACATAATATAAAATAAAGTCGCTGTCGGCTGTCCGTCCCTATGTATGCTTAAATCTTTAGAACTACGCAACGGATTTTGAAGCGGGTTTTTTTAGTAGATAGAGTGATTAGAGAGGAAGGTTTTTAAGTAAAAGGAATGTATTATACATGTATAATTGCAACCGTGCGAAGCCGGGGCGGGTCGCTAGTGTACTAATATTTTTTTTTGTTATGGTTGACGAAAGTGGTTGTCTTGGAATAAAAAGACCTCGTCGATGTAAGACGTATATTTTCAAATAATTGGTACAGCTTTGATATTATTGGAGGACGGGACGCTTTGACGATATTATAAGGCGCGCTTCGCGATCCAGGTCCGTAGCTGTAATGCCCGGCCGCGCTGGAGTGCGCGGCTGCGCGAGCGCGGGGAGGGCAGCCGCCCTCACCTCACGTCCCCTGGCACACCGGGAAGATGTGTGCGCCGACATCCTCCGGGGCGTTGGAAGCTTGGCTCCAACTAGGTTCCTGGTGTAGGCTTCAATGTCATCATTGCTCATCTGGCTCGGGTTCGGACAGTGGGATGAGACACATCCGGTTGACAGCTCTCTTTATTGTTCCTCTGGTTGTGTAGACGTCAGCAACTCTGCACACCCTGTCCTTGCCTTCATAGAGTTTGCTGACTCTTCCCATTCTCCAATGAAGAGGCGCTACGTTGTCTTCCTTCAGTAGGACCAGGTCTCCGACTTGAATTGGGGTTTGGTTCGTTCTCCATTTGGTACGATTTTGTAGCTCCGCCATGTACTCTCGACGCCATCTTTCCCAGAATAACTGCCGGACTTGCTCGATGCGCTGGTATCTATTGGGCCTCGCTGAGTTGACAGGCAGTGAAGGTACGGACTGCAGTGGGCGGCCGATTAAGAAGTGCCCGGGAGTTAACGGACTGAGGTCAGTAGGGTCGGATGATAAGGGAGAAAGAGGACGGGAGTTAAGGATTGCTTCTATTTGAGTGAAAAGCGTCGATAACTCCTCAAACGTTAGGGAGACATTGCCTGCTATGCGTTTTAAATGGTACTTAGCTGATTTGACACCTGCCTCCCATATTCCACCGAAGTGTGGTGAGTAGGCAGGGGAAAACATGAATTTAATTTCCTCATTCGCGGCGTAATCTGAAACGGGTTGTCGACTGGACCGTATAACTTTTCCCAACTCATTGTTAGCGCCTACAAAGTTCTTGCCGTTGTCGCAATAGATCACATAAGGTTTTCCCCGACGAGACACGAATCTACGCAGACATGCCAGGAAGGCTTCTGTGCTGAGATCACTGACTACCTCTAAATGGATGGCTTTTGTGACAAGACATACGAAGATGCATAGATAGGCCTTTGTTACACGGTTACCTCGTCCCTTTTTAGAAGAAGCCATGAAGGGCCCGGCAAAATCTATTCCGCATGAATTAAAAGGAAAGTTTGGACTGATTCTCACATTAGGCAAATCCCCCATCTTAGGCTGCAATGTCTGACCGCGCATACGTGAGCATATGACACACTTTCTGCATATGGCGCGAGCTAAGTTTCTGCCTTGCAGTGGCCAGAACTTTTCGCGTACAGACGACAGAAGTAGCTGAGGGCCTGCGTGAAATAAACGTAAGTGTTCATGTTTCATTATCAGCTTAGTTAGGTGATGCTTCGCATCGAGTAGGATGGGGTATTTCTTGTCGTAATGACAATCCGACTGAGCTAATCGACCTCCGACTCTCAATAAACCGTTGGTATCTAAAAATGGATTGAGAGGCAATAATTTGCTTTTATAATGTAATTCTTGTTTACCTCGAATTTGTTTTAAGTCCTTAGGAAAGGACTCTATCTGACTGTGTTTCAGCAAGAGAGTTGACGAACGATCGAGCTCATCAACTTGCAATGGACCGGTCAGCTTGGTTTTATTTAATTGACAATTGTTTATGAAGCGTAAAACATAGGCGTATTTTCTTTTCAGTTTTAGATAGCTTGAATGATCCGTAAATTTTATTATTGACTCAGAGCCTTTATCATTCTCATTGCACACCAATATTTTCATATCGGGTAAGTTGGTAGGCGTAGTGTGAAGTTGAGTAGGCCATTTTGCACGACCTTCCTTCAGGAATGAAGGTCCCTCCCACCACAAAGAAGAAGCCTGCAGATGTTGTGGGTCAATGCCCCGAGAAGCCAGATCTGCAGGGTTTAACTCGGTTGAAACATGATTCCATTGACACTCTGGGGTAAGTTCGTTTATTTTATTGACTCTGTTACGAACAAACGTCTGTAAATTTTTATTTTGACTCTTTAGCCACCCAAGTACCACCATGGAATCAGTCCACATGTACTTGTTAGTTACCTTGCATGGTATTGACTTTAAGATCTTATCAGATAGCTGAGATCCCAACAAAGCCGCTGTCAACTCTAAACGTGGGATGGTTAGAGTTTTTATGGGGGCAACTCTGGTTTTGGCACAAAGTAACCTGACGATAACTTTCTCCTCATTTATGTGTGAGCGCATGTATACACACGCTCCATAAGCTTGCTGAGAAGCATCGACAAAACAATGCAATTCGATTGATTGGACAGTGCTGCCACCTAAGACACAACGAGGTATAACAATATCTGATAAATGATGTAGGTTTTGAGTAAAGGTGAGCCATCTTTTTACAAACGGCTCTGGCACTGGGTCATCCCAGTCCAACTTGGCATTCCATAAATGTTGAAGTAATATTTTTGGTTTTATAATACAACAGCTGACTAACCCCAATGGGTCGAAGAGTTTGCAAGTTGTAGAAATAATATTTCTTTTTGTTATATTGGGCGTGACTTCGATACCACTTGGAAAATGCAGTTGGTCTGTCTTAGGTGACCATTTCAAACCTAAAACAGTAGCTTCTTCATGAAGATCAAGGCTATTTGAAGAACCTGACTGATCATTCAATATTTGTGGGCAATTTGTGCGAAACTTTCTCAACGGAAAACAAGCTGAATCCAGTACTTGGGTGACATTTAAATAAATGTTTCTTAACTCGGCTTCACTTGATGAACCTGTATTTAAATCATCGATATAGAAATCGTTTTTGATGACATTAGCAATCACCGGGTCAGAGCATTCATCAGACAACTGAACAAGAGACCTAGTGCTCAGGAAAGGAGCAGAAGCCATGCCATAAGTCAACGTTTGGAGTTGGAGAATCTTAATGGGCTCATCGACCTGATTCCTCCAAAGCACGAGCTGCAGATTGCGCTGCGATTCATCTAATACTAACTGCCTATAAAATTTATTGATGTCTGCTGTCAGAACGAATTTATGGACTCGAAAACGAAGTAGGATGGCAATCAAATCGCTTTGCACTACAGGACCAAGTGCTTGCAAGTCGTTGAGTGATTTACCTGAGCTGGACTTGGCTGAGGCATCGAAGACTACTCTCAGCTTGGTGGTTTCTTTCTGTTCACTAATGACACAATGATGGGGTAAGAAATACCCAAACTCGGGTTTACTAATTTCCTTTAGATGCCCTAAATCACTATATTCTTTCATAAAATCAATGTATTGTTGTTTGACGTTTTCATTTTTATTTAATTTTTTTTCTAGGTTAATAAACCGTTTCATTGCCATCGGGAATGAATTGCCAAGTGCCCGCTGAGGATCCTCCTTCAGCGGCATCAAGACAGAGAACCGCCCGTCAGGTAAGCGACGAGTGTTTTTCACAAAATGATTTTCACAAAAAGTTTCATCCGAAGAGTAGGTATTAATATCCGAGGGCAATTCTTCAATCTCCCAGAACTTTTTCAAAGAATCATGAACGTCTTGAAGTGACCTTCCTGAATCGTTTTGCGCAAAGTGGCATAAAGTATTATTATTATTGTAGGATTCCCCAGTGTGACCCGCTACTAGCCATCCTAACAAGCTTTCTTGTAGAAAAGGTTTGTTAGGACCTAATTTTATTTGTTTGGGACAAATTATGTCAAAAAATATCTCTGCCCCCAGCAATATATCTATTTCGGAAGGCTCATAGAACGAGGGGTCGGCTAGAACAATCTTACTAGGCAACTGTAGCCTCTGAACGTCGACTTGAATGCTAGGAACATTACCTGTGATTTTAGGTATCACTAGACAATTCACATTCACACTATATTTACCGACAAGTGATTTTACTAAGAGATCGCATCTTTCAGACACCCTACATTCCACATTACTTATTCCAAATACATTAAATGCATTTATTTGTCGTGCACCTAATCCCATCTTTTGTTTTAGCTCAGAGGTGATAAAAGACGCCTGACTCCCAGTATCCAGCAACGCGCGGGCGAAAAAGGTGGTATTGGTTTGCTTATTTGTGACCTCCACCTGCGCAGTACATAGCAGGACTTGGCCTGAAGAAGTCGCAGACAAACTCACTGGCACATTGCAAGTTGATGTGTCGTTACTATTGGATGCTAAATTTGTGATGGTGTTATTTTTGTGTAACAGTGTATTGTGTTTTTCTCGGCAGGTACGGCATAAACCTTTCAGCGTACACTCACCAGTACTGTGACCACTACGTAGACAATTGCCACATAAGTTGTGTTTCGACACGTCAGAAAGTCTGTCATTTACGCTCATGGCCCTAAACTTACGACACTGATGCACATAATGATGCATCTTGTTACAAATGGGACACGGTTTCTTAGAAGAAGCCTCCGAAACAGCAAATGATTTTATATTCTGTTTAAAAGAATTATTATTATGATTGTGACTGTTGTTAGTAGTATTATTATATTTTCTATTATTATTATGGTTTCCGCTGCAATTGGCCGTTTCCAAAACGTTGGCTCGAGTCTCGAGAAAATCTTTAAACTCTTTCAGCGTAGGTAAGTGCGTTAAGCGCCCTCTGTACTCCTCCCACTTGCTACTAGTTTTGGAATCGAGTTTCGCTGAGACCAAGAATATAACAATGGGATCCCAACCCTTCGTAGGGACCTCCAGGGAATTTAGGGCGTTTAAATTTTTTTGCAACTGGTCACTCACGTACCTTAGGGCCCTATATGACTCCTTCTGAACAGGTTCAAGATTAACCAATGCACCCAAATGATTGTTAATTAATATGGTCTTATTATTGTACCTATCACACAAAGCCGTCCATGCAATTCCATAGTTCTTCGCGGAAAACTCTATGGATCTTATTATGACTCCCGCACTACCTACCAACGAGTTCCTCAAATAGTGGAACTTGTTAATCGGTGGGATGGAGTCGTTTTCATTAATCAGACTATCGAAGGTGTCTCTAAACTCTAACCATTTGATGGAATTACCATCAAATGTCGGTAAATTTATTGTAGGCAGCTTAACAGAGCTATTTACTGTATGACAACAACTCGACTTCGCAGATCCATGATCTGAATTTTTTTCTTTGACTGAAAGTGAGTCTATTATTAATTGAGCTGATGCGATTTGGGTATAAAATTCACTTTCTGTTAATTCCCGCTCTGAAACCTGCTCATCGATATTTTGAGAAAGCTCCTCAATTTCTGTTTGTATATTATCAAAACTAGACATTAATTCTTGAATTTGCGCTAAACGCAATGATAATTCTCTTATTTCTAAAATTGATGGATCAGCTGATTGACTAATCTGGTATTTTTGAAGAAAGGTTTTAAAATTAGTCAATCTAGTTCTTATAACACCACGTTTCCTTGATAAACTTTTTAAATGTTCTTTTGGATCCATCTTGTTCGTAGACTCAACACTTAACAATGGAATTGGACTTTTAGATCTTGCCTTAGACTCAGTTTCAGCCATTATTAAAAGTTTTGACCCGTTATAGAACGCTCACAAATGTGTACTAAATACAATGAGTAAGGTATTCGGTTTATAAAAATGTGCACTCTAACCGCTACACACTCCAGTCGGCACCCGCATCAAACCACGGTTGCTACCGCCGAGCTCGCCAGCAGCACGAGCAGCGACCGCTACGCACGGCTCGCCACAGCTCGGACACCGCAAGCGGCAAGGCGCGAGGACACGACCACAACGGGGGCTGAAATTGGTCGGCAAAAAGGCGTTGAAATAAACTGCTATATTGAGAGCACAAGCATGGGACAACTTTTTAATATATTTAATTTGTAAATGGACTACTTATATATTTAAGGCAATTAATTATAGTATTGTGCAAACAAACTTTAAACATAAATTAACTTTATAACATAATAATAGATAAAGAAAGGCCAACAACCGTTTTTTAATTTGAATAGGCCGTTCGTTGTTAGGTTATTGCCAACACAGTAGGTAGCAGGTGCAAGAAAGATAGGCTCATGAATAGGTAGTAAACTTATGTAACTCGGATGATAATGAGTTTTATTTTTCAATTGGAAATAGGTTTATAATAAAATTGCAATAGAAAATAGGATAGCCAAATTTGTGTGTGATCCGAAGTGATCACAAATGGCGGATGGAATTTATTTTTTGAAAGGTCGCTGTGCAAATAATTTATAGGCAGGGATGATACGCATAAAGCAAGATATCTCCCCAAACAGCTTTGAAGTAGCTCGGCATTCACACAGCAAATTGAAGTTTGGACAAGGGATAAGTTGAAAGAAAGAAAAGGAATGGCTTACGTTCTTTGTTCGGCCGGCAATTTGTCGCCACAGTACACATTCACTCACTGACACGGCGTTATAGTCACAACTTCTTCTCCAATATCCTGGTTAATATTCTTCACGGTCGCCAATTGTCTTGGAATAAAAAGACCTCGTCGATGTAAGACGTATATTTTCAAATAATTGGTACAGCTTTGATATTATTGGAGGACGGGACGCTTTGACGATATTATAAGGCGCGCTTCGCGATCCAGGTCCGTAGCTGTAATGCCCGGCCGCGCTGGAGTGCGCGGCTGCGCGAGCGCGGGGAGGGCAGCCGCCCTCACCTCACGTCCCCTGGCACACCGGGAAGATGTGTGCGCCGACAGTGGTATATGTAGAAAAATAAGCACCGAACCCTTTGTGGGCGTCGGCAGTAATACAAAAAAGAACATAGGAATTTAAAAATAGATAAAAAAACCATTTGGTCTTTAGTGCCAATTCAAATGCCATTCAACAGAGAAGAGCTGGCAAGTAACACATCCATTATTACAAATTATCATAATTTCAGCCTATAAATGATCAACAGCTGAATCAGGCCTCCTCCAAATGTATGGAGGGAAATTAGTCTACCTAATAATTAGCACACTGGCAAGTCAGCTTGGAACAAGGTGTGTCGTCGTTACAGCCCATAAATGACCCACTACTGGATCGGGCCTCCTCCAAATTCATGGAGGGAAATTAGCCTACTGTGCCACACTGGCAAGACGGGTTGGCACAGAGTTTGTATCAAGAGGTTTGCATCGAGAGGAGGAGGGCCTCCTCGTCTGCGGCGGCGTGGTTCTGCATCAGATCCCACAATGCCGCAACAGGACGCGAGTTGGAGCACCCCGGGGAGGTTTAGTGGGTAGGCCCCCAACATAGTGGGAGAGTCCCACACTACCAAGGAAGTCCATTATAGGATTTTACCCGGGCGAAAAAAAAAAAAAAAGAGTGTATCAAGTTTTCCTTCTCTTGAGGCTTGGTGATCTGCCTGTTGCGGTCTTTTAGTCGCCTCTTACGACACCCTAAAGACGGTATGGGTTGGTGACATTGTGTATTCTAAATCCGTCACCACACGGACAAGATGTGTACCAACAACTAAAGGTAACTTTTCTTACTGCACCCGCAGGATGATGTGGGTCGATGACACCGTCACCACCCGGAATATATAATTAACGATCGGATTTGAAAACATTATTTATGAGATGCGAGTACCTTGGTGGGTGTGACATTTTCTGTCACAATAATGTCGTAATCGATAACAGTGTTGCTACTAAGTTTGGCAGTGGCGACAACACAGTCTTTATGTTTGGGTCCTTTGCAGAACTCGAACTTTTCTATGGTCAAGTTGAAGGTACCCTAAAAACAGTTTAAAAAGATTCAATCTCATAAAGAACTATATACGAGTAGTTATATAGTTTTTACACAAACCTCTTATAAATCGTTAAACTTACAAAACTACCACCATTCCATACCACATTCTCTTGTAGCTAGCTTTTCGGCGTTGTCATTTTATCAACTCTCACGAAACTCTTAGGGTGGAACGGGGTGGTGACACTATGTATTCTAAATCCGTCACCACATGTATTATCACTACATAGTATAAAACAAAGTCGCTGTCGCCTGTCCGTCTCTATGTATGCCTAAATCTTTAAAACTGCGCAACGGATTTTGAAGCGGACTTTTAATAGATATAGTGATTCAAGATTCGTGATCGCACGGGTTCATCATTGCACCCGTGCGAAGCCGGGGCGGGTCGCTATTGAATTATATACTAAGCACATATTTACTATTGGCGTAACGCTGACACATCATCACGTCTTCGTCACTCTTGTTTGTTATTTTTGTATGACTTTTTTGACAAATGTTATTAAGACAGATACGCGAATATAACAATAAGTTCAAACACTTACATAACCAGTGTTTGCCTCTGCAACTGTTATTAAAAAAAGGAAGGCGAACACTTTGATACCCATACTTGATTTAAACTATTGTTAAATATAATACTAGATCTAATATTGGGAGTTTAAGCCCGCGAAAAATACGTTTGAAACTCGACAAATAATTGACGTCAATAGTGTACGTATGACGGACTTAAAGAAATTACCTAATCATTATAAAAAAAATCGCGTCTATTTACCGTCACGCTTCGGCAACTTTAAATTGTTTTGTTTATATTTAACGAGACCTATGAAATGATACATTTTGAATTACGTTATAAAATGTTTTGTTAGTATTTTGTACCCATTATTTTGAAGGGTTTATGAATAATGAAAAATTGGCACACCATAAAATTAACCGATATTCTCACTATTAAAATAGTATATTTCATTACGAGTGCGGAAAGGCTGTCATTGCAAAGAGTTCCGACAAATGTCTACCCGAGCCGAGGCCCAGCCGAAGGCGAGGGTTGACAGTCGGAACAAGTTGCAATGACGGTTCCGCACGTGTATTGAACGACTATTTTTAATACAGTTGCGAAAAAATGAAGCAATTTAATAAAATAATAAAAACACAATAAACTCAACTAACTAATCATTTATGACTTATAAACAAAAATGGCGCCAACCGTAGAACATAAGCAGAGTTTTTTTCTTCTTCACCTATTCTAGTAGGCAAAAGCAACTATGCCCATACAGCCAAGTCTTCAGTAGATTTTTTTAATTGATATGAAATGAAAATGAAATTTTATGATGAATTGAAATGAAACCTAGCCTAACTCATTCAATCAAATAATTAAATCTGATATTGAAACAAATGAGTAAGTAGTTTCTTTTTAGAAATATACGTACATAAAAACTTCTATGTTCTTTTTAAGTAAAAACTTCATGGTTGGTTTTTCCTTTTAATAGACATTATTTTGACAGTTGGGAAAGAGAACGCACTAGTGCGGGAATGGCAAAAAAAAGCACGAGTGTGTAATAGCCCACTTCCCGAACGCTATACGTCCCTGCAATACGCCACTTTTTGAGCAACTGTATTAAAAACAGTATTTAAAAAAAGCCACCGTTAGCTGTGGAGGCATTGAGGTCTGGGCTGCCGCCCCTCCCCTTCAGCCGAGCTGCTACCTTATTGTGATGAGTTGGGGCCATACCGGCTTAGAGTCATTCATGCGGGGCGGGCTCATGGGGAGAGTCCACATGGTGGATTTTGGCTCTGGGGACTCCTCTGTCCTCAGAGTTGCCTCGAGAGACTTAAACTGCCATGACACAGGCGGTCCAGGGCTGCCGCCGCTAGCAGCGGATAGACGGCCAGGCCGGCGGGCCGGCTCCCCATCAAAGCGTGGGGCCCGCTTGCAAAAGGGGGCCAAGGCCCCGTCAGGGTCACGGAGCATGTTCCCCATTTGGGAGTGAAATCAGTGGCCCTGTTTCGGGAATTTAAGGGACACTGTTGGTTTGGTGGGTAGGTTGGGGAGCAATTACCATCTTTCCGCGCCTCGAAGTCCCACATAACCGGGCTTAGCCGTCCATTAAAACTATCCTGCTAGGTTAGTAATCTGAGTGCCATAATATTTCTATTTCTGTCAACAACCGGTCAAAATTTAAAAATAAAGTAGCTTTAGTTTTCCTAAAAAATTCAATAGAACCTCAGCTTAAAGTATGTTGTGCATTTATTTTCGAAACTTATACAAGTTTAAGTATGAGTGACGCGTACGTTTTATTGTCCGCCAGCAGGAGTGCCTTGTATTATAGTTTGTATCGGCCTGTCTTATTTGTGACGTCATAATATCACTAGTAAGGTCACATCTACTTTGATGAACATCCAGTCAAGTATTTGAGGAATAGCTATATCAATACATATTCTAAAACAAAATTGACATTATGTTTGTCTGTCTGTTCGGGTTCGGTTCGTAAACTTAAAAAATACTGAATTGATTATCATGCAGCGATCCGCTCCGACTTCGCACGGGTGCAGTGATGAACATCAAAATGTGTGTCTCTACTTTATTATGGATGTATTCACTCTATCTATTAAAAAAAACACTTTAAAATCCGTTGCGTAGTTTTAGAGATTTAAGCATAGGGACGGACAGACGACAGCGTTTTATAATATGTACTTAGTGAAGTTTCACTATTAGATATTATGATTCGAGGTATATATTTATTATTAGAAAAAAAAATAGGGATACCTAGTGAAACTTCAAAAATGTAACATAGGGTGTAGAAATAGCCTCGCAGCGATCAACATGGCAAGGGAGGGGGCACCGAAGTGCGGGAGTGACATGTCCTCCCAGGCGAAACCGAGACGCGCCGCTAGTTACAATACATATTAAAATACAGTAAGAATACGTAATTACTGAAATTATTCTATGTTGAAAACTTGAAAAGAACTTTTATAATCCATTCCCGTAAATGTAATAAATAGTACGCGGGAAAACATAATGAAATTTTTCAGCATGACGAGGAATTGATTTATTCACTAGGAAATTGGTAACGGAAATCCATACATACATATAATATCGTACAGATAAACAGCATATTACATTTAACCTCTGTAATGCTTCGTTACCCTCAAAATTTTTATCGTCCACATAATTATTATTTTTTGTAAACATAATGATTGGCATAATTAATTTTAAGAGCGTATGAATATGATTATCTATTAGGATTTTGTCAATTCATGGTTGTTTTATCAGTACAATTAGAGGCTTTAAATATAAAAAAGAATAGAGAAAATGAGTAGGACAAGAAAAGTAACAGGCGATGAAGTACTAGACATCGTGAAGGAAAAGAGATATCTACTTAAAAATAAAAATTGGAAAGAAATTTGATACGATGGCAACGCCCTTTTTATACGAGTATATAATAAAAATAAATACTTCGCGTTGGGGGACCACTCCCACTTATTTATTACCTGACCCCTGGTCCCCCAACGCGAAGTATTTATTTTTATTTTTTACTTTTTAAAGGTTATTGTGTCGGGGGTTTATTTAAATATTTAATTTAATTTTTATTTTATACTTTTTATAGGTACATACTTATTAAAAAGTAGTAAAAAGTAAGGTAGATTTTTTTAAATTGCACGTGATGCGCTTTCATTTGAGACCCCACTCGATTATATTTGCAGACATTCGGTTATTCTTCCCCACTTTCACCCCTCATAACTTTTAAACGGCTCACCCGATTTTCATCAATGTCTAAGAACACTCGCCCGTAACTCACCTTTCATACAAAAAAAACTTTATTGAAATCGCTTCATCCGTTCACGAGCTACGGTGCCACAGACAGACAGACAGACGGACACGTGAAACTTATAACACCCCTCTTTTTGCGTCGGGGGTTAAAAAGGGCATTAACTGTATCGCGGGGTACTTCAATCATCACCGATTCAGCCATTTTAAACGGATTAAGTGGGCCATTACTGATTTAGGCCGTCTTCTAATTCATGGAGGGGAAAGCTTACTGTGTCATTTCTGCAAGATGAGTGATACAGGATTTGTATCAAATTTTCCTTCTCTTATGGCTGGAGATCTGCAATTTTTTTTTAAAAACGAATCCTCGTCGCTTGGTATAGCCTGTATCGTGGGGCAGTTTACAAACATGTAATTCACGAAATCAGATGACACCCAGACTCGGAGCAAGTACCTCTGGTTTAAACAGAGACACTTGCCCTACCCCGGAATCGATCCCGGGTCGCGTTCGATTCCATAATGTTACAAACATACCATACTCAGCCCATAAATTACCCACTGCTGAGTTGGGCCTCCCCTAACTACATGGAGGGTACTTAATTGTCCTAGTAGCGCCGCGCTGTGCCACGCTGGGTTTGTAAAGTATAGAGCATGGAGTTTTTGATTGGATGAAATTATTAAAAAAACACAACGCTTAAATTATGAGTTAATCCGAGATGTCGGAGCCAAAAAAACACTTAACTCAGCAAGTGTTCAATAAAGCTCTTTTTTCCCCCCGACCACGATCACATAGCTTAACTGCCAATACGGCTACTACACCCATACAATACGCAGCCAACACAGACATTACTAGTGATGTCAGCCCAAACCAAGATGAAAACAATGAAGGATTCAAAATGGTTACCTCAAAAAAAAGGCAACGAGAAAGCCCAGACACACAAAGAAGTGAAAAACAAACCAAATTAAACAACTATTGGCTAAGCAACCCAATTGAAACCTCAAACAGTTTTTCCAACTTAGAAGTTAACATAGATAACCCCCCACAACCAACAGAAAGGCTAGACAAACCCCCCCCTATCTTTGTGGACAAAGTCTCCAACATCAAACCCCTCTTCGAAATGCTCAACAGCGTTGCAAGGAACAACTTTGAAATAAAAGTTTTGAGAGAAGAACAAGTCAAAATTCAACCTAAAAATCCGGAAATGTATAGAAAAATAGTTAAAGAATTGGAAAATAGAAAAACCGAATTCTACACTTATAAGCCTAAGAAAGAAAGGAATTTCAAGGTTGTTCTGAAAAATATGCATCCCTCAGTAGACTTAACAGACATCACTGATGAGCTTAAGGAATTAGGCCACAATGTCACCAACATCTGGAACATCAAGCAACAAAACACAAAAAAGGCCCTGCACATGTTTATTGTCGAACTAGAACCGAAAACTAACAACAAAGATGTTTATAAAATCACAAAACTGCTGAGCTGCTGTGTAGTTTTTGAACCTCCCCGACCAAAACGCAGCATACCACAGTGCTCTAATTGCCAACACTACGGCCATACCAAAGCCTACTGCCACCGCAAGCCCAAGTGCATCAAGTGCGCCGGTGATCATACTTCGGCAGAGTGCGCTCGCAAGGAACGATCTGATACTGTAAAATGTGTATTGTGCAATGGTAACCACCCTGCAAATTATAAAGGCTGCTCAATTTATAAGGAGATAGTCAAACAAAAATACCCTCCTCTCAGAAACAAAACCTACAAAGGCAGCTCCAATCAAACTATTGAAGTCGCCCCTACCGGACCAAAGTATACCGTACAAGAATCCCAGCCAAATAAACAACCCCAACATGAATCCTTCCGCAAATCAAATATTAACTATGCTCAAGCCGTCAGGGGAGAAAACAATAACCAACGTATTGAAAAGGAATCATTGCAAACACACAATTCTGACATGCAACAACTATTAGAAATGTGCAAACAAATCATGCTACAAATGACCACTCTAACAAATCTGCTCATCAACCCCACGACTAATTTATCACAAAATTCAACCCATTAAAAATAGTGATATGGAATGCCAATGGGCTGCCAAAACACATTTTGGAAATCAAAATGTTTCTCCAAACAAATGAAATAGATATCCTACTGGTGGCAGAGACACACTTTACATCGAAGTCTTTCTTCAGTATACCAAACTATAAAATGTATCACACAACGCATCCAGATGGTAAGGCACATGGCGGATCGGCAGTTCTAATCAAAGAAAAAATCAAACATCATGTTACTACCTCATACTGCAGCGACGCTATACAAGCTACAAATATAATAATTAAAGACTGCTATGGTGAACTACTAATATCAGCCCTATACATACCACCAAAACACAATTTAAAAAGTGATGCATACTCTGCTCTGTTTAACAGCCTGGGGCACAGGTTTATCGCAGGAGGGGATTACAATGCCAAACATGTAAACTGGGGATCAAGAATCACGACGTCGAAAGGTCGCGAATTAAACAAATCCATCCAAGAAGGGAAACTAACCGTAATCTCAACAGGTGAACCAACCTATTGGCCGACCGACCAGAAAAAGAAACCGGACTTAGTGGACTTTTTCGTGACCAAGGGAATACCACCACAATATTTCAAATGCTACTCTTGCTTCGAGCTCTCTTCTGACCATTCCCCTGTTATAGCAGAAATTAATAACAGAACACACACTGCCACACCACCCTGCCGATTACACAGTAAACATACTGACTGGAAATATTTCAGAGAACTGGTAAACAACCATCTTGACACGAATATTCCTTTTAACACAGAAGACGATATCACAGAGGCAGTTGAATATTTTAACGACTGCATACAACAATCCGCCTGGGAAGCTACTCCTGCTCAAACTGCTACACAAAAGACCACCAGATATACCAGAACAATTCAAGAAGCTGTTGCAAATAAAAGAAGAGCTAGAAAGACTTGGCATAGGACTAGATATCCTGAAGACAAGAAGATCTACAACAAACTAACAGCAGAACTAAAAAAACTGCTAAACAGCCACAGGAATCAAGGCATCTCAACCCACCTCAAAAACCTGGATGCTACTGCTGCAACAGACTATTCTCTCTGGAAAGCAGTTAGTAAACTAAAAACACCTACTCCCTTTCAAGCTCCTCTACGAATGGAAGACGGCAGCTGGGCAAAGAGCGACTTAGAGAAAGCAAACTTATTCGCAGAACACCTAAAAAGTGTCTTCACACCAAATCCAGACACAAGCTCTAAAACATCTAGGGTCAAAGAAAAACTAAGCGAAGTTTTCCAACTCGACCCGCCCATCAACAAAACGACAAAGAAAGAAATCTTTGGCGTCATCAGACAGCTGAATCTGAACAAGGCTCCAGGATATGACTTAGTAACACCGAAAATTCTGAGGGAGTTACCAGAAAAGGCAATTACCTTCCTAACTTATCTATTTAATGCTATCATACGAAGAGGCTTCATACCGCCGCAATGGAAAGTGGCAGAAATTATTCTCATAATAAAACCAGGAAAAAGCCCTGACGATGTTAAGTCTTATCGTCCAATTAGCCTATTACCCGTGACATCTAAACTCTTCGAGATCATCTTCCTTAAGAGACTCATGCCTGAAATTGAAAAAGCAAAGCTTATACCTGACCATCAATTCGGGTTTCGAGTTGCTCATAGTACCATAGAACAAGTACATAGACTAGTAGAAAAAATTCACCTTAGCTTCGAAAAGAAAATGTACTGTTCTGCAGCGTTTCTCGACATCTCACAAGCATTTGACCGCGTCTGGCACGAGGGACTGTTGTTCAAGGTTAGGAATGCGCTACCTATTAACTACTATCTACTTATAACATCCTACCTCACCCAACGACATTTTTATGTAAAACATGGTGAAGATACATCGGGACTACACCTAACCAGAGCTGGAGTACCCCAGGGGAGCGTCATGGGACCAATTCTTTACCTGATTTACACATCAGACTTACCAACACCGGATGGATCTCTTATCGGTACATTTGCTGATGACACAGCCATTCTTGCATCCAGTAATGATCCTAGCAGAGCCTCAGAAGTGTTACAACAAGGTCTCAATGATATATCAGACTGGCTGAAGGACTGGCGTATAAAGGCCAATGAAGCCAAATCAATAAACGTCTGTTTTAGCCTCAGGCATGGTGAATGTCCCCCCGTAAAACTCAATGGAGTACAGATACCTCAATCGGACCATGCTCGGTATCTTGGCATATACCTGGATAAAAGACTCACATGGAGGAAACACATATTTACAAAAAGGAAGGCTCTTAGCCTACAATCAAGAAAAATGTTCTGGCTTCTGGGAAGGGGATCCCAAGTCACACTGGAAAACAAACTACTCCTTTACAAGAGCATCCTTAAACCAATATGGTCGTATGGACTGCAATTATGGGGTACTGCCGCAAATTCTAATCTGGAAATACTGCAGAGATTCCAATCTAAAACACTCCGCATGATTGCAAATGCACCTTGGTACATCACCAATGAAGCAATACACCGTGATCTGAAAATACCTACTGTAAAACATGAGATCCTGGAAGCACTTGGAAAGTACAGAAAGAGACTATCCCAACACCCTAACACCCTGGCACAGGGACTTATGGAAACCGGCCCAGTCTTCATAAGACTGAACAGAAGAGCACCCCAAGATCTTATATGAATATTAAAGGTGTATGTATCACTGGTTACATGACACGCACGTCCTTTTCTACATATTTCAAACATCCAGCTTAATGTCAAGCTAAAGACAGATTGCAGGAAATAAAAGGAAGCTTTAAAAAAAAAAAAAAAAAAAAATTATGAGTAATTTATTGACAGTTGACAGTATTTCGGTGATATGATCATGTTGTATGATATACAGGTAAAGTTGCATTCGTCATTGTAGAATAGTGTTTTGAAAGTCCAATTTCCAAACATGAATGTTCCTCCATAGTATTTTTGTGTGACATCTTGAAGATTGATGCTAAAAATATAATGGCCCTGGAAAATATTTTATACGGTATTAAACTTAAAAACATAAAACTGCTATTTCAGATTATTTTTTTGTATTGAAAGGTTTTTTTAAAGAATATAATATTTAATAAAACACATGCTACATGGGCGTGACGGCACTAAATATTTACAGACACTTAATTATGAAATACCCAAATAGCAGTTGACGTCAAAACCAATTTTTAAGATAACGTCGCATTTATTTTAATATATATGTTAGCGGTACACAAGTATACATATATGAAAAAAATATTTATGGGTTTCAGGGTTTCAGGTAAAAAAAGGGATTGTGATGGTCGAATAATTTATATAAGAAAAATTTGACTATTCGATAAAAATGTGTCGATAAAAATCTTTTAACATTTGACACCAACACAAATAACGAATAATTAACCCCCGAAGCAAAAAGAGGAGTGTTATAAGATTGACGTGTCTGCCTGTCTGTCTTTGGCTCCGTAGCTCGCGATCGGATGAAGCGATTTCAATACAGTTCTTTTTGTATGAAAGGTGAGTTACGGGCGAGTGTTCTTAGACATGTTTGATGAAAATCGGTTGAGCCCTTTAAAAGTTATGAGGGGTGAAATTGGGGAAGAATAACCGAATGTCTGCAAATATAATCGAGTGGGGTCTCAAATGAAAGCGCATCACGTGCACATTACGAACTAATATGTTCCATGAAAATAGGTTGTGCCCTGAAAAAACTCTGGGGGTAAAAGGGGGGAAAATACCCAATACATACAAATATATGTGGTGGGGAGAAAATGAGGATGCGACAAGAATCTATGTATTAACAACTTAACAAAATCTACATTATAATAAGTGTGTACCTATAAAAAGTATAAAATAAAAATCAATTTAAAAAACCCCCGACACAATATCCTTTAAAAAGTAAAAAATAAAAATAAAAACAACCGCAAGAGAAGGAAAACTCTCGTTTCTATCAAGTGTTTCCCACCAGGGGGCCCATATTCCTTAGCCAATAGTATAAAACGATTTTGATTCCTAGTGTGCTAGAGTGCAACTATTAATTACAATTATGTTTCCTTCCTTAGGTAGTGTTTTTTTAGACGATGCACTAGATATTTAGCGGGGGCAGTTTATAAAAATGAAATTCACGAATACAAATGACACCCAGACTCAAAGCAAATTACTATGGATTACACAAGACACTTGCCCGGCCCCGGAATCGAACACGAGACACCGTGATCCAAAGGCTTCGCTTCCAACCCCTAGTAAGATCAGCACGGCTCTAAAAGGGGAAGTATAGTGCTGGGTGCTAAAGAACTAGTTATTAAAATACTTCGAGGACTACATACTTTCACAATGACACAGTCATCTGTTAAATTCACCAGGGATTGTATCAGAGGTTTCATGAAGATGTGTTCGCAAGGTCTTGTAACTTGAAGACGCATAACTTCCTTGCGGTCTATGTAGCCGATTATTTTACCCTAAAATATCAAAAACATTAGTAACATTAAATTCAAATTCATAGAGCTCTTTTGAAAAGTCAAACAACAAAATAAAATTTAAAATTTACCATTTAAAATTGATTATTTACCATCTATCACCGGTTCGGAATGCAGCTCTACAGAGAAAAGCCGGCAAGAAACTCTGTAGTTGCTCTTTTTAATACGCCTCTCACCTAAGTTTTCGACCATGATATTTCCTTTTGTCGTCTCTTACGACATCATCAGGATTGAATGAGGTGGTGACACTATGTCGTCTCGGTAGAGGAAGAAAGTCTTAGAAAAATGTTTGGCCATTTTCAACTTAAGTTGCTGATAGCTTAGGTTGAAAATTAATTACATATTTATGAAGACTCACTTATTTCTTGTTCTACGGGGACGATGTATTCTAAATCTGTTAACACGCGGATAATACATTACACTTGCCTTCAAAGAGGGTACATTTTGTGTGACCTGCAGGTCGTACTTCAATGATATCCCATTAATGATTTCAACGGCATCTTTGCAACAATACTTCCTTTTTGGACCTTTGCACATGTCGAAATGATCTATCCTTAGCTTAAACTCTCCCTGTAAAAATGAGAAGAAAACAGATACAATTGTAGCGACCAACAATTTCAGGAGCAATTCGCACAATTATGATCTCCCCGACTAAAACTATCAGGGGATAGGCACTGCGATCCCTAGTCAGACATACCACCTTGTCTGGCTGGGTGGTCATCCCTTTACGCCTAAACAATTATTGGTCGTTGACATTGACAAGATCCGCGCTCCCAACTATTGCTGTAAAGATTTTATATTTCTTCCTCAGCAATTATTAGTAAAAAGACATTATCGTACTTATAACATAAAAAAAACTTAAACTAACTAAATAAAGTAGTTATATAACTAAAATTATAAAAATGTAATTTGCGCCAGATCGCTGTCACCGGGTACGGTGTACGGGTACGAAGTAATAACCACCCTTCCGGTCACCGGCAAAAGTTAAAAAAAAAATTATAAACTTTTGCTTTAATGCAAAACTTCCCAACTTAATGCAAAAAGCCAACTTGATTAAATGAGATTGGTTTGGTTATATTATATACTAGCTGATCCCGCGAACGTTGCTTTGCCTAATAATGAACAACACCGCAACCACTCTTTTTTGGAATTTCGTGAAATCCGTTCTTAGCTGACCTCTACTCGGTGAAAGGAATATTCCTACCAAATTTCAAGTCTCTAGGACTTATGGTTCCACATATATCGTAATGAGTCAATCTATCTATAGAACAGCTCCTATATTATATGTTGACCGTGTGGTGATCTATCCTGAGGGTTTCGTAGGAGGCCACTAGAGGCAAGAAGCAGATCACGTAACCGCAAGATAAGAAAAAATTGATCTCTGAGAGAGACTGTGCCAACCCGTTTTGTTAATGACACTGTAGGCTAATTTCTCTCCATAAAATTGGAGGAGGTTCGACTCAGTGGGTCATTTATGGGCTGAAATGATAAAGTTATGAGACTTATAATAATCGATATGCAAACAAAAGACAACATAAATAAAGTGTATACTTGCATAATTCTTAACTGAAGTAAGCAGGACTAAATTAATACTTATCAATAAAATAATAAAAAACTTTATTATCATTACGTTGCGTGAATCAAAAGCAGTGTTATTTAGTTATAGAAATTGAAAAAGCAAATGAGGGAAAACTATAGTAAACTGGTACAGGTAGACCGAGAGGCAGGGACAACCAATTGTATAATGTTTTTCAAAGTTATACTAGCTGACCGGGCAGACGTTGTCCTGCATGCATGATATTCGTTTACCGACTACAGCGCCATCTGTCGGGCTCATTTGTGAATCTAAACCATCTCAGTGCCACCCAACGCATACAAAAAAAAAAACATTAAAATCGGTTCAGTCGTTCTTGAGTTATAAAATTACAACGAAAAGTGACATTTATTTTTACATAATACATATAATATTATAGATTAATGCAAGCTAATCATAGTTATTTGTGCAACAAGAGAGCAAAGTCGTTTTTTGCTGCGAGTGTCTACATTGAATTCCGAGCAAGCGAAGAAATCAATGATTGAATCACGAGCGTAGCGAGTGATTCTAAAGTTGATTCCTGAGTGTTGCGAGGGATTCAAATGCACGAGATGCGAAAAACTTTGCTCTCGTATAACACATATAACTTTTCACTTCAGCAGCGAGAACACTTTATGAGATGAAATATTATTACGTAACATATTTGAAACTAGAATTAAATATTTATAGTTAGGTTAAATATCAGTTTTTTAAGCAGTAAATACTTATTTTCATTTAAATACAACAATAAGTAAAACAATCAATAAATTACATTAAGAGACATAATTATCATTTTTGCTAAATTTCTTTAGTTGATGCGAAATTCCGAACGTGTTTGTCTTTGAGGTCGAATTCAAAATCGGAGCTGTTGGTGCTGGGGCTTTGTCTCTCTCTTTTCTATTGGCGGGAAAGAGATAGAGTGTCAATGTTTCGAATTATAATTAAAAAGTTACTTTTCATCCCCCCATCTCGGAAAGAGTATTTTTGCTCTTCGATATCTGAGTGCAAAAGCCGTTTTTATTCGCTAGAGAATAAAGTATTTTTGCTCTTCGATATCTGAGTGCAAAAGCCGTTTTTATTCGCTAGAGAATAAAGTAAAGATTATTCTGTAATACTTACCTGTCATAATGTAGTAATTAATACCTAAACTGAAATAAAAGTGTACCTATCTTGTGATTGTAAACGTTTTTTTTTGCATTTAGTCATTTCCTCGCTGAGGTGGAATGAAAAGTTACGTGTTGCACTCGAGTGCAAAGATTTTTCACCTCGTGCTCTTTTGATTCCCTCGCTAATGTTCAGGATTCTAATTTTGAATCACTTGCTGCGCTCGTGATTCAATTTTAGAATCCTTCGCTTGCTCGGTCATCAAAACTGAACACGCGGTTAAAAAGCAACTTTGCACTCTTGTATAACAAATAACTATTGTCTCACTCAGTGAGCAAAATCGCATTTAGCCCACTGTTTTCAGTGAGCAAAACCTACTATGTTTGAGCTACTGAAGTGAAAAAGTAATTTGCGTGCTTATAAGACTTAAGGTATCTATCTAAGCATTTAAATAATTATGTGTTATAAAGGCTTTTATAAATAATTTAATAGTAATAATTGATATCTCAGGGGAATCGCAATTATATCGTATTGTAATTATAGATTTTTATGAGATTGGTCTCCTGTATATTCTACTCGTATTTGTTTTCGAATGTATTAAATCGTAGATATCTAGCCTATCACCTAGCTGAAATAGAAGGAAAACTTGATACAGATCCTTTGCCGCTTAGCACATTAGCCTAATTTTTCTCCATGAATTAGGCCGTCTCAGTATATGGGTCATTTATGGGCTTAAATTACTATAATGGTGATGATGAGATTCCGCTTCCGTATGTAGATTTAACGCTTGCTAAATAGAGATATGATCTAAGCAAAATAGGGTTGGTAAGTAGTGTGATCCTATGAACGATTCTTATTCGAGAAGGCTTAGGAAAAGACATGAATCATCATCGCAGCCCGCTAAAGACCCACTGTGGAGTCGGACCTCCTCTATTACATGGAGGATCATTAGCCTACTGGGCCATGCTGGCCAGATGGATTGGCACAGGGTTTCGTATCAAGTTTTCCTTCTCTTGCGGCTATGTAATCGGCCATTTCATTTCCTTTTGTCACCTTACGATACCCTCATGATGGAATGAGGTGGTGACACTATGTATTTTAAACCGTCACACGGACTTGAATGGTTAAGAAAAAAAAACATTGACTGGAATATTATACTTGCGGTCTCTACGACTACAATAAAATTAGAATAATTGATCATATTTCTATTGCTTGCTACTTTGTCTAATGGACAACTATTTATTGGAAATTGCAGTATTTTGTTTTGGTCGGTTGTATGTTATAACAGCAGCCATAATTTATACTGGGTACCATAGGTTATTTTCATATCTGTCATTTAATCTAAAGCTATTTTTAAATCTGTTTTGGTTGATGCATTCCAACGTTGATTTTAAATAAAAGAGTGCCTTGTTTCTGGCATTAATAACTAAGGTCACCTAAAAGCCTATGTGGTGACGGATTTAGAATACATAGTCTCACCATCCCATTCCATCCTGAAGGTGTCGTAAGAGTCAACAAAAGGAAATAACGCCTTATAGCCGCAAGCGAAGGAAAACTTGATACGATACCCTGATACATGGAGGGTCATTAGCAGATGGATTGGCCATCTGCTAATGACCCTCCATGTATTAGAGGAGGCCTGATTCCGCAATGGGTCTTTAACGGGCTGCGCTGATGATGATGATGAACCCTTTGCCAACCCAGTCTGGCCAGAGTGGCTCAGTAGGCCAATTACCCTCCATGTAACTGGAGGAGGCTCGACTCAGCAGTGAGACATTTATGGGCTGAGTAGTAGTAACCTAAAATGGTGTTGACATATGAAATGATGAAACAAACGTAAGGTTCACGTTTTAATGGAAATATTATCTATAGTTCTTGTCGACCATAGATGACACTTTAACTGTTGTCAAGAATCTGTCATACATAAAAGGAGAAATTTTGTTATTAAATTTAATTTATGACGCAACAAGCCTGCCAACAAAGAGAAGAAGAAGAAGAATTTAATTATGAATTTAGTTAATGTATCTCAGTAAGAATAACTTGAGCACAATTATGTTCCATAATCCAAATGCTCCTGAAATATATAGACCTTATATTAAAAACATGTAGTATCGGGATAATTCTTGTTGCCGCGGGGCTCTGGACAGGAGCTGGTGTGGAAAGTAGACCACGATACAAAGATCAGCAAACGCTGGTCGGCGGTGCCGTATGGAGCCAAATCCTGATACCAGTTGGACTCATGATATCTGCAATATGTGGCGAGCAAGTCGACACTTTTGTGATGGGGTATTTTTTTGTAACTGGAATTGCATTGCTATGTGGAACAGGTATTGTGTTGGTGAGTTTTGTTTCTGCTATTGGTATATCAACTACTACTACTCAGCCAATTATGACCCACTGCTGAATCGGGCCTCCTCCAGTTACACAGAGGGTAATTGGCCTACTGTGCGAAGCTTCACGCAGTAGGCCAATTACCCTCTGTGTAACTGGAGGATCCAGCCGTTCGGACGGGTTCCCACAGAATTTACTATCAAGTTTTCCTTCTCTCAAATCAAGTTTTCAAATCCATTCCATAGCTTTTACGTGGAAGAGAAACAAAAAACCATCCATCCATCCATACTTACAAACTTTCGCGTTTATACTATTAGTAGGATGAATGTTTGTCTGTATGTCCTATATAGAATAGAATAGAATAGAATAGAAAAAAGTTTTATTTGTAACAAATACACTCATGACATATAGATACAAACAGTATAAAAGAAAGAAAGAAAAATTACAATCTAGCAATTACATGTACATAAGTGTATATAGAATCATTAACGATGCACATGATCAAAATGATGAACTTCAACAAAGGTGAAGATCATGAGGCCAGGAAGGCTTCTCAACAAACAAAATCCCTTCTTAAAATTTATTTTAGTTGGTGGCATAGCAAACCACCCAGCTGGCTGGCCGCCCTCCGCTGCTAGCGGCGGCAGCCCTGGCAGAAAAGCCTATCCCTACTTGTTTGGATATTCTTTGATGATAATTTCTGCGTACGGTTTCAGATTCGTGTTGAATGCGAAGCCCTCATACCTCAGCCGACAGATCAAAATATACTACCAATCCCCATGCCAGGGCCTTTCGATAGAATATATTTTTGTATTGGGGTGCTATGCCTTCTAGCAGTTCCTTTCAAGATTTGCGAATTTGTTTTAATGCTTTTGTAGGCGTCCACAATAAACGTTGTGCTAGCTTTGGTGTTTACTTTACACTTTAAAATGTAATGCCAGTTAATATAAGCTGATGCAAATTATAAATTTGGCCGTTTTTATAGTAATTCAGATTCAGCTATACGAGCTCCATTCGGAATTATTACTTCTCTCTCAGCCCATAAACAGATTTAATGTAAGCGAACTAATCTACTGGGTTAGTTACATGTCAAGGTTTCCGCCTTTAGTCACTTGTTACGATACGATTTTTTTATAATTTCTAGTGTGGCCTGACTAATGCTCAATTTACACCACCGCATAATGGGATAGAAGCGCCAATTTTTTCGTCAGGACAGGAATGCTTGAGTATGATGTCTTAGGTTTTCACGATCTTTACACATTGCAGGAAATGATTTCTTCACGGTTTTCTGATCGTTTTATTTAATTTAATTCCCAACGTTTCAGACACTTTATAAAATAAAACGAACAGAAAACCGTGAAGAATACATTTCCTGAAATGCTTGAGAATTTTCGGACATTCCAACGGATTTACGCAACCGCTTTGAGAGAAGATAGTTGAGGTGCTCAGTCTTGAGTCTTGACTCACCGTAGACTCCGAGCGCTCCTGAAACTTGCATGCCATCTGCATCACGACTGCATCAAATCTAGAGGATCGACCTCCAGTCCTGGGGGAGCCATGTAGCAACCAGCATGCTACATACTTTACGCGAAAAATCTGAACTAATAACGTCAAGATATATCGCCTACAATTACGAGAATTACCAAAAAGTCCTACACCTCGATGGCGAAGTTTACAAAGCAATTCGCGCGGTTTAGAAATCCCCGATTACAGTTATCGGGGGGATAGCCACCGCTATGGCAGCCAGACATACAAACTCGACTGGTTGGATGATCATCCTTTTGCGCCTAAAAGTTTTTGCCAAGTTCGGGCATACGTCTCGAACTGACACCATAGTACTTGTTTACCAAAACCGTCAAAATCGAGAAACAAAGGCACATTGATTGTTTATTTTGACTATATTGAATTGGCAAGTTTGGGGCCTAGCAAAGCAGCTCCACCTCAATCAGTGGTTATTCACTACCTCTCGTAACACCTCATGCTAGAGGTGAATTACGTTATATCATTATTGAATCATGAGAAGCATTTGTGTATGATATGCTGCCTGTAACCATAATATACGTAAGATCCCATATGAATAGGTGGAACGCAACAGTATCAACAAAGAACTAACTATTCCCAACTAGACAATAAGTGTTTAGACAACATAACGTATGTATATCTTTGAAAACCCGTAAGGTTTGTGTACAGTGGGAGCTATGTTAAATAGTTTATGCCCTTTGATTTTATCGTATTATTGTGGAGCTTTTTATGCACTAAGATTTAATTTTAGCATATTGCATGCACCATCTTGTTGTCTTACTATCTAATAAAACAGCACAGATTCGATACCATAAGACCATTGACACTAGGCGTGGTGAGGTACAGTTTCCACTAAAGAACTGAAGAAAATATATTTTATAAGGTAGTAAATTTCGGGGATCTAATTTATTTGTATTTGCTTTTTACGATTTAGCGTTATCGGATTTCATAATAATCTTTTATGTTGTAGAATTTAAAACCATTTGTAGTAAAACATGGCTTTATTCGATAAAATCAACGACATATGAATGACAGATACATAGACATTATTTTCTAATATTAAAATGCCGAAGTGGCCAGTACAATATTACCACATTCTCCTGTGGTTAAGAAATGACATAGTCCTGTAAGTAAGACGGTGGACGTCGGTCTCTTGTAGAACGACGAGATGTAGGAGATTCAGAACGATCTGGCTGTGACTCCACATGAGTAGATTCTCCAGAATCGTCTGGATCATTTGCCTCAGCAGACATCCAACTCGAATCCGATTCTATTTCATTATCTTGAATGAAAACATCAGACGAATTACCAGTAGGTGCCAGGTGTCTATTTGATACCACCATTTCGCGTCCATTTTGCAGTCGTACATGGGAATGTGCAGGGTTGGCTTCTAGAAGTTCAACCTCTTCAACTAAAGGATCATATTTACTTTTCCTGACATTGTTCCTTAACAATACTTTCTTAGCTCCTGTAAGCCAAGATGGTATTGACTGTCCGTTTGAGGACCTGCGAGGATGTGTAAACATTCGCTCATGCGGTGTACACCCGGTCGCAGTACATAATAGGGATCGTATGGCGTGAAGGGATTGTTCAAGAACAGTCTCCCAATTATTAATAGGGAGATTCAAGGATTTTAAAGAGAGTTGGACAGTTTTCCAAATAATTCCGTTATATCTCTCTGTTTGGCCATTGCCTTGCGGATTATATGGAGTAGTATAACTCGTAGCTATACCCATGCCGTGAAGAAAACTTTTAAGGTCAGCTGACACAAATGCAGTTCCTCTATCCGAATGGACGTAAGATGGTATACCGAATACAGCGAACAGTTGTGATAACTTTTTTTTGACAGTTTCTGACGATATATCCGAACAAGAGAAAGCAAAAGGAAATCTAGAATATTCATCCACTATGGTAAGCATGTAGCGGTTGGCAGTTGTACAAGGGAGGGGTCCTTTGAAGTCAATAGAAATTCTTTCAAATGGAGCAGTTGCTTTGATTAATGTACCACTTGTCTTGCTGAATCTAGGTTTGATCTCTGCACATACAGTGCAAGTTCCCGTCATCCGTTTAACATCATCAACAGAGTATGGTAGGTTTTTAGCTCTGACCCAGTGAACCATGCGTGTTATACCAGGATGACATAAATTCTTGTGCAACTCGAGAAGATTGTCATTGAGAGATTTCGTTGTTGATGCACTTATGTTTACTCGTGAAAGAGCATCTGCTACAACATTTTCTTTGCCAGGGCGATATTTTATCTCGAAATCATAATTGGATAGTTCCAAACGCCACCGCTGAATTTTGTCGTTTTTAATCTTCGATGTATGATTCTGATCGAACATAAAAGATATTGATTTTTGATCAGTAATCAATAGGAACGTTTTACCTAAAAGGTATTGTCTCCACTTCCTTATACTTTCTATGATAGCTGCAGCTTCTTTTTCTATAGCTGAATGATTACGTTCATGAGTGTTTAGAGTTCTAGAAAAGAAGGCTACTGGACGACCATCTTGAGAGAGAGTGGCGGCAATGGCATGATCAGATGCGTCTGTTTCTACAGTTAATTGTATTTTTGGATCAATTACATTAATAGCTGATTTACAAATCTCACGTTTTAATAATTTGAATTCTTCAATAGCTTCTGCAGTCAATGGAGTCTTCTCTGATTTAGCAAGAAATTTTATTTTGTCTGAAAATTTTGGAATCCATTTAGAATAGTGTGCAAAAACGCCCATAGCCCTCCGAAGGGATGAAAGATCATTAGGTACGGGCATTTCTAAAAGAGGGCGTAGCCGCTCAGGATCCGGCTTAATTATATTGTTACATATATTATACCCAAGTAAATTAATTTCCTTTTTGGAAAAATCACTCTTTTCCAGATTTAAAGTAAGATTATAGCGATTTGAGATCTCCTTAAAAGCACGCAATTTCTTGTCGTGATCAGATTGGTTATATCCACAGATTGTAATATCATCCAAATAAGCGTAGACTCCTTCTAAATGCTCTTTATCTATGATCCCATTGATTGCTCGTTGAAAAGCTGCTACACCGTTGGTTACTCCAAACGGTATTCGACGAAATTGGTATAGGTTTCCACAAGCTTCAAAAGCTGTATATGATTTTTCTGAGTCTAAAATAGGAATTTGATGGTATGCACTACGAAGATCTACCTTACTGAAAATATTGTGCTTTGCTACTTTTGTAATCAGTTCATCCATAGAAGGTAATGGATATGCGTCAAGTTGTGTAAATTTGTTTATTGTCTGTGAGTAGTCTATTACCATCCTTCTCTTATGGTTATCATTGGAAGTTACAAGAACTTGAGCTCTCCAAGGTGAAATACTTGGTTCAATTATTTTATCATCGAGTAGTTTCTGTATTTCAGTTTTGATAAAGAGAGAATCTGATTCAGAATGTCGTCTCGATTTAATAGCGATTGGCTTCTCAAAAGGTAGTAAGTTAGTGAACAAACTGACAGGTTCGATATTGATTTCAGATAGAACACACAGTTTGAGAGACGGTTGAGCTCCTCCAAAGTACATTTCTAAAGCTTGGTGATTCTGTAAAACATCGTGTCCGATTATGATGTCAGCGCAAAGGCGATCAATAATCATGAGAGTAACGACGATATTTTGATTTTGTAATTTAATCTTTAATGTGCAAGATTCGTTTATTTGTGTAGTAAAATTTGAAGTTGCCATAGTAATCTTCTGCTTGCAAGGAGTTGTTATTAAATTATTAAGCGTAACAACTCGTCGATCGATGAAACTTCCCGTACTACCAGTATCGATTAGTGCTTTCGCTGAAATACGATCATTTATGATTATCGGTACGGTAGCTTTGCTAAGATCTAATGCAGATAATATACAGGAAAAAGTTTGAGGCGTAGCTTCACAGTCAACTTCATCTTCAGCTGTAGCACTAGCGGATTTATGTGTAGTTCTACTTTGGCAAACTTTTGAAAAATGACCCTTTTTGTTACATTTCGTACAGATCGAGTTGGAGGCAGGACATTCCCAGCGAGGATGACGTTGTTTGCCACAGAAATAGCACGCACTTTGCTTAGGTACAGCTGCTGCAGTCATGTCTTTAGAGGTGTAATTATTGTTTTGAATTTGGGCTAGTTCCAGTGAACGCGCTTGTTCATAAGCTTTATCCAAAGTGAGTGTAGTATTCTCAAGTAGCCGTTGTCTTATTTCCGGTGAGGATAATCCGGAGATGAACGCGTCCCGAATATATTCGCTTTCATTTTGTTCAGCATTCACAGATTTAAAATGACAGTCTTTCGATAAGAGTTTGAGCGACTGTATGTATTGGTCTATCGATTCGCCGTTCTGTTGTTGCCGTTTGGCTAGTCGATATCGCGAGTATATTTCATTTTTAGGTTTTAAAAATAGCGCATCTAGTTTTTGTATAGCCGTGTCATACGACTTCGAATCCTTAATATGAATATATAAGAGCGGCGATAGATGATTTACTAGTAATTGATATTTGCAGTCATTACTTACTAGATTTTCTTTAGTTTGAATAGCTTGAATGAAATTTTCGAATGTTTGTTTCCAATGGATCCATAAAGACGATTGGTCTGAGTTAGATATTGGATCGGCTACGAATCTTTCAGGTTTCAAATATTTGTCCATGATAATAATAATGATTTTATTTTATCGAATAAATTGTAGAATTTAAAACCATTTGTAGTAAAACATGGCTTTATTCGATAAAATCAACGACATATGAATGACAGATACATAGACATTATTTTCTAATATTAAAATGCCGAAGTGGCCAGTACAATATTACCACATTTGTTAAATTTTTACTGCTCCGCTATTGGTGTGGCTTCAGCTTTGTAGGGTTTTTATAAAAGTACCAATCGTTCGTCGTCTTTATTTCGACAACTGGGATGCAGAGCATTTAGTGTAAAATATATCCAAGGATAGACACGTTGCCATGCCTTTTGGATTGTAAGTACATTGCATTACAATTTAACATAGTTAATATGCAACCTGTTTTTATATCCCATAACTCTAAAGAATCTAAAATTATAAGAATCAAGTGACTTATGTATGTTTTTTATATCTTTTCATTTTGCACACAAAATAATTCTATAAAGTCATGATTTATAATGTAAAGCATGTGTAGGGTAAATACCTTACCTTGTGTACCTACATACTTTACCGCACCGTTACCTTACCAAGAACATTACCGTTACCAAATAAAACAACATCGCAAGGAGGAAGACTTTAGGCGCAAAGGGATGATCATCCAACCAGACGAGGTGTGATGTCTGGCTAGGGGTCGCAGCGCCTATTCCCCCGATAGTTGTAGTCGGGGATATCTTAACCTTGCGAATTGCTCTTGAAATTTCGCTATCGCGGTGTAGGACTTTTTCGTGATTGTCGCATTTGTAGGCGATATTTCTTGATGCAATTAGTTCAGATTTTTCGGGTAAATTGTGTAAAGTATGTACCATGTGGTCGCTACATGGCTCCCCCCCAAGACTGGAGGTCGGTCCTCTTGAGTTGCTGCAGTGTGATGAGCTTGCAAGTACCAGGAGTGCTCGGAGTCTACGGTGAGTCGAGACTGAGCACCTCAACTGTGTAGTGGAGTTCACTGGGCGGTTGAGTGTCGTGCCGCAGAACCAGGTAGCACGGTGAGTCGGCTGGGCGTGGTCCTGTTAAGGCTGACGTCTTGGCTTGCTAGTAACGGCTGCTGCAGCTGCTGAGGAGTGTTCGTCTTTACCAGGTTGACCAGGCAGGAGGATGTTTCAGACACCTCGTCTGGTTGGATGATCATCCCTTTGCGCGTAAAGTGGTGACCCCGACGTGATCTGAACACGCAAGATCCTTAAAGTGGTAACCCCCGAAATTGGACTCCAGAGCAACCTTCCGACGAGTCTGAAACATCCTCCTGCCTGGTCAACCTGGTAAAGACGAACACTCCTCAGCAGCTGCAGCAGCCGTTACTAGCAAGCCAAGACGTCAGCCTTAACAGGACCACGCCCAGCCGACTCACCGTGCTACCTGGTTCTGCGGCACGACACTCAACCGCCCAGTGAACTCCACTACACAGTTGAGGTCTGTCTCAGTCTCGACTCACCGTAGACTCCGAGCACTCCTGGCACTTGCAAGCTCATCACACTGCAGCAACTCAAGAGGACCGACCTCCAGTCTTGGGGGGGAGCCATGTAGCGACCACATGGTATATACTTTACACAATTTACCCGAAAAATCTGAACTAATTGCATCAAGAAATATCGCCTACAAATGCGACAATCACGAAAAAGTCCTACACCGCGATAGCGAAATTTCAAGAGCAATTCGCAAGGTTAAGATATCCCCGACTACAACTATCGGGGGAATAGGCGCTGCGACCCCTAGCCAGACATCACACCTCGTCTGGTTGGATGATCATCCCTTTGCGCCTAAACATGTTTACGTCAAAAATTATAACGTCGCATTTTTTTCGACATCGACAGAAGAAGAAGAAGACATTAGATTCGATTAGACATTTACATTATTATGTCGATGAACTTAGAAAATTGGCGACGTCGTCGCAAAAATTAATATTCGTTACACGGGTTAAATTTTGACCGAAGTTAATTGTGATCGATGATATCTTCGACACTGCATTTTTGGACCACATAGGAATGTATTTTTTACAATATAGCCCTAGAATTATGGTTTGTAAAAATATGTTGTATAGGTAACCATTAGTAGTGGAAATTTTGGATTCTTCTCTCGTGGAACTCGCGTTTGGCTCTCAGAAGCAGAGCTATATTGTTATCCACACAGCTACTTGGAACAACAGTAGGATCAGGACATGGGACATTCAGACCCATTGTAGAGCCTATAAGGCTATAAGCCTTTAAGGCTTTACTATTTAAGACGTATGTTTATATACGCCAGGGTGTAACAAATTAAAACATCGATAGTGTCAGTAATGTAGATACTTAATTATTCCTGAAAATTTTTTGAAATCCTCAAACATTCAAGAAACATAAAGCACTTTCATTTCTTCCAAAGTTGGTCATCAGCTAACAATATGTGTTACAACTCTACTTGTTACACTAGTTGTTAGTTGGTGACTAACTTTACTATTTATAAAAACTTGTAAAGTTTAAGAAATGTTATGAAACACAGGAAGCTTGTGGGATAACAATCAACGATGACTAGACCGGTCATTTCTGATGAGATACTCCTTAACTGAAAACATTGGACTTGAAAACCAATTAATTTCTCTCTCATACTCCAAATTTGAATTAAAGAATAGCTCCTTTTGTTATGCGCTCTACCATAGGCAGGTCTATAAGTTTATCGCAACACCCTGTATGTACACCAATTAAGTTCCGACCTGTATATAGCTGTATAAAATCTGCTTATAATTATTGTCCGTAGTAGCAGATTCAAAAAAAAATTAAAAGCAAAATTTTGATTGTGTTTGCAGTTGTAACTAGATATCAGGTTCACTCTTTGTGTGCTGTTAAGACCATTCTGTCTATCATGTATATCTGCTCTAGGTATACATATTTAGTAAAGTAGTTACAAGAAATTAAATATCTCATCAAACATTATGAACGTGATGATTATTTTGTTCTGTCATCCTAAGATTCTCCATATAGTGGTTATACCCTGTTCAAGATAGCATGATCGATTTGACAGACGGGCTAGTGATGGGAAACAGAAAATATCTAGTAGTCCAAAAAATTACGTTTTAAAATACTTGTAACTGTGACAAGTAGGCGTGGGTGTGATAAGTGTGAAATTCTTTATTGCACTAGACATATAAAACATTGGGTAGATAAGCGATGGTAGGTCAATATTCATAATAAGTTCCTTTTAATATTACAGGGTTATTTTTTGACCTTCCGCCAAATTTAAATAGGTGGTGGTTAATAGGACCATGAAAGTAATTAAAAAAGAAAAGAAAATAATAGTTGTAAAAGTGTTAAATTTAAATGCGCTAAAGCCAACGAATTTCCGCGACGTGTTCGGAATCATACCTTATTGTCGATCAGAAAAATTTACGTCTGTCAAATCGATCACGCTATCTAGAAGTGGGTATAGTGGTTGATAACTTGACTTAATGTTTTTTTTTATTTCAGCATACTGATAACTGGCCTCCTAGCGTTCGGGGCTTACTGGACGACCAAGTATTTAATGACAATGCCAGAATCAACACCGACTTCTGCGGCACGATTGGCAGAAAATATGTCAACATCATTTCCCGGCATTGACGTTACAATTTAACTTTAGTTACTCATTGTATTTTAAATTAGGATTAACCCAATAACATATTATTGAGTTTGGTTGAGGTGTGATCACATCAGTACCAAATATTTTTAATTTATTTTATTTTATACTAGTTGTAAAATTCGCGCCATGCTATGCCATTACACAAAGGAAAGACATTACACAAATATTCCATTTTTTTTGTTCAGAAAAGAAAATTATTGTGTACTAGCTTTTGTGCGCGGCTTCGCCCGCGTGGGCTTCGAACCCGTGCATATTTTTTATGAAACTAAAATCGGTTATTGTGACTAAACTATGATAGTTAGATATGTGCTCTTGCGGACTTTTTTGTAGATCTTTATAAGACCTACAAACCCGTAGTACATCATTTTGTTCTATTGTCAATAGTTTTTGCAGCGCACGCATAAATAGGTTTTCGATTTTACACCTTGGTTTACAAAATCGCAATTTTCATACGGATCCCTAATTCTTTGAAAATAAAATGTAGCCTATAACCTTCCTCGATAAATGGACTATCTAACACTGAAAGATTTTTTGAAATCGGACCAGTAGTTCCCGAGATTAGCGCGTTCAAACAAACAAACAAACAAACACACAAACAAACAAACTCTGCAGCTTTATATATTAGTATAGATGAGCCCAGGAAGGTCCTGGGCTCATACACAACATAATTTTCTTGAAGATAGTCACTTAATCAAATACATAGTTCACGATTCTTTAAAGGACATA
Organism: Clostera curtula; assembly: GCA_905475355.2. Lineage (NCBI taxonomy): Eukaryota > Metazoa > Arthropoda > Insecta > Lepidoptera > Notodontidae > Clostera > Clostera curtula. The sequence goes on along the minus strand of FR997800.1, from coordinate 13,056,787 downwards.
AAACAAATATTCATTGTTATATACGAGTATAAAGAGAAGAAGAAGAAGATAATTGCCGTTTATTTATAATAAAAAACGCTGCGCGTTTTTTTTGTCACTGTTCCGCTCTATTGGATAGTAGCGTGATGATATAACCAGAGATGTGACTTATCTTAGATAAAAGTATCTAAAATACAGATACAAGATACAAAATACGTATTTACATTTTGTATTTGAAATACTTTTTAATTTTATTATTTTGTATCTTTTATTTAGATACATTTTCATGGTATCTTAGTATTTTGAAGATACTTTGTTCCATAAGATACTTTTACTAAAATAAATTCGTAGTTTTTTCCGAATGCAACTTAACATAGCGCGTCTTTTAAAAATTCTACAAATGTAATTTGCTATTGGAAGATGTCACTCGTGTGAGTACTCTCACTCATTCCGTATTTCTAAACGGGAGGAAAAGTTTAGGTTAGATTAACAACGGACAAATATGATCATTGATCTTTTTACGCATTAGTTTATAAATTAGTAATCACAGATAAGATTCAGTAAGTTGATGAATATAAAATTTATAAGTTTGATTCTAATCAGAGTGTTCATTCTGGCTACTTAGCCCGTTACTTCGTCATTGCCACGGTGAAATTTTATATTTAATTTTATTAATATTTAATTATAATAAAAAAGTCTAAAGATGAATCTTATTATGTTTCTAAAGGACTCTGATTCCTCTATTGCTAGTGGCGAAAACACAAGCAGCACCAGTGATTTAGAGTCACTCCAGTACCTCAACAATAAAAGATGCAAACTTTAAAAGTTTAAATGCTTATCCTACAATAAAAAGAATATTCCTAAAATATAACACCTGTTTGCCCAGCTCTGCCCCTAAGGAGCGACTGTTCTCATTTGGGGGCATGATCATGAGGCCTCATCGAAGGAAGATGAGCGACAATATGTTTGAGGAATTAGTTTTACTCAATACATAAATATTAAAAGTTTCAATTTTAATGCCTTCATATTTTGTCTCGTCACATTTGCCTGATCCTTGTTATCAACGCGATCTATTCGAAATTTGTTTTACCGAACTAATAAAATTAAGTTCAATTAAATGTTCTTTTCTTACAAAAGTATTTTATCTTTAAAAAGTATTTGAAAGATAGGTATTTTGCATCTAGTATTTCAAATACCTTTTTAGAAAAATATTTGTATCTGGTATCTGAAATCCTTATTTTTAAAGTATCTTGCATCTTGTATTTTAGATACCTTGTTTAAGGTATCTTATACATCACTGGATATAACTACGGAGAGGGCAGTGAATACCAACTGTTACGTTGTAACAAGATAACTAGCAATTAATATTATCTTCAAACTTGATAATTTTATTTCCTTTAAGTTTCTCCATTTCTCTTTGCTTATTTCTATAAAGTTATGTCAACATGTCATTGATGAGTAGCGTTTTTATCAAAAGGTGCTAATTTTTGGCTCATATTTTGCACAGTGTTTTTATTAGTAGTACTATTGATTCTTTAGTTGTGGTTGTAGGGTTTTCTTTAGACCCTCAATGGCCTTTTTCAATAAACATCCAATGCAACAATAGTCCTGAGAGAAGTTATAGCTAAGTATAGATGAAAATAAAATATAGCTCTTCATATGTGGCATAGCAATTATCAAAGAAAATACCTGCATTGTATAAAGAATTTTATCTATTTAAGTAAGATAAAATCGATTGTTAAATAAATTTAAGTTTTTTTAAACGACTGACTATTTTATTATTGTACAAAATGTCGTCTATATTATAGAGGACCTATACATATATTATTTATTTTAAACTTAAACTTCTTGTTGAAATCTATTTATGGGTTAGATTTAACAATACCTACTTACAAAAACATAGTATAAATTGTATGCAAGAATGGCATGTTACAATGTGCGAAGATCGTGAAAGCCTAAAACATCTTCTTCTTGTACCTGGCGTTAATTCCAGCCATTGCCAGGGTCCACCTTCCGAGCTTCCTCCAATTTGCCCGATCTTCTACATCCTTTTCAGTCAGGCCATTGGCTCTCAGACTTGACGACGTCCAGCCAGCGCTTGCGAGGGCCACCAAGACCACCTCAGATGAATGAGTTGCGTATGTGATCGGATCGCGTTACGCCGCTCACCCACCTCAGCATCTTCATCTCCGTGATGCGTAGCTCCTGGGTGTGTCTGCTTAGTGCCTGCTATCATTCGCCGCCGTATATATCTGCCCCCTGATCTTTGGAGGCATTTTGCGGTCGCATTCAGCGCCCGTTACCTCGCGCCACTTCGCCCAAGCTGCCCGTATAGGCTTGGACATCGTCGTCCACGTTGCCAGACTCATGCAGCACGGATCCAAGGTACCTGAACGTATCGGATGGTGTTTGAATCCGTGCTCTACAGATCATGTACTCAGTCTTCGCCACAGTAGTTTAGTCTCAGACCACCGTTTGCCAGCGTGTCCTTCCAAATGTTGACTTTGCGCTCAAGATGGGCCTTGTTCTGAATTGAACGTGAAAGCCTAAAACATGACTACAAATTTATATCATGATTTACTCATGAATTAAGCATGAATTTCTGACAGAAAGCCATTGCTTTCTTCTTTTTATTGTTTGCATTTATATCATCGGTAGGGCATTTTAAAGAGGATCGCTTAAAAATATTGAGGTGTAACAGTTTTTGGCACTCGTGCGCCAGTTCCTCCCGGACTAAAATAATTATACCAGCTAGCTGCTTGCTTATTTGCTGAAAAGTAATAATTAATTGCATGACAAAATTTAATTATAATGAACCGAATGAATGATAATTAAATTTATTTATGTAATGACTGTAATTTTTGCAGACTATATTTTTGTTATCTGTCAACTATGTATTTGACCATTTTCAATATTGATTTAAAAACAAGGTAAATTCAATCAGTGAACAGTTGACTTGAAAGCCAGGACTCGATAACGTGCTCTAGCTATTGTCAATGTTGCGAGGCTAATTGGAGAGTGCGAGTTATAGAGCGACGCACTGTTGAAATTTGAAGAATCTAGCGGAGTAGCAGTCCTGAAAATATCTAAAATACATTTCACTAATAATGATAATACATGATGAAACATAAAATACTCAGGTAGAAAGTAAATGTAAATTTATTCCATAAACACTAACTTAAGTAATATGTACTTACAAAACACTTATGATAACTAATATTATTATTAGAAAATAATGATACCTATAATTTGTACCTACTTAGTACCTACTTGTTGGTGTCAATATTGGCTGGCAACACACGTTGACCAAAGCTGTAGGTAATTAAATATTTATTTATCACTACATAGTATAAAATAAAGTCGCTGTCGTCTGTCCGTCCCTATGTATGCTTAAATCTTTAAAACTACGCAACGGATTTTGAAGCGGTTTTCTTTAATAAATAGAGTGATTCAAGAGGAAGGTTTATATGTATAATACATGCATAATATTGTAGTGTAATACATAAACACATTTTTATGCGCTTACATTGCAAGGGTTTATTTAGTATCAGCATTACACCGGGCCGTGCGAAGCCGGGGCGGGGCGCTAGTTTTCTATATTTCTACAATGCATGGAAAATCACCATCAAATGAATGTTAAATGGTTTATTTATCGGTTACCAGTTTTCATCATTCTGTATAATATATCTGAAATGATTCACACTACTCCATATGCCAGTCGTCTTTTAGTCTAAAATAATTTATTTGTGTCGTCAACCCTGTGACGTAGTGGACAAAGGTAGTGTTCGAAGAGGTTCGTTCTTTTCGTTCGTTATGAAGTTTATTCAAAAAATCGTTTCGGAGATTCCTAACCTGTTCGCCACTTATAGCTATATGTGGTTCTGTCACTCCAGTATTGGTGTCAGTTGTTTCCACTGTAGTTGTTTCTTCCGTTGTGGTTACTTTACTAATGGGCTTTACGTTGTATAAACTAAGTGCATATTGATAAGCAAGAACTCCGAATGTAACAGAAACGAATAACAAAACCAACCTGAAAAACATATCACAATTTATCATCTAGCAGAAGGTGCGGGCCCCATTGTATAATCACCCCATTCCATCATGAGGGTGCCCAAACCCAAACCCTGTTCCAACCCGTCTTGCCAGCGTGGCACAGTTGGCTAATTTCTTTATAAGAAATTGGCGGAGGCCCGACTCAGTAGTGGGTCACGTATGGGCATAGTAGGTAGTAGTAGAATGTGCGGGCAAAAACTAGTGCCTGCAGCTTCGCATACATTGATTTTAAACCCGGTTCATTAATCATCTATTTGTTTTCCGTGAATTATTCAGATTTTTTAATAGAGGTTCTGCCATCACTATCACTACATAGTATAAAACAAAGTCGCTGTCGCTGTCGTCTGTCCGTCCTAAAGGTCTGGGCAAACAGCGGACGGGGCGGGACGGCGACGCGACGCTGGCGGGACGTGAAGAGTTGTAATGTATTAGTTAATGTAGAATATGTCACACAGAGCCGACGCGACGCGACCGCTACTCTCGCGCCGAGCGCGACGGATGTTTGCCCAGACCTTTAAGGTCTGGGCAAACAGCGGACGGGGCGGGACGGCGACGCGACGCTGGCGGGACGTGAAGAGTTGTAATGTATTAGTTAATGTAAAATAGGTCACATAGAGCCGTCGCGCTCGGCGCGAGAGTTGCGGTCGCGTCGCGTCGGCTCTGTGTGACCTATTCTACATTAACTAATACATTACAACTCTTCACGTCCCGCCAGCGTCGCGTCGCCGTCCCGCCCCGTCCGCTGTTTGCCCAGACCTTTATGTATGCTTAAATCTTTAAAACTACACAACGGATTTTGAAGCGGTTTTTTTAATAGATCGAGTGATTCAAGAGGAAGGTTTATATGTGTAATACATCCATAATATTGTAGAGAAACACTGATCAATTTAGAGGTTCATCATTGTACCCGTGCGAAGCCGGGGCGGGCCGCTAGTTCGATTTATAGACAACAAATATATATGTACAAAATATAGTGTTGAACCCTGTAGAATATACAGCAAAGTTACGTATCAAATGTAACTTTGCTAGAATAAAGCACTATAGGAATAGCATGTACAAAAACCCTTTTAATAAATGAAGAAATAATAATAAATAAGCTAAGTAAACCAAAATCCAAAAAAGATGTACAAATCTGAGAAAATTTGAGTTAACATTGGTTCAGGAGTCCTTATATTATAACGCCTGTTACGCTGCCCGCTGTGTGCGGACATGGGTTTACCTCATGAGCACCGGCTGGGCAGCGGGTCGTGCGTCCAGTCTAGGGGCGGCCGTAAATGGCCCCCGAGGCGTGGCGGGGTGGACAGGGGTGCTGCCTCGGTGGCGCCCATGGACACCGACGCCACGCGGACTGGGAGGGCGGTTGACGCGGGCCCGAGTATCCGGGCCGGTCCCGCCAGGTAGATGGCCGAATAGGCCGCGGATCCCGGGGCAGGGCGCGGGGATGCCCTGCCCCACGGGGGATCAGACGTTGGACGACGTCCTGTTCAGTGTGCTCACGGCAGGACGTTGGCGCTCATTGGAGCGGGGGTTTTGAGGAGGCGGTGAGCCTCCAGTCTGTGGCATAGCAGAAGGGGCCCCCGTAGGCTAAGTTCCCGCAATGCCACCGACATGGACGCCTGGCCGCATAATGCGCGGATTGCCAATAGAGCCGCGTATGTGACGCGATGTTTTTCGTTGGCCGCGCGACCAAAACATGGCCGCGCGGCCTGGCCGCGTAATGCGCGCAGCTATATACATCGTAGAAGAATTAGTTGGCCGCGCGGCCTGGCCGCATAATGCGCGGAGGCCCTTAGGGTGTCGTAAGAGGCGGCCAAAAGAACGCAAGAGGCAGATCACCTAGCCCCAAGAGAAGGAAATACAAACCCTGTGCCAACCCGTCTTCCCAGCGAGGCACAGTAGGCTAATCTCCCTCTATGAATTTGGAGGAGCCCCGACCCAGTAGTGGGTCATTTATTGGCTGAATCGACGACGACGAAAAAAATGCTACACACTTCTAGATTTGATGACAAACTTAGATGACAACCCTGAGGGCGTCGAACGTAGGACTAAAAATACATGGACAGAAATATAAGCTTACCCTATGTACGATGCCGACATTTCGTCATTCGTCGACTGCCGAGAAATGAGAAACCAGCCTGTGAGACAAATAATTATCTGATTAAGTATTTACATATTAACTAGCTGACCGGGCAGACATTGTCCTGCATGATATTCGCTTCCGACTGCAGCGCCATCTGTTGGGCTAATTTGTGAATCTATACCATCATCAGTGCCACCCAAACGGATACAAAAAAAAACCATTCAATTAGGTCCAGCCGTTTAGGAGGAGTTCAGTGACATACACACGAACAGTATAACTGTATTTAATAAAAGGTATGTGAAGCAAAAACTATGTATCCCTTTTCACGAAAATTGTGCAGACGGAGGAGTATGACATTTTCCACCATTATAGTCATTAAATAAAAATTTTATTGTCATAACCCCCCTTTTTGTTGGAATTTCGCCTACCAAATATAAAATAAACATTCTTCATTCACATTTGTTTCAGCCTTATTATTTCCTATTATCGGCTCCTATTACACCCTCAGGGTGGAATGGGGTGGTGACATTATGTATTCGCTAAATGCGTCACCCCACGGAAGGTCCCTGCGCCTGGTTGATAATCCGCCAAAAATATTCTGTCTGCCGAAACACTTAAGATACCACTTCCTTACCAATGATCCAAAATAAACCTGATTTCACAGTAGGCTAACCCTCCATGAAATGGGTGGAGGCCCGACTCAGATGCATAGATAATATATGGGCTGATAGGTAAAAGCAGTAGCCTACATCCCGAACTGAAGGTGTTAGATAGATACACTTCATTATCACCGGTATCATCACTACTCACTACTTATTAAAAAACAAAGTCGCTGTCGTCTGTCCGTCCCTATGTATGCTTAAATCTTTAAAAAGCGTTTTTTTAATAAATAGAGTGCTTCAAGATGAAGGTTTATAAGTATATAAATAATACATGCATAAATTTAGAGGTTCATCATTGCACCCGTGCTAATAAACTGATTGCACATCACTAAACAGACAATTTATGTGTAATTGGCGGCCGTACTACGAAACACAAATTACCAATATCTGGATGACCATGATAATTTTTTTTATAAATTGCGTTTTTTGGAAATTATATTTAAGTACGAATTACTAATAAAATATGAATAATATTTTTCGATTTTACCGATTTTACTCAAACGCCTCCTTTATGTTATTTTTCTTCCAAGTTTAAAAAAAAATATGATGATCATTCCTAGCTAGATCGATTTATCGCCCCCGAAACCCCCTTTATACTAAATTTAATGAAAATTCATGAAAAGTAGGTTACCAAAACTGTCATAATCGACAATCAAACGCACGTTGATTGCCGATATTTAATCTATTGAATTGACATGTTTGTGGCCTACAAATTGCTCGTTTACGAAGTTTCCCAAACGACAGATGGCCCGTGCAGACAAATAGTGGTAGGTTTCAGTGGGTAAACCGGTCGCAATCACCATCTCATCGCAACTGAGACTCCCACTTAACCCAGCCTGTCCTCCAGCTAAAGGTTCCCCCCACTGTAGCTACCAGCATGCACCATACTTTACACAATTTACCCGAAAAATCTGAAGTAATCACATTAAGAAATATCGCCTACAAATGCGAGAATTACCAAAAATTCTTACACCGCGATAGCGAAGTTTATAGAGCAATTCGCACGGTTAAGAAATCCCCGACTACAGTTATCGGGCGATAGGCGCCGCGCCCCCTGCCAGATATACCACCCCGTCTGGCTCAATGATCAACCATTTGCACCAAAACAACTTTAAAAAAAGTTTCATACCTAGGTGACAACGCGCTGGTGGTTGGCCCTGGTACTAGTCGGTTGCTGATCAGCCGCTGTCAGATCGTTATGAGGACGCTAACCCTTACGCTTGAACTTGAATTGTGGCATCGTAGCAAATAACCGTATAGCCATTATATAATGCTTCTATAACTAATACTTGTAAATTAGTTTAACTTACCAGTGAATACATTAATTAAGTATGGGAGGAAACATTCATCTCGAATTTTCTTAAACTGGCATTTGAAATGTAGTGGTTTTTCTTGTAAACTTGTTTTATTTACAACGGTAAAGAATGTTTCCCTATGATTATAAAGAAACGTGTTGAAATTAAACACAAATGAATTTGAACAAACAATAACAGTGCATTTTATGCATTACATTGCTCAATTTTATTTCCAAGGCGTAATAAAAACGCTGTTTACATTAAGACGTAGAATTGACAACTTCTTCTTCTTCATTCAATTTTGATTAATTAGCACAGTAATTAACTTCTAAAAAACATCTATAAAGAACCTCTTTAATTTCGTTATTTATGGTAATTTAGTGTTGTATACAACGATTATCAATATTATTTTACTTTATAAGAAACAAGTCTTTCAACAAACTTTAAGCATATAATATAACAGGAACTTTTTAGGTAACAACTGGCAACTTATCAATTAATTATAATAGACGGCTTAAACACTTTTATCTAGGTTGAAATCCTTAAATATGTTGACGCATCATGACTATAGCTAATGTACATGTACAATACATATAAGCTAATGGCGCTCTATCATGAAATATAGTAAACTCAAACTGAAAATGGGCATTTTTATCAATAACAAACATTATTTATTCGTTGCTAGTTGAAAATTGGAAAACATTAAGTCACCAACCGTTTCCGTCCCCGGGACAGTCAAACGTGGGCAATTGAAGCTGGTATACAAGCAAATGTATTCAAGTTGAAGGAGAGAACGTCAGTCAAGCTAGTTTTATAACAAAAAATCCTTAGGCTGACCAGTGTAACATTTTGTGAAGAGCTTAGTATCGGTATCGTGGTGTATATACCCATTCTTACGCTCTATAAGTCAATGTGATATAACTCGTTGCTTTGTACTATTGGTCATTATCAATTGAACTACAGTGGACTTCTTAGGAAAAATATGGTCGTTGCTGGATTGTGAGTATCTTATTCTGTATTTTCTATTATAATTTGTAATTATTAAAACCTCCTTAGTTTAAAATCATTACTTTCTACTATGAAAATAATATTCATTCCTACTTAGATATTACAAATAAGTTCCCATACTTTGTTTATTTTTTTCGTTATCCCCGCCTTGTTATTTACTCCTTCCTAATCCAGTGCATATTGGCTGGCAGTAACGTGTAATACGAATTACCAAATAAAAAAAAACCGTCGTAGGTTGATGTAATTGACGTTGAACGGGGTACAAAGGTTTTGCTACTACATAACATATATTGTTTTAAATGAAATTAAGAAAGTTTGACGTGTAAGATATCTATGTATGACGCCGTAGTTTCTTAACGAATAGATTAATGAGTTTTTTTTAAATTTAACATTGATTCTAGATCTTTTAGTCCTAGGCGACTGTTATTTTCCTTTCCCCCTGCGTTTACATATACAACGTAACATTGGCGGAGTTGTGTTGCTGTAACAAGACAAGAAGTGAAATTACTAAACGAATAGACGAAAGAAAATAATAGTCAGAACCTAGCCACAAAAGAAGTAAACTACTAACTATAGTAGTAGTCCATAATATAAAAATGAATCGCAAAATGTGTTGGTAACCGCATAACTCAACAACGCCTGGACCAATTTGGCCAATTCTTTTTTTGAAATGTTCGTTGTAGTTCAAGGATTGTTTTTACGGCGAGAAAAAAAACGAATAATTGCCGGAAACCCCCTAAAACAGCCTTTTTCTTTTTCCCATACAAACTTTGTCATACTAAAACGTAGAAACAATTTGAGCTTTAAAGCTATTGTATAAAGTTCATATTAAATGACAACCACTCACTGTTGTCTAAGTGTTCCTAACGTCAAAGAGTCAAGTCGGCTAGTTTAGAAAAAAAATATATATGTATATATATATATATATATAATATTGTGCCTACTGTGCTACGCTGGCCAGACGGGTTGGCACAGGGTTTTGTATCAAGTATTCTTTCACTTACAGCTAGGTTATTGGCCTTCTCATTTTTTTTTGGTTGGTTCTTACGACACCCTCAGGATAGAATAGGGTGGTGAGACTATGTATTCTAAATCCGTCACCACACAGATAAAAGAAAACTTGATTCGAAACCCAGTGCCAACTTGACTGACCAGCGTGTCACAGTATACTAATTTCCCTCCACCTAAGTGGAGGAGGCCTGACTCAGCAGTGGGTGGTCTAATATGGATGGAAGGATGTATATTTGCTTTTGGTTTCAGCGCTCTATTGTCAGCCGCTTTGATGATAACCGTTTTTGTGGGAGCGAGATACTTATTGGAGTTGGATGAGAAGAACAATGACATACCTATTGCGAACTTAACCGGATTAGGTTGAATAAACTCCATATTTAAATATGATCAATCTAATCCATGTATTTTACATTATACTTTTCCTTTGAATGAGCGCCAATATTTTTCTTTTCTAGGGGAATCAACACTGTTACAAATGATGACTGGCAATATTATTGGATAATAAAAATAATTGGAATAATAAACTTTTTTAAGTCTTTCAACTGTTTATTCTTTATACTGGGTGATTTTTGGACCACCCGCCAAATTTAAATAGGTGGTTCAGACCACGAAACTAAACAACTTTCCCAAAGGAACACGGGTCGAAAAGTGAAAAAAGAATTCAGACCTTCCATACGAAATCGACCACGTGATCAAGCAGTTATCTATGGGAGTGTCAAATTTTATTTTCACTTTTCGACCCATGTTTCTTTGGGAATGCTATTTACTTTCATGGTCTGAACCACCTATTTAAATTTGGCGGCTGGTCTAAAAATCACTCTGTATTTAAAGCCAGCAATATACGTTGGCCTAGCATTGCCGAGTGAACGCCAATACCAACGTATAGACGGTATATTTGCATTGTCTGGCCATCGCTCGATGTCGCTCGCCTAGTTGGTTTCGATACACTTGCCCAACGTGTAGGCAGTAGCACTTGCCTTGTATTAAACTGCCTACGCTCGCGTTGGCCTAAGCTCGGCCAACGTGTATTGCTGGCATAACAAAACTCCTTCGCTAGTTCTAACCTGTATCGCGGTTCACAAACTGTTCACAAACATGTAATTTACGAACTCTAATGACATCCCGACTCGGAGAAAGTGCCTCTGGCTTATACAACGACACTTGGCCGACTCTAGAATCGAACCGAGGATCCATGATCCAAAGGCGGCACATCATATCTCCATGTAGGCACCGCAGCCCCCGCGAGATGTACCATCTCGCCTGGGTGCCTTTGCACCTGGAGTACAAACATAGGTTGATATAGTTATGACATTAGGAAAGGGAGGGCACACAATAGAATAATCGCTTAGGTAAACAATACTGTTTCGAAACAATATTTGTTTGTTGTGATTGTTATCGCTTAACAAATGATCCAACTCGGATTTCTTATGCCAGTGCCCTTTAAAATTCACAGCTGCCGTAGCGGTAGACTTTATAGACATCCTTAGATAAGTAGAACATAAATATTTACAGATACTGGGAAAAACAGTAATATAAAAAATATTGTAAAAAAAACTGTTTCAACGTTATTTTCCTAAAATGGGGGCAGGAGGGTAAGTGTCTTAAATTTTCTTTTAAACAACTAATTATGATTATTTATTAGTACGCTTTTATTAGCTGTAGACGTATGTATAATATTTTAAACATTTTAGACCCGTTATCCTTACTAGGATAATAATAATAACGGTGATCAAGGTGGAACACCGCTCTTCGATGCAATAGCTAATAGAGATATAAATATCATAAAGCTATTGCTATATTTTTAGTGATTATTTAGCAATAGCTTTATGATATTTCAACTAAATATTCTATAGGATACTTTTCAAAATAACCCTTCTAGTCATATCTGTTCATAAAATATTTAGAACTATTGATACCATGCACCCCACGCTTTTTTTTACAATAAAATCATTTTTACTGACACTATTTTTAATTCAAAGTTATTAAAATTTATTTTCTATTTTTTAGTTAGATTTTCTTTAAAAGCGTATTTTCTGTATTTTTAAACTATTATTTAGTTTTACTAATTGTCACCCAGTAGTTTTACTAGTGTTTCATAAAAGGTTATATTCTCAAATTGACCACAGATTTTAACAATTAACTTAAGAGTATGTATGTTTAAGGGTGTGATTTAAATACATGGTAGTGTATGTAATGTTTCTTTTATTGATTTAATTTAAAGATAAGCACAATTTAAAAATAATATTTGTATTATCTCCTTATCTATATCTATACTAATATATAAAGCTGCAGAGTTTGTTTGTTTGTTTGAACGCGCTAATCTCAGGAACTACTGGTCCGATTTCAAAAATTCTTTCAGTTTTAGATAGTCCATTTATCGAGGCTATATTTTATTTTCAAAAGAATTAGGGATCCGTATGAAAATTGTGATTTTGTAACCCAAGGTGTAAAATCGAAAACCTATTTATGCGTGCGCTGCAAAAACGATTGACAATAGAACAAAATGAAGTACTACGAGTTTGTAGGTCTTATTAAAATCTACAAAAAAGTCCGCGAGAGCACATATCTAACTATCATAGTTTAGTCACAATAACCTAACAACAACAATAACCTAAGCTTATTTTTTTTCACTTGCAGTGCATTAATCCTTGGTGCATTAGTTTTCACGGCATACTGGACGCTAAAATTTGTTAGTGAAATATACAAAAACTTAGAAACTACCAGAGCACCCTCCGCTTTGGATTTATCACCGTTCCACAATCGGAATGGACAATTCATAGAGTACCCAGAAAATATTTGAAGCGACATCACAGCTTCAATGTGAACAAGTACAACGCACAGCACTGTAATATTAGATGGTAATTCACCCGTACTTAAAGGTAATTAATTGATTGTAACAAGATATATTTAACCAAATCAACTTGCGTATGAGCCGTGAATCCATCATCACCTCTAACCCTTTTGGTATTTCATTAGACATAGACTTCCCCATGTGTCCGTGTCGTGATGGATTTGGATATATAGTGTCACCACCCCATTCCACCCTAAGGGTGTCGTAAGAGCCGACAGAAGGAAATCAAAAGACCTATAGCCTAGCCGCAAGAGAAGGAAAACTTGATACGAAACCCTGTGCCGACTCGTCTGGTCAACGGGGAACAGTAGGTTTACCCTCTATCTAACTGGAGGAGGCCCGACTCAGCAGTGGCATGTATGGGCTGAGTAGAGGATGGATGGATGGTCGAAATGGAACCTAGGATATTAGGGATCTTTTGCTATCAAGAATGGCTTGATGCAAGAGAATCAGACAATTGGGAATGGGAGGTGAAAATATTTGTCGCGGGTGAATCGCCAGTCAAGTGGGACTCCGGGGCAAATGGTGCGCCCCAGCTACCTAGTTCGTAAGCAGTCCTGTGGGTGATAGCGAACCCTGTGTCAACTCCCATGGTGACCAATACCACATTAGTATAATTTTGTGTACCATTTATATGGAAACTGGGCCTAAATTCAATTGATTTACATTTCCCGCCATGAATCTAGACGAGGCCCAACTCTAATGTGGGTCTTAAAGGCTGAAGCGATAAAGACAACAATTTTGCCTTTCTTTGTCGATTTTAAGAGTTTAGTGTCATATCGGGAAGCCTGCCACATTTTTTTCAGATTAATGCCTGCAACTGTTGGGTACATAGAAAATAGCAAGTTTGCGCCTTGTTTTTTGGTTTGCTGGGGAAATCCTATATATATTATACCGCCGCCCGCCGCTTTGGGGTCGGCCACTATGTCCCCCAGAAACAACTCGTCTATCCACTAAATCCGCAGTGATATACCCTTCTATGTCACGCTTGGGGCGCCACAGGTTCGCGTGAACGCATTCAACCGTGACGCCCCGACGAGCAAGTTCAATATCGGGTTCTTTTTTTGAAACTTCTTTACTAGGTATAACGTCTATCGCGGGGACAGTTTACAAACTTGAAATTCACGAACACAAATGACACCCAGACTCAGAGCAAGTGCCTCTGGTTTACACAAAGACACTTGCTCTACCCCGAAAACGAACCGGGGATTCGTTGTTATGCCGTCGGTCCTGTATAATAGCTTGAAAACTGACAGCTGGTCTCTCAATAATCACCCGTTGCTCCACCGGCCAACCAGTGATTATTGAGGAACAATGAAATTGGGAGAAAAATGAGAAGGACGATTAAAGAATAATGCTTTTCTTTTTACAGATTTTTACTAATGGGATCCATAGCACTGTTTTTATATCTTGTGGGCCAACATGTTTATATAAATTATGGAGAAACTATAAGAGACACGTTGAAATTTTTATCCGATGACTTTATTAATGATATCAGGAACGGAAACATTTCAATAATAGACGGATATGGAAACCAAACCACGGTTTACAATACCAGTACGCCTACAGTCTTAACAATATTTAAGGGCAAGTTGTTAAGTTTCAATCAAGACAATGGATCTCAAAAACGTGAAGATATCTACAGTTCCTCATAATAACTCAATCATCATCATCGTTTAAGCCAAAAGAAGTCCGCTGCTGGACATAACCCTCGCCCAAGGGTCTCTACAAAGGCCGGTCCTGGATCGGCATCCATTGTTTTCCGGCGACTTTAACCAAGTCATCTGTCCACCGTGTGGGCCGCCTAACAGCACTGCGCTTAACTTAAAACACTATAGCCATAACGATATGATCGATAAAAATAGACAAAGTTGCAATAAAAAAAACATCAGATGTTGACGAAAGTTAGTAGTTCGTTATAGCCAGTTCAATGGAATAATTACGAACAATTCAACTATTTATTTGTTACAATTTTATTCTCTGGTGTATAACGGTGTTTCATTAGATTGATTATAAAATAATTCATTAGATTGTAAAGACAAATAATTTCTACTTATTTATTAAGGCATTATTGTATATAGGGAAGAATCTTAAAAATAACAACATATTCATTTGACTGGAAGATTTTCAGACAGCAATGAGACCTTCCATTGTACAAACCTGTGTTTGTTTCCGTGTAATAAAATTAGTATCTAAGGTTGTTTGTACAATAAAGGGTAGATATATAATTAAATAAATAAATTAAAGAAGATTTTTTTTATTCTAAAACTAGCTGACCCGGCAAACTTCGTACCGCCTCAGAATTAATTAATACATATAAAATCTGAATGATAATTCCAGAATGTTTCAACTTTATTAAACCAACTAGCTTTTACGCGTGGCATCGCCCGCGTGGGCTTCGAACCCGTGCATATTTTTTATGAACATAAAATCGGTTATTGTGACTAAACTATAATAGTTAGACATGTGCTCTCGCCCGTAACCCGTAGTACATCATTTTGTTCTATTGTCAGTAGTTTTTGCAGCGCACGCATAAATAGGTTTTAGATTTTACACCTTGGTTTACAAAATCGCAATTTTCATACGGACCCCTCATTCTTTTGAAAATAAAATATAGCCTTCCTCGATAAATGGACTATCTATCTAACACTGAAAGATTTTTTGAAATCGGACCAGTAGTTCCTGAGATTAGCGCGTTCAAACAAACAAACAAACTCTGCAGCTTGATGATGATGATGACCTTCCCTGGACTTCCACGAATATTTCAAGACCAAAATTAGCCAAATCAATCCAAATTCAGTTGAAATTCCACATATTCGCACTAAGCGTTTCGCTTCCTCTTGATGCGGACTGCTAAGGAGTGGAATTCGCTTCCTACGTCTGTATTTACAAGTAAATATGACTTGGATACCTTCAAGTCTCGAGTGAATAGGCTCTTACTGTCCCAGCGGGTTACATCGTCGGCCTCATCGTCACTTACCATCAGGTGAGATAGATGTCAACCGCCGCACAGTTGGCAATAAAAAAAAGCCGTTTCGAGTTTTAGCGAGACTAACGAACTGCAATTATTTTTTTATATATATAAGATCTATTAAGATATATAGATAACGTATTTCAACATATTGTCCGTGTGGTGACGGATTTAGAATACACAATGTCACCAACCCATACCATCTTGAGGGTGGCGTAAGAGGCGACTAAAAGTGGCAGATTATTTATTTATTTACACTTATGCACAAAATGTACAAAGGCGGACTTAATGCCTTAGGCATTTTCTGCCAGTCTACCTTGGGTGGTGCAGAGACAAAGAGTGGTAGGTGTAAATTTTTATAAATATACCTATTTATAAATTACCTAGCCGCAAGAGACGGAAAACATGATACAACCCCTGTGCCAACCCGTCTTGCCAGCGTGGCACAGCAGGCTAATCCCTCTATGAATTTAGAGGAGGCCCGACTCAGTAATGGGTCACTAATGGCCTTAAACGACGACTTCAAAATAGAAATTATATTATATACAGACATTTACCTATTGTAAACGATGGAAATTCATTAAATGATGACAACACAATAACTGAAGCTTTAATGGAACTATGTATTTATACATTTTACGATGTTAATTTCGAACAACAAACAATTTCACAATATGAAAAGTGTCAAATGTTATACAAAAAAAGAACAATATATCAATAATGATTGCCAATTAATAGACGACGTTTCACCAAGACAGTAATAACTTCAAGTGATACATGATATTACGTGACACTGGCAGAATCGCGTTACGCGTGCCATACACGAAGAAGAAAAGTTATTTAAATTAAAAAAACTACGTGTCGTCAATATTATTATAAGTGTTCTTAGCTCATCTTAGCCTTGTAGACCATAAGCACCTCTTCCGAAAGGCGTTTGTGCGTTGGTCGTCAAATAATACGACCCTGAGGCGCTGAAATAGAAATATAATGTTACATGATGTAAATATTGACAGAGCTTATAACCTATAATAGCATATTTAGCTCCTTATAGAATATATTAAACCATAAAATCTACTAGGAGAAAACCGCGGGGAAATGGTAAAATTATAGCCTATGTGTTATTCTTATGTGTAACCCATATTATTACGAAGTTTCGTCTAAAGCCATACAGTAGTTAGTACTTGTACTAGTACTTGTACTAACTACTGTATGGCTTTAGTTAGACGAAACTTCGTAATAATATTGGTTACACATAAGAATAACACTTAAGCTATAATTTGGAAACTATAGTTTGAATTATCCAAAATATAACGGTAAGTGTCAGGTGTCATTCTGGCGTGCCCCGGAAAAACCGAGGGAGTTACACATAACTAATGTTTAATGGAAATGTTTAATAAGTAATGCAATATAATGTAATGCTTAAAAACTCCTTTGTATATTGCTAAAGTCTGTGTGTGTGTGTATGTTTATAGAACGATAATTTAAATTATTTAATGAGGGCGAATTTAGGCCTTTGGTCGACCACTAGCCACTATTTTATAGTAGTACTAGCTGACCGGGCAGACGTTGTCCTGCATGATATTTGTTTACCGACTGCAGCGCCATCTGTCGGGCTGATTTGTGAATCTAAACCATCCTCGGTGCCACCCAAACGCATACAAAAAATTTCATTCAAATCGGTTCAGCCGTTTAGGAGGAGTTCAGTCACATACACACGCACACAAGAAATATATATATTAAGATGTGTGCAGTGCATTCAAATTGATGAAAAACTACTTACGTTGTATCACAGCCTATACCCATATAAACTAATCCTACTGCGGGGTTACTGTTGAATCTGAACATGAGGGACGTGGCAGGAGACGCAGGGAATGCTACAGGGTTCAGCACTGACTCCGCATAAAACCGCCACGACCGTATGTGGCTGCAAAGATCTGTGAATAGCATTTACATGTTATTACTTATTACCTTAAGGTATAGAATTACGTAATAAAGATGTATGTTGGGAAAATGTAATTCTTCTATTTCGACTGCCTCGTTGGTCTAGTGGTTAGATGTGCCGCCTTTGGATCAACGGGTCCCTGGTTCGATTCCGGGGTCGGGCAAGTGTCTTTGTCTAAACCAGAGGCACTGGCTCGGAGTCTGGGTGTCATTTCTATCTATTATAAGTATGTATTTACAAAAAAAATGTATTTAAGTAGTTTATCATCCATCTCGTTACCATAACACAAGCATTAAGTTGCTTAACTTGGGACGATATGGCGTTGTGTGAAATGTCCAAGGATATATTACGTAGACTCACATATAAAATAGTACATGATGTGGTGAAAATACCTTAGGAAGCTCGGTGTGGTTTCCAATCACAGTTGAATTTTACCAAAATCTAAATCAAAAATCTATTTAATCAAGTTGGCTCACTTGAACTCTTTCAACAGAACAAGAAACGCTGTAGTTGTTTTTTTTTATCACAATTTTTGTCTAAGACTATTTAGGCAGATTTGTGAGAGCAATTCCACGCCGCAATCGTCACAAAAGTTGTGTTTGGTCCTTTGTGGCTATTAAATACTTTTTGTCAGTACTTTACCTAATACCGACCGACCCCCAGAAACCTGTTCACAAGATTGACGCATGTGACAGCCACTGATCTCAAATCAAAGGCAACGTTGGCAACTGCCTCGTTGGTCTAGGGGTTATATGTGCCGCATTTGGATCAACGGGTCCCGGGTTCGATTCCGGGGTTGGGCAAGTGCCTTTGTCTAAACCAGAGGCACTTGCTCGGTGTCATTTGTGTTCGTGAATTACATGTTTGTGAACTGACCTACGTTACAGGTGCACGGCAGTAAATTCGTTAAAAAAAGTATACTGTAAATACAGATTCGAATACAATGCCGGTAACGTGACCGTAAGAATAAAACGCCGAAAACTACTTACTATTAAGAGACAATGGTACTGGTGCAAATATAGGACATCCAGGTTGGATACCTCTTCCTCCGTTCGGCCAGAAATCAACCGTTCCAGTTGGTACTGGCGCTCCATAATGCCCAGCGTCAGTATGTATAACGTCAACAAATTCAGCGTCGTTTGCATTGATGTGGGTCACCACTGCGTTATCTGGGTAGAACCCTGGAAACGCAGGGTCCAGTGCAGTCACTCTGAAAATATAGTTTATGTACTGATCAGTACACAAAATTGTCTTTATAAAATACTAGCGACCCGCCCCGGCTTCTATATATAATATACGAGTATATAAACATTCCTCTTGAATCACTCTATCAATAATAAACACGGTTCAAAATCCGTTGCGTGGTTTTAAAACCACGCAACGGATTTTGAACTTTTGCTTAAATCTTTAAAGATTTTTTTCGTTTTTTTCCGTCCCTATGTATGCTTAAATCTTTAAAGATTTAAAGATTTAAGAAAATCTTTAAAGATTTAAGCATACATAGGGACGGACAGACGACATCGACTTTGTTTTATACTATGTAGTGATAGTGATAGTGAAGTGATACTATACTAGCTGCACCCCGTGGTTTTACCCGCGTCGCGTCGTGACGGAATTTATTGTTTTTCGTTTTTTCTACGTGCTTGACACTTCACTATCACTACATAGTATAAAACAAAGTTGATATGTCCACGAACATGATATGTTCACTTTAAGTTTCATGGCAGTGGTGGCGTCGTGTGGCTCTTCCCAGCAATATGGTTAAGGGCAATGCTGCCACATGCGTCATGCTTGTGAACAGGTGCCGTTGCTGGGTGTCAGTTATCTCAGGCATTAGAATGATACTATTGTTGACTAGATATTGATGATGTATGGCCCTTTGCGACTATTGCGCGAGTTTGCTGTCTTATCCCGGCCTTGTACCTAAGAATGGCGATCTAAAAAGAGCAACTATAGAGTTTCTTCGAGCCGACTCTTAACTGTAGAGCTACATTCCGACGATAATCCATTTTGAATTTTATATGGTAAATTTTAGCTTATTGTTTGACTTGTCAAAAGAGCTCCATTGAGCCAACTTCATTAAATGAGTTATAATTTTGATTTTAGGGAGTCCAAGAATTTGCTGATGAGCGTTAATTTCTTAACATTTCTAATCCACAATCAGAAATCAGGCAGAATAAAGGGAAGAAAGAGCGTATGATCACCTTTTGATAGTCTTATAGTATCTATACTTCAGTTGTCTAGCGATGTATCCAGCTACTTGGGCTCCTAGAGAGAACCCAATGAGATGGACTTTATCCAAAGCAAGACCAGCGTCAAGTAGTTTGTTAAGTTGTTCTGCCATTGCCACTCCAACCTATAAAACATATTTAAAAAAAAAGATCGTATGGATACTTGAGTATCAAGTTTGATTTAAAATCTGTAATTATCTTTTAAATTCCAACACTTGTAAGAATTTAAAATATTTATAGAAAAAAGTCGCAAGAGAAGGAAATTTTGATACAAATCCTGTGCCAGCACATCTTGCCAGCGTGGCACAGTAGGCTAATTACCCTCCATAAATATGGAGGAGGCCCGACTCAGTAATGGGTCATTTATGGGTTGAAACGAGATAAAAAAGTGACCGATTTAAATCCCATGGCAACGATTTGTCGCCTCTTTAATGAACTGCAGAAAAATCCTCGATTGGCGTCCGTATTCCAGAAGGCGCAGTGCTGGTAGGCCTCCCACACGGTGGACCGACGACCTGGTTAGGATCGCTAAGCGATGGATGCGGGCGGCTCAGTACCAGCCTTCATGGAAGGATTTCCTGGAAATCCTTGGGGGAGGTCTATGTCCAGCAGTGGACGACTTTTGGCTGAAATGACGATGATGAAGATTCGTTCGACACGTACAAAGGTTTCTGTACTTTAGTTGTTCTTCTGACGTATCAAGCAACGTGGTGGAATTATAAAATATCGGTGGTAATTTATTCTGTTACACTTTTCAATGTTTGTCCCTACATATTACGTTGAATGAATGAACAAGTTAATTTGAATTTGAAATCGATAGATTAGTCATGTCACCACCCTATTCCATCCGGAGGGCGTCGGAGAAGCCGACAAAATGAACCCATCTGTCGAGCGTGGCACAATAGGCTAATTATCTCCATCTAACTGGAGCAGATCCTACCCAACAGTGGATCATCTATGGGCTGTCTGGTAGTAGTTATAAACGTCTTTAGGCAACGGTTACCACTTACCATCAGGTAAGCGTACACTTTAGTGACACCCTAGTAGTATAAAAAATCAAACCATTTTAGTATTCCTTGCAGCATTCAGTAAATATAAACCACCAGCCATATTGGTCCAGTCCAACAATATCACATTGGTGCCAGGTCTAGCCTGTAAGTACGCAGTCACCATGACCTGGAAAACAAATTATTTTAGGAAAGCATTTCTTAAACCTATTTAAATTTTCGTCCGCATAGACTTTCTGAATTGGCTTTTAATTTATTTAATTCTTAACATTTATGTTAATTAAATATTTGTCAATATATTGCATTGTTATATTATTAGTGTCAACTATGTATCACGAATTATTTCGTTTTTTACCTGGATACTCTCCTCTTCAGAAGACTCGATATATCCATGAGCGTAGATCACAGTTGGGTTATTCTTTTCAAAGCGATTGACGCTAAGCAAGGTTGTTGCCTGCTGGAGAGGAACATCAACGTGTTCATTGACTGTGAGTCTGTAGAAAAAAAACAATAAGAATATTTTAAAACCTACTAGTACTATACAAATCACCTATAGTTGTATACTGTAGTAAGTTGTTATTTATCACTACATAGTATAAAACAAAGTCGGCGTCGTCTGTCCGTCCCTATGTATGCTTAAGGGTCAGCGCCAACCGGCGGAGTGGCGGCGAAGAGGCGTTTTCAGTAACAATTTAACTTCAACCTAAAGCGCTTCAGAATACAACTGTATTTAGAATACGCTCGCCGCGCGTCGCTCGCCGTCATTGTATTTCGTTGTACCAAATACATTGTATTCTGAAGCGCTTTAGGTTGAAATTAAATTGTTACTGAAAAAGCCTCTTCACCGCCACTCCGCTGGTTGGCGCTGACCCTAAATGTTTAAAACTACGCCACAGATTGAATTTGATGTGATTTGAAAGAGATATAGGTTTTTTAAGAGATATAGGGATGTAGGGATTATTTTAAGTATAGTTTAATAGAGAAACACTGATAAATTTAGATGTTCATCATTGCACCATTGTACAATAAAGAGTTATCTATCTATCTATCCTATAGTCACCCAGGGCCTAACGAAAGGAATAGTTCTGTGTAACTATAGTTTTTTTTTCTATTTTGAAGTATGAGGGGAGAATGAACGATCCGCCCTAAAGCTTTTTAATTACTTCTGTAAAAAAAAGCTATCCAGATCTACCGTCCCCTAAAATGTCAGCCTACGTAGCATAGGTATGTTCACCACTGCTTCAATCACTTCATCATCATCATTACTAAACATAGTATAAAACAAAGTCGCTGTCGTCTGTCCGTCCCTGCTAAATCTTTGAAACTACGCAACGGATTTTGAAGCGGTTTTTTTAATAGGTAGAGTGATTCAAGAGGAAAGTTTATAAATGAATTATATTGTAGAGAAACATTGATAAATTTAGAGGTTCATCATTGCACCCGTGCGAAGCCGGGGTGGGTCGCTAGTTGGGTCAATGATGAAACTTCACTTGGAATTCCCGTTACTATTTATGATAATTGGGTTTCGCTCAATATCATTGAGATATTAATAATGTGATGCATTGTACTGTTGTGACCGCGATTGACAGGGTCAACAGAAAAATGATAAGTTTTCCAATTGATAAGTTATTTGTAAATGACTACAAATGTTGTGCTTTTAGATCCCAACGACAGTTCGTGAACTGTCTAGCCCAACATAATTTAGATGTTAACATTTGTAAGAAAATGTGTCGTTCACATATATGGAAAAAATCTGACACAATACCTACATAGACAAGTTGGAGATAGAACGTTAAAGGCAAATATATGATTACTAACATTCCATTCGATAGAAAAAATAATCGAAAACTGCACTATTTAGCACTTAAAAAAGCTATTATTACTTAATATTTACTAAGTATAAAGCGGGTTGTTCCGGGTCTGTGTGTTTTTCTATCTATAAATATTTACAACAAAAAAAAATATAATAAGTAGTTTATCATCCATCTCGTTACCATAGCACAAGCATGAAGTTACTTAGCTTGGGACGAGATGGCGTTGTGTGAAATGCCCAAGGATATTTATTTATTTATATATTAGTATGTGTACCATAAATATTAAAATTTTGTACGAGGCATTTTTCCTTGGAAAATGCTTTTGCTACCCAAACATTGCGCTACCGTCCCATAACTTATTTTTTTTGTGCCCGACGTAAAATCCTTTATGGACTATCCCCCTCTGGGGGCATACCCACTAAACATCCCCGGGGTGTACAATCCCGCGCAGGATCTGCCTCGTGGGCCCAGACTCTGCACCACGAGGCAGACGCACCGTCCCATAATCTGCTACAGTTGCGTCAAGCTTAGGACATGGTACTCAATAAGTAAGGCATTGTCCTTGCCAATGTGGCACAGTAGGCTATTTTCCCTCCATGAATTTGGAGGAGGCCCGACTCAGTAGTGGGTAATTTATAGGCTGAAATGATGAATGATGATGATGATGTCTGGCAGTGGAATACAGTCGGTTGATGGTGATAGGGATGATAATCGGATGTTCGAATATCATAATATTCACACTGAGAACTGCACATACTACACAGACAACAACAACGACGCTATTGGAAGACTTATAAAGCAAGCCCTGGCTGCAGACGACCACACCATCCAGGAATACAACATGAAAATGGCAATAAAGGCCAGGAACAACAAGGCGATCGAAAACCTTGATCAGCAGAAAATATCACGGACACGGAATATAATTTAAATATCAAGACCAAACAGCTATTACCAAACATAAGCTAAGGAAGCACCTACTGAGAGTAGGTTAAATGAAACACCAATGTCCCAGGTGCCGAGGCGCAGGGTGCGACAGACGAAAGAAAAAAAAAAGAGCAAATAACTACCATTCATTGCTAAAAAGAACACGGACTACAAGTCTGTGGTGTAGTAACAGAATAAATAAAAAAAAAAAAAATCACAATATTTGTAGTTGTGTCAAGGATTTTTTAAATAAAATATGCTTTTTTTAACAATCAAACTGCCTGTAAATGCCACTATTTGTGTTCCTCCGACTTGTTCTACCATGCCGAGCTGGCCGTGCTATCAAGATTTAATAAATGATGTAATAATACATCAAGATTTAATACGGTTTTAGTTAGAAAACCTTTTGAGCCCAGGTTTCTTTCTTCACTATTTATTAGTTATTCAATGTGTTCTAAATTCTTCGTCAAATGGACGAGACTCACATACTTAAATTTCATATGCTCTGGTCAAATGTCTACAAATGTTCCATGTGACTGAAAGGAATTCTCTTTCCATTGCCGCTAAATTGTCTGTCTCTTGTATGCCTTACTAGCGACCCGCCCCGGCTCCGCAGCGGGTGCAATGATGAACATCTAAATTTATCAGTGTTTCTCTACAATATTATGCATGTATTATACATATAAACCTTCATCTTGAATAACTCTATCTATTAAAAAAACCGCTTCAAATTCCGTTGCGTAGTTTGAAAGATTTAAGCATACATAGGGACGGACAGACGACAGCGACTTTGTTTTATACTATGTAGTGATGATAGTGATGTCACGTCTTACGACCCGCTCAGAATAGAATAGCTTGGTAGTACTCTCTATTCTCTCTTTTTCTTCTATTCTCCGCGTGGTGACGGATTTAGAATACACAGTGTCACCAACCCATACCATCCCGAGGGTGTCGTAAGAGGCGACTAAGGAAAACTTGATACAAACCCTGTACCAACCTGTCTAAATTCGTCATCACAAGAAGTTACTACTCGTATAATTGTATTAAAATAGTAAAAGTATTTGGAATTTCCTTACCCATTGTAAAATCTTAAATACACATCTTCTATGCGATTATATCTCAGTTGCATGAAGACTGAAACAAAAAACACATATCATTAATTAAAATATCAAAGATATTTGTTCAAGATATTGTTCAATAATTTGTATTGTATTTTCCCTAAACAGGGTGTCCCAAAAAATAGTATCAAGCGGAAGTCCAGAGATAGAGCATCCCTTGAAGTACCCGAATCACCCCCATGTATGTTCTGCGATATTTCAAAGTTTTCGGTCAATGATTTTTTTTCTGAATTTTGACCTTATAAACTGAATTTAATTTATTTTAAAAGCAGAAGACTTTTAATTTTTTTCTTTCTCTAACCGTATCATCTTGAATTGTACTTAGCATAAAATAATTAGCTTCGTAACTTTAACCAAAATTATGAAAATATTGGTGTAAAGCCAAACCGTTAAAATTCAGAAAAAAAGTTCGTTATCCGTGTGGTGATTTAGTTAACATAGAGTCAAGCTAGTCGTAAGAGGGAAAACCCGGGGTATTTAATTATTTAAACGCACACCAACAGCATAATTACATAAATACAATTCATTGGAATGACGGTCTATTATAATACATATTTTAGCAATTAAACAAATTAAAGGCATGCTATAGCATAGTAAATGGTTACATTAATGAGACAATAAAATCAATAATAAATTAAAGAAAAGAATTACGAAATGCAATTTTTATATAAAACAAAAAAAACTAATACATGTTATAATTTATCTAATACACATTTAAATAACAGTTGTCTGAAAACGCTAATCGACATCGAAAAGATATCCATAGTTTCGACTGACATGGATTTTTCATTATAAGCCCTTAGCATTCTTGTTACTATTGTAAGCAGCATTATATGGGACTCCGGGGCGCATAGATATGGTAAATTGCGCCCCGAACTACCCACTAAACCGACGGCGATCCTCGCCCGCCTCTTAGTGGAGCCCCATGCTCCGAGGTGGGCCCCTCCGATTAAGGGGGGAGGGGGGGGATAGAAGTAGCACTTAGGTAAGGCTAAATGGTATACATCATGGAAACCCTTTCGTTGTTAATTGCTTACGATAACTCCTTTAATGATGTGTCAATGACTTCCGGAAATTAATCTAGTCCATACACCTACATTTTTATATATTTTTTTATTTTCCTGATTATTTTCTGTGCCATTGTCTCAATAAATAAATTTGCGTGGAAATATCTAAAAATGCTGAAAGGAGTCCCCCGCAACGAATTTTATAAACATTTAAACACAAAAACGTTGTACGTTGTGTGGATATTTGAAAAATCATTATTCTTAGCAAGGACCAGGTGATCCTGAGTTATTATATATGTTCGAATAATGTTTAAGAAACAGGACTAAAATTAAAGTACGTTGTGTTATCGTCCATAAAAGAAGACACTATTTATTTTTTATTCAAATTCCCGAAATAAATGTATTCATGATCGACTTTCAGTGTATTCAGTCACACAGCCAGACATACAGACAGTGTATTCTTACGAAACTCTGTGCCAACCCGCATGGCCAGCGTGGCACAGTAGGCTAATTATCCTCCATGAAATGGAGGAGACCCGACTCAACAGCGGGTCATCTATGGCCTGAGTTGTAGTTGTATGTACCCTTTTTAATCATGGGAAATCTTCACGAATATCCGTTAAGGGTTGTAGGACTCCGGGGCGCGAAAAAATAGCGAGTGCCCGACTACTTACTCACTTAAACCCACGATATTCCTTTATTTCTCCAGGGCCACGCTTTGCACTCCCCAATGGGGAACATGCTCCTTGACCGTGAGTTTTTAGGGCCCTAATTTAGTATTGAGAATAACAGTTTTTGACGAAATAATACAAATTTTAATCTTTACTCGATACTTTTGTAATATATAAATTAAGATACAGAATTAGATATCAAAATTAAAAAAGAAATAGATAATTCTATTAAAAAATATATAAAATAAAATAATTAATATTAATTAAAAAGATTAATATTTGGAACACACTTTTAAATACGTAAACTTACCAGATTCCACGCAGAATGCGAATATTAAAATAAAAAAATGAACACTAAAATTGTTAGTAGCCATTATTAGTAGCCGAATGATTTGAATATGGCTAAACACGGACAGTATAGTGTGAAACGTGTCTTATGCAGAAAAAAATTCAAGTGGTACTAATAAAAGCTGAAGTTCCGTTAAATATAGGACGATATCTGAGAAAGCGGTCATAGTGTCATACCTAAGGGTAGAATGATAGTCAGTGATAACTATACTATTTTGAGCACCCGACTTCGTCTTATTCAAAATAAATAATGTACCCAAAACTTACACGGGAATCACTTCATTAATCATCATCATCATCATTTCAGCCAAAAGACGTTCACTGCTGGACATAGGCCTCCCACAAGGATCTCTACGAAGGCCTGTCCTGGGCCGCCCGCATCCACTGCTTTCCGGATTTCCAGGTCGTCAGTCCACCGTGTGGGAGGCGCACCAGCACTGCGCCTTCCGGAACGCGGTTGCCACTCGAGGACTTGTCTGCCCCATCTTCATTATATGTAAGTGAAAAGACCATGCAGATACCGCGCAGTATCTTTGCAGTTTATTGCGAACATACATACGTACACGCGACTTTGTTTTATAATATGTAAGAATAAATATAGTTTCCGTGTGGTCACGGATATATCCGTGTGGTGACGGAATTAGAATACATAGTGTCACCACCCCATTCCATCCTGAGGCTGTCGTAAGAGCTGACAAAAGGAGATGACAAGGCGGAAAACCTAGCCTCAAGAGAAGAAAAACTCGATATGATTTTTTTTTTGTTGTCGGTGGGGAAATGCTTTGTGCATACCACCGCCCCCCGGGGGAGAGGTCGGTGATTATGTGGGACTGTCGGAGTCCCACCCAAAAGTCGTCTATCCACTAAAACCCCAGCGGTATACCCTCACACGACGCGCTTGGGGCGCCACAAGTTCGCGTAAACGCAGTCTACTGTGATGCCATGGCTCGATATGAAACCCTGTGCCAACCCGTCGGGCCAGCGTGGCACATTAGGAGAATTACCCTTCCTGTTATGGGAGGAGGCCCGACTCAGCAGTGGGTCATTTACGGACTGAGTAGTAGTAATAAAGATAGTTTTACGGTAATATTTCTTTAGGAAACCTGAGCTGATTATTTTATTTGCAACTAGTGACCCGCCCCGGCTTCGCTCGGGTGCAATTATGACATAAAAACCATCCACTTGAATCACTCTATCTAATAAAAAAAAACGCTTTAAATCCGTTGCGTAGTTTTGAAGATTAAAGTAAACATACGGACGGACAGACTACAGCGACTTTGTTTTATACTATGTAGTGATTTACGGCCCACTATACATACGCGACTTTTTATGGCAACCTGATATAGTATTTTAGTCCTAGTAATATTATAAACGCGAAGTTTACGGTTGGCGCAGTGGTTGAGCGATCGACTGCTGCGCAGCATGTCGCGGTTTCGATTCCCCGCACAGGAAGAAATATTTGTAAGACCTACAAGTATTTGTTCCGGGTCTGGGTGTTTTCTATCTATAATATGTATGTATTTACAACAAAAAAAAATGTATATAAGTACTTTAACATCCATCTCGTTACCATAACACAAGCATTAAGTTGCTTAGCTTGGGACGAGATGGCGCTGTGTTAAATGTCCAAGGATATTTATTTATTTTATAAATTATTTATTTATTACGTAATGTTTGGAACTCCGTTGTTTCGAAGGGGATCATTCATGGCGGAGAGATATTCGGTATAATATTAAGTTTATACTATACCGAACATTTCTTCAAATTATAGTCTTTACGATTAATATTCTAGAGCTGCAGAGCAGCTCTCTCTCTCTCTCTCTCTCTCTAAAATCGAAAACCTATCTAAGCATGCGCTGCAAAATCTATTGACAACTAGCGGCCTGTCCCGGCGTCGCACGGGTGCGATGTTACCCGCGGGTGACGCCGACGTGATTGTTAAGTAGTGTATTGTTTAAAACTACAACTTCCCATCCTTAATCCTTTCACTTTCCTACAAAGAATACCTTTCTGAACTCTCGCTCGTCTTTGGCGGTCGCAAAGCGAAACGCGTCGAAACTCTGTTCTTTTTCCTTTATTTTTTGGCAACTTGTTTAAAACATTACTGCCAGCGTCCAGTCTAAGATATACATGTATTAAAATAAATTATAATTAGTAAAAATGTGACAGTTTATAGAAGAAATTAAATTACATAGATGGTCAGATTTTTCAGTGATGGATTGTTAGTGTTAGTAACTTAACTACTGTAATAAATGTTTTGATTTTCGGAAGGCTGATCGGTTTATATTTTAAAGTTATTTTTAGAAGTCAATTTAGCTAAGCATTGAAGTTTCCGTTCGTTATTATTCGCCAAGACGAGTAGGGAGGGAATGTTTACGGGAAAAAGAATCTTTAATTTTGATAGAAACTCTTTGTTATTTTATAAGATAAACCTTGAACCAGGCCTAATCAGTGTTCGTTATAGTCTAATTAGCAGTGGTAAGTGGCAAGTCCGTGTGGTGACGGATTTAGAATACATGGTATCACCACCCCATTCCATCCTGAGGGTGTCGTAAGAGCCGTAAAGAAGGAAATGATAAGGCCGACCAACCCTCAAGACAAAGAAAATTTGATACGAAACCCTGCTGCTAACCCGTCTGGCCAACATGGCACAGTAGGCTAATTACCCTCCATGTAGTTGGAGGTGGCCCGACTCAGTAGTGGGTCATTTATGGGCTGAGGAGTAGTAGTTAACGAATTTTAAATTTATTTCCTTGGGTATACAACCTCACACACCTGTCCTCGTCGAATCGCCCGAATCGTGTGCGAGTCCTTCAGACCTTCAATTCGTTCGGTGCGTTCAACTGTGCGATCCCTGAAGGGCGGGGCGCTTGTACTCGGCGCAAGGCCCGCGCACGTTGACCCGCCCAGATTACATCGGGAAATCCGTGCGTAAACGTATGATAATTGTATCCTAAAATAGGATAGGACTTAAATAATACTAATAAGAACTATAAACTAACTTTGTCTTAAACTAACTACTACTAACTTCAGTCATTGGAACGAAGTTCCTTATTTAGTTGACTTTAGTTGTTTTAGCAAATAACTGTAGTCATAATAAACCTGTGAGAAAAGAAAAAAATTGAAGAAACTAAAAATATAAGCAATGTATCTTTAGCACTGCAGGTGTTTGGTAACGTGCTAAGAAGGCTGGCGGCATTGCCACGCTGAAAGGTAATGCTTTCGATCACGCGTACAATCGAAACCAAATCAAAATTTTCTTGTTAGTTGATTTTTATTAATAATTATAAAATATCAATATCACGGTTGTTTATCGAAAGCCACACATACATACCTTTACGGATAGATCACCATAATTATTTTAAACAAGCTGAATTAATAAATAAAAAACCTGAATGATAATTCCAGAATGTTTCAACTTTATTCTTTTTTATTTTTCATATTTTCTTCCCGGACTTCCACGAATATTTCAAGACCAAAATTAGCCAAATCAGGCCAGCCGTTCTCGAGTTTTAGTGAGTCTAACGAACAGCAATTCACTTTTATTTTTATAGATAGATAGACAAAGGTATTCGAACTTATAAAATATATTTTTATGGAGCACAACATTCTAATATTCAGGTCGTTGATGTTAAATAAGTTACCACAATTTAGAATTGCGTTTGTCAACCATTCAATTTGAGGATATTATTTTACAGTCAGTACAGACATGAAATTAGAGATATACCGCTTATATTTGATGTACCTAACTATTAAGATGGATACAATAATTAGAATTATTTTATAAATTATATATTTCAACTTAAAGGTCGTATATTATGTTTAAATTAAACCATTTACACATTGCTATTTTATTTGCTAGAAATATTTAAATACATACTTATGGAATAATTTCTCCCTGCAAAGAAGTGGCGAATGCTATACTATATAACACAATAATAAAAATAACAATAAATAATGCTAGGCAATACTCTAAGACTTAAATAACCTTTTATTTATATTACACTAATAAACACCTATCGTCTGTTATAAAAGTGTTCATACGTTAGGAGAAGTAAAACACTCTACTTATTTTTGGTATAGTGCTATTTTCCTCTAGCTTAGAGACCATTCAAACCTCTTCCGAAAGGCGTTCGTGCATTCGTCGTCAAAGCATAAGACCCTGAGGCACTGAAAAAAGAAATAGACTCTTCATCATTATTATTATTTTAGTCCTTAAATGATAAACTACTAAGACAGGTCTTCTCAAAGTTTTTTGGACAGTCTATTGTGGCACACTGGAAAGACGGGGTTGGTACTGAGTTTATAATAAGTTTTATTTTTCTGGCGCCTGGTTTGTCTGCTTCTTGCGTTCATAAAGTCGCCTCTTACGATACACCCACTCATTATCGTATGTGTTGTTCGCATTGTGTTTTATAAATTCGTCACCATATGGATTCTTACGCTGTAATAATATCAATACCTTTAGTTTGTTGGAGGTTTGTAGCGCAATCACACTAGAATGCCTAAACTTATCTAATGAAAGGCACATAGATAGCTCAACCCCGGAATCGAACCGAGGACGCACGATTCAAAGAACATCGACCCCGACCAAGGCGTATGAACGCTGAGTGCAGTATATTATGAAGAATGCACTGACAAGAACTAATTTTGATTAAAAATTTACTTACTCTGTATCACAATTTATTCCCATATACACTATTTTCACTTTTACTGGCTGGTTCATAAATTTGGACCCTTCCGGGATCGCGGGGAATGCTTGAGGGTTCAGTACCGATTCCGCATAAAGCCGCCACGACCGTCGATGGCTGCAAAGATCTATTATTGATTATTATATTAGAATTTACAATAAAAGACGGACGCGACCAATTAAAGTAGGGGATCGTATTCAAATTAAATGTCAGTGATCACAAATGGAATGCATGCTGTACCTACATGAAACAGTAATGTAGGGTAGACTGGGTACGGTTGAAACATTTTAGCTTTTTTTATACATAGCATCGGGATTTGTTAAGCGAGCGATATCGGAAACATACTAAATAAAAGACCTTATATCTGTCTACTATAGGGCAATGTTATTTATGATCGCTGGATAGTAATTTCGGAGCAAAATCAAATTTAAAAAAAACAGTAATTTGTTTTAACCGTCCCCATGCCAGGGTCGGTTGAAACAGTGTCTGGGGTCAATTGAAACACATGCAAATAATACAAAATATAATCAATTATCATCTTTTATTAATCTTCTAATAACATGTTTCGAATGTTAATGGCACAGTTGACTATTACAAATATTTTTATTAAGTAATATTCTAGTCTTTGACTATATTTATAATCCAACATTACTCTTAATCAGCCTTCAGTTTTATATGAAGTACCTACAACTTAAACGTAATAATAATTAGATGTTGGTAGCGATAATTCTTTGGCTAAAAGTACTTATAATATATCTCATCAACATTATACACATATATGTTGTGGTTCAAATATATAGCGGTCCATAACATTAGCCAGATTGTCGTAGGAAGCATCTACGTTGTTCCTATTAAAAATAGTTGCTAGAAAGACTTGTAGCCTCTGCTGCATGCACCGACAGTTCAGGATTTCTTTTCATAAACATGCGAAACCATTCTTCGCCAGCCATTTCGTTGTCATCCCAAGTCCGAGGTCGTGATAAGTCATACTTGATGGTTAATTCGTATGCCAATTTCATGACATCCTTTTTAGTTAGGCCTAAATATATGTATATCAGCACATCTAATTAAATATTTAGATAACTCACGCTCTTGTTGCTGGGTAAATACACGATTATGGGCCATATATCCCATTTCTTGATTGTCACCGTTACCAGTCGAATCTCGTTTACGTATATATCTGAACAGGGAACAGTGGTTCAGTCTATTTTTTTCTGCCGCGGTTTCAACGAAGATCCCGCTTTCGAATCTTCATAGGCTCATTGGTATGTTGATAAGTCGGCTTGACCTTTTGTAGTCTTTCTTTGGCGTACCCTCGGCATCTAACTGCTTCAACATAAACTGTTTCAACCGTACCCACAAATAATTTTTCAACTGTCCCCACCCCCCATCTTGGTATAAAACGGTTCATAGTAAGAATGACAGTAAATTTAAATAAAAACTAATCATACTACGATATTGTACAACCTTCAATTTAACTGTAACAAAACTCTCAATACTCTAACTATAAATGAAATCTTAATAATTGCAAAAATGTAGATATCGAAATACTTACTTTTCCGTTAAAAAACCTCCTACAGACGAGCACAGTGCCCGAAGAGCCATGCAATTCTAAAATTCCTGTTTCGACCTGTCATCCGCTTCGTACTCCCCTTGTACCCTTCACCTCATCGCGCACTATTCACAAGATATTCACTTTGTTTCAACCGTCCACCGTTTCAACCGTACCCAGTCTACCCTACATGCACTGTTTCATGTACATGACATCTCATAATAAACCACATGGTTGTAGGAAACGTCTTTGCAACATTAGATCTATGGTCTTTCAATAAATTGTTCAATGTGTCTGGCAATTTAGTATTTAAAGCTAGCCGCGGTAATGTAGAAAATTAAAATTGGATACCATGATTTTTAAAGGTAAAGCCTGATTCAATACCTTTTTCGTAGTTGTCACATTGTCATCACAATAGAGTCAAACACAAATTAATCTACAGCAATAAAATGAAATTGTGATGAGGGCTTGATTTAAATGAATGGTTAGCAACGACGTCAAAATGATACATTTAATAATATACTAGGTGTATTTAAATGAACCCGATGAAAAGAAAAGGCCAAGGCCAATGCCAATAACCTAGGCGTAAGAGAAGGGACACTTAATACGAAACACTGTGCCAACCCGTCTGGCCAGCGTGGCACAGAAGGCTAATTACCCTACATGTAACTGGAGGAGGCCCGACTCAACAGTGGGTAATCAGTTACAGGAGTACTGTCAGAGCAAAAGTCAAAATATACTAAGTACATATGTTCTTTGTTAAAATTTGGAAAAACTAAGGAACATTTCGATGATAATTATGAAATATTTTGGAAATCTATTAAAACATCGTAACTAATCTACAGGTTGGGTTAGGTTATTATTGTAATTTTTGACTTTGAAGTTTCAGCCACATAGTATGTATTGTATGGAAAAGGTGTTAGGTATATCAATTCGTATGACCGAGTTAGATTACTGATTTTACTATAAATAAATAAATAAATTAATTTAGACTTCGTGCACAACATATTTAAAGAGGCGGGATTAATGCCAAAGGCATTCTCTACCAGTCAACTTAAAATTGTATGTTTTATATTCCAGATGCAGCCGGTTGACGAAGATGGTGGTGTCAATCGACGCGGGGCGACGAGGACTACACACTAGAATGCCGAGATTTTGAAACTACTATTTAAGAGAGAAACAAAGATAAGTGTCAAAAATTTGGAAAAATATAATACTAACTATTATCAGATAGTGGTATTATTGCGAAATGAGGGCATCCAGGTTGGACACCATATCCTCCGTTTACCCAGAAGTCAACCGTTCCAGTTGCTATTGGCGCTCCATAACCCCAAGCGTCAGTATGTATGACGTCAACAAACTCGGCGTCGTCGTTTGCATTTATGTGGTTCATCTCTCCGTCTCCTAGGTAGAACCCTTGAAGCGTTGGCTCTAGTGCAGTCACTCTGAAAATACAGTTGAATATATAAAACATTAAGACTATGAACGAGCAATTGCTTCTATAAAATTCTTTGGTATACTCCTACCACTGCTGAGTCGGGCCTCCTCCCATCGCAGTCGATCGACTTGCGTTGTAGCGTTTGCATTATTCCAGCTCCGGTGGTGACGCATTTAGAATACATAGTGTCACCACTTCATTGAATGAGATCTGAGGATGTCGTAAGAGCCGACAAAAGAACTGACAAGGCCGATAACCTAGACACAAGAGAAGTAAAACTCAATACAAAACACCGTGCCAAACCCGTCTGGCCAGCGTTGCACTGCACTTACCCACCATTCAACTGGAGGAGGTCTGACTCAGTAGTCGGTCATTTAAGGGCTAAATAGATAGATAGATAACACTTTATTGCACATTTGCGCCACAACCTATTGGGATCGTTTTACGTCAGCTTTAATCAGAATCAGAAGTCTGTCAGGATCAAATAAAGAAAAAGCATATGACCAAATATTGTATACCTTTTGATAGTCTTATTGTATGCATTCTTCAGTTCTCTACATATGTATCCAGCTAAGTGACAACCTAATGAGAACCCGATGAGGTGAACTCTATCTAGAGCGAGACCAGCTTTGAAGAGCAAGTCTAGTTGGTCTGCCATTACCACTCCAACCTTTAAAAAGAATTAATTTCCAATCTATTTTAAAATAACACATATATATGGCAAGTGAAGTCCAACAAAACCGAGGCAGTTATGTTAATTTTAAATGGTATTCTATACTCTAGTTACAACAATATACAAATGGGTTCTTATCTACTTTGCGATCGTTACAAATGTTCAATTATATTTCCTGAACTATACGCGGCTTACCATCATACACGCCATGTATATGTAGTGTATCGTGGTACAAAAATAATCAAACCTTTTGAATATTCCTTGCAGCATTCCAGAAGTAAGTACCACCAGCCATATTGGACCAGTCCAACAATATTACATTGGTACCAGGTCTAGCCTGTAAGTACGCTTTCACCACGACCTGCAAAAATAGTTACTTTTGTTGACGTGACATTATCTTTAAATTAAAACGAAGCCAAGTCTTAAGATTCTTTTAACAAAAAGAAACTGATTAAAAATTACGTGTCAGTTTCCATTGGCATCGTCTTCAAATATTTTTACTAAGTAGTGGTTGCCCAGCGGTCAAAATTCGACCATAATTAATTTAAATTATAGTTCAGTCTAGTATGTGTAATGTTTTTTTATTAATTTTATGTATTTTTACGCATAATTTTAAAATAATACTAGCTGTCCCGGCAAACTTTGTTTTGCCATATAATTAACCATCCCCCGCGCAACCCCCTTCCCCGCGCAACCCCCACCCCGCGCAACCCCCACCCCGCGCAACCCCCACCCCGCGCTACCCCCGCGCAACCCTCTAGGTCTTATGGTTCCAGAGATATCGATCTCCTATCGCAAACGTTGTTTTGCCATGTAATTAAATAGGGGTTGATCGTAGAGGGGTGAAGATTTAGGGTTGTTTGTATTTTTTTATGCTAAATCTTAAAAAATAAAAGCAAAAAATTTTCTCTAAAAAATAAAAAAAAAAATTCACCCCCCCCCTTAAAATTTGGGGGGTGAAAAATAGATGTTGTCCTATTCTCAGACCTACTCAATATGCTCATAAAATTTCATCAAAATCGGTCAAGCCGTTTCGGAGGAGTTTGGCAACTAAAACTGTGACACGAGAATTTTATATATTAGATTAGCATTCTGCACTCTGACCCTATATAAAACTACTAGCTGACCGGACAGACGCTGTACTGCATGATATTCGTTTACCGACTGCAGCGCCATCTGTCGGATTGATTTGTGAATCTAAACAATCCTCGTTGCCAGCGAAAATCAGTTGAGCCATGAAAAAACTCTGGGGGTAAAAGGGGGGGCAATTACCCAATAATATCTGCAAATATATGTGGTGGGGAGCAAATGAGGATGCGACAAGAATCTATGTATTAACAACTTAATAACATCTACATCGCGTACCTATAAAAAGCAGAAAATAAAAATTAAATTAAAAATTTACATAAACCCCCGACACAATGACCTAAGTACCCTTTAAAAAGTAAAAAATAAAAAATATATCGCGTTGGGGAACCAGGGGTCAGGTAATAAATAAGTAGGAGCGGTCCCCCAACGCGATATATTTTTTATTTTATACTTTTTAAACTAGGTACTTAAGTCATTGTGTCGGGGGTTTATTTAAATTTTTATGTATTCTAAATCCGTCACGACATGGTATTAAATTGTGTATTGCTAACTTATTAAGTTTTTTACCCGGATACTCTCCTGTTCAGGAACTTCGATATATCCATGAACGTAGATCACAGTTGGGTTGTTCTTTTCAAAGCCATTTGCGTCAAGCAATGTAGTTGCCTGGTGGACAGGAACATCAATATGTTCATTGACCGTGTGTCTGTTGGCAGAAAAAGAAATCTTAAAAGATATTATATTTAAAGATAAAGATATTTTTATTTATTTTTCAATTTCCCGAAAAATATTGCAGATCGCAATACGGCCACCGATTGTAATGTTTTGTACATCACAGCAAACATATTATGCCTTTTATTCACGAAATATAAAATAGTTTGTTCAAAAAAATTCCTTCTTTATTCGGGTACCCCAGTGTAGGTGCCTTTTTTTTTGGTGCCCGGGGTAAAATCCTTTATGGACTATCCCCGCCGGCCTGGGGATGGCCAGCGGGGGGCGTGTGGGACTCTCCTCCTAAGAGGCATACCCACTAAACATCCCCGGGGTGTACCGTCTCGCGCTTGCTGCCCCGTGGGTCCTGACTGTCTCTCCACGGTAGGTGCTTCACCTTTTTTTTTTTTTTTTTTTGGTTTCGCTGGGGAAATGCATTACGCATACCACCGCCCCCCGGGGGAGAGGTCGGTGATTATGTGGGACTCCCGGGACAGAACCCGTATACCCACTAAAACCCCAGCGGTATACCCTCACACGGCACGCTTGGGGCGCCAACGGTTCGCGCGAGCGCAGTCAACGTTGACGCCCCGACGAGGTGCCCGCTACGCGGGCAAGCGACTATCAGAGAGGGCGCCCCGGTACACTGGGACGCCCTCAGTCATCGAGGCTTTCGTCGGTGGCGGGTCCCCCGACCCACCACCGGCCTCTATGGCGGGGGAAGGAGGTACAGTCGCCTCCTCCTCCCCGGCCTCCGTCTGCGGCGCGGGTCGGCCAGGACGTCTTCCTCCCTGACCCGCTCCGCGGCCTCCTTCTGCGACATGACGTCCTCGCAGAAGGAGGCCATTGCTTCCCACCCCCCTCGCTGTCGAGCATCCGTCCGATAAGGCTCGGCAGCGAGAGGTCTCCTCCGACCTGTGCCGCCAGGGCCCGCCTCTCGGTCACCCAGGCGGCACACTCCTCCACCGTGTGGCGCGCCGTGTCGACTGGCGCGCCACACTCGTGGCAGACCGGCGTCGGCTCCCGGCCCGCGATTTGATGCAGGTACTTACCGAAGCAGCCATGCCCGGTAAGCACCTGCACCAACCTGTAGGTTAGGGTCCCGTGCCGCCGAGACAGCCAGCGATCTAGGTGGGGGCGGACCGCCTCCACCGTCGCCAGCCCGGCGGCTGGGGACCCCAAATCCTCCTCCCAGTGGCGGATCAGGGCCTCTCGCGCTCTGTCCCTGACCCGCCTTGCACCACCACCGTCGAGGAGGGGCAGCGCTCCCTCCTCCCTCCGTGCCGCACGGTACCTGTAGACGGCCGCCAGCACCTCCGCCTGGAGCTCCCAGGGTTGGTCCCCGGCGAGCAGCGTGGCAGCCGTCCACGACACCGTGCGGTAAGCCCGGATCGCCCTCACCGCTATGACCCTCTGCGGCCTCCGCAGAAGGGCCCTGTTGCGAGCGGTGAGGGCTCCGACCCAGACGGGGGTTCCGTACAGGGCCATACTCCGGATGATGCCGGAGTACAGGCGCCTGCAGACGGAGCCCGGGCCGCCGACGTTGGGCAGCAGCCTGCCCAGGGCGGCGGCCGACCGTATGAGCCTCGGGGCCATCTGTTGGAAGTGGGCCCCGAAGCTCCACCGACCGTCCAGGTGCAGGCCCAGATACTTCATCTGGGCCCGCAGCTCTATCACCGTCCCCCCCACGGTGATGCTCGCACCACGAGGGGGAAGGGTAGATGCTTCACCTGTGCCAACCCGTCTAGCGTGGCACTGTAGGCTAGTTACCTTCCCTTTAGTAGTGGATATAGCTATACAAATTATTCTATGTACCTATGAATAATTAAGCCTTCTTTTAGCTCATTGAATGCTGACTAACAGTTCTTGTTCCAAATGGAGTCTCGCGTTTCCTCAGTTAGCTGGTGTATTGGTTTTGAAATGTCAGAAAACCCCTTAAAAATCGTCCTTAATAATGTAGTGCACCACCCTAAGAATGCACTCACTTCTATTCATGGCTCACCATTACCAATAACCAAGTTGCTGGAACATTACCTTACATAAACCAAATGGCATAACATTAAACTCGGGCAACCGGTTGCCAATGTCTGTACTAAAGGTGGTCTTCTCTTTGTCCTGTTTCTGGATTTTCACCTGTAGCCACTTTACAAGTGTGGAGAACCACTTCATACCGCTGAGCATGTCCGGCGTATCATCTATACTGGGTAAGGGAAAACTGTCCTTCCACGTGACATAGTTCAACTTTCTGAATTCCACAAAGAATCTTTTCTGATATCTTGATCTTCTGCATCTTTTCACGGAGCTGTGTACGGAAGACGTGTTCCAGGCGTTTGTCACCATAACAAGTGTACAAGCTTTCCATGGGGCGTTCCAACAATCTTCCATCTGCAGGCAAATTATCCAAAAGAGAGCGTCTCTTCGCAGAGCTAAGGTTAACGCCACAAAGGAAGATCCTCATCCCATTGGTTGGTCTTCACCAACGTCTCGAACTGATATTTGAAGGCAGTCCAGGATAACGTGCCGTCAAAATGTGGAACTTCCAACTTAGCGTCTGTTGGAGCGTTCATAGCAATGGGTTCACGTGCCTGGAACTTGGCGATCTTTTTATTCAGATCATGGAGGCTATTGCCGTGCCCGTTGACTTTAGCCTCCAAACAGTCGGTTTTGTGAGCTACTTCCTTGACCTACAACGTCTATCTTCGTTGTGAAGAGGTCTTGGAGCTAGCACTGGCTTTACTCTTGTTCACGGTGGGCGGCTTCTATACTCGCTTACACAGTGACTAGGAACGCAGCCAGGCTCCTTTCAGAGGAAGTACCTGCAACGACTCCTGATGCCACCCCACCAGGCAGATTTTTCAGATACAGGGATTGGGGCGCAGCATCTATCTCAGGTTCTCCCTTCGACCGTGGTCACGTGTAGTAGTCTCGTTGCGCGGCATCCCCAATTCTGACACCAATTTTTACGACCGGTGGTTAGCTTAACGCTGGTTACAACGTAGACTTTATTTGATCACACTAATAACAAAACCTCACACACATCAATTCACTATTTAGAAACTACTCACTAATAAAACACTGATAAAATCATTAGCACTTCTCTGTTATTTGTTTTTGTTACAAAGCTAGCGGTGACAAAACACGTGTCGGCGCGCGGCGTGTGCGCGCCCGCTCGTTAGCACGTTAATAACATGAGTAAACAACCGCCCTCAGAAGCGGGGTATAGCTTATTATAATTCATAGGTCCTGCAGCGTAACATTAAACTTACTATTTTAATATTATTCTGAATACCAGGTTGAACATATGGTACCAACGAAAAGGAAATACAAAAAAGACTAATGGCAGAGTTACAATAAGTGTGAACGGCTTATAGCGTGAAATCCGACAGCTGGTCTAACCATATTATTACCAGTGGACCCACTAGATATGTCGCGAATGCAGACGTCAATCGCTTCGTGTAAATAAATTAAAAATTTTAATAAACCCCCGACACAATGACCTAAGTTCCCTTTAAAAAAACCGCTCCTACTTATTTATTACCTGACCCCTGGTCCCCCAACGCGATGTATTTTATTTTTATTTTCTACTTTTTAAAGGGAACTTAGGTCATTGTGTCGGGGGTTTATTTAAATTTTTAATTTAATTTTTATTTTCTGGTTTTTATAGGTACACGCTTGTCGCTTATTATGATGCAGATGTATAAGTTGTCAATACATAGATTCTTGTCGCTTTCTAATTTTCTCCCCACCACATATGTTTGCAGATATTGGGTATCCCCCCCCCCGTTTACCTCTAGAGCTTTTTCGGGGCTCAACTGATTTTCATGGAACATATTATTTTAAAATGTGCACGTGATGCGCTTTTATTTGAGACCCCACTCGATTATAGTTGCAGACTTTCGGTTATTCTTCCTCACTTTCACCCCCCCATAACTTTTAAACGACTTAACCGATTTTCATCAAACATATCATTATGTAAACATTTCTAAGAACACTCGCCCGTAACCTGTCATACAAAAAAAACTGTATTGAAATCGCTTCATCCGTTCGCGAGCTACGGTGCCGCAGACAGACAGACAGACCTACCCCTCTGTTTGCGTCGGGGGTTAATAATGGTAGTTTGCCAAATCAGGTTAGAGCGGTGCCATCCATTTAAAATTGTGAAAAAGACGTCGGAGATATAAAACTATTAGGATCTTTCTCACCCATTATAAAATCTTAAATACACATCTTCTATCCGATTAAGTCTCTCGCGCCTGACAACTGAAAGAAAAAAAAAACCAATGTAATAAATTAGAAATATTTGCTTGATGTTTAGACTAAGATATATAAATACTTAAAAAAAATCGGAACATAATCATTAGACAAAAAAAACATCATTTGAAGTCGGTGGCATGGTGATACCTGATGGTTATCAGGTATTACTTATATACCGGTTTATCCTTAATAAGCCTGTAGAGTCAGAAAACCCCGCCATGTCTAGCAGACAGAGACGTGTGGTCCACTGGCT
The DNA here is from genome assembly GCA_905475355.2 of Clostera curtula. Classification (NCBI taxonomy): domain Eukaryota; kingdom Metazoa; phylum Arthropoda; class Insecta; order Lepidoptera; family Notodontidae; genus Clostera; species Clostera curtula. The sequence goes on along the minus strand of FR997800.1, from coordinate 13,015,154 downwards.
CATGCATACGCTAAGAAAAGAGCATAGATTTGGATGGAGACGGTACAAATCTAATACTCTACTTAGCCATGAATGAGGCACCGAATCATACGCCTTTTTGTAGTCTATCCAGGCCATGGCAATTTTTTTTTTGGCTCGACGGACGTTTTTGCAAATGGTCATGTCAATAAGAAGGAGTTCTTTAGTACCCCGAGACCGTGGCTTACATCCATTTTGTACAGGCGCCATAATATTATGAGCCAAAATGTGCTCCATAATTTAGAATTTTAAAATGGATGTAAGCAGCTTGTAGGTGGTCGGTAAGCAAGTAATTGGTCGATAGTTTTTATTATTATTACTATTAAGTTATGATGACTATCTATCGGATAGTGACACATGGGAGTAACGTAAGCAGTGGTAAGGCCTAGCTCTGATCTTTCAGGCGTTTCCTTAGTGACGTTTTGTACACAGTATGAACCATGTAATTTGTGTAATTTCACGAAGTTTTATAATACACTAGCGACCCGCCCCAGCTTCGCCCGGGTGCAATGATTAACATCTAAAATTATGGGTGTTTCTCTACAATATTATGCATCTATTATACACATAAACCTTTCTCTTGAATCACTATCTATTACAAAAAACCACTTCTAAATCCGTTGCGTATTTTTAAAGATTTAAGCATACATAGGGACGGACAGACGACAGCGACTGTTTTATAGTGATATTATAATTTTTGGCTTTTTAATTTTATGCGACATGTTTATGCGTGTAATTGCTCTCACTAACCTGTCAGACTTGTTTGTACCACCATCATTGTAACCCTTAAATTTAAAAGAGAAACCATGGTTTTTTCTTGCTGGCTCGTCTCTGTGGAATTGCATTCCGAACGGGTGGTAAAAACTAAATGATTAATTATGTTTAATTTTAAATTTTCACTATCTGAAAGCATTTGCAAGAATTCATTCGGATAAAATACATTTTGATTTGATTTGAGGTTGAGGAGGAGCTCGTAAATAGGGAAGCTTAACTCTGGCCATTAAGGTCGTAGCAGACACATCAACTCGGAAAGGGATCGGCACCGTATCGCCTTTTGCCTCGCCGTCAAACTATGTCCTTCAAAGGGAAAGACGAGTCCTTGCAAATGTTAATAACGTTTGATATTATATGTAGAAACGCAACACTATTCAGTCGTGGAGTTATTTGGCAGGGGAATTTCGGAGCCTCTGAGCGTGGGGCTCCACTAAACGAGACGGGCCAAGGCTTCAGCGTCGCAGAGCATGTTTGGTACGTCAGACAGTCGAGGATCGCCGCTGTTTTGGTGGGCAGGTCAGGTTAAAAATTGTTCTTTCAGCAACCTAGAGTCGTGCATAACCCGGCTCAAATGTAAAGAATGACATAGACCTGCGTTGCCATTGCCATAATGGCTGAAAGCGTTGTTCCCGAAGGTGCTGTTGGCCAGCATCCCCACTGCTGTGCTGCCGTTAGTTGCCGTCACGGTCACGTAGTAAGTGTCTATAAAAAAGATAAACTAAATTTAAAATAAATGTAGAAAAACCATTTAAGTGAAAAATCATCATTATCACTATAAATAATAAAACTAAGTTGATAAAATGTGCGTCCCGATAAAACTTAAAAAGGAGTCCCGGCACGATAAAGGGACTTATAAAGTGTGATAGCCCTTTATCCCCCCTCGAACAAGAAAGTTCTCGTTTTAACCTAAAGGGCGTGTTTTTAAAGATTTGGGCTTTTCCAACCCTTCAACTAACTAACTAATCTCTGGAACGGCTGGACCGATTTTGACAGGACTTTCACTGATAGGTAGCTGATGTCATAAGGAGTAACTTAGGCTCTTTTTTTAGACTATAAAGTAACCGCGGGTAGCATCGCACCCGGGCTAAGGCTGGCCGGGCCACTAGTAACCTATAAACAACAAGTGGAAGTCGGTTCCTTGGTCAACAGGCCGAAGAATACAGCCATGAGGTGGACCCACTGTCAGATTTTTCGCTGCTGCCTGCTTGTATCGATTGCCATAAATGCTAGAAACGCAACCGTGATCCAACAAACAGCAAAGCTAGACGTTGCTTAACCTGTATATCCATTGCCTTTCACTCTATCTAGGCTACACTACCTCAAATATCTGTCATTTCAGTCCATAAATGACCCGGCACTGAGTCGGGCCTCCTCACAATTCATGGAGAGAAAATAAGCTTTTTTGATTACCGTCAGTCCTGAAAATTACGTCTTATGCTTGACCAACTGTTTTTTTCATTCTATTCTATGACTATTCGCACCGGTCTGCGGAAACTGTGTCTAGTGTACCACGCTGGCAAGAAGGGTTGGCACGGGGTTGTATCAAGTTTTCCATATCTTGCGGCTAGGTGATATGTCTTTTGTTTTCCTTTAGAGTCGCCTATTACAACACCATCTGGAGAGTGCGGGTTGCACTACTGAGCCCATAGATGACCCACTGCTGAGTCAGGCTTCTTCCATTTACATGGACATAGCCAGCAGAGTACAGCAAGTAGGTAATTAGCCTACTATGCTGGCCAGACGGGTTGGCACAGGGTTTCGTATCAAGTTTTACTTCTCTTGCGGCTAGGTTATGTCCTGGTCGTTTCGTTTTGTCGCCTCTTAAGACACCGTCAGGATGGAATGAGTGGTGGCACCATGTTTTCTAAATCCGTCACCATACAGACAAGCGTTGTAAATAAAAAATAGGTTACCTTGAATAGCGACCGTATTGGCCACTACCACGGCTAAAATTACTGATAAACTCAACCACTTCATCTTAAGCCAATGACAAAGGCTAAACTGTCCGATCACTGCCCTACTCTGCAGTCAAGGAGGACTGTGAAATACTTATAAACGAATTTGCGCAGATCTTGATATACAGCGTATTGTGTGGAATCCCCACAATCGCCCTGATAACCCTTGACTCGAGACACTGACCCTAGCTAAGTCTTTTAATCAACGATTTTTTTCTCTCTCTCTTTACGTCGTATTCCTCAATGTTGAGGGTCGTGACCACCCTTCAGCATCACTTTCTCTTGTATGATGTTCTTCCATCTGTTCCTGTTTCTGGCGGTGTGGATTTGATTAGACCAACGTGTAGGGCTGCGTCCTCGAGGTCGTTTTCCATCTACTTTGCCGATCACAATGATCCTTTCGAGGTTATCACCATCTTTCCTTGCAATGTGACCGAAGTATTCGAGGACTCTGCGTAAGCATTCAGAAGATAACCGCGAGGAAATCTCGTGTAATATAGAAAAGTTTGTTCGAAATGCTGTCCAAGGAATGCAAAGCATCTTTCTCCAGCACCACATTTCAAATGCGTCGATGCGTCTGCGGTCTGCTTTCATCGTCCAGGTTTCAGCACCATACGCATATATTGAGGACACCAGGGACCGCACCAGTTTGGTCTTGGTCTTTTTCGAGATGTTATATGGCACTTTTAGCCATGCCAATTTGTCTTCTCTCTCGCACGAACTGTTGTTGCTGATGTTGGAACCCAGGTAAATGAAATTGTCCACTATTTCTAGGTCTAACGCACCAGTGAGTTCCAACTTTATAGATCTATCTATCACCATCATTTTTTTTCTATTCGGATGTAATTACAAATTTAGTCGTCTAACCTATCAAGGTTTTTTTAGTTTTTCTCACCGAACCCTAGCGGTTTACACTCACGTTTAGGATGCCCCAGGTATGCGAGGACGCATCCTACTGTGACACTGCAACGGGTTGCGACTATCTCTATCCTTTAGTTAGACCATTCTGGCCGGAACACATCCAACGTTTAGATCACTGGTTTCCGTTTCGATTCCGGGGTCGGGCAAATGTCTATAGGTAATCGTGAGACACTTGCTCTGAGTTTTGGTGTCATTTGTGCTTGTGAATTTATAAACTGCCCCCTCAATACAGGTTATATGCAGTGGTTCCCCTGCTGGGAGGCGCCCTCAATGCAATACTCGGCAGCGGCATGGGCGGATCGTGAATTTGTGGAGCCCTGGGCTGAAACAATTTAGGGACCTACCAAATTTATTTAAGTTTATAAATGCGTAATAGAAATAAAACAAATGTAGCTTAGTTATAATTTTATTCTGCATTCTATCGATGTTTCAATACATTTGTTATAACACAATGTACACGCAAATTGTAAAAAAATCTTCAAATATTGATCCCTTAAGTACTGTGTGAACACTAATATATTACATAGCCTAACCCTAACTCAATGTATATCCAAACACTTTCTGTAATGATAATTCCATAGATTTATATAAATTTAATAATATACCAGATTCTGAATTTGACAAGTAACTGTTTCTAATTTAAGGTTGGTATTTGGTTGTGCTGAAGTCAATAAATTGTATAAAATAAATTTGTTGCTCAATGTCATTGTTTCTATTTGCTTACTTTTAACGAACGCGTCCATACATTGTTTTACAAATAAGGTGGCATTTTTTGTTATCAAACTATATACACAAATTGTAACACCTATTACTTTATCATCGACTATATTTTTGGGTTTGATACGCATCTCGACGATAACATTCTTTGGGTAAGACAAGACGTATTTGCAATAAATTATAATTTTTTTTATGTTATTCAGATATTTAGGTTTTATGAAATGTTGTCAATATAATTGGAATATTCATAGCGATTACTGGCAAGACTATGTCATAATTTCATTATATTTTGACTCACTTGCATTACTGCTAAATATGTAAAACTAATAAACGTGTAAATTGTATAGCTTAGAATTGTTAAGTAAAGCCGGTGTACAGCGGACACGAAAATATTGGTAGATTTTGAAGTTCGTTCTAATAATGTAGGTGCACAACTTTAGTGTCTTTTTTATCCTAATCTTTAGGCAGACAACTGCATATTTTCCTGGTACAAACAAATGTCTATTCTGTAAAAAAATTATGATACTTTTTTGTTTATTGTGCAAGTGGAACAATAGTATATTTCATTACAAGTGCGGATAGGCTGTCATTGCAAAGAGTTCCGACATATGTCTAACAGTCGGAACAAGTTGCAATGACGGTTCCGCACGTGTACAGAACGACTATTTTTAATACTGTTGCAAAAAAATGAAGCAATTTAATAAAATAATAAAAACACAATAAACTCGTAAATCATTTATTTCTTATAAAAAAAAAATGGCGCCAACCGTAGAATATAAGCAGATTTTTTTTTCTTCACCCAAACTGGTAGGCAAAAGGAACTATGCCAATACAGCCAAGTCTTCAGTAGATTTGAAATGTAATGAAATGAAACCTAACCTAACTCATTTAATCAAATAATTAAATCTGATATTGAAACGAATTAGTAAGTATTTTCTTTTTAGAACAAGGAATACGTATTTGCATGAATCATAAAAACTTCTATGATTTTTTTTGGAAAAACTTCATGGTTGGTTTTTCTTTATAATAGACATTATTTTGACAGTTGGGAAAGAGAACGCACGAGTTCGGGAAAGGTAAAAAAAAAGCACGAGTGTGTAATAGCCCACACCCCGAAAGCTATACGTCCCTGCAATACGCCACTTTTTGAGCAACTGTATTAAAAAATATAGTGCCGAATCCTACCTAAACTAAGTGATGTTTTCGGTATTTAGTGATGTAGCATGAATTCAAACGTTGTGAAACTATTAATAAAATTGAAGATCGAAAATACGTCGATGCATTATTTTGTTCTATAAATACGTATATCTTTCCACAATGACTACCAGTATGATTATGATGATAATGATTATGATAATTATACATTGTATCTTTTTATCAATGTAGGTTTAACTTCATTATTTATGTAGGTACGTATTATTCTACAACTATTTATACATTGCACTATAAAATTGGTTTATCGAAAACAGTTTAAACGTAATACAGACAGATCAATTTTAGTAGGCCCGACCCAGTAGTGGGTCATTTATGGGCTGTAACGACGACGACAGACAGATCACCATCATCATTTTAAATATTTTAAATGTAGTTATTTGAACTTATAAAAATAAGATGAGAATATGTGATGTTGCTAAAGAATCACACAATTTTAATATCAAGGTTAAATAAATTATCACAATTTACAATTTCTATGACCCTCCATGAAATAGGATCAATGGGATGAATGACAAGTATCAGCTGAATTATACTTTATACTTTTACAGTCAAGCAAACATAACATTGAAAATATAAACAGTAGACTATGTTTTTCGAAGACAGAATCAACTTCTTCAATTCTTGAAAAAATCCCTCATAAAAGTCAGACGCTATAATAAAAGTAAAACCCGTCTCTATGGCCTCTTAGTAGAGTTCTTTTTTCCTTTAGCATAAAGACCATCTAAACCTTTTCCAAAGGGCGTTTGTGCGTTGGTCACCAAATAATAAGATCCTGAGGCGCTGAAAAAAAAATTGACTATTCATCATCATCATCAGTATAGCCTATAAACGATAAACTACCGAGAAGGGTCTTGTCGATCTCGAGAAGTTCATGGAGGGAAATCAGCCTATTGATCCCCACTGGCAAAACAGGTTGGCACCGGGTTGGTATCGTGTAGTTTCCCTTGTGCTACGGCTTGGTTGTCTGACTCTTGCGTTCCTTTAGTCATCTCTTACGACCCCATCAGTATGGTATGTGTTGGTGACAACTCCGTCACCACACATACACTTACTTTATAATAGTATCAATACGAATGTTTAGACTGCCTTGTTGGTCTAGGGGTTAGACGTGCCTGGGTCCAGGCCTGAAATGGCCTCGACAATGGCCAAACGCCCCTCCACTGGGACGCGAGATCGGAGGAGTTTTAGTGGGTAGGGTAGCTCTCATTCCTTAAGCGTCTTCGAGGCTCGGTCAATACCCCGGTCGCCTTCCATCTTCAGACCGGGGACACATAAAAACGGTTTCTCCGCCAAAAAAAAATCAAGTATCTTCGTGTTAGCCAGAGGTACTTGCGCTGAGTCTGGGTGTCATTTGTGTTCGTGAATTACGTGTTTGTAAAATTGACCTTGCGATACAGGTTGTGCAGGGATTTACTAATTTTTAATAAAAAAATAAAAAAAAAATATTTGAGTTTTGTTAATCATTCCCACTAGAATGCCTAAGCGGTAGGCGACTACGCGGCTTAGTCAACCTCGGAATCAAACCCAGGCCCCATTCAAAGGCAGTTCAAAGAATGCCTAGTGCTGTATATTATAAAAGATACGAACTACGACTTACTTCGTATCACAGTTTATACCCATATAGACTATTCCCGCTTCTGGGTTAGGGTTGTCCCTGAATTTGGGGTAAGACTCTGCCGGGGAGGCAGGGAATGCTTCAGGGTTCAATACCGATTCTGCATAAAATCGCCACGACCGCCAATGGCTGCAAAGATCTGTGGAAAACACGCTTTGTAAGGTACCATCTACATGGTCTCGTAATTACAGATGAACCACGCTTAGGTGACAGAGCCGCGACCAAATGAAATAGTGGGCACAACAATGAAATAATAGTCCTAACCGCATATAAAGAGAATGTTAGCAACTAGAACATTGCCTCAGCGAACGTGACGTCTCTAAACACACCCACACTGTTGCAAGAAGCCACCTGCCAATTATAGAGCTTTTTCTTGCACTCTACTACTAATAATACTAAAGCGCGTCGTCCACGCAGAGAGAATAGAGCTAGACAGCTTGACAACTAATCTTATCTTTACTCTAATTGCCCAAACGTAGGGTAGCTCTAACATAGTGACATTTTGGCCTTCCTACACTACACTACTCGTAGACTAGATATTCATATAAAACAGTAAACGTCAGTTTAGTACGTCTAATTAACGACTATAGCTAGACTGATCTATGACATGTAGATAATTCAAGAGCTCTCTATTCGTATCGCTGGTCTCGCTCTCGTACCTGCGTCCACGACGCCTTCCGAGAGTAGCCGAGCCTGTCTACGTAGACTGTAGTGACACATTAGCTAGGGTTGTCTCGCTAATGTGTACACGTCGTAGATTGCCTTAAGACAGTCGCACTCCGTAATTTTAATATATCGTGGACGTGGCGCTTAATATTTAGATCACACACACACAGGTACATCGATTTGAAGACGTCACAATGTCCCCACAAAAAGCGATATGCAAATGAATGTGCAGCATTTGAATTAAAACTTGATGAGGACTGCATATAAATAAATTGTTAGCAACGATATATGGATGTATTCAAATAAAATGACCGTGATAGTTAGAGTTAAATGAATCGATTGTGCATATGAATGACAACCGCATGCTTTCAAGGATTCTACACAAAGTGGATAGTGCTCGTGTCATAGAGATAGTATTGTTTTAGTTTAATCTGGTAATCAACACTTCCTCGAAATAGGGTTTTTTGTCAATCCCCTATTTTTTATCTTAGTTGATAAACCTTTACTTTATCTTATCAGATGGATAAGGATGTAACGACCAGCATTCTATATAATTTACACAATATACCCGAAAAATTTGAACTTTAACATAAAACAATATCGCCTACAAATGCGAGAATTACGAAAAAAAGTCCTACACCGCGACAGCGAAGTTTACAGAGCAATTCGCACGGTAAATAAACCCCTGACTACAGTTATCGGGGATAGGCTGCCAGACATATCACCTCGTCTGGCTGGATGATCATCACTTTGCGCCTAAAATTATGCTAAAGAGGCGCCTGTACATACGACTCGCTTGGTGGTAAGCGGTGACCCTCTCCAATAGACGTCTGCAATACCAAACGTATCATTCACGCGTCCGATTATGAAAAACACTGAATCAATAAGAATTACTTTACGGTAGATTTATCATTCAATTTTGATTAATTGTGAAGCATTAACTTTTGCCCCATCAATGACGTCATTAAAGTTTAGTGCGCACCAACCATAACCAATTAGCTGAATTTGCTGTGTTACATAAACAACTGTGAAGCATTAACTTTTGCCCCATCAATGACGTCATTAAAGTTTAGTGCGCACCAACCATAACCAATTAGCTGAATTTGCTGTGTTACATAAACAAAGTATAATTTAAAAAGAGAAAAGATTTAAAAAGACAAGCTCACGACGTGTTTTCCGCAATGTCTTCTTAGTAGTGGGCGCGTCCTGACCTGGTAGTATCGATAAAAGAAATATAGTTGGGCTATTTAAAATTTGAATCGTTAGCCTGCACCATTAATTTTGGGAGTGTGTTAGTATGATAATGTTTCCACGGTAGTTAGAAGCGACTATCATAATGTACCTAAATGCTGTACAATAGAATACAAATTTCATAACTGGAGAAAATGTTACGTGCAAAGTCATCATTCATAACATTTTTCATCATTCATAACATCATAACATTTTTGTTAATACCCTTTGTATTAACAAAAATGTTATATATGGATACTCATTATCGATCTATCACAAAACGAACTCAACCCGAACTTTCGTTCTAAAAACGAATATTCAATCCAGTCAATAAGTTGTAGAATAATTTACTCTCAGCAGTTTATTTCCTCTCTGCAACTATTTTATCGTGTGCAATAGAGTGTCAAGTCAACCACAATAAAGGCTGCTCTTACGATACCCTCAGGATGCAATGGGGTTCCCGTGGAGATACAGTCAGGGCCCACGGGGCAGCAAGCGCGGGACGGTACACCCCGGGGACGTTTAGTGGGTATGACTCCGTCTCCTGACAGAGGCGGGGGGGACTCCCACACACCCCCTGTTGGCCATCCAGGCTGGCAGGGATAGTCCATAAAGGTTTTACCCCGGGCAAAAAAAAAAAAAAAAAAAGCATGCAATGGGGTCACACTATGTATTCTAAATCCGTTACCACACGGACTTTTGCTCTAAGATAAGCCTAATTGCGAAGCGTTATGTCAGATTTTTGGGCCTGAAATAACTTTGTCGACCATGCAAACCCGTCTGACTATGGCACAGTAGTCTAATTACCATCCATGTAATGGGAGGATAAACAGTGGGTCTTTTATGGCCTGAGTAGTAGTAGAGCAATTGTTTAAGCACAGTATGAGTTAATACAATACTTAATACAGTATGAGTTAATACAACTCAATACAATAGTAATCATAGGCCTTTTTAGTTTTTACGTCGCTGATCCTCATGGATTCCCGGCCATCGGGACTGGTCGGGTTATGTGGGACTCCCAGGCGCCCCGACCTACCCACTTAAACCGACGGCGATCCTCGAATGCCCGAACCAGGGCCACGGGATTCACTCCCCGATTAGGAGAGTATAGTCCGAGTAATCATAGGCCTATGGAGGGCCAAATGGGTGCCTTTCACCATCTTCTAGAAGACTGCTGGTATTCGATTAACAATAGGGTACATCCAGACAGATTGGAAATTTTTTCTTCCAATACTGGTATACCACGTGCTATGTATTCACGTATTATTACGTGGTATACATGTTGGTTGTATGTATGTATTGTGTACAAATAAATCTCGAAATTGTATTGACTGCCTTGTTGGCCTAGAGGTTAGATGAGCCGCCTTTAGATCACGGGTCCTCGGTTTGATTTCGGTGTCAAGCTTTGATTAAACGAGAGGCACCTGTTCTGAGTCTGAGCGGAATTTGTGTTCGTGAATTTCATGTTTGTAAACTGCACCCGCGATACAGGTGCAGGGCTTTCGAATTTATTATTTTAAACGTGGGAAAAAGTAACGTACAAAAAATACATGCAAATGAATGACGAGACAACTAAATGATATCCCCTGCGTCCAGTATTAAAAATAGTACAGTTATATCCCACTTTCAATTAGTAGTTTCACAACAAACAAAACACACACACAAAGAGTAAGCTTCAAAATAGAACAACGATGTACAGCAATTGAAATGTATCCAAATAAAAACTCCAATGGTATTGATGGATGAAACGTGAAGTGGAAAATACTTACTGTCATCGGAAAGTGGTATTGGTGCGAATCGAGGGCACCCAGGTTGGACGCTCTTTCCTCCGTTTGGCCAGAAGTCAACCGTTCCAGTTCTTACTGGCGCTCCATAACCTCCAGCGTCAGTATGTATGACGTCAACAAATTCTGCGTCGGTTGCACTTATGTGGTCCATCACTACACCGTCTGGGTAGAACGCTGGGAACGCAGGGTCTAGTGCAGTCACTCTGAAAACACAGTTTACACACACAGTTTTAAGTACCGATGAGTGAACATTATGATTAAAAACTTATTTAAAGTTTAAAGGCGCTCTTTATACTTTTATGGTAAATTATACATTAAAGTTACATTAAATTATCCCGTATGGTGACGGACTAAAGTGTCACCACCCGTCTCATCCTGGGGGTGTCGTAAGAGCCGACAACAGGAAATGATAAGGCCAAAGCCACAAGAGAAAAAAAACAAAACCCTCTGCCCACCCGGCTGGCCAGCGTTGCACAGTAGGGTAATAACCTCCGTGTAGTTTGAGACCTAACTCAGCAGTGGCTCATTTATGGGCTGAAAAGTAGTATAAATTATAGACGTTTTTTGAAAAAAAAAAGACTATTTTGTGACCATTGCATTAGTTCGACACTGCTTCAAATCTGTTTTGTGTCATTTTTCATCTGAAACCTAAGTCAAACCGAAGAATAGTTTGGGCAAGGTTGAGTATCATACAACGCTGTATATTATATTGTATTTGTAATATTTTTGAGATGATAACTTAAAAGGTGATGGTCTAATCCACCTCTGGTGATTGACCTGCGATATGGGGAGATCGATAGAGAGCTGATGATGATTATCCACCTGCATCAGCGCTGAATCTTTTCATTACCTAGAAGAGATTGTTCTTTAGCTATACGGCCTATTGTACAAGTCACTTATAAATATTCATTGTTCTAACTTCATAACACTATATGTACAATACAAAGTTCAGTCTGTCAGAATTAAAGGAAGAAAGAGCATATGCCCAAATATTGTATCTTCACCTTTTGATTGTCTTATGGTATTTATTCTTCAATTCTCTAGCGGTGTATCCAGCTACATGGCTTCCTAGAGAGTGCCCGATGACATGAACTCTATCTAGAACAAGACCAGCCTCGAGCAGTTTGTCTAGTTGTTCTGCTATTGCCACCCCAACCTGTAAAATATAAGAAATAATATTGAGACTTGAATAACAAATGTTTATAGATTTAGGATATATAAAACCAGTGTAGTCGATTTTAATAAAAAAGGATTTAATGCAAAAGTGAAAAACATAGGTACAATAAACAACAGACTATTGAAACTTTGTGCATCTCATTAAACTACTTAAAGAGTATTTAATCTATCAACTTCTTCTTTTTTCCCTTTCCATATTACTTTATATAATTAATCTTATAAGTATGTATTATTGTATCTTTTACTACCCTTTCATAATTTCATAATAATGTCCATCCAAGGTTGTCTGTAAGGAATCGCATTTAGTGATAAGACCGCCCCTTGTACAAATTGTTGCATAAAGCGTGTTCTGTATATTTATCTTGTGTACATTAAAGAGTCTATCAATCTATGTTATCGTCCATATTAATAATTTTACATTCGACCTTCACACTTGGAATAAAGAACAATATTGTATAGACTTTTGGGCGCGGCTTCGCTCGCGTGGACTTCGAACCCGTGCTTATCTCTATGAAAGTGGTTATTGTGACTAAACTATGATAGTTAGATATGTGCTCTCGCGGACTTTTTTGTAGATTTTAATAAGACCTACAAACTCGTAGTACTTCATTTTGTTCTATTGTCAATCGTTTTTGCAGCGCACGCATAAATAGGTTTTCGATTTTACACCTTGGGTTACAAAATCGCAATTTTCATACGGATCCCTAATTCTTTTGAAAATAAAATATAGCCTATAACCTTCCTCGATAAATGGACTATCTAACACTGAAAGAATTTTTGAAATCGGACCAGTAGTTCCTGAGATTAGCGCGTTCAAACAAACAAACAAACTCTGCAGCTTTATATATTAGTATAGATTAGTTGTACAGAACTATTTCCAGGATTGGTTGTATTTTTAGGTAGGACCTTTCGTAAAACTATATCTTTTCTAAGAAATACCACATGTTACTGATGATATTATTCAATAATGTTTTGTAATAAAATGTTTTTTTTAATAATATTTTATGTGTTGAATCGAAGTGGAGAAGAACACGAATAAACAAATTGCTTGAATTTTGCAAATTGTACAAGTAAGTATTATACAAATGTATGTTACAATACCGTTATGACATTAGCATACCGTTACAAATTCTGTTTTTGAATAACGTTTTAAGTTAATTTCAAATTTGGACCTCCTTGATTAAATATAATTACCTTTTTAGTATTCCTTGCAGCGTTGACTAAATAGGAACCGTGAGCCATATTGGACCAATCCAACAATATGACATTGGTGTCGGGTTTAGCCTCTAAATACGCCCCCACCACGACCTGGAAGAAGTAGGTTGTTTTGTAAAGAACATTACGTAACTAATCAAATTAAGGAAATATTTTGGTGTTGCCTGTTTGGTTGATGTTTAGCGACTGAACATTACCTGGTCTGGAGTTTTACACAATGTAACTAAAGGAACACGAGAGTTAGACCACCTAGGTAGAAGGGACGGAAAAATTGATACAACCTCTGTGTCAACCCATGTCCCCAGCGTGGCACCCTAGGCTTATTTCCTTCCATGAATTTGGAGGAGGCCCGGCTCAGTATTGGGTCAATTATGACCTAAAACGACTATTTATTTTTTACTACTCGGTGCACATAATCCCATCTGCCTTGACTAATGGGTACTTTTTCATGCAAATAGATGTCCCTGTTTAATTGTTTAACGTAATATTTACTGCGTGGCTCAGTAGGCTAATTACCCTCCTTGTAACTGGAGGAGGCCATACCCAGCGTTGGGTTATGTATGGGCTGAGTAGTAGTATGTAGCAAATCGCGTATCAGCTACTTTACATTTCCAAGGAGAAATACATTTGTATGCATTTCGCAAGAATGCAGCGCGCGTTCATGATACAAATAACGGGAATGCGTCATTCTGTTAATAAAACAAGTTTGTGATTTCTCTCTAACCTTAGTTACTTTATTACGATCATTTTAATCGTTGCATTATTATCATTTATTTTTTCCGTGTGGTGACGGATTTTGAATACGCAGTGTCACCAACCCATATTATTCACAGGGTGTCGCAAGAGGCAAATCACATACCCGTAAGAGAAGGAAAACTTGATACAAACCCTGTGCCAACCCGTCTTGCCAGCGTGGCACAGATGCCTAATTTCCCTCCATGTATTTGGCGGAGGCCCGACTCAGTATTGGGTCATATATGGGCTAAAACGACTGTTATTATTTACTAGCCGTTACCCGCAGGTGCCCACAGTCTTCGTCTGCGTTGAGTAATGGGTTAGTTACTTTTCTTGCAAATAGATGTCACTGTTTAATTATTTAACGGGATATTTACTTACTCTCAGCCCATAAATTACCCATGTTTTTTCGGGCCTCTTCCAGCTACATGGATTGTGATTAGCCTACTGTGCCACGCTGGCCAGACGGGTTGGCATAAAGTTTGTTTGCAAATTACTGTTTCAGTCGGAATAATTAATTGGTCGCTCAGTGGGAAAGCGGACCCTGGCAATAGGCGGGATTAATTAGAAGAAGAAGAAGATTAGTATGATTTAAATCATACTGGATTTTAAAAATCCAAAGATGTTTTAGATATCAATAGGAATAAAAATAAACAGAAAATATTTTAATAGTGCCTTAGTTATTTGTTGCTCATTATTAAACTGTGAAAACAGTGATTATAAGAGGTTGACTGGTCTCACGGCTTTAGCTTAGTTATTTTTTCCACATTATTTTTATGTTTCCTAGAGTTAAATGTGACAAATAATAATACTATTCTTGTAAATGCGACAAAAATACCAGGAAAATGTAGAGTTTAAAACTATGTTGACTGTCTCGATATTTTTATTTCTTACTTAATTTTGTTTGTATAGAGTGTCTAAGGACAGCACGAAGAAGAATTATATTTTGACAATCAGATGGAGGTAGGTATGTTTATTTTACATGCGTGACTCGTTGAACCCGTAAACGAGTTCATATTATTGTAGCTCTACCAATTTACGTGCGATAATATCATTGTAGATAACACTCTTTAGACTTGTAACTTGCCGTAGGTATTAAATAAAACAAGCTCCAGTTCGCGGCTTTGTTCTTAAGGATTTTGAATCTGGGTTAAATTTGGTGGCGGCTGAATATCTGTTTAAATAAACATTATATTACTCAAGGTTTTCATCGTCTATGTAACTTTCTAATTACATTTATGTAAAAAAAAACCAATGTACTTAAGTCTTTCCGTTTGTTTGCACCTTTTCATACCTAAACTGTTAAACCAGTCCTGATGAATTTTGGAGAATGAGACTAGTAGTCGGAGAAATCATTCTCCAAAATCCACCCCCTGGATGAAGTACTGCTGAGTCGAGCCTTCTCCAGTTACATAGAGTGTACCTACATGTGCCACGCCAGCCAAACGCCAAACGCCAAAAGGGTTTCGTATCAAAGCCTTGTCGGCTCTTACGACACCCTCAGAATAGAATGGGGTGGTGACTATTTATTCTAAATATGTCACTGAGAATGACATTGGCATGAAAATATTAATCCCAATACTGCTTTGTTGATCTAGGGGTTGGATGTGCCGCCTTTGGATCACGGGGTCCCGGGTTCGATTCCGGGGCCTTGTGTGAACCAGAGGCATTATTCCGAGACTGGGTGTCATTTGTGTTCGTGAATTTCATGTTGGTAAACTCCCGCGATACATCTTATACCTAGTGCAGGGATTACGTTTTTTTTTATTTAATTCTCAACGAGTGTGAAACATGTAAAAAATCTGTTTGCATAAACTCTGTGTTCTTCAACATAGCTCAGACAATAGGCAAATTATAGAATATTTCAACTTCGGCCATTTACACACATTTAATAAATTCACCACAAATACCATTTTGTACTGTGCTGTTTAAAGTTATACCTGGATGCTCTCCTGCTCAGCAACTTCGATAAATCCATGAGCGTAGAGCACAGTCGGGTTGTTCTTTTCAAAACCTTTGACGTCAAGCAACTTGGTTGCCTGCTGGAGAGGAACATCCACATAGTCATTGACTGTGGATCTGTAAACAGAAAAGCAAATATTTTTAAGAAAAGGAAGGATTGAATGGTTTTTGGAGTTTTCGTTTTTTAAAAGCCGACTATTCTGCACTAAGTCATAACTTTGTATCTCTGTTCTCTATCCCATGTCCTCGCCAATCTTTATGGCCTCTCTGAATGTAGGCTTGGGTACGAACTTGCATATCGTACATTTCATAACCAATACGAACGTAGCTCACGCACACTAACACGCGGGTGGCGCAAACGGTTGCGGGTGAAAAACGGCGCTCCCGGGCGTGCCCTGCCTCCCCGCCCCACGTACGTCCCGCTGATACCTGATTTTGTGTTGTGCACAGCGTAATACGGCTACATTCAGAG
Source organism: Clostera curtula (assembly GCA_905475355.2). NCBI lineage: Eukaryota > Metazoa > Arthropoda > Insecta > Lepidoptera > Notodontidae > Clostera > Clostera curtula. The sequence continues at coordinate 12,998,696 of FR997800.1, read as the reverse complement.
CGGCCATAAAGATTGGCAAGGACTGTACTTCGTAATTTAATTCACGCACACAAAGACAACCAGACCCAGGCTTTTGTTTACACAAAGACAATTGCTCCCCCGTAGTCCAACCAGTGACATGTGATCCAAAGATATTTAAGGACTTTTTTAATTAGATCGCTAGCATTGTGTCCATCAGATCAATATGTTAATTGATTAATTGTAACAGCATCACAACAAATTCATCATAAGCGATAAATTAACTTTATATTCACGAAAAATAATACCTGCTTATGTAAATTTTTGCGAATCCATTTTAAAATTGGAAAGAACTTTACGGGTACACGCCGTCAATAGCTCTGCTTATATCTATTTTCACTTAAAAACTTTAAATACTGTGCCCGTAACATGTTGAGATACTGCTTAACTTAACATAACCTACACACCTAGACACACACACACACACGCAAAATGCATACTAGAACCACACACAAACAATATTATATTAAGTATAGCTAATTAAACCTCTTACACACACTAACGCATGCAAAATCATCCATCAATCCTACATATACTCTGTGCATATGCGGAAGTATTGACTTACAACGCTACACAATATCTTCCATTCATTCATATACCTTTTCATAAGTAGCTGTTGGTACCTGTTGAAACAAAAGTCATTGCATTAAGACTTAAACCCACACCTATCAATTAAAATATATTCTCATACAAAGCACGAAGCAAATTTTGCAGTGATCTAAAATGGGAGACGCACATCAATTGAATTAAAAAGATAGCAAACTTTATAATGCATCTTATTTGAAAGGGATTCATATGCCTTTCAGATAACCCAGTGAACTGTTCTGAATAAATGTGGTATGGTATTCATACTTTAAAAAAGACACTGCACTCCCTGAAAATGTTCCGAGAAGGAAACTTAGATGATCGGTACTACGGTCTAGGGGTTGGATGTGGCGCCTTTGGATCAACGGGTTCCGGGTTCGATTCCGGGGTCGGGCAAGTGTCTTTGTCTAAACCAGAGGCACTTGCTCTGAGTCTGGGTGTCATTTGTGCTCGTGATTTTCATGTTTGTAAACTGCCCCCACGATACAGGTTATATAAAAAACCTTGTGCTGGAGATACGTTTAAAAAAAATCTTACTACGAAAGGCTCAATACTCTAGAAGAGTCTATAAGAAGGCGAAGGGAAAGTCTAATGGAAACTTATGAAATACTGACCGGTTGCTACGGTAATACATGGGTATTATAAAATGTAAAAATACACATTTGAGAGGACACCCATTAAAACAAGGGAGCACATATTTTAAAAGAAGCTCTAAAATATTTCCTGCCCTACCGTATAGTCTCAAAAGTATAGTGTGTAGTGGCAAAAACTCCCCGAAGATGTAGAATAGCACCGTCACTGAACTCTATCTAGAATAATCTTGAAGCTCGCTGAGCTGCTAGTGCGAAAATAAAGAAATTTCGCGAAAGAGGCGTATTCAGAAAGTTATCATAGTCCCAATAGTCCTGCCCACTAGAAGTATTATTCCAAATCAACTCCACCAATCGATTAAGGGCACTCCCTCACCGGGAGCATTCGCGTGTAATGTAACGTTACAGAGTCGAGCATTACATCAGTGGGGGAGGAGAACTGAGCATTACAGTTCGACTTTGAGCATTACATTACAATACTACCTTCCACACCGACGAGCGTGCGCGTGTAATGTAACATTATAGATTCGACTTTGAGCATTACATTACAATACTACCTCCCACACCGACGAGCGCTCGCGTGTAATGTAACATTTAGTACATAGCGATTTGAATTTGCGAGGATTCTGATTTAATTGTTTCCGTAATGTCAGACGAAGCGGTCATTGTGCTGAGTGCGGCAATATTAATTAGACATTGTTATTTACGTGAAATAAAAGAAAAGAAACGATATTGGTGCCTTTAATTATTTCAAAACCGGCGAAATACAGGTGGAGTGCAGCAGGTAGTGAATTGATATTTATTAAGTGTTCAAAATCCGAAGGAGACATTCTTAAAAACATTTTAAGTTTACATATGGGTCGGTTGATTCTTCCTAAAATATCCAAACCGCCTGTATTTCACCGGTTTTGAAATAATTCACTGCACCAATATTGTTTCTTTTCTTTTATTTCACGTAAATAATAATCTCCAATTGATATTGCCGCACAATGACCGCTTCGTCTGACATTACGAAAACAACTAAATCAGAATCCTCGCAAATACAAATATCTATGTACTAAATGTTACATTACACGTGCACGCTCGTCGGTGTGGGAGGTAGTATTGTAATGTAATGCTTAAAGTCGAATCTATAATGTTACATTACACGCGCACGCTCGTCGGTGTGGGAGGTAGTATTGTAATGTAATGCTCAAAGTCGAATCTATAATGTTACATTACACGCAAATGCTCGCGATGAGGGAGCGCCTTAAGATGTTAGATTTCCCACCTTATATTCTAAGTTACTATTTATATTAAAAAGGCAGTTATATTAAATAGGTGTACGAAAGTTCGAAAATTTCTGCAACTTAACGACAGCGAAAGCCTTAGTTAGGACACTTATCAAAATCGGTCTCATATTCACTTGGCTTGGCAACATTTAAACCTCTCTAATCTAATATTAAGATCTCGCCATGTTTCTGTAGGGGAAAATGAACACTGTTCACGCACATACGCATTTATTTCTAACCAACTCGGCCACTCCGTTACATTGAACTCGCTGGCCTTCCAAAGTAACAGTCACTTCACGGTTGATGTGTTCTACGGAAATGTCGTAAGGTATCTAACATTATAAATACGAAATTCTATTTTTCCGTTTACCGTGACTACTAAATTGATTGCCCTCCAATTATTTAAGGAATTTGGCCTACTGTATCACGTTCGGATAGAGATTGGTAGTACATAATTTTAAGTAAATATTTCCTTCCCTTGCGTTAAACTGTTACTACAAAGTGTTGTATATTTAAGTCTGCTGTAATAGGAACGTTCTGAGATTAATGAATGATATTAAAAAAAACAATAAAGAATTGTTCATATGGTTTAACACAATACAATAATTCAATAAAATATAAAAACTCAGTATCGACTGTTTGATTTTTCTGCTAACAATACACATGTCATCTAAATGTGAAAACTAAATTAAACAAAAATAATTTGTAGATCGTCAAAGGCAGATAATACCTAAACTAAGTTTAACTTGTCTGGGTCCCACTGGTAATATGTATTTGTAAATTTTATTGACAATAAAGCCAATTATATAATTACTAGCTAACTATTACTAACTGCCTTTGACAAACTAAAAAAATATTTTTGTTTAATTTAGTCCGACACATTTAGATGACATCTGTATTGTTAGCAAAAAAATCAAACACATTTCAGTTGCTGTTATACAGTCAAAGAGACCGTTTTCACCGCGTACACTTTGTGTAGCGACAGATAAAAATATTATCTGTTGAACAACCGTCAAGTGCGGTTTCTATAACGTAAATATTCATTTCCTTTAGCGGTTTAGCATCATGGATTTCGTTTCAAAGAATATCTTGTGGGAAATTTCAATACGATGAGACATGGCTTAGCATTCCCGCTTCTATAACATAATGAGAATTGGGTTTTCCCAAGCATGATTAAAACATTCATAATCTAATTTATTGTTCTGTTATTCTGACCGTGATGGCAAGGGTCAACAGAATGGTAATGAGTTTAGTTAAATTCGGTGAATGCTTTAATTAGTGCCTACTATTTTTATATAGTGGTATTATTTCATGAACTTTGAGGAGGACCGACTCAGTGGGTTGGTTATACGTTGGAACGACGAACAAACACTATTTTATACTTTTATATTATTAACATGGAAAGAAGCACTTTGGGATTCACCAGAAGAGACAAAAAGCAAGCCTTAGAACAGCCTTAGACCTTAGAACAGATACAAAATGAGAGGACATCCTAGCAAAAATAAGACATAGAAATGTCGATGGACCGATCATATGCTAAGGGAAACTCGGCCAAAATGGACTAGTGAAATATCTGACTGGAACCCGCGGTACAACACTAAAATGAGAATAGGAAGACACAACAAAAGGTGGTCTGATGATCTGAAACTCATTGCTGGACCACTATGGCAAAGAATAGCAAAGGATAAAGTAAAATGGAAATCGCTGGAGCAGGCCTTTGTATCAAAAGGGACGCTGAATGGAGGACTGATGTGTAACAACCAAATTTAAAAATGTATACATTGTATTATGTAAAGACACTGTACTCTCTTCAATAAATAAAGGTTTTGAAATTTGAAAATTATTAGCATTCGTTTCCCGAACCGGCGTACCGACCAAGTCTTTATGTCAAAAGCGTGTGGCATATGTAGACTGACACTATTGTATTAGAATATTACCAAAACCGTAAAAAAAATTACAATCCAAGCATGGTGACTGTCGATTTTGATTGATTGATTTTGATTGTCGAATGACATTAAAAATAATTTTGGCATACTACAAAACCATATACTAATGTATACCGTGCGGTGACGGATTATGAATACATAGTGTCACCACCCCGTACCATTCTGAGGGTGTCGTAAGAGCCGACAAAAGGAAATGACAAGCCTGAAAACCTAGCAACAAGAGAAGGAAAAATTGGAATAAAACCCCAACACGTCCGGCCCGACTCAGCAGTGGGTCATTTATGGGCTGAGTAGGATAGTAGTATAGGTAATTGAAATACATTATATCAAAGCATATCAAAATTATTAGAATATTTCTTACCCATTGTAAAACCTTAAATAAATATCTTCTATTCGATTAGATCTGTCTGGCAAGATTCCTGAAACAAACAATACTTAATGTAGCGCTAATTAAAATGTCATTGTCTTAACGCACATTAATATAATTTAAAAAAAGATTCATACACATAACCTCTTTATTAATAAACTGGCTTCAGCACGTAGCTTTATTCGATATGATTTCGATACACGTATCTTCCAAAATACCGTATTTAAAGCCAAAATACACTGAAACCGGATAGGAGGCATTTCGGAGATGGATTTTTTGTATTGTTCAAATTAGTTTATCAGAGTGTCATCATTTCAGCTCAAGATGGAACTGGTTGACCATACTATATATACAGGAAGTAACAGAACCCCGGTATCCATAACGAAAGAATCAATAGTTCTACTGTTAAAGTTACTGTGTGAAAAGTCTCGAAGAAATTTTTCTTAACATTTTATACGAGTTGGTGGCCAAATTGTTATAAATAGAGAAATGACTACCTTGACTTTAGAACATTACTAAATTTCTTGGATTCTTTACCGGATTAGGATCTATTGGCAGCTAGATGATATAATGCAACAAAAAATATATCACAAAAAGCATTTGAAACGCCAGCAAACTTAAAAATAGAAAAATAATTTATACACACAAATGGAGCCTTAAAAATCACTATAAAAACTATTTCACAAAAAGGTTATTAACTATTTAGAGGTGGAAAATTTATGAGTTTAGATATAAAACTTGCGTTGCGTTTGTGTGAATTGAATGGTCTTGTTAAAATGTTTTTATTTTCCTATTTTTGTGTAAATAAATGTATGTCTTTTACAAGGCGTTGAAGGTGTTGAATTGCAATAAACCCGCCTACATGCACAATAAACAATTAAAAAAAAACATCTATTCCAAAATACTGAACCGATTTTGTTAAAATCTATGGGACCATCAGATACCATTGGATGGAAAAAAATGTAATGTATTGATGTATGATTATTAATAATGATTAAAAATGTACCTAATTTATAATAACGTTGAAAATACCACGACTTATAACATCAATAGCGCACTATAATCATAATGCTATGCATTAAACAATGAACTATTAGCTAATTATATTAACAATCCATTTGTCAATGCGTTTAGGTGCGGCTGATGAAGTATGCAACGGGGAAAGTTTTTCATTATAATTGCTTGCTTTTGTTTTTAACTATGTCTGTAGGGAGCTCGAACAGTGAATAGTTCCACAACACAATAATTGTGAAATTATTGTTGAGTATAAGAGGTTTGAGATATCTCTAAATACTGTAATGATTTCTAAATCACTAGCTTCGGACATTCACAGCTGAAAATATGTGTGCTTGAATATATTTTGTCGTTTTATATAGATAGACAGACTATGTCTGAAATCTAGACAAGAAAAATAAAAAGTTTGCCTGCCGACGCTGGTCTTCCGACAGGGGCGTGGCAGGTATACGTATCGAATGTAAAAAAATAAACATGGAAAGTGCCTTATGACAGAGCGTTCTGTTTCAGTGATAAATAAATATTAACTACACATACAACCCATTCAATCGTCCTAAAAAATCCATTTTCGTTATCCTCCTTCTGGTGCTTTTTTTTGAGAGAGTGGTACTCAAGCATAATATGAAAATAAGTGGATAAAACTGTTTATTAATGTTTGTAACACTATGGTTGTCTTTCATGCATCGTCAAATATGAGACATGAAGGTGAAGCAAAAGGGAAGGGCGAGTTGCTTCACCTGCCAATACCAGTTTCTTTAACCCAGCTTCGACCTACCTTACGAGCAGGATGGTAGTCGATGTTTCTTCAATAAACTAAAAGCATGTATTGTACTTGGATAAACATTTAAAAAATAACAAGAGGTGTGGTGTTATTGGGATATGAATATTTCTTTATATTTCTAAGGACGCTAAATTTGATAGAAAATACTTTTACTTGGTCGGCGGGTTACGGCGATTTATATTAATTAACGACGTTCTATGTTCGCTTATGTCCGATATCTCTCGCCAATTGTGGACCAATCTGCATAATCTTTTGTTCGATATTTTATCATTGTGATGAAATGCAGATTAGCAGATTGGATTTAAAATTAAAATAAAGGTCTTTTCAGCGTACTTAAATAAGGGAAGGTTTCTTAAATTCTTCAGAATCTTTTCTTCTTTATGTCCATTGTGTATTTTTTATTTTATTTAACATCATAACATTTATACTCCGTTCCATCTTGGTCCCATTTCAATTTTATCGAAATAGGTTCAGTAGATTGGTAGTTTTTTTTTATTGATTGTAGCAGTATTAAAACTTATTATGAATCTAAAATAAGAAAAAAAAGTGGTTTCAAGATAGACAATAATAGCGTGCTATTATTGTCTATCTTGAAACCACTTCACAAGACGCTCGAATATATTTTTCAATTAATTCACTTTCATAATTGAGGTACGAGTACGGTATTGAACATATATATATTACAAACAATAACATTACGATATCTACTTTAATTATTATTTTTGTATATATGTATTATACAATACAATTAGATGTGCCGCCTTTGGATCAACGGGTCCCGGGTTCGATTCCCGGGTCGGGCAAGTGTCTTTGTCTAAACCAGAGGCACTGGCTCGGAGTCTGGGTGTCATTTCTATCTATAATATGTATGTATTTACAAAAAAAAATGTATATAAGTAGTTTATCATCCATCTCGTTACCATAACACAAGCATTAAGTTGCTTAGCTTGGGACGAGATGGCGTTGTGTGAAATGTCCAAGGATATTTATTATTATAGACTAAGAGCCCGTGAACCCCTAAAATATAATTTATAACAGCTAAAAGTTTGTCAGCGCATGCTCCCAACACAGGTAAGAACGATGGACCATTTATGAAGTTTGGGTTACAGTGGCTTTGGCAGGTACACCTCACTAAAGGTGTGTAAAATACCGATCTAATTACGTCAAATGATAAAGTGCGATTTTTTGGTATTACCTTTAGATTATTATAAAAAATCATGTTATTCATTGACAGACACTTAACGTCGTGGAAACCCGTTGCCAGACACCCTTAATGTTCATGGCAGTATGCATATGGGTGGGTGCGCGTGAGATAGCGAGTTAAGTCTACCGCGGTCCCTCACTGCGCAGTTGTTATTTCTACTGATAAAATCAAAATCAAAACTAATTTAATCAAGTTGGCTCATTAGAGCTCTTTTGACAGGTCAAACAAAATGATAAAAGTTAAAATTTACCATTTAAAATTAATTATTTACCATCTACCACCGGTTCGGAATGCACCTCTACAGAGAAGAGCCAGCAAGAAACTCTGTAGTTGTTCTTTTTAGATCGCCATTTGGGTACAAGACTGGTTATAAGACAGATTTGTGAGAGCAAACTCGCGCAATAGTTCCAAAGGGCCAAACATTAGCCAGATCTAGTCGACAAAAGTAACCTTGTAATGCCCAAGCCAACCGACCCCCAGCAACGGCACCTGTTCACAAGCATGACGCACGCGGCAGCCATCGCCCTCCTCAACCATATTGCAGGGAAGAGAACGACCCGCCGCACGACGCCACCACTGTCATGAGTCTTAAAGTGAGGATGATAACTCGAGCACCAAGGAATTGAACATTTCAAAAGTTATACTAATAACGCGTTAGGATGCTCTCACATACTGTGTATACATATCACATTAGAAGAACACTATTTCTTATTACTTTGTCATTATTCTAAAAGTATTTAAATAAGAGCATCGGACTAGCAACAACACCGATCAGTTATTCCCAAGCATTTTTAGATATAGATATAGTCGTTAACTTTATAGTACCCCTTAAAGATTAGCCGACTTTTAATTTGACACTTAAAGTGTTCTAAAGGCAAGTCTTGAATGCCTTTAGGAATTTTATTAAATAATCGAATACCAAGACCTGCAAAAGTTTTGTGAACTTTTTGCAGCCTGTAATAAGTAGTAAAGTCTGTGTAATAAAGTAATAGTCTATTTTACGTACATTTAAAAAAATAATTAATAATAAACTCGATGCTACAACTACCTTAAATTGTTCATTTTTTTTATTTATTCTGTCAATATCAGGTTTAAAAAAAGCCAAATAAAATATTCCTCAAAAATTTAACGAAAAACTGGATAATGATATTACATGTTATTAAAAAGGATAAAAAATTGATTGATGACATTACATACTATTATAGAGTACTAGCTTTTGCGCGCGGCTTCGCCCGCGTGGGCTTCGAACCAGTGCATATTTTTTATGAACATAAAATCGGTTATTGTGACTAAACTATGATAGTTAGATATGTGCTCTCTCTCACTTTTTTGTAGATCTTTATAAGACCTACAAATCCGTAGTACATCATTTTGTTCTATTATCAATAGATTTTGCAGCGCACGCATAAATAGGTTTTCGATTTTACACCTTGGTTTACAAAATCGCAATTTTCATACGGATCCCTAATTCTTTTGAAAATAAAATATAGCCTATAACCTTCCTCGATAAATGGACTATCTAATACTGAAAGATTTTTTGAAATCGGACCAGTAGTTCCTGAGATTAGCGCGTTCAAACAAACAAACAAACAAACAAACAAATAAACAAACAAACAAACTCTGCAGCTTTATATATTAGTATAGATAAGGACAATATTATTTCATCTAATCTTCGTCAGTTTCTATATGAATATAAAAAAGATAATGGGATTATTAAAAGAGATTATTATTATATTAAAAGTCTTAAAAAAATGAAAATAGATTAATATTTATACCTGAGACAGTTTTTAGTGAATCTATAACGAAATTTGGTAACTGATCACCTTCGAACCATTTAAAATGGTACTGATTTTGAACTGCAATAATTGTTATCAAAATTATTTGCGATTATATTTTGTGAATTAAGACCGCATTTTGATCTCCACGCCCGATTACGTGTGCAGATAGTTATAGTAGCGAATGGAGCGTCAGAATAAATATAAAGTAACAATATAGGGGGCGCTTTATTATTTTAGCTGATGTAAACACGTACTAAGTACTAAACAATACATGCGCAGTAGAAATAAAAACTGCGCAGTGAGGGACCGCGGTAGACTTAACTCGCTATCTCACGCGCACCCAAACATATGCATACTGCCATGAACATTAAGGGTGTCTGGCAAAGGGTTTCCACGACGTTAAGTGTCTGTCAATGAATAACATGATATTTTATAATAATCTAAAGGTAATACCAAAAAATCGCACTTTATCATTTGACGTAATTAGATCGGTATTTTACACACCTTTAGTGAGGTGTACCTGACAAAGCCACTGTAACCTAAACTTCATAAATGGTCCATCGTTCTTACCTGTGTTGGGAGCATGCGCTGACAAACTTTCAGCTTTTATAAAATACCGTAGGTCTGGGGTTCACGGGCTCTTGCTCTATTATTATAGAAATAATGGATTTCTTCATCGCCACCAATAAAATTCAAAGTCATGAAGGGAAATTACCATAATGTGCCACGCTGGGCTGCCAGTTAGGCACAGAATCATATATATGTAGCAGTTTTAAATTGTAAAATTTCTACCTCGTTAAATATTTTATAACAAACCATCAGTTTCTGAGTAACATACTAAGTATTTATTAGCGAAACTATTTGGTACACATCGTTTGATCGTAAGAAAACTTACCAGCCTTGATGTCTTTTACGAGGTCAACAAACATTTCACTGTGTCCGAATTTTAAAAATACTAGATGAACGATAAAAATATTCAATAAAAATTGACCACTTATTTTCATTACTAGTAGCCCCATGACTTAAAAAAATGTTTTATTTTATTCCGTCAAACACAGTTAGTAAAACGAGATACGTGTTGTATGCTAATTTTCTATCAAGTAATGCGTATATGTGCTTATGTTCCAATAAATATAGTACATACGATATCTGACATAGCGGTCAGAGTGTCATACCTAAGGGTATATTGATATCGAGACAGTCACAGAGAATCAACACTATATATTTTTTTTAATTTCATGATATTTTTATACATACTAGCTTCTGCGCGCGGCTTTGCGTCATCTTAAAGCCAGTAAGATACCTAAACCATTCACAGCCTAGCCTTTTTTTTATTTGTTCGCCCGCGGTAAAATCCTCTATGGACTTCCTCGCCGGCCACGGGGATGGCCAGCGAGGGGAGAATGGGACTCTCCCCCATAGTGGGGGCCTACCCACTAAACCTCCCCGGGGTGCTCCAACTCGCGTCCTGTTGCGGCATATTCACAGCCTAACCTACTATTACTACTCAGCCCATAGATGACCCACTGTTGGGTTGGACCTGCTCCAGTTACATAGAAGGTAATTAGCCTACTGTACCACGCAGGCCAGACGCGTTGCATAGGGTTTCGTATCAAGTTTTCCTTCTCTTGCGGCCATTTTCGCCCTTGTAATTTCCCTTTGTCAGCTCTTACGACACCCTCGGGATAAAATGGGGTGATGACAGTATGTAATCTAAATCCGTCACCACATAACCTAACTTTTAAACCTATCAATAAATTCAAAAGTATTATGAAGTTTTTTAATGATGTCTTAGGTTTTTACGATCTTTGCTCATTGTAGAAAAATATCTTAAGAATTAAAAAAAAAGTTGGGATTTAAATAAAAGATCACGATCAGAACTGACAAGAAACCCTTTCCTGCAAACTTGCTTTTTGTGTTACATTTCCTAATTAATCGTACCTACAGTTCTTTGTAGCGCCTGTTCGCCAAAGTCACTCCGGTTCTCACGCCAATGTGTTATAAGCCTTAGTGCAACGTAAATTGTTCAATTGGACAACACTTCAACGCCATTTCACGCACGCAAACAACCTCCATGAGTTGACGACGTGAGCTACACATAACGTACGAGTAGCTACTTTAACATGTTTTGTAGTGCAATTTTATTTCTTTAGATTTCTTAATTCTGGCCATTGAGAATATGACCTGGACCTCACAATTGCGATTTAAATGTGTCCATTTCTTATTTTTAAAAAACGAACCTCTGTTCTGTGCATAACCTGTATCGCCGGAGCAGTTTACAAACATGTAATTCACGAACACAAATGATACCCAGACTCAGAGCAAGTGCCTCTAGTTTAGACAAAGACAATTGCCCCACCCCGGAATCGAACCCGGGACCCGTTGATTCATAGGCGGCACACCTAGCCTCTAAACCAACGAGGCAGTCAAAGTCGTAGCATTCGATCTGCAGGTCACGTCTACGTTTAGCTCAGCTGGATGTTGAATGGTGTCCATTTGAAACTTCTGACCTCTCCCGTGCTTTGCAGGGCAAGTGAAGCAGTCGGTCTTGGCTGCCTCGTTGGTCTAGTGGTTAGATGTGCAGCATTTGGATCAACGGGTCCCGGGTTCGATTCCGGGTTCGGGCAAGTGTCTTTGTGTAAACCAGAGGCACTGGCTCGGAGTCTGGGTGTCTTTTCTATCTATAATATGTATGTATTTACAAAAAAAAAAATATTGAAGTAGTTTATCATCCATCTCGTTACCATAACACAAGCATTAAGTTGCTTAGCTTGGGAGGAGATGGCGTTGTGTGAAATGTCCAAGGATATTTATTTATTTATTTTATCTATGGCAGTCGCTACACGTAGTAGAGATGAAGAGAATCGGCTAGGCAGCGTTCGGTAAGCTGCGAAAGATCTTCTCGTCCAAAATACCGTAGTGTTTGAAGACAAAAGTCTTCGATTAATGTGTGTTGCCACTGGTGAGTTGGTCGCTCACTATGGGATCCATCAGAAGGCTCAAGGTCACCCAAAGGGCAATGGAGAAGGCTATGTTCGGATTTTCCTTGCCAGATCGAATCAGAAATGAGGAGATACACAGGAGAACCAGAGTTACCGACATAGACCACAGGATTGCCAAAATTAAGTGATAATAGGTCGCAGGACTGATGCTCGATTGGGCAGAAAAGTCCTCGAATAGCGACCGCTTTTTGGAAAGCGCACTGTTAGCAGGCCTCCCACACGGTGAACCGCTGACCTGGTTAAGGTCGCCGGAAAGCGATGGTTGGTTTAGGACTGGCCTTCGTGGAAATCCTTAGGGGAGGCCTAAGACCAGCAGTGGAAGTTTTTTTGGCTAAAATGATGAGAATATGATGATGATGCCCAAGTACGAATGTTTGATTGCCTAAGTGTTCCTAAAATATAGTATCTTCATTGCGAGGTTCCACAGACGTGAATATGCCTCGTCATTGCCACTTAAATATGATAATTACGTTATTGACCGTGGTTTAGAAGATGAGCTATTGTGCTGCATAAAATATTCTTAGACAGTCAAAACTACTTTTGTCTAAAATAGGGAAAGATTACGACTGAAAAAAGTAATAATTTTACAGTGAAAAGTGTATTAAAAATCTAATGAAATCGAACCAACTTGCTTTTCCCTAATTAATAGATGAAAATCATAAACTTAATCATCACTGATCAGACTTGTTTTTGACCTATTGTACTCGTCAAAATTAGTTCCGTCTGGTTCAGTATTTGAACTGCAACAATGGAGTCATATTTGCAGCCATTATTCAACCATTATATATTTTTTGTTTGCAATATTAGGGTTATAACTGCGTATTATCAGGCGATCCATTAGAGCCTAACAAGGTATAAAAAAGATGGTTTCCCATAACTCTCTATGTTCAAACAAACTTGACACAGACGCAAGTGTCGACCTCAACGTCGAGGCCACGGCTGACCCAGATTGTGCATACAATTAAAAATTCATCTGTTGACACCGTTTTATATGGCTTCAATTACATCAAAGTAATTCTTGTTTTTGTACTTGAATTCTTAACAACAATAGAGGTTTTATTAGTTTGACGTTTAACGTCTGTGGCACAGCTCAATTAATTAGCTTTTTTATAGATTGCAATACCAGCTCTATTTAAAAAAAAACCCGCTTATGTCTTTCGAGATTACAATATTTTTTTTATACTCCTTCAATAATACGGTACGTAGTGAAAAGTAAAGTTTTCTTTCTCTGGCAGCAAGGTTTCTGGCCTTGTTCCTTCTGACAAAAATAGCATTTTCATTTTAAATTATTTATATATTATTACCTGACTTATAGACACTATCATCGGAGACTGCTCAAGGAAATTAAGAAATATCTAACAAATCGGACAGAACAGAAAGTCTACAACAGCACGGTCTGAAAATAAGCGCTGGCAATACCGCGGGAAAACTGCTTATTTTGCTTCATATTTGAACGTGAAGCCCTGGCCCCTTGGCCACTTGACAAATATTCAAATATTCATATAAGTTCATTAAACACGTAACAATTTTACACGACACAATAATGTAACTGTTTTTTTACATAATGTCACCAACCCATACCGTCGTTCCAACCCGTCTTGCCAGGGTGGCACAGAAGAATAAACTCCCTGAATTTGGAGGAGACCCGACTCAATAGTGTCAGTAGTACTCATTTATGGGCTGGTACGACGATACAAAGTTTGCATATATTATACAGTTATATCATATTGTATGAGCATATAATACAGAAAAAAAACTAAAAAAAAAAATCCGCCCATAAACTACCCAGAAACTAGTCTAGCATGCCACACTAGCAAGACGGATTGGCAAAGGGTATGCATAAAGTTTCCCTTATCTTACAGCCAGGTGGTCTGCCTCTTGAGTTTTTTAGTCGCGCCGTAGACATACTCAGGGTGGGATAGGTTGGCGATATTGATATAAAAAAAACTAATTAATCAAGTCGGATAACATTCCGACTTTAAAAGTCCTACTACTACTCAGGCTATACATGACACGCTGCTGACTCGGGCCTCCTTCAAGTACATGGAGGGTAAATAGCCTGCTGTGGCACGCTGGCCAGACTTGGTGACTTGCCCAGTTGGCACAGGGTTTCGTATAAGTTTTCCTTCTCTTACGGCTAGGTGTTCGGCCTTACCATATCTGTTTGTCGGCTCCACACCCTCAGAACGAAACAGCGTGGTGATAACATGTTTTCTAAGAGCCCCCGCGCATTATGCGGCCAGGCCGCGCGGCCAGTCGCGCGGCCTGGCCGCGGCGGCCAGTTGGCCGCGTATGTGTCGCGATGTCTTTCGTTGCGTCGCGATGCCTGGCCGCCTAATGCGCGCATATACATACATCGTAAAAGACTTAGTTGGCCGCAGCGACTTGGCCGCGCGGCCTGGCCGCCTCATGCGCGGAGGCCCTTAATCCTTCACCACACAGACACTTCAGTAAGCAGTAGCAAAATCACTATCACTATCACTACTCACTACTTATTATAAAACAAAGTCGCTGTCATCTGTCCGTCCCTATGTATGCTTAAATCTTTACAACTACGCAACGGATTTTGAAGCGGTTTCTTTTAATAGATAGAGCGATTCAAGAGGAAGGTTTATGTGTATAATTCATGCTTAATGCGAAGCCGGGGCGGGTCGCTAGTATTTGTATAAAAATAATCTAGAAGATCTATTTGTCTTAAGATACGGGTTTATTATCACTATCACTATCACTACATAGTATAAAACAAAGTCGCTGTCGTCTGTCCGTCCCTATGTATGCTTAAATCTTGAAAACGACGCAACGGATTTTGAAGCGGTTTTTTTTAATAGATAGAGTAATTCAAGAGGAAGGTTTATATGAATAATACATGCATAATTTCACCCGTGAGAAGTCGGGGCGGGTCGCTAGTAATTTATAATTTATAATTAAAATTTCAGGTAGCTTTATATTTTGAATATTTTCAGACTTTTTTAAAAGAGGCAATGCAAAAAATACGAGTATAACTACCACTGAGCAACGAGGAATCTTTTATGTTGAAACTTGAATGAATTACTTTGAGCCCACCAACAAAATTAACTGGGCTTGACCTTATAATACAACCGGTTTTTAAAACTTGACCAAACCTAAAATTGGATTTCCCAAAATACATCGAGCTACCGTCGAAGTTGCTGCAATAGGAAACGCGGACAACTCTGGGCTTGTGTGAACTTGAGCTCAGCTGTTAAGACCCCACTCGTCATCGTACAAGGTGCGTCATAATAAGATAGAGATTTCTTGATAAAAAATATACATATAGAGAACGTAACAAAACACGATACGATACACAAGTCGTCTAGCCAGCGTTGCATAGTAGGCTAATTCCCCCCCGTGTAGTGGGAGGAGGCCCAACTCAGCAGCGGGTCATTAATGGGCAGAGAAATTGTTGTAAGTAAATAATATACAAGGACATTTTACGAAAATTATGACGTTTAAGATTGGATTAGTAACTACGCATACTTTGCAAGCTTATCTAATCTATTATTATGTAAGCCACATAATTTCCTGCCGATTTGGTTCTTTTGATACCTTATAATAGTTTATCGTTTAACGATAGATTAAGTGTTTGTCTTTTACATCATGATGAGATAATATTTGTATAATAATCAGTTTTACTGTCTGCATTCAAATTATGATATTAAGGACCCGGTCCGTTATCGCAGATATGATACTTATTGAATATCAATTTTGAGAGTGAATGAGATGATGATAACATTGCCTGCCTCGTTGGTCTAGTGGTTAGATATGCCGCCTTTGGATCTACGGGTCCCGGGTTCGATTCCGGGGTCGGGCAAGTGTCTTTGTCTAAACCAGAGGCACTGGCTCGGAGTCTGGGTGTCATTTCTATCTATAATATGTATGTATTTACAAAAAAAAATGTATATAAGTAGTTTATCATCCATCTCGTTACCATAACACAAGCATTAAGTTGCTTAGCTTGGGACGAGATGGCGTTGTATGAAATGTCAAAGGATATTTATTATTATTATTATATGGTACCGAGACGTGGTCGCTCACTATGGGCTCCATCAAAAGGCTAAAAGTCACCCAAAGAGCAATGGAGAGGGCTTTGCTCGGAGATTCCCTGCGAGATCGAATCAGAAATAAGGAGATTGTGATGGGGCAGATAAGATCTCGAGTGGCGACCACGTTCCGGTGCTAGTAGGCTTCCCACACGGTAGACTAATGACATGGTTAAGGTCTCCTGAAAACCATTGTAGCCTTTCTGGAAGTCGTTGACAAAGGCGTATTTCCAATAGTGGACGTCTTTTGGCAGAAATTATAATGCTGATAAGAGTGAAAGCATTGTCTGGATAACATATGACATCAGGATCATGGAGCTTCGGAGGATACGTAAAGCGCAGCACGTGCAAGTGCAGTCTTACGAACGTCTATAGCAATCCATTCACAAAGTCAGTAGCGGAAAAGCTGACAACTGGTCTAGTAGAAAACGACGGCAATCGCTGCGTGGGAGTCATTAACACAACCTATAAATTACTTACTGAGTCGGTTTCTATCTATCTTATGGTATGAGGGAGCACTCGTCGGTTGCGTGAATCTCTCTCTTACTACAAAACAGGGGTTCCAATGAAAACCAACCTACTAGCAACCGTTTTCATTATCCTACATTGACCTGGGACACACTGTCCAGTTAAGTAAGTCCAACTTCGAGAAAGAGGTCAATCGTCGGATCCAACTCGGCTGGGCAGCGTTCGGGAAGCTGCGAATGATCTTCTCGTCCACAATACCGCAGTGTCTGAAGACAAAAGTCTTCAACCAATGTGTGTTGCCAGTGATGACATATGGAACAGAGACGTGTTCGCTCACTATGGGCTCCATCAGAAGGCTCAAAGTCACCCAAAGGACAATGGAGAGGGCTATGCTCAGAGTTTCCCTGCGAGATCGAATCAGAAATGAGAAGATACGCAGGCAAACCAGGGTCACCGACATAGCCCACCGGATTGCCAAACTTAAGTGGCAGTGGGTAGGGCACATAGCTCGCAGGACCGACGCCCGATGGGGCAGAAAAGTCCTCGAGTGGCGACCGCGTTCCGGAAGGCGCAGTGCTGGTAGACCTCCCACACGGTGGACCGACGACCTGGTTATGGTCGCCGGAAAGCAGTGGATGCGGGTGGCCCAGGACCGGCCTTTGTGGAGATCCTTGGGGGAGGCCTATGTCCAGCAGTGGACGTCTTTTGGCTGAGATGATGACATGCTTAGTTATTTGTGTCCCATTATGTTTCTTCCATAGGTCCGTGTGGTGACGGATTTAGAATACATAGTGTCACCACCCCATTCCATTCTGAGGGTGTCATAAAAGACGACAAAAAGGGGTGGTAAGGCCGATAACCTAGCCACAAGAGGAGGAAAACTTGATACGAAACCCTGTGCCAGGCTAATTACCCTCTATGTCATTGGAGGAGGCCCGACTCAGCAGTAGGTCATTTATGGGCTGAATAGTAGTAGTAGTTTGTTTCTTCGGTTTCTTTTGTTTATGTTATGAGTGTCGTTACCAGTCGTAGCAGTAACCAAAATGTTAAGAAAAGGCAAGTTTTGCCTTTTCGTTGTGGCTATAATATAGAGTTTTTGTTACACCATATATATGGTTAATTACCATTTACACGCTGCCCGAGTGGAGACGGATTTAGAATAAACCACCCTTACCACCCTGAGGGTTTCGTAAGAGGCGACTAAAGGAACGCTAAGGAGTAGGAAAACTAGTCCTAGTTGCAAGAGTAGGAAAACTTCGTCGTCGTCGTTACGTCCATAAATAACCCACTACTGGGTCGGGCCTTCTATAATTCATGGAGGGAAATTAGCCTACTGTGCCACGCTGGCAACACGGGTTGGCACAGGGTTTGTGTCAAGTTTCCCTTCTCTTGAGGCAAGGTGATCTGCCTCTTGCATTCTTTTAGTCGTCTCTTACGACACCCTAAATACGGTATGGGTTGGTGACATTGTGTATTCTGAATCCGTCACCACACGGACACAGAACTTGATACAACTCAATGCCAAGACGAATTTCCCTCCATGAGGTTGGAGGCTCGACTGAGCAATGTGTTATTTATAATGAAATAATAACATAGCACAGTAAAAATAGCGCAGTGCTGGTAGACCGATGACCTGGTCGCCGGAAGACGATGGATGCGGGCGGCCCAGGACCGGCCTTTGTGGAAATCCTTGGGGGAGGCCTATGTCCAGCAGTGGACGTCTTTTGGCTGAAATGATGACGATGATGAGTAAAAATCGAGTAAAAAGTTAACTAAATCTAAACCAAATTGATGTCTTGTCCTATATTCGAAACGGTGGTGTTTGATCGATGCCAGTTAATAATACTCAACTGGCAGAGGAATGCTTCAAACGTATTTAATCAAGCGACGATTGACCGCAATCAATGTGAGTGATTCTTGTTGTACGCTTGTATTATACATACGTGAATTGAGTGTGAAACTGTAGTTCACACTCCGTTCCAATTGTTTGTAGAGCTTTGACTGGACGCATAATGCACATGCATAAAAATTATCTTAGTATCTAGTATTATAGATCCGAAAGTTTGGATGATCATCCTCAAGTTACTCATCCAGGCAGGTTACATGGATGTATGGTAATAATGTAATTTGCATGAAACACACGTTGGTTAAACGGTTGGAAAGGGCTAATGAAAAAGGAGGTATGACATTTTCTAAATACTGTTGACCTTTTTCGGCTAATCAACGTACGGCCATTAGTCTCTGTTAGTATTCCACGATCTATGGTACACCCAGTAGTCAAGCTAGTTATATACCATCCTCTTTTCAGCCAACCTCTTAGATACTGCTTGTAATTACTAGTGATCGGAGTAGGTAATTTAATTTCAGATACTTGCGTCGGAAATGTTCATGGATACGCCATTTTATATAACAATATTATTTAATGTAGAAACTGATCCTGATAATATTTTTACCTCCGCAATTAAAACAAATAACCATAACTTTTTCTATATTTTCTGATTGCAATATATTTCTTTTGACGTCTAAAATCCATTTTACGTAGAAAATGACCGTTCCTAAAAATATCGATTTCGTAGCGGGTTAGCAATAAAATATTGTAAGTATATAAGAATATACCGATCAATAGTTTAAAAGAATAAACATACTATTAATCATACATACATTGCAACATTCCGGAAAAAAGTATAATTAATAATTATCTAATTCCCGTGGAATGTCCATACCTACTAATATATACCTTTCAGATCATTGACCCTAATTCAATATACCTACTGCGATCACTGTTAATTACCTACATCAGGTAAGCCTTGAGCCGTTTCAATGTAATTTGGTATTTTCAATGAAATTGGGCTGTTAGATGATGATGATCCGGTCTCTTATCAAGAAGATGGATTAGCGACATTGTCCATCGACATAGAACCTAAGACATTGATTAACAACTCGGTAAAAGCTTACTTAACTATTCACAAGCTTTCAATATCAATTACTAACAAGAAGGCAAGCTCTATAACAAAGATTGCCTTGTGAATCATTGATAGCCTTCGTAAATGGCGGGTCAAATACTAAAGGGGAACATATAGTGTGGAGTTTGTTATAGAAATAAGTACATAAATACCGAAATTGTATTCGTAGGAGTAACGTTTCATTATCGTGTAGGATTTCTTACCGATGCGATTACTTTTGTTTTCCGTTTTATAAGATTGGTTTTACATAGTTGCAAAATTACTGAGTTGTCTATGGTTTTGGGACACCCTGTATACAATATGTACGAAACATCATAAATAATATTGAGAATAATAAGGAAACACTTATTGTTTCTAAATTTGTGACCCCAATTAAAACGTATATTTAAGTTTAAAATATAGACGCATTAATTGAAGTTTATGACAACGTTAAAGACGTTACATGAAACCTCAATGTTAGTTTTTCTATTGTTATTTAACTAGCTTTCATTAATATGACGGTCAAAGTTACGTTACGTAATAATAATGTATGAATGTAATACAGGGAGTTTAAAGTACAAGGTGATCAAGCCATCGCAAAGGTGCGCACGCGTTGCATCCCAAGATCGTGTGCCGTGGGATATAATGGACCCTTCCAATCCGACGTGGACGATCATGAACGAAGTTACACGAACAATGGATTTATCGAACATGATTATTTTAGGAATGACTGATCCAGTTTGTTACTATTTATGAGACCGATTTTATTTTTATTTATTGTGGAGGATAAATATAAAGGTACCAAAGGAGTAAAGCAATCTATATTATAATTAGAAAAAAATTGAATTACTCCTTTTTACGAGAATAGACGGAGGAGTATGAAATTTCCCACACTTACAGTATAGTAGCTCTACCTGCGGCTTCGTGCGTGTGGAATAGTATCTTTGGGTAAAAAGAAAAAAAGAGACAATTTATTGAAGCTAAATACAACAAATTAAAACTCTTTTTGTACATATCTTTTGTCATGTCTTCTGTGGTCAAATTGAGAATAGAACTATATTTTTAGAACTACCAGCTGACTCCGCAAACGTTGCTTTTTCAAAAATAGGGGTTGATCGTAGAGGGTGGAGGTTTGTCTAAAAAATATAAAATTTATTTGTAGACAACCCTTAAAATTTAGGGGGATGAAAAATAGATGTTTTCCGATTCCTAGACCTAACCGATATGCACACAAAATTTTCCTTGCGGATGAGTTCAATAACAAACACCGTGACACGAGAATTTTATATATTAGATGATTTATGATGAGAAATTATGGTCCAATTGCGACCATTGGGCGACCGCTACCACTATAAATGTTTAAAAACTGGCCACATGGCCACAAGGTCATTAGTTAAAACTCAAGCTTGCAAAACTGCGCGTAGAAGTTTGTTTTAAAGAACTATTTTTAAACCATTTATATTCCACACATTTTCTTAAAATGGACAATTTTTTGTGAATGTGCGGCAGGACATTAGCTCAGTATAAGCTGTGCCATCGGCACAACACTGTTTTTCAGCTAACCCCTGTTACAGTTGAGCATAATAAACGTATTTCGCGCTAATACATGCACACAGTTAAATAAATATATCAAAATTATCACTAAAGCTTGAAATAAAACGCTTAAAATACCAACATAATCAACAAAAATTTACGAAGGAACTAATCCAAAAATAAAGAAAGAAATAAAGAAAAGTAGTAATTATATAAAATTAAACACTAAATCGGAAACAAGCCATATTCAGGTTCACTCAGCGTATAGTCCTCGCCAATCTTTATGGCTGCTCTGAATGTAGCCGCATTACGCTGCGCACAACACAGGTATCAGCGGGAAGTACGCGGGGCGGGGAGGCAGGGCACGCCCGCGCGCGTCGTTTCGCACCCGCAAGCGTCCTCCTCGCCCGCGTGTGAGTGTGAGTGAGCTACGTTCGTATTGGTTATGAAATGTACGATGCGCAAGTTTGTACCCACGGCTACATTCAGAGCGGCCATAAAGATTAGCGGGGACTGTACAACAAAATATGCCCTTTCCGAAATGCAGTTGAGTGTGCGTAGCGCAAGTCAAAAGAAAGGACTCCTGGTGCAAAGCTATTAAATGCCAATAGTATATTCAGTCCATCTTTATTCATCAAACAAAACTAATTTTATTCTTAAGATACTAAATAAACACATTATTAGTTTGATCTTGATTTTTATACTCGTATTAATGAGGGTTTGCCAATAAAATGGTAGTTATTAATTCAGTAAAATATTTATTAATTCTTACGAAATGTCAACTAAATTGTTATCTAATAATATGCTAATAATGCAAACATGTGATGTAGAGCCTATAACAGGTGAGAGAAAGAGACAGATAGAGTTCAGAAATTTTCTCTTCACTTCACTTCAGAAATCACTTTTCTTTCATACCTACGTTCGGCGGTCGCACTAGGGTTCTTAACTCTAGCTTATGCGAAAACTATCATGGTACTGGCACTCGTGTCTAGTTTTTTAATTAATTAAATATTAAATTTAATTTTCAAAATTTCAATCACAAACTTAAAAATTTCATTCACAAACTGAAATTTCATTCACAAACTGAACAATTGTAATAACTCTGTTTTCGTTGCTGCATCTTTGCACACAATTCATCACACGAGGAGTGTATGAAAGGTGTCGCACGCGCGCTCGCACTGTTCCCAACTGTACCGAGATATCATGTCGAAGCGACGTCTATGTGTGCGTCCTTCAGTACCTTAGTTAATATCTTAAAAGAATAAAGCCGAACGTCCACGCCAGCTAAAATAAGTTTTTAATATGAAAAACTGGCTCAACTATGCAAGCTAAACTAACTTAATATATTTTAATTGGCGGTGGACGTTCAGTTTAAAAGGAACATAAACAACAAATCTGTATCTTAAAACTGGATCAATATCTGGTAATTTGGCGAAACATAATAAAAAAACAGTCTTAATTTAGATTGCTCTGTGACCTCCAAGACCAATCTAGTGGAGTATTCCCACTTTGCCTTTACAATAGTAACATCAGCTGCCAGGTTTAGATGGTGTTAATAATGTGTACCCAGAAATGCAAGATGTTAATTCACTTGCAAATTATTGCATCCACAAGGTTACGCTGACCAAAACATAGAAGACAGTTTATTTTTATTTTTAGCATGATACTGTGATAGTTTAGCCATAATTATTTTAGTACCATAATTTGCAACAACATGTACCTACGTGATTTAATGTATACCTACAGGAAGTTTTAAGACGGAAAAGTCACGTCAGTAAATTGTGTGTAAATTATTCAAGGCATTATTTAAATTGTTGACGTAAAATGGTATGTTTTAATTAGCTGGCTAATTTACGATCTGCGAAAGGCTGCAGTTAGAGGCTGACGAAAGGGCGCTATAGAACTCATAGGGGGACGTGAATACTCAAAGCGGATATTGGTGGTAATAAATGTGTCATGTTTAATGCTATTTTTTATATATATGAACATCAACTTTAATTGCGTCTAGATTTATTTAACGGGGGCTGTTTGCAAACATGTAATTCACGAACACAAATGACACCTAGATTCAGAGCTAGTGCCTCTGGTTTACGCAAAGACACTTACCCAACCCCGGGATCGAACTAGGGAGGGACACATCCAACCATCAAGGCAGTCAGTAGAATAGTAATTTTAGGTAGGAATTTAACATTTTGACATTGATTTTTGCCAATATGTATTGTGTATTGTTTTTTATAAATGTAAGAACTACTGGATGTCCTAAATAAATAAATTTAACACAATTTTACCATTTTACATTTAACTTGAAGTATTTTATTGAATTGCGTCATTAATAGATTGTCCTAGTATTGATAAGAAATAAATTTTATATTTGCAACAAAAGTCAAATAAAAACTCAAGTCGTCCTTTTTATCACTTTTTTTTATTTAAGTTTCCTGTTCCAAAACAGTATAGAATAAAAACTGATAGTGTACCGAGATAATGTATAACACCAATATTAGACATATTTGTAATGCACTACTGCTCATTCCTTAAATGACCCACCGCTGAGTTGGGCGTCCTCTGTTTGACTGCCTCGTTGGTCTAGTGGTTAGATGTGCCGCCTTTGGATCAACAGGTCCCGGGTTCGATTCCAGGGTCGGGCAAGTGTCTTTGTCTAAACCAGAGGCACTGGCTCGGAGTCTGGGTGTCTTTTCTATGTATAATATGTATGTATTTACAAAAAAAAATGTGTATATGTAGTTTATCATCCATCTCGTTACCATAACACAAGCATTAAGTTCCTTAGCTTGGGATGAGATGGCGTTGTGTGAAATGTCCAAGGATATTTATTTATTTACATGGATGTTACATGAGCCTTTTTAAAACGTCGGGCCAGCATTGTGGCATGCTGGCCCGACGTTTTCCTTCTCTTGCGGCTAGGTTTTCTTACGTCGGTCCTCCACCCGCAGGATGGAACGGGGTGCCGATACTAAGTATTCTTAATCACACAGAACATGCACAAATTACTTGCAAAGTGCACTGTTCGAATTTTGTATTTCATTGGAAAACTAGGCCTCCCTGGCTTCGCACGGCTGCAATTATGAAACTCTAAATTTATCAGTGTTTCTCTACCAAATTTATTTAAAAAAACGCATCAAATTGCGTAGTTTTATAGAATTAAACATACATGTGGTCGGACAGCCGACAGCAACTTTGTTTTATACTATGTAGTGAGAATGCATTGTTGGTCGGACATAAGAAGAAATGGGTGTATGAAGAGCGATTAAGACTTGAATGTCATGTCATCAATTAAAACGTAAAATTTTTCAACTATAATCAAGTTATTATTATTTTCGAAATAGATTCGCTTGTATGTATATTTTCTATGAATTAAGTAAACATCAATAGGCAGTGGTAAACGCGAACAGGTAATCTTTTAAACAAATAAATATAATTAGAATGTCTGTTTGTAATAATAAAATAACCACTTTTTACTAAATGCGTAAAGTATGTATTGTACACAGTACATAGTACACAGTACATAGACAAAAATAACATTATTTAAAATTTTTGCCTGTCTTCTTTTCCGGCTAATCTCTGGAACGGCTGGGCCGATTTTGACGGGACTTTCACTGCTGCTGCTGATAGGTAGCTGATGATATAAGGAGCAACTTAGGCATTTTTTAATAGCTTCACCCCACGGGTAACACCGCACCCGTGCGAAGCCAAGACGGGCCGCTAGTATTGAAATAACGTTGACTTAAAATGTTTTAATTCGTAATGAATATTTCAAATTGTACTTGAATATGAAGATCGATGTTATTGTCGGATGTTGGATGTCGTAGGAACGACTAAAGGAACGCAAAGGCTAGATGAAAGAGAAGGAAAATATGATACAAACCCTGTGCCAACCCGTCTTGCCAGCTTGGTTTTCGGTCTGTCTTTACTTTAGTCGTCTCCAACGACACACTCAGGGTGAAATTTGGTGGTGACACTGTGTATTCTAAATCCATCACACTACAGACACTCAGATAATTTACTTCTTTTCAACCGATTTCAAAAAAGAAGAATGATTAATATTATCGTTCATTTGTAGTATATTTATTACCCGTCAACTGTGAAGAGTACACAAGAAACTAATAAACTAGAGGTATTACAGTTTATCCGTAAAAGATGATGCATTCTAAATTAAGAATAGGATAAAAACAAACAATTGAAAGTAACAATTCACAATAACAATAATAGAGCGACGCAGCTAGAAGTGTCACTTTTTTGCTCTACAATAGAGTGGTCTTATCTTTGTAGGAACCGGTAAGTCAGTCTCTTTATCGGTTCTGCAACACCTGTCAGATCACGGTATCTCGGCCACGTGCACCGAAAATCGCCGAACGTATCCCGAAAGTCAACGAACGCAGACGCAAATAGTTGTGAACTTCTGCGACATGCCGTACTTCGAACTACAAACACTGTTCCATACATAAAATTTAACTTTAATTAAGAAAGGTATATAAAAAAAACAATACAATTAATACCAGAACAATGATCATTTATAATTATCACAAGGAAAATTCACATCGTACGACTTTACGAAGTATGCATCGAACGCGTTTTAAAATTCCGCGCGAATACATTCGAAAATAGAACAACTCGTTTTATATTAAAAATAATCTGCATCATAATAGATGTCATGTTGTTAGAGGAAGTCATGATTGTTCGTACCTGTTCCCCACCAGTATCGCTTCCAGCCATGGCTCACTGCACGAAACATAACGCGACGTGCGCCACCGACCAAGCGTGGCGACTAACTGGCCCTTTTCGCCTGAACTATTTCATGCACGTGAGAAAAGTTCGAATTTTAATTTGAATTACTAATTAAAAAGATATCAAACGCAAGATTGTTTTTTTTACTAATATCTGTTATATCAAGGAGGGTTTATTACGTATGGTGTCGACAAAGGATCCTCTGTCACGCCCTGATTCAATTAATCTCTAATTAGAGGGGAGAGTGCTTTTAATGTTGAGTAGAGACGGATTTGACATCGTAGCTTGGCATGGGACGAAATGGAAATCTGACAGCGGAATGGTTTTCACGGGCCGTGTAACTAAAATGAGGTCAAATGTGACGCTATTAAGTATATTAAACGTAGATATACATATAGTTAATCAGTATCTTGCTATTATGTTTTTGCGATATATAAATAGAATACATAGAGGCTTGTAAGTTAGAAAAAAAGAGCAATATAGGTTTCTGATATCAAACCTACATTTAAAAAAATGTTATTAAACATATAAGTAAATTCGTTACTTCCCTTTTTTCTCATGATAGCAGTGTTGATATGTATATAAAGAAAACTCAAAATGCAAAGGAAATCTGACTTACATACTATACGTTTATAATGTTTTGAATATAAAGTAGGTAGGTACCTTCTTCATCACTACATCACTCTCACTACATACCTAGTATAAAACAAAGTCGCTGTAGTCTGTCCGTCCCTATGTATGCTAAAATCTTTAAAACTACGCAACGGATTTTGAAGCGGTTTTTTAATAGATAGAGTGATTCAAGAGTAAGGTTTTCAAGTATAATACATCCATAATATTGTAGAGAAACCATCATAAATTTAGAGGTACATCATTGCACCCGTGCGAAGCCGGGGCGGGTCGCTAGTACAAATATAAAATGTTATTAAATGCATGTAGTCAAACTAGTCAGGTCACTACAGAGATAATTGTGAAAACAAAAAAATACTAAGATAAAAAAGGACAGATAAGTCAACTAACAGATGAATAATTATATTCATATACGGTGTTAATTAAAATATAATAGTGAAGAAAATTGGTAAGAAAATACCCTGTCTGCCAAGAAAATTTATATTCTGTGAGTGTTACAACACTGTAAGAACAGACAAAAGGAAATTACAAGAAACCATCACCTGGCTACGAGAAAAAAATCTTGATATGAAACCCTGTACCAACCCGTCCGTGTGGTGACGGATTTAGAATACACAATGTCACCAACTCATACCATCTTGAGGGTGTCGTAAGAGGCGACTAAAAGAAGGCAAGAGGCAGATCACCTAGGCCCAAGAGAAGGAAAACTTGATACAAACCCTGTGCCAACCAATCTTGTCAGCATGGCACAGTAGGCTAATTTCCTTCCATGAATTTGGACGAGGCCCAACGGTGTAGTGGGTCATAATGACGAAACGACGACCGACCTGTCTGGCCAGCGTGGCACAATAGGCTTTCATGCAACTGGAGGAGGCCGAATCAACAGTGGGTCATCTATCTACTGAGTAATATATCTTGCCGTTTTCCCAATTTCGCCACCGTTGATTACTAATACTGGTATCTGCCCTCCGCAACCCGTGGGGTCACGGGTATTAGTCAGATATCACTATCACTACATAGTATAAAACAAAGTCGTGTCGTCTGTCCGTCCCTATGTATGCTTAAATCTTCAAAACTACGCAACGGATTTTGAAGCGTTTTTTTTTAATCGATAGATTGATTCATGAGTAAGGTTTATATGTATGTATAATACATGCATAACATTGTATGTTCACCATTGCCTCCGTGCGAAGCCGGGGCGGATCGCTAGTTACACATAAATTATTGACTTACAGCATCAAGCAAAGGCAGAATTGCTTAATCGTTTGCGATAAACACAGTCTAG
The DNA here is from genome assembly GCA_905475355.2 of Clostera curtula. NCBI lineage: Eukaryota > Metazoa > Arthropoda > Insecta > Lepidoptera > Notodontidae > Clostera > Clostera curtula. Next base: position 12,970,481 of record FR997800.1, on the reverse strand, counting down.
CAAGAAAATATGTACCTAGTAAATTTTTCTTTGTTTAGTGTGATACTGTCTAGAAACTAAAAAAGGATATTTGTGCATCAAACACAATTTGAGCGTCACAAGTTAATGGTCAAAGTGTGGCCTACAATTAAAATGAAATATTGGTTAGGGTTAACAGCGTAGTAATTGTATCTACGAGTACTGGTTTTAAATATAGGTATTATAATACCATCAACAAGTTTTGTGGAGGACTCATTGGCCTCAAGGCCTCACGGAAAAAAAACCCTCATTAAGTGTAGGCAATGATTATTTTGGGGTTTTCCGGGTGGTGACGGTTTTATAATACATAGAGTCACCACCATATTCCATGCAGAGGGAAAACTTGAAACTTGAGCTAGCCCGCCTGGCGAGTGTGGTACAGTAGGCTTATTCGAGTGTGGCAGAGTAGAGCTGGCAAGGCCCATCCGGCAAGGCAAGGCATCCGGAAGAGACCCGGCTCGACTCAGCAGTGGGTCATTTATGGGTTGATTACTAGTTATTTTGGGTGGTCAAAGACTGGCTACGCAACGGATTTTAAAGTGTTTTTTTTTAATCGATAGAGTGATTCAAGAGGAATTTATATGTATAATACATGCATAACATTGTAGAGAAACACTAATAAATTTAGATGTTCACCATTGCACCCGTGCAAAGCCGGGGCGGGTCGCTGGTAATATTATAATTTAGATATATTTTTCTTTTTAAAGAAAACGAATTCCCTGCACTAGTTATAACCTGTGTTGCGGAGGCAGTTTACAAACATGTAATTCACGAACACAAATGTCATCCAGACTCAGGGAAAATGCATCTGGTTTACATTAAGACTCTTGCCCGACCCCGGAATCGAACCTGGGACCCGCGATCCAAAGGCGGCACTACACCAACAAGGCAACTTGTGTGACAAGTGAATAAACCACTTTTCATTTCACCTCATGCAGCAATTTGTATATTATAGACTAGCGAACCGCCCGGATCCACACGGGGGCAATGTTAGACCTTCAAATTTATCAGTGTTTCTCTGTTATAATGATGATGCTCGTTAAGCACATTATAAGTTGTTAAGCCGGACAAAATTATCCATAAGTTGCGGTAGGTACTGGTTCAACTCCCATATAATCACCGACCTCTCCCCCGGGCGGTGGTATGCATAAAGCATTTCCCCAGCGAAAAAAAAAGGTACTTGTTCAACACTCCCCGTCGACCATGCTGCCTTGCTGAGGGGTTTTGCACGCCTTTAGGATCCGTTGGGATAGTTACGGCCCAGGGTCACACATGTCGGGCCGCCTACGGGGAGAGATCGAGGCCAGCGTCGTGGCGGGTTCAGGCTCCGGGGACCCTTCTATTCTCAGAGTTGCCGTGCGAACCCTACGTTGCGGTACCCGCGCTGCATCACCTTGGGCGGGGGTTGGCCGCCTAGCGGGCAAACCGGTAGCATCGTGGCACCACTGTAGACTGCGTTCTCGTGAACATGGTGCAGCAGACCCAAACAAGACATGTGAGGGTATACCGTTGGTTGGGGCTTAGTGGATAGCTAAGTGTTCTGGAGTCCCTTTTCATCGCTGACCCCAGCTCCGAGGGATGGCCTATCTATACGCAATTCACCAGCGACACCACAAAAGTAAGAAAAAGGAACTTGTTTAAAATAGGACAAAAAAATCATGCGTGAAATCGTTCTTTGTATTTACATCAATCTTAATTTTTATTAATTTGGCCAATGTTTTTATGAGTTGTGGTATTTCATACACTTTGTGACACCGCCACCTATCCGTATTTATAAGAACTACATGAGTGTTACTCAACGATTGGGTTAAAAATTGCAAGGTATAAGGCTATATTTTACTAGAGGGCGTTATTTAAAAAAATACGACCGGTTTGGTTAAAATTCAAACCGTTATGGAGGATTATCCAGTATTTCATTGTTTTCAGTGTCAGCCCTAAGAAAAAAAAACTGTGAAAGACTTCAGGCAGCAGCTCTAATCGATAATGTGAAGAATTAAGGGGAGGCCACTATCCTATCGCCAGCACTGCCCAGCAGTGGACTTGACTGGGCCGAATTTGAGTAGAATTCTAAGCATTAATGAATTTAAGTGTTTTGTATCAATAATTCCTTCTCTTGTTTATTGCCTTTAGCGCCATCTAGTAATAAAAAAGTAGTTTGATTTTTGGCCGTGGACTATAAACTTCGTGAACGTGCCTTTAATTTAACAAGCTAGGCTAGTTATTTATATTTATAATATCTAGTTCAGAAATAATTATGTACACGCGATCAAAGCCAGCTGGCAGCAGTAATATAGCTGATAAAATTAATTTTAATTATATTATCGCTCTTTACCGCATACTAATTAATTACTTTAATCTCAAATAGTGTAACATGTTTTATAATGAGGCATTGTCTATCAAGTTGTCAATAACTGACTCTGTAGACATCTGTCATGTCACTATGTTGACTACGTTAGATGGTTGCGATTCAAATGATTCAGTGTTATTTAATTGAAGTTCCTACTCACGTGCTGATCGGCATCGGCAGCTACAAACGCTTAGTTCTTAAACCCGTGAAATTAACTTAAAAACATCAATATTCGCCTCAATATTAAAAAAGTTGTAAGTTGTAGATTTTTTTACAATTTGTGCTGTCTGTTTGTTTCGGCTAAGCTTTGAAATGGCTGATCGATTTGACGTGACTTTCACTGGTAGGGAGCCCATAATAACTTTTTTGTTAAATACCACGCCGACGAAGTCGCGGGTCACAGCTAGTTTAAAATAAAATTCATCACTTACGTCTTCAATTCCAAAGCCTTTGATCTACTGTCGACGAATTTTGAATATCGAATAAAATGTCAATATTAAGTAGCCATTTCAAAAACATAATTCTCTTGGCAGGAAAAAGTCAAACACTTAAACATATTCAAAAGCATTTTGCAGAGGAGATAATTACGAAGGAAGGAGCTCGCCTACCTTTCGCCATCATGAGGCTGTCAATAGATAATTGATATTCCAGAGTAATAAGCATGCTATTGAATCATTCCTCAAGGGGATTTAAGGCCTTTGATGTCGTACTTAGGTCCATGTTTTTCCAAGGTATGTTTCTGTGGAGTTGGTTCTGTTTGAAGAGAGTGTTCTGGTAACTCTCTTAGCGTTTTATGACGTAAATACTATTTCTCAGCCAACACACGACCCACTACTGAGTCTGGCCTCCCCTAATCACTTGGAGGGTAACTGTCCGTCTGTGCCACGCTGGCCAGACGGGTTGGCACAGGGTTTTGTTAAAGTTTTCCTTCTCTTATGGCTAGGTTACTGGCCTTGTCATTTCCTTTTGTCGACTGTTACGACACCCTCAGGATGGAATGGGCGGTGACACTATGTATTCTAAATCTTTGGCCACGCTAGATGTGCTACCGTAGGGTAATTACCCTCCATATAATTGGATGAGATCCGACTCAGTAGTGGGTCATCTTTGGGATGAGTAGTAGTAAGTATTATTAATACTTTTATGTTATGGTGGCACTTCACTAGTCGTATGTGTCATATTTGACCTTAAGGACAATGTGTGGATGCAGCATTAGTCAAAAGTCTTACAAAAAAGCACAGCGAATACCGCAAACAAACATGAAGTGCTAGCATTATAAACGGACACTTCAACATAATTTAGCTAAATACATAGATTACCGCTTCCAATTTCGCTATTTCTGTCGCATCGTCGATCTGTATCTTTTGATAATCCATCCCTTTTTAGCGGAAGTACCAATCCATCATTATCCTGATCGCTCCTTTGAGAGCATTTACAGAGCCGTCAGTTTAATCCACTGTTTCGTTTTCCATTGAAATATGATATTTTATACATCATTACAACGAGTTCTTTTTTTAAATCAATTTTTGGGTTCTGATGAAAGCGTCAATTTATGTGTTTCTGAAAGCATAGTTCCTGAACGGAAGAACTGATTTTGATGATGATTTTGATTTAGGTTTTTTCATAGGTGAGTTTTTCAAAGCGAAATAATAAAAAAAATATGCAATAATAGTATGGTCATGGGGTTGAGAATACAGTGTCCCCACCCCATTCTGTCCGTGTGGTGACGGATTTAGAATACACAATGTCACTAACCCATACCATCTTTAGGGTGTCGTAAGAGGCGACTAAAAGAACGCAAGAGGCAGATCCCCTAGGCCCAAGAGAAGGAAAACTTGGTACAAATCCTGTGCCAACCCGTCTTGCGGCTAATTTCTCTCCATGAATTTGGAGGAGGCCCGTCCCAGTAGTGGGTCATTTATGGGCTGTAACGACCACCCCATTCCATCGTGAGAATAGAAATGTCAATGCAATATGTTATAGCCGCTAATATAGTTGCCGGTAAGTTCCTAATAATGCCCTTGTCTCTCGCATTTAGTAGTCTGGAACACGATTACCTACTTATCGAGTGCTTGAGTATAAGTTTTTGTAAAGTTGTGAATTCGGACTGTATAGTTGTGGATTATGTGTTGAACTGAGTATTTGATGATAACTTACCGTTACAAAATGGAATACGTTCCTAAAGTGGTGGATTTCTAACGATTTTAAACAATAATTAGCGTGCTTTAAAGTGCAGTGACAAAAACAATTCGCGGGTGGCGCGAAGTGCAGAGTGGCGCATCGCGCTCTTTCACTCTTGTGCGAACTAGCTATCTCGGTCTCTGTCGCACTCTCGGTGTTATTGTTACGAAATTAAGATGGATTGTGGGGTTTGTAGTAGAGAAATGAATAAAGGAGAGGCTATTGAATGCAATGCATGCAGGAAGGGATACCATTATAGATGTGTGAATATAACCCCGGCGACGGCGGTTCAATTAAAGGGTACTTTTAAGTGTGCCTCTTGTTCTAACGTAACCCAGCGTATACGAGTAACAGATGACACACCGGTACGTGGTGGTCAGGCCGCTGGTTTCATAGATTTAGTTAATCAGTCGTTTGAAGGGAATGTTGCTCAGGAGAAATCGCAGTTGTTGACATCGGATGAGATTGTAGATCAAATTAATAGTGTAATCCTGGCTAAAATCAGTGTTTTTGAAGCTAATATTATAAAGGAGATTAAAGCCAGTGTGGCTGTCCTGGCGCTAGAAAATACTAAACTAAGACAGGAGCTAAAGGAAGCGAATATGAAATGTAGTTCTTATGAGCAGCAAATTAAAAGCTTAAAAACTGAAGGGCAAAAAGAAAATTGTGGCACCGATACCAATGACCAGAGCCAACGATCAATACGGGTACCGGTACCTACAATATCGAAGTGTACTACTGCCCGGGCTGCACCGTCTCAAACAAATGTCCTGGAGCACAGAGTGCAAGCAACGACGCGTCCGCCGCTGCAGCCGACTACGCCGACCGATTACGCGGCGGTGGCTAGGAAAGCAGCGGATATGAAAGTTGGCGATACTGATTATAATGATTGGATAGAGGTTAAAAAAAATAACAGACGTAGTAACGCAATAAGGAAAGGTGGTAATAACTCAATTAATTCTTTAAAAGCAGTTGAGCGCAGAAAATTTTTACATGTTTGGAGGCTGAATAAAAGCACTACAGAGGACGATCTAAAGGAGCATATCAAACAGACACTAGGACAGGACTCTGAGGTCGTAATCGAAAAATTAAAACCAAAAACCGAGCGAGACTATGCTTCATTCAGGATTGGTGTTACATTAGGTAATTTTGAGAAACTTTGTGACCCTGAGATATGGCCAGTAAATGTAGAATACAGTGAATGGATTTGGTTTCGTTCCAAAACTTCCCCAAATCAACCGGAAACCAAGTATTAATTTCAACATTTTATATCAAAACGTCAGAGGACTCAGAACTAAGACAACACAATTTTTAACACTGCTGGAATCATCAGGAGCGGATTTATTTGCTATTACTGAATCGGGCCTTAATAAAGCGATTCAGAACGCGGAATTTGGGCTTCCTGGCTATCAAATACTACGATGCGATCGAGCGGATGGTCGCAAGCAAGGAGGCGTACTTTTAGTGGCCACACCGAGGTTCGAGTTGCGACGAGTGTCGGTGCCAGGTGACATTGATATTGATAGTCAAAAGTTTGAGTTATTGTGTGCTGCTGTTTATAAACAAAACCTTTTTCTATTCACTTGTTGTGTCGTGTATATTCCACCAGGGACTAGTGACAATGAATATTTGTCAATGTTTTGCATTTTAGAAAAAATATGTGTCAAATATAACAGTAATTTAATTATATTAGGGGACTTTAATATGTACTCATGTAACAACAACATTGCTAGCTATTACGAATATTTCATGGCCTACTGTGAATTTGCTCAGTGCAACTCTGTACCTAACTGTAACAATAGGCAGTTGGACCTCGTGTTGAGTGCGCGCGGTGGCGTGTCGGTGGGCGCGGCGGACGAGGGCCTGCAGCCCGTGGACGCATACCATCCTCCGCTGGTCGTAAGCATCGAGCGCGGAACGCGCGCGCGCCCGCCTCCGCCGTCCCCGTTCGCTTCCCCCGCGCCGCGTTCCTCGCCCGCATCCCCGCGTACGCGACATTCACAATATCAATCTTTTATAAATCGTGCAGGTTGGAATTTTAACAAAGCGGACTTCAATCAAATGTATAGTTTGGTAGGTAAAATAGATTGGAGTGAGATTTACGGTTCAGATGATCCAGATATAGTTTTAGATTTATTTTACAATAAGTTATATGACGTTTTTGACAACTGTGTTCCCCCAAAAAGTAAACATAACTCATTAAATAATAGATACGTTTATCCAGTTTGGTATACAGCTGACATTATTAGAGATATTAAAGTTAAATATTTACTACATAAAAAATATAAATTAAGTAAATCACACAGTGATTATGTGGAATTCGCAAGATACAGGGCGAGAGTGAAAAGCGAGATTGCTCTGGCGCATGATCAGTACCGCAACCGTGTGCAAGGGCACCTGGCGAGGGAACCGCGAGCGTTTTGGGAGTATATTAGGTCTAGGAAAGGCGACTCAAATCGGTGGAAGTTAATTATGGACGGACGGGTACTATCGGAATCCGAATGTGCCATTGAGTTTGCTCGGTTTTTTCAGTCGGTATACAATCCGGAACCTCCTGAACTGAGTGTGGCGGCGGCGAGTGAGGGTAAGGCGACAGGCGCGTTGCCCGGCGCGCGGGTGCACCTAGCGAGCGTGAGCACCGCGGACGTACAGGGTGCGCTTGCACGCTTGCCGCCTAAGCGATCAGCTGGGCCGGATGGTATTCCAGCGTACATCTTTAGGGATTGCCGTGCGGTGTTGGTTAGGCCGTTGCTACACTTGTTCAACGTCTGTATCAGGACCGCAACTTTTCCTGAGCGCTGGAAACTCACCAGAGTTGTACCCGTGCCTAAAGGCAATGGAGGTTCAGCGCCCTGCGATTATAGGCCTGTAGCGGTATTATGCACTCCAGCTAAAGTGTTCGAGTCGACCATTCACAGCCACCTGTATCCACAGATAAGCGCTCTGTTGTCCGACGCACAGCATGGTTTCCGTCCTGGGCGGGGGACAACGGGCAACCTACTGGATCTTATGACACAAATAGTACCCGCGGTGGATGCAGGTCAACAGGTAGATGTGGCCTACTTCGATTTTAGGAAGGCTTTTGACACGGTGGATAACGACGTCCTTTTGGCTAAGTTAGCTGATGTAGGCTGTACACCTCACACTTTGTCATTTTTCGCCTGCTATTTACGAGACCGTTGTCAGTACGTCGACTGCAGAGGGCAGCTTTCAGAGCCCTATTTTACGAGATCGGGAGTCAGTCAAGGCAGTAATTTAGGGCCTTTTCTCTTCATTTTAACAACTAACGACCTGCCGGGAGTGGTCGATAAATCCAAACCATTGTTATTCGCGGATGACTTGAAATTGGTTCTTGAAATAAAGCAGGAGACTGATCACGATATACTGCAGCAGGATATTGATAGGGTAGTAGAGTGGAGCCTTACTAATAAGTTGTATCTAAATGTGGCCAAATGTTCGGTGTTATCATTTTCCCGTGCCCGCGACCCTAGTCATTATCAATATTGCATGGATGGAATCCGGCTGCAACGTGTTTCAGAGGTTAAGGACTTGGGCGTGCGCTTTACAACTGATTTGAACTTCCGTAAGCATACCACGGATGTATGTAAAAAAGCATACCGCAATTTAGGGATGGTCTTACGCCTAGGAAACCAGTTCACAAACATCAGCGCTCTGAGATCGTTGTACGAAGCGCTTGTCAAAAGTCATTTGGAATGCAATGCTTCCGTATGGTCGCCACATGAAGCCAAGTACAAACTAATGATAGAACGTATCCAGAACAAGTTTGTGAGATTCCTGTATTTAAAGCTGTATGGTGTATATCCAGGGTATCCACTTCTATATCCTACTCTATTTGTGCTGGGCATGGTAGGCTATTATAAACTAGAAGTAAGAAGGGAAGTAGCTCTCGCCACTTACTTATTTAAGATTATGCGTGGTAATATACACAACCCCGGCGTTCTAAGCACAGTTGGGTTACGTGTACCTGACTGGTACGTGGGGCGACGGAGGCGGCCGCCGCTGCTGTGGGTGCCGCCCGCTCGCACCAACCTGCTGCAGCACGCGCCGCTTACGCGCGCGCTGCGTGCACTCAATATGGTGTCACAACAGATTGACCTCTTCAATTGTACACTGAGTGAATTCACACGGGCTGCATTTTGCACAATTGCACTATCTGCTCAATATAATTAATTTTAGTGAACTTTTGTAACATAAATATAACTACGCTATTGTATTAGGTACCTTAACCTGTGAAAATAGCTGTATGTGAGGTTTAATAAATAAAAAAAAAAAAAAAAAAAAAAAAAGTTTTCTAGCAATATTGCTGGCTACATCACAAGTGAAGAACAGATAAACTATTGTTCAATTTACTTACTTTGATCTGAAATTAGACACAGATATCAGTAGTATATTATAGGGTAAAATTACTGCTGAAATTGGTGTCTTATCAAATAAAATGATTTAAAAAAAAAAAAAAACGAAAGAAAACTGCGCTTTTAGAACGCGTGGTGTACAAACCGCACTGCCTTGTTGGTCTAGGGGTTAGATAAGCCGCCTTTGGTTCAACGGGTCCTGGTTTCGATTCCGGGGTCGGGCAAGTGTCTTTGTCTACACCAGAGGCACTTGCTCTGAGTCTGGGTATAATTTGTGTTCGTGAATAACATGTTTGTAAACTGCTCCCGCGACACAGGTTATACGTAGTGCAGTGGTTTCGTTTTTTTTTAATAAAGAAGGAATTTATTTATTTTTAATCAAATACATTCAGTAACTTTTGTGTGAAAGAGTAACAAACATACATTATTACAAGCTTTCGCGTAATACGATATTGTAGGATATACATTTTCCTATTGACGCCTGAGCTTGGGAGATATGCAAGCAAATTATAGGTAACGAAAGATCTGTAATACCACCAATAGAATTTTACTGAAACAATGATTGACATACTTACTACTTACTTACGGGTCGAAAGACATGCCAGTAGACTAGAAAAAAATCCACTTCATTGTTTTTAATTAAATTTTGAAATAACGGACTTAGCGCAGAGTGAGAGATCTTAAGTTATATTTTTTTAAACGACACCCCTGCACTAGGTATAAACGTGTATAGCGGGGACAGTTTACAAACATGTAGGTAATTCACGAACACAATTGACACCTGGGTGTATTAGTATTATTATATCTGTGGTCTGGACCACAGATATAATAATACGAATACTACCCAGACTCAGAGAAAGTGCCTCTGGATTAGACAAATTCACTTGACCGACCCCGGAATCGAACCCAACGAACACTGTTATTGCACTGTGATTCGCCTAACTTATATCTGGTTCCATCCAGATCTGTGTGGTGACGTGGATATGGAATACACAGTGTCGCCACCCAATTTCATCCTGAGGGTGTCGTAAGAACTGACAGAAGGAAATGACAAAGCTGAAAATCTAGCTGCGAATTACCCTCCATGTAAATAGAGGAGGCTGACTCAGCAATGGGTCGTCTATTAGCTAAGTATTATACTAGCATGGATTGTCTGCCTATTACTACTACTCACCCCATAATCCACTGCTGAGTCGGGCCTCTTTCAGTTATGTGGAGTGTAATTAGCCAACTGTGCCACGCTGGCCAGACGGGTTGGCACAGGGTTTCGCATCTAATGTTCCTTCTCTTGCGGCTAGGTTATAGGCCTTGTCATTTTCTTTTATCACCTCTTGTAACATCAGGACGGAATGGGGGGGTGACACAATGTATTCTAAATCCGCTACCACACGAATTGTCTGCATATTCCATCATCATCATCATCATTTCAGCCAAAAGACGTCCACTGCTGGACATAGGCCTCCCCTAAGGATATCCACAAAGGCCGGTCCTGGGCCGCCCGCATCCACTGCTTTCCGGCGACCTTAACCAGGTCGTCGGTCCACCGTGTGGGAGGCCTACCAGCACTGCGCCTTCCGGAACGCGGTCGCCACTCGAAGACTTTTCTGCCCCATCGGGCGTTGGTCCTGCGAGCTATGTGCCCTGCCCACTGCCACTTAAGTTTGGCAATCCGGTGGGCTATGTTGGTGACCCTGGTTTTCCTGCGTATCTCCTCATTTCTGATTCGATCTCGCAGGGAAACTCAGAGCATAGCCCTCTCCATTGCCCTCAAAGTCATCCAAAGGGCAATGGAGTCTGCATATTGCGTTGCTTCAAATGTACGACATCTTCAGGAAGGAACGGGTTGGTGTCGTTAGCCGTTTGTTACAGCCCATAAATGACCCACTACTGGGTCGAGCCACCTCCAAATTCATGGAGGGAAATTAGCCTACCGTGCCACCCTGGCAAGACGGGTTGGCACAGGGTTTGTATCAAGTTTTCCTTCTCTTGGGGCTAGGTGATCTGCCTCTTGCGTTCTTTTAGTCGCCTCTTACGAGACTCTAAAGAGGGTATGGGTTGGTGACCTTGTGTATTCTAGATACGTAAAATTATTCTAGTATTTATTGCTATCTTTTACCCCATAATAGTTTATACTGTAGTATTGAAATCATGTACATATTTCGTCATATTATAACGTCACGATGAAATTTAAATACACAAAATATAATAGTTTGTTGCAGATTTAATTTATGCTAGTAGTGCTTAAGTCATACTTAGTAGGTTTTCGTAACTACTCTTGTATAAATTAATGTTTTATTATGTTGTTAGTGAGTTGCCGTGTGGTGTCGGATTTAGAAAACATTGTGTCACCATCCTATTCCGTCTTGAGGGTGTCATACAAGCCAACAAAAGGAAATGACAAAGACGAAATAAGAAGGAAAACTTAATACAAACCCCTGTCCCAACCCGTCGTGCCAGCGTGGCACAGCCGGCTATTTACCCTCCCTGGTAATTGGAGGAATTCCGACTCAACAGTGGGACAGTTGTTAACGGATCAATCACTGTTGTTAACGGATACGCTATCAAGAAATAAAACACGGCAATTAATATCTATGATAGGTGTGGGAGATGATTGGACCAGTCTACTGTTAGTAGTTACTAGAGGCCCGTCCCAGCTTCGCACGGGTGGACATTTATTTTTCTTGCAATTAAAATAGTCTATATTAATCAGTGATAATGTAGCAACAGTCCAGTACTTTTTGAGCCAATTCGTTACAAACATACTTACATACAAATCTTTCCTCTTTATAATATGTAATATAATAATTACATATTATAAAGTAATATATTTTATAGATTTTATTGCCGTCCCACAATTGCCGGCTCTTATCTGCAGCATTATGAACCGGTTGTAGTTTCAGCATGAATGTGGGTGAACGCAACGGTTGTGGGAGATCAAAAGAGATGGATGTATTGTAAGAATGAGGAATAGTGTATGAAAGGTGTGACTGTAGATATGACGACTGATAAGAGTTTTGTGACGAAACCTTTGTAAATAAACTTTATTTAATAATAAAAATAATTAAATGCCATTAAAACTCAAAAGGAACTTTATTTAGTAAAGTTCCTTTTGAGTTTGTGTGGCATTTTTTATTAGACCAGCTGTTAGTTTTGACTTTAATTGCCTTAAGTTCTTCTGGTTTTGGATATAACGTATACCTATCTAACATCAAGCAGAGCCCTCTCCATTGACGACACGGTTGGCGCAGTGGTAGAGCGATCGACTGCTGTGCAGCATGTCGCGGGTTCGATCCCCGCACGGAAGAAATATATGTACGACCTACAAGTATTTGTTCCGGGTCTGGGTGTTTTCTATCTATAATATGTATGTATTTACAAAAAAAAAATGTATCTAAGTAGTTTATCAACCATCTCGTTACCATAACACAAGCATTTAGTTGCTTAACTTGGGACGAGATGGCGTTGTGTGAAATGTCCAAGGATATTTATTTATTTATTTAATTGCTTAACCTGCAGCTCAACCGCATTACACACTATCCGCTATATAACTATTACAGCTATATAACTATTACAAATACAAATGTGCATAATATAGTGCTACGAGCTAGAATACGCAACTTGCAACTGTACTATTTATATGCTACATTGTTCACCAACTCCCGCATACCGATTACGTATTATAACAAATGGACTGCTATGCGAATAGCACCCGAAATTGCAGGTTTAAAAAAATCTTATAAATAAATAATAAAAATGAATTTTGTCTATATGTCCTTTAGATAATCGTTAACTATGTATTTGATCGTGTGATGATCTTCAGCAAAATGTTGTGAATGAGGCAACGAAGGGTTAAGAATAAAAAAAAAACGTGTAATGTCTTTCCTTCAAATTTATTTTAGTTAGTGGCGTAACAACGCGCGCAGTGTAAAAAAGGATTATTACTTAGGATAAAAAAATGCATGGGAATGGAATAAAACAAAAGACATTTGGTTGAATGCAATTAGCCAATTAGTCTGACATCACAAAATACTGCCTTGTTAGTCTAGGGGTTAGATGTGCCACCTTTAAATCACGGGTCCCCGCTTCGAATACGGGGTCGGGCAAGTGTCTGTCTTTGTGTAAGCCAGAGGTATTTGCTCTGAGCCAGGGTGTCATTTGTGTTCATGTGCAAATTGCCCCCTTTTAACAATATTTTAAAAATTTGCGATTAACAACTTTAAAGTTATTTTAACATTTTTTTGCCGGTTCTTCGCTGTGGAGCTGCATTGTGAACCGTTGGTAATTGGTAAACTTTTAAAAGTTTCAATTAAGTTAACTTTTTTCATCTTTCATTATTCAAAATAACTCTTATGGTTTTTTTTAACTTTGGCCTATTTCATATTATGCAATAATCCTTGTTGTATTTTTAGAAAAATAACAATATCGAGACAAAATTGAATTTCCTCAGGTCCTGCAATAGACTTCGCTCGCGTGATAGGTAATCCTGCCAGCTGTCGCAACAGAACTCAAAGTCTGAGAGCAGACACTTGATAGAAAAGCGTAGTAGGTAGTTTTGCTTTGTCCCGCCAACCAACTTGTTACAAAAGAACCTCGGGAACAGTTGTAATGTATACTTTTGTAAGTAGAGTTTTATATTAAACAGGTTTCTTTAATGAATTAAAAAGCGGTAGCTTACTTTGTAATACTGGTATTATATAATTTTATTGTAAAAATAATAACTACAATTAATTGTTCTCAGGATAAGGAATTCATAATTAGAAACCAATTTCATGAAGATAGGATACCTCGATAATAATATCTCGATAATAAATCGCAGAGATTTCGATTTGATGTATTTTATCAAAAAAATAATTAAAACGGCCCCTGTCCTGAGTCCTGCCCCGGCACTGAAGACTACGCTAAAATAATTAAATTACCTAAAAATATCAATATAATTTAACACATTCATTCATTTCAAGTATCAAATTCATTTTGCCACATTTTATATTCAAAAACTCAAATCTTTTTTCATCTTAAATAGCTTTCTTAGCTCCTGTTTGTCCCCAAACTATATCCACTACTAGCCATTGGCTCAGGTAATAAAATAGGTTTTCAATAAACATGTACGTAATTAGTATAGGTATTTTGATTCCTGTGAACTGCTTGAGTCCTGGGTATATGTAAACTCCATCCATGTAACTTTTCATGCAACTGAAAAAGAAAATGTGAATACCATTGTAATCATAGAATTAATTTGGTTACTAGGCTCGTTTTTTCACATTCTTTATCTTATCTCAGCTGATAAATGACTTCCTGCTGAGAAAAAGCCTCCACGTTCGTAGAGAATCCTCAGAAGTTGTCACATAATTTATGTAACATTTTATACTTATTGTAAGGCTGGGTCCTATGTCCCTCGAGTTCCTTTAGTTGGCTTTTACGAGACCCCCGAAACAGAATGGGTCAGTGACATTGTATATCCTGAAATGTTCAAAAACTTCTATTTCTAATCTGCTTCTTTCTGTAAATTGCACCGGTATTTTCTTTCCTATCGCTAAAATCTACGTCGTAGAGAAGAATGAAATAAAGAAGTTTGATGTAGGATTATACAGTAACCTCAAACTTACTACGCTAGTGTTAAAAGAGAAGATAGAAAAAAAGACTTACACGAAAGTATAGGCAAAGAGGAAGGTGGCCATAATGGCGACGTTCAATGTATTGCTTTTGGGCTTCTCCCGTCGCACCAGTACCAAATCTAGGAGTACCATCGCGAGGGACACTGTGTGCATGCAATGCTGGGTCCAGAAAGGCACTACTTCATGTATGCTTGCCGGCGCTATCATTTCTCGATGCGTGTTCCATATTCTCCAGAAGAGAATGTCACCGAACTGAAATTATTAATAAGTCACGTCAAAAATCAACCAGCTTTCTAAAATGTTTTAAATTTGGAGTGTCGCAAGCAGCAACATTATGCCCCGCCGCAAATACTCACACTCGCATTGGCTGTCACGAGCCGCGTGCGAGTGGCAGTATTTAAAACCTATGGCGCAGTACCAAGGTCCGAATTTGCTCTCACGTGTCGACGCACACGCGTAAATGCGGAGTTTGGTACTGCGCCTCAAACGCGGCGCGTCACAGCCAATGCGATTGTGAGGATGTGCGGCGGGGCAAAGGGACTCCTTGCAAGGTTCATGGGTGCTTGTCCTATAAGACAAACGGCGAAGCCATGCGAAGTCGCTTCGTCGCTAGGAATTTTCCTCGTATTCAAAATTAATTACATATCTTCGGGTCACTTCAAAAGATGCCTCGGTGGATGACATTGTGTTTTGTAGGTGAATTGCTCTGACGACATTGAGATGTAGTTTTTTACAAAACTGAGGCCAGGTTAAAATATAGCCGCCGGCCATGTTATTGCTTGACATGGATTGTTTAAATCAGTGCCACTGTCTGTGTACTGTCACTCGCGTGAAAACTGAAGCTGGTCTAACCATATAATTACCAGTGGGTACAGGTATCGGGTACAGGTCCGTGTGGTGACGGATTAAGAATAGACGATGTCACCAAACCAAACCGTCTTGAGGGTGTCGTAAGAGGCGACTAAAATAACGCAAGAGGCACCAATCACCTAGCCGCAGGAAAAAATAATTTGATACAAACCCTTTTTTTTTACGTAGGAAATCCTCATGGATACCCGGCCGCTAGACGCCAGCCGGGTTATGTGGGACTCCGGGGCGCGGAAAGGTCTAGTTGTGCCCCAACCTACCCACTAAAACCAACGGTGTCCCTTAACTGCCCGAGACAGGGCCACGGGTTTCACTCCACCCGATGGGGGAGCATGCTCCGTGACTCTGATGGGGCCTTGGCCCGCTTGTACAAGCGGGCCCCACGCTTTGATGTGGAGCTCTGGACGCTCCCCAACCCACCGAAAGGCACGTGCGGGATATTGCACGTGCCCCCGTCAGGCGCCGGATGAACTGGCGCCTGACACACGCGGTTGCGGCGGCAGCCGTGGCCTTACCGCCGGTAAATACTGGTAGTTACCCGAATCAAGTTACACCGGTGCGACCTCATTAAAACTGGGAAAAAGGTGCAGTAGTTATGACTTGATTATTATATTAAATACGGCTGGAAGAAGAATTTTAAAATTAAAACTTCTATTGTTTCGTATCCACTACTACTAGGTACTGGCCCACTCACTACTGAGTTGGGCCTCCTCCAGTTACATGAAGGGCAATTAGCCTACTGTGCTGTGCTGCCCGGACGGGTTAGCACAGGGATTCTTATCACACGGGAGAGGGTGCCCGAAAGGGCTGCCGCCTGCGGACCACGGTAGCAACGTACGCAGTACCCGTGGTCCGCGCGTGAGGGCGGGTGTCGGCGGGTTATTTTAGTGGGTGAGAGCCCCACACTACCCCGTAGTTTCCCCGGACGCGGGATGTGCGGTCAGGCATTTTTTCTCGCCAAACAAAAAAAAAGGGATTCTTATCACCCCCTCGACCGAAAAAAAAAGGGATTCCTATCAAGATTTTCTTCTCTTACGGCTATGTTTACTTTTTATAAATTGATTTATATTTGACAAAAATGTATGTAAAAATAAGAGATTATAGAAATATACCAACAAAATAGTAATTGTGACCTCACCGCTGTAGCTGGCAGAAGAACGCTTGTAAAACACAAGTGTCTGATGTAGTTGAGGATTTTGACATGATGTTGTTTGTGCTCGCCTTGTAGCTCTCTCCAGTCACAGTATAGGCATATTGGGTAGTATATCATTGTCAGCAGCTGAAAAGCAAGAACATATACGACATATATTGACTGCCTCGTTGGTCTAGTGGCTAGATGTTCCGCCTTTGGATCAACGGGTCCCGGGTTCGATTCCGGGGTCGGGCAAGTGTCTTTGTCTAAACCAGAGGCACTGGCTCGGAGTCTGGGTGTCATTTCTATCTATAATATGTATGTATTTAAAAAAAAATGTTTATAAGTAGTTTATCATCCATCTCGTTACCATAACACAAGCAATAAGTTGCTTAGCTTGGGACGAGATGGCGTTGTGTGAAATGTCCAAGGATGTCCAAGGATATTTATATTGACGACACGGTTGGCGCAGTGGTTGTGCGATCGACTGCTGCGCAGCATGTCGCGGGTTCGAATCCCGGACGGAAGAAATATTTGTACGACCTACAAGTATTTGTTCCGGGTCTGGGTGTTTTCTATCTACAGTTAGTGTGTATTTACAGAAAATATATATATATATAAGTGGTTTATCAGCCATCTCGTTACCATAACACATGCATTAAGTTGCTTAGCTTGGGACGAGATGGCGTTGTGTGAAATGTCCAAGGATATTTATTTATTAATTTATATTGCAGGAAATAGCTGTTTAACGGTTCTGATCGTTTTATTTAATTTATTTAAACGCTATTAAAATATCGGGGTTGATCGTAGAGGGGTGAAAATCAAGTATTTTCGTACGCAGTAGCATAAAAAAAGCCTAAAAAAATTAGGGGCAACGGGTAACGTAAAACTCTTTACGTTTAGGGGGATGAAAAATAGATGTTGTCCGATTCGCAGACCTACCAAATGTGAATATAAAATTTCGTCAAAATCGGTCGAGTACTCGAGTCATTTCGGAGGAGTATAATAACAAAAACCGTGACACGAGAATTTGATTTAATAGACTAGCTGACCGGGCAGGCTTTGTCCTGCATGATATTCGTTTACCGTCTGCAGCGCCATCTGTCGGGCAAGCCGCACTGGTAGTGATATCTGTGGTTATATAAAAAATGTATGCGTCGAAGATTGTGAACGCATTAATTGTTTTATACCATAACTAGCGAACCACCCCGGCTTCGCACGGTGCAATTATATTATACCTATAAACCTTCCCCTTGAATTACTCTATCTATTAATAAAAACCGTATCAAAATCCGTTGCGTAGTTTTAAAGATTTATGCATACATAGGGACGGACAGAAGAATGCGACTTTGTTTTATACTATGTAGTGATGTAGTGATAGTGAAGAAGCATTTTTCTATTCTATGGGCTGAGTATTAGTGGTAGTATGGGGACGCTGTTGATATTATTGCATAGCTGGCCAGAGTCCCACACACCCCACGCCAGCCTTCCCCTTGTCGTTATGAATAGTCCATTAAGGATTAAACCCCTCAACAAAAAAGGCCCATGCAATTAAACTAATAATATATAATTTATCCCGTATCAGCTAACAGCGGATAGTAAAGACATTTACTACTACTGCTTAGACCATATATGACCCACTGCTGTGTCGGGCCTCCTCCAGTTACATGGAGGGTAATTGGCCTACTATGCCACGCTGGCCAGATGGCTTGGCACAGGGTTTCGTATCAAGTTTTCCTTCTCTTGCGGTTAGGTTATCAGCCGTCATTTCCTTTTGTCGGCTCTTACGACACCCTAAGGATAAAATGGGATGGTGACACTATATATACTTTATATTCTAAATCCGTCACCACATGGACAGAAAAAATACAAGGTGTCTAAAGACATTTACTGAAATATAATTAGAATTCTTAGAACAGCAATAGATCTGAAAGTTAGAATATAGGAAAAAAGCGGCCCTGAGCCATTGTCACTGGGTATTTCCTCTAAAACGTGGCAGGTTACGCGATTGTTTTTTCGCAATAAGAAAAACGTAAGAAAATTTGAATTTCGCGGGCTACCCTGGAGCATCCACCTTAGGGCCTCCGCGCTTTATGCGGCCAGGCCGCGCGGCCAAGTCGCTGCGGCCAACTAATTCTTCTACGATGTTCAAAGCTGCGCGCATTACGCGGCCAGGCCGCGCGGCCAGCGAAAAACATCGCGTCACATACGCGGCCTATTGGCCGCTGCGACCAATCCGCGCATTATGCGGCCAGGCCGCGCGACTGGCCGCGCGGCCTGGCCGCCTAAATGCGCGGGGGCCCTAAATGTATGTTGGTGCAATTTTTCGTCAAGTCATTAAAGCTAACACCGCAAATCTAAGAGATGATAGCGATCGCCTGTGTCTTTAAATTTTTAATATATAATAATTCATAATATATAATAATTGAGAAAGGTATGCTGAGATGGTCTGGACATGTGAATGAAGAACTATTGACGAAAAAAGTGTATAAGGCGAGTGTGAATGAAAGTATTGGAAGGGGTAGACCGAGGGGGATGTTTTGAGACCAAGTTAGGGACGTCTTAGAAAAAGGCCAGATCAAAAATACCCTTAACCGAAGAGCATGTATGAAGGGAATAATGAAAGTGGAGTAAGCGAAACAACTATGTAAGGATCGTAGCAAGTGGAAAGAAGTGGTATCTGCCTACCCTACGGGAAAGAGGCGTGGTTATATGTATGTATGTAATTATCCTACTGTGCCACGATGGACAGACGGGTTGGCATAGGGTTTCGTATCAAGTTTTCCTTTTCTTTTATAGCTTGCGTGTTTTATTCCGTGTGTTACTCCATTTCATCCTGAGGGTGTCGTAAGAGGCGACTAATGGAACGTAAGAGGCAGATAACCTCGTCCCAAGAGAAGGAAAACTTGACACAAACCCCGTGCCAACCCATCTGGCCAGCGTGGCACAGTAGGCTAATTACACTCCGTGTGATTGGAGGAGGTCCGACTCAACAGTGGGTCTTTTATGGGCTGAGTAGTAGTAGCTGTTTCCTTTTCTTATAGCGAGGTTTTCGGCCTTGTAATTTCCTTTTGTAGCCCTTACGACACCCTCAGGACAGACAGGAAATTCGTCACCACTAAAGTAAGCAAAAAATGCTTATTTTGGCCTAAAAATTTACACACAATAACTACTCTGTGTCATCAGTACTACTATGAATCCTTTCGTTATGGTTGTAGGGTTGTGTTACAGCCTGAATATAGTGTAGAGTTTATATTTGGTACTTATTATTTTTTGTTGTTGGATTTTTAAATCCCAATCCAATTTATAAAGAAACCGAGAAAATAGTCGGTGCCAGTATCAAGTGAAAAATACTGGGTTTAAGTTTCCATATATATTTTAATAATGTAACAACTTACGTTGAACCAAGCCGTGATGAGTCTAAATCTAATTTGCTGGTACATCTGAATATCAGGATCATCGTACTGGCTGAAGTCTATTGTTAACAGCAAAATAGCCACTGACACCAAATGTATGTAAGCTAAACTGTATAACCCAATTCTCACTTTAACCAAAACATTACTTTTCTCCAGAAAACCAGTATTGAAACACGAATGTTCTAAATTTAACATCGTGTAACTATTTGTTTTTTTTAAAAGAATAATGTTAATTCTGTTATTCTCTTTGCTTGTCAACGATTATTTTTAAATGCTTCTTAAAAAGTTCACTTTCAATTTGGCGCGCACTGACCGGTCAGTTTGCGCACGTACGAGATTATCAGTCGGTGCGTTATTACTGGCCAGCAGTGGCTTTGCGTTCGTACATAATTTAAAAAGGATTTAGGTATAATTCGCAAGCATATTAAAATGTGATAAATGATTTATAATAGATATAACTTCTCTATAAAAAGCTATTGTAAATTGACGTCGAAGATTATTTGTTTTTATTATATGTCTGTAGTTTTTTTTACTACAGTTAGGCTACTTATTTGCATATTACGCTCAATTGCATTTGCGTAAATACGCGCCCTTGGCGTAGGTTTATATTTCGGACTTAGAAAAGGGTTCATAATATCTTGGTTTAAATAATACCACAAAATGTATCAGATTTATCAGCGTGGAGAAAGAGGAAATTAAAAATAAAAACGTGATTATGAAATGTGAAATCTATAGACAATTACAAAATACATGATTTGTGTAAACTATCGTGACAAACTGGAGGGTATAAGCCCACTGTGCTGTGCTGGCTAGACGGGTTGGCACAGGGTTCTGGTATTAAGTTTTCCTTCTCTTGTGGCTAGATTACAACCTAGTCATTTTTTTGCTCTTACGACACCCTCAGGACACAATAGGGTGCTGACACTATGTATTCTTAATCCGTCACCACACGGAATATAGTTGGTGACGAGACGATAGCTAGTTGGTTTTTTTTTGGTGGAACCCATGTTTTATACAAAAAATCTGATGTTGCATCAAATGGAATTACAGAAAAAAAATATTTTGAACACAGATTAGCTTATTTTCATTAGCTTTATACCCTCACTTCTGATGGGTATAGGATTTTACACCCCATTCAAGAAAATAGGTGCTCAAAATAGGTCCATTTCAGCCGAGCCTTCCAACGGTCATTGAATGACTCGTATGCGTAAAATGAATAATAGAGTCTTCTACATTAATTTATTCAAGTATTATTATAACTAACAATACGATTGTGAATATGGTATAACGGCTCGATTAAGAGGCCGACGACTAAATGTTTTGAGGTCGATTTTCCTAATACAATTCTTAGGATGCTTTTCCACTGTCGCGGAGCATGCTCCCGTAATGGGAGTGAATCCCGTGGCCCTGGTTTGGGCAGTCGAGCATCGTCGTCTGTTTTAGTGGGTAGGTCGGGGCGCAATTCACCATCTCTACGCGCCCCGGAGTCCCACATACCCCGGCCAGTTCCCAACGGCCGGGTATCCATGAGGATCTACGACGTAAAAAATAAATAAATAAAAAATAACGGGTGCCTTTCCACTAGAGATGTGCTAAGCAGCTGCGAAGGTGTGAAATCTATGCTACGAAAATAAATGAACGGTTCCACCATTACTATGCTACATAACTGTGCTAAGAAGATGCGCTATGAAGTGACACACGCATACTGTAGGTACTGTACTCTGCACATAGCAGCACCACTCGCGACGGCCGATAGCACGTATCATTCCTTAAAAAAACATATCTTAAGTTATCTTTATCGTTCTTTATCCTTATCTTATCTTAAAAAAAAACATATCTTGACATGACTTAGTTGAATTCGTTTCTACCAGTGTTAAGCTATGTGCACCAATGAATATGATTGTTAGATATCAAACGCATCCATAGCAACATAGCATAGCACATAATATTTGGTGGAAAAGCACCCTTACGAATGCATTGTTCATTTTATTTTAAAGGATGGTAGGTATAGGTATGGGTACGCTTAGCATCAAACAGTTGAAGTAAGTGCGGGAGATTAACCTCATGTATCACGCTGGCCAGGCACAGGGTCTGTATCAGGGTCATTCCTTCTCTTGCGGCTTGCTTCACTACCTGTTGCGTTCCTTCAGGCACCTTCTAGGACGCCCTTAAGTCGGAATAGGTTGGTGACACAATGTGCTCCATTTCCATCAATAAGATAAGCTTCTCCCTTGTATTCCCAGTTTCATTGGGGTCAGCACCGGCTTAACCTGATTTGGCTAACTACCACCAGTCGTCTGCTCTCCGTGACTTACCTAGCAGGACTATCGGCCGTCAGCTGCTAATTTTCACACCACTAACTATGTGTAATGACTGCCATAGATGGTAGAATGACAGCTGGGACCGAGGAAGTCTCATATTGCACACAAATAATAGATACACATCCAATTTTGCTTTTGATTTTTTTTTACTTTTAGAAGTCCTCATGGATACCCGAATGACCGTCAGGTGACGGATGAACTGGCGCCCGAGCCACGCGGTTGCGACTGCATCGTGGCTTGCCTGCCTGGCCGCCCCTTCACTGCTAGTGGCGGAAGCCCTGACCTAAACGCTTGGCAGCCCTCGACTGCCATCACCGCGCCTTATCATAGGATAAGGCTTCCGATGCAACTCTGAAGACAGACGAGTCCTCAGGGCCAAAACCCACCACCGCTCTTGGTCTGGCCTCCGCCGTGGGCCCACCCGGCATGGGTGATCCTGAGTCGGTTTGGCCTCAACGGGTCCTAAAGGCTACAAGCCCCCTCATCACAACAAGGTGGCAGCACGGTCGAGGGGGACCCATCCAACATCTGACAGAGTCGCACAGTCCGCTAGTTATTATAACCATTTTATTATATTCTCTGAAGGTCAGCAGTGTGACCACGCTGAATACATTGTCTTTTTTATGCTCTGTTTAATTAGACTGCAGCGAGCGATTTATTAAAATTTAATGTACTACAAACTGACCAATTTCACGAAGATCACTTCATCTGATTTCGGTCAAGGTGTGAGTGTGGCATTGAAAAGGAGACGGGTGAAATTATTATCACTATTATAGGGTTATGCCAAAATCAAAACCACTTGGTAGTCTATATAAAATAATTTCGGGATAATGATAATGTTGTAAATTGTAAACGATGTTTATGGGCGAAATCGTGTCAAAAGATGCAATAGGTAAATCAAGAGAAGAAGAATAATTGCCATATCTACCAAATTTATTTTTATTTCGTAATCTATTTTCAAATGATGATCAGTTTCGTGTGAATGGTTTAATTTATCTTTAAATAGATACAATTATTTTTTACTATGTGCATTTGAATGTATACACGGTACATATACCAAAACAACATTTTGTTAATTTTTTTGTCTGTCTGTTTGTAATAAGCTCCGAAATGGCAGGACCGATTTTGACGTGACTTTCACAGGCATATAGCTGATGTAACAATGAGTAACTCAGGCTTTTTTATTGACACGCCCCCCGGTTACATTTGGACATAGCTCAGCCGATTGGGTATATTCAGAAATCAGGTTTTATTAATCGATGAAATGAAGTTATACGACAGTCACTGCAATTAATAGGGAGCCTGAGTCAGTTCAGTCATTACTCATGACTCATCGTAAACTTGAGTCGGACTATACAATCGTCATAAAGTGAAATATATTCACAAAACTCTACATATTCAACGAAAGGTCAGATCTACTGCTACAGATAATGTGTACCAATTAATTATTTTATTTTATCTAATATATAAAATTCTCGTGTCACAGTTTTCGTTGCCATACTCCTCCGAAACGGCTTGACCGATTTTGATGAAATTTTGTGAGCATATTGAGTAGGTCTGAGAATAGGACAACATCTATTTTTCATCCCCCTAAATTTTAAGGGGGGAGGTCAAAAAAAAAAAATGTTTATTTTTTAGAGAATTTTTTTTGCTTTTATTTTTTTAAGATTCAGCATAATTAAATACAAACAACCCTAAATTTTCACCCCTCTACGATCAACCCCTATTTAATTACATGGCAAAACAACGTTTGCGATAGGAGATGTTGTATAGATAGATTGAGTCATCAAGATATCTCTGGAACCATAAGACCTAGAGGGTTGCGCGGGGTGGGGGATGCGCGGGGTGGGCGTTGCGCGGGGTGGAGGTTGCGCGGGGTGGGGGTTGAGCGGGGAAGGGGGTTGCGCGGGGTATGGTTAATTATTTGGCAAAACAACGTTTGCCGGGACAGCTAGTTAATTATTTAAAAATTTGATCTTAAAAAGTGTCTTACAAAACATAATATTTTAGAACACGGATTATTAAGCGTTAACTTAAGAATTTCAGGCACCACATGGACCTAGCATTTAGAATACATAATGTCACCACCCCATTTCATTCTGAGGGTATCCCGTTAGAGCCGACCAATGAAATGGCAAGGCCTTTAACATAGCCGAAAGAGAAGGAAAACTTGATACAAAAACCTGTGCCAATCCGTCTGGCCAGTATTACTGGGGTATTACCCTGTAACTGGAGGAAGAATAACTTATAATAAACTAGCGGCCCGCCCCGGCTTCGCACTGGTGAAATTATGCATGTATTATACAAATAAACCTTCCCTATTAAAAAAACCGCTTCGAAATCCGTTGCGTAGTTTTAAAGATTTAAGCATACATAGGGACGGACAGACAACAGCGACTTTGTTGTATACTATGTAGTGAAGTCAGGTTCATTAGAATGGCGATATCTCATTCATACTTCAAGATAGAAAAACATTTTAAACATTGATCTGTTTCTCTTGGGCAGCCTTAAGTCAAAATTTCGGAAGGCTACAGGATTTTTGTTATATCCTGAATACTAACTACAGAGATATACTCGTACTAAATGTATACTCTTACAGTAGATACATTTTGATTCATAACGTAACCTTCACTGAACTTGAAATATCTTGAATTATCCTAAAATAATGAAAGCTCCCAGACAGCCTATTGATCCCTCTATTCATGAGAACCATACGCGTGCCATTATGTTACAAAGTAGATTGATACAGAGTATCTTCTCAAATAATTTATCTTTTAGTTTTTATTTTCGTTGCAAAATAGTTGATCTTTGTATGAATTACTGTTAATTACAACTGCCGAACGCTAACCGCCTAAATACGTATGTGTGTTTTGGCAAAAATAATGTTTCATTTTATATCACTGTTTAGTTCATCAGTAAACCAGTTGGCATGGTAAAATTTATAGTTATAATGTGTTTGAAGTATGTGATCAATCTAATTATTAGTCCACTTAAATTTCTTTCGCATTCACGCGACTGTAAAAATGCTAATATCTGTGGCAATAATATAATATCATTAACACCTGTACATGTGGATGTAATTAGAATCAAGGAACTAATTTTGAAATAAGAATTCCGTTACAAAATCACAATTGCCAGTGGCCACCCAGATGTCGAAATTCGACAGTAATATCTCCATTGCAAAACCTCTTTAGTTCACTTATTCGCTGCGAAGAAGTATGTGTGTGTAAAATGTTGTTTGTGTGTGTGTTATGTTCCATTTATTCATTTTTAACGCATATCAAATATTAAATTTCTGTGTTCCTTCTCCATAGTATGAATTTTGATTGCTTGCTGTAAGCAAATGTATAAGAACACACACTTTTGAAATACATACATATTACCAAAGTATGGTAGTAATATTTTAAAAGATAAACCCCATGAATGAGAACCCTCTCCTTATACATATGTAACTTAACCATAACTATTAAATGAAATCGAACGAAAGATTATTAAAACATCTGCAAAATATAAAAGCAAAAATGTTAAAGGGACCTCTGTGTGATGTTATGCATTGAATAGTGTTCCATTAACAAGGTGCTTCAATAAATTAATCAATCACATCACGTCAGAACAAGGCAACGTGACATGTGTGATTTATAGATATCCTTATAATTACGTCACTAACGTCGAATATTGGTTGACGTTGATTTTTTATTTTCTCTAAAAGCGGATCACTGAAAGTATTTTGTTCCAGTATTAAAATTTATATTGTAAGTATTATTTGTACACTCTGTTTATGCGGTGACAAACTTAGTACAGTCTCCGCCAACCTGATTTTATGTTGAGCGCGTCTTAATGCGGCATTCAGAGCGGCCATAAAGATTGGCGGGACTGTACTTTTAAGTATAGTAGCCAGTAAACATCTTTAGCCAAAACTGCTGTTTTGGGGGAAACTTCGCACATTTTATCTACAAATTTGCTTCCGTTGAGATCAAAAATCGACTACTCGACTGCGCCGAGGCCATGTTTCAACTTGTTTACCGGCTAGTATACCTACATGGGTCAAATCGCTTTTTTGTATTGTTGTTGGACACATTATAGACAAACAAATTGTTTGTAAACAAAATCCATCAAAATATCAGACAGATTACCACGAGTTCGGATGGCGGCTACTGCTGAGAAGAACTAGCATGAAACTCAGAGAGCTTCACTACATCACTATCACTACATAGTATAAAACAAAGTCGCATTCTTCTGTCCGTCCCTATGTATGCTTAAATCTTTATAACTACGCAACGGATTTTGATACGGTTTTTTTTAATAGATAGAGTGATTCAAGAGGAAGGTTTTTAAGTATAACCCACCCCCGCTTTGCACGGGCGAAGCCGGGGCGGGCCACTAGTATATTATATTTTTTATACTTTGCGATCCTATTTAATATACATAGGTACTTAGTTATAATATAGTTAAAATAACACAAAGTCTCATCAACTCGTATTATATCCCGGGGCTGTTGCACTAAGGAAAGTAAATAGACTTAAGAGGTGGAAATCTGACAAGTATCGTAAGATTTTCGTCCATATTTAGGCCCGAAGTTAAATTCAAATCATTTATTTTGCTTGGGTCACGATGGACACTTACAAAAAGTAAGTAGAGGTTCATTTATTGTTGTTTGCATTTAGAATATACAGTGTCACCAATCTATTTCATCCTGAGTTTGTCGTAGGAGCCTTTCAATCACTCTACATGTGATTAAATGAGGTCTGAATCAGCTGTGGATCAAATATGGGCTCAGTAGTTGTAGTCGTCGTCATCGTCGTAACAGCCCATAAATGACCCACTACTAAATAAAATAAATAAATAAAATAAATATCCTTGGACATTTCACACAACGCCATCTCGTCCCAAGTTAAGCAACTTAATGCTTGTGTTATGGTAACGAGATGGATGATAAACTACTTAAATACATTTTTTTTTTTTTGTAAATACATACATATTATAGATAGAAATGACACCCAGACTCCGACCCAGTGCCTCTGGTTTAGACAAACACACTGGCCCGACCCCGGAATCGAACCCGGGACCCGTTGATCCAAAGGCGGCACATCTGACCACTAGACCAACGAGGCAGTCAAAAACCTGGGTCGGACCTCCTCCAAATTCATGGAGGGAAATTAGCTAACTGTACCGCGCTGGTAAGACGGGTTGGCACAGGGTTTTTATCAAGTTTTCCTTCTCTTGGGGCTAGGTGATCTATCTTGTGTTCTTTTAGTCGCCTCTTACGACACCCTAAAGATGGTATGGGTTGGTGACATTGTGTATCCTTAATCCGTCACCACACGGACAGTAGTAGAATTGTACCTCTGTTGTAGTAGTTATGATTAAATATATAAATAACACTTGTTTATGTTGTGGGGACAAGATAACTACTGTAAAATTTAATTATGAGGTTTTATTCTCATAAATAGAAAACATTACAACTCTAATCATGTACAACTATAATATATAAAAACGCAGTGCTGGTAGGCCTCCCACACGGTGGACCGACGACCTGGTTAAGGTCGCCGGAAAGCAGTGGATGCGGGCGGCCCAGGACCGGCCTTTGTGGAGATCCTTGGGGGAGGCCTATGTCCAGCAGTGGACGTCTTTTGGCTGAAATGATGATGATGATAATATATAATGTCATGAATACACTCTTTTATTTTAAGGTGGATGTTACAGGGTAGCCCGCGAAATTCAAATTTTATTACGTTTTTTGCAATTTGCAGGGCAGTGCAAGGTTGTATGATGATGAACATTTGATTCGCGGCTGTAAGACGTATGTAGTTACAGCGTTATAATCATCAAACTCATCAATACAACCCTCCAAGCTCATAAAGATGCAAGAATTACTTTGACGTTGAAAAAGTTTTACTTGCACCTTTATGAGCTTGGAGGGTTGTATTGATGATTTTGATGATTATAATTCTATAACTACATACATCTTACAGCCGCGAATAACATTTTAATCAACATACAACCTAGCACTGACCTGCAAATTGCAAAAAACCTAAGAAAATTTGAATTTCGCGGGCTACCCTGGAACATTCACCTTAAAGAAACTAACCCTTTCTTTAGATAACGCGGGGGCTGTTTATATTTTATTCACGATCACAAATAACACCCAACCTCAGAGCAAATGCCTCTGAATTACTCAAAGACACTTGCCCGACCCCGGAATCGAATCGGGACTGTGATTCAAAGGTGGCAGGCACATCCTTGCTTGCATCCACATGCCTTGTTGGGATAGGGAGGAACAAGGCAGTCTTTCATTTCTGTTAAATTTATAAGCCATGTATTTCTAAAATTGTAAGAAGCCATTTAAATTGCAACCGACATGACTAAGTGCTCATTCACGTTGACTCGCGGGCACGGTGGCGGGCGCGGTCGCGAAATATCAAACATATGGCGTAATATCCAAGCGTTCACGTACATAACGCACGCGCGGTGGAAGTAGCGGGCAAGCAAGCGACTGGCGCGCGCGTTGCGCTCGCGGCAATATCAAACACGTGAGTTGTATGTGTGTGTTCGTTCACGTCGAACTAGCGGCGAAGCGCGCGATTCATTCGCGACGTCAGGTAAGTTCAACTACTTTGAACTTATCGCTAGAAATGATATCGCGCAAACGCCTCGGCCAATGTGAACACGAACTCGCTACGTCTACCGCGCCCACACCCGCCACCGCGCCCGCGCGTTCAACGTGAATGAGCACTAAGGCTAAAGTCTGTTGTATGCGCGCAATTCATTAACCAAGCATAAATAATTTAATTGGATTTGAGTAACAACAATAACAATGCTGCAGCATCGAATATTGCTTTGTGCTGGCTCAAATTCATACCATTCTTGTTGGTCTTAGTTTAATTAAATTAGGTATTGAAGACGATTCACAGATTTTGATGTGTACGAGAATGTTCTAATGTTAAATCGTCTATAGCTACTTCATCATCATCAGCCCACATTACACCACTGCTGGACTTAGGCCTACCCTAAAGAGCGCCATGCCATAGCGCCCTGTCTTCAGCTTGACGCATCCAGCTGTTGCCCGCAACCTTTCGCAGATCGTCGCTCCATCTAGCAGAGGGCCGTCCTACACTACGCTTGCCGATTCACAGTCTCCACTCAAGAACTCGTCTACCCCAGCGGTTGTCGGTTCTTCTATAGATATGACCAGCTATATACAGCTATATACCATATGTAGCTATATGGTTATATAGCAGTAACTCAAAAGTAACTGATTGTAGTAACTATACAGGGTGTTACAAAAACACTATACCCATAACGAAAGGGTCGATATGCGTACTTGTAAACCTTTTAAATCTGTTATGAGTATAAAATTATTATATTATTCGTACGTCCGTAGCATTTTAGAATATGCCTGCTTAATATGGTCTCCGGTATATGCAATATATAAGAGCAGAATAGAAAATATTCAGAAAAAATTTCTCAATCATTTGTTTTATAAATTTAAAGTTGAAAAAAGAACGTACAAGGAAAATTGTCAGGAATTTAAATTGCTATCGCTTGAAGAGCGCCGCCTGGTGTTGGACATGGGATTACTGTTTGATCTTCTTCGCGGGCGCCTAGACTGCCCGGAACTTTTAGAACAGCTCAGATTTCGAGTACCCTCGCGCCGTACGAGACACACCCATCTTTTTGCTGTCCCGTCACACTCCACCAATTATGGGCAGAATGCTGTGATGACACGATTAGTTTCTCAATACAACTTATATTTCAGGGAATTGGATCCCTTTATTGGAAGCAAGGGTAGTTTTTTGAATGCGATCAAATCCAGTTTGTCCTTAAATAAATAAAAGTAACAATAATATTGATATATTTATAAAACTTTTATAATCTTATTACCTTTATGTACACACACATATATTATTATGACAATATTTAGTTAATGTGTCTATATGATATTTTTTATATTTATACTTATACACATACTAATATAATTTAATAATAATTTATATAATATTTATTTATATAACCTTCTTGAATATTTATCATTATCATTATAACACTACTATCACTACTTTTAATTGTTTTTAAGGTTGGTTCAAGGCATTTTATATTGTTTTTCTGAAACAACTTTTTGGCCGGATATATTAAGTAAATTTAAGTTATCTTTGTAAGATATATTTAAGAATGGCTGTTGTTGTTTATTTAAATAAATAAATTAAATAAATAAATAGATATACAATATGTATATTTAGGGTGTGCAAAATGTCAGTAAAAACAAAGCCAGTTTTTTTTCTTTAAACGTTTGTTGCAGTGGGTGAATCGGGCCACCTCTAAGTACATGGAGGGTAAATAGGCCTACTGTGCCAGACGGGTTGGTATTGGGTATCGTATAAAATTTTCCTTGTTCCGCGGCCTTTATCAGTCTTATTATTTTCTTTTGTCGGCTCTTACGATTCCTTCAGGATGAAAAAGGGTTGGCGACACTTTGTTGTCTTAATCCGGCACCGTACAGATCGCGTGTATTAAACGTGTTTGATTGTATAATTCAAACGTCAGACACACAAAAACAGTTTCGTTTTGATTTATCATAAAATCTCCGTGTGGTGAAGGATTAGAATACACAGCGTCACCAACCCTTTCCATCCCGAGGGTGTCGTAAGAGGCGACTAAGGGAATGCAAGAGGCAAATCAGTTAGCTGCAAGAGAAGGAAAACTTGATACAAACCCTGTGCCAACCCGTCTTGCCAGCGTAGCACAGCAGGATAAATTCCCACCATGAATTTGGAGGAGGCCCGACGCAGTAGTGGGTCATTCATGGGCTCAAAACGACGATATCATAAAAAATGCAAAAATTTACAGCTCAATTTTTTTTGTTTGTACTTATTTCAGTTTAAACTACTCCTCAATCCATAGATGACCAACTGTTCAATCGGGCCTCCACCAGTTACGTGGAGGGTAAATAGCCTACTGTGCCACGCTCGCCAGAAGGGTTGACACAGAGTTCCATATCAAGTTTTCCTTCTCTTACATGTTTTCGGCCTTGAGACTTTCGTAGTGCAGGAGAGAAAAAAAAAAGAAGGTACTGATTTCTTCTTTCTCTCTTCTAAACTTCTAAAATATCTTTCCACATAACCCGGATAGCCCCTAATGGCGGAGTATCCATGAGGTAAACGTCCAATGGCCGACGTAAAAAATAGACTCTACTTAAACTAATCCTTAGGGATAAGTTTACTTACTCAAGTTGGCTTCTTACCTAATACCTTTTAGCTGGTCACTGAACCATATGAATGGTAACTTAAGAACCATGCTGTGATGTTTCATGTTTATGTTACTAAAGGGGTTAAATGATATTAACCCCTGACGAAAGAATGGGGTTTTAAAATGTTATCGTCTCTGTTTGTGTCTTTGTGCTCCCGAATGGATGCCCGACATTGTTTTCGTATGTATCTATTCATAGTCTGCCAACAGCACCAACAGGTCTAGGGGTTAGATGTGCCGCCTTTGGATCAACGGGTCCCGGGTTCGATTCCGAGGTCGGGGAAGTGTCTTTGCCTAAACCAGAGGCACTTGCTCGGAGTTTGGGTGTCATTTGTGTTCGTGAATTACATGTTTGTAAACTGCCCCAGCGATACAGGTTATACCTAGTGCCGGGGTTTGGTTTAAAAAAAAAGTCATGTTTAACAAAATTTATGTTGGATGAAAACTAATAGCTGATCCAACTATATAATTACCGGTTGCCCCTAGATCGCGGAGGGCAGACGGCAATCGCTCCGCGTGTAAATACTGGTAGTTAGCGAAATCAAGTTAGACAGATGCCGACCGTTTTTGTAATTGTTGGATATCCTTACGGAAACCCGGCCGCTAAACGTCAGTGGGATATTCGGCCATACGTGGTATACTACGTCGGTCTGCTGGTCATAGGAAAATGGTAATTTGTGCCTTGATCTACCCACTAAAACCAACTG
The DNA here is from genome assembly GCA_905475355.2 of Clostera curtula. Taxonomy (NCBI): domain Eukaryota; kingdom Metazoa; phylum Arthropoda; class Insecta; order Lepidoptera; family Notodontidae; genus Clostera; species Clostera curtula. The sequence goes on along the minus strand of FR997800.1, from coordinate 12,938,264 downwards.
CGCCCATCGGCTGTCACTGATAATTAAAAGATTTCTACTGTTTAAAATGTTCATGTGGTGCATTTAGAATACTTTTCCTTTTTTTAAAGTCGCAAGTGAAGGACAGCTTGATACTAACCCGTGCCCTTTGCAACCTGTCTGGCTGGCGTGGCACAGTAGACTTATTACCCTCCATGCAGTTGGAGGAGGCCCGACTTAGCAGTGGGTAATTTATAGGCTGTAAGTGTAAAGTAAAAGTAAGTAGTATATAATTTAAATTAGATGACTATGGTAAATAAAGAGAGCATAAATTTGAATTTGGATCAAAAATTTCACATAATTCAAGAAGAAATTGAAAATATTAAAAAAACGGAATCAGCGCTTGATCAAAGAATCCTGGAATTAGAAAAGCAAGCAAGATCTAGAAATATAATATTTTTTGGTGTGAAAGAAGAAGAAAAATCATACGAAGATCTAGAACGAAAAGTAATAAATATCATCACAGAGGACATACAGGTTGAATGCACTGGCACCGAGTTAGAGATGGTGAAACGAATGGGTAGAAGAATTGAGAATAAAACCAGACCGATTATAGTAACTTGTACTACATTTGGTAAAAAGCTATTGATTCTGAAAAATAAGATGAATTTAAAGGATAAGGTGGTATATATAAAAGAGGATTATCCTAAGCAAATCCTACAAAAAAGGCAGGATCTACAACAACAATTACAGAGGGAGAGAAAGGCAGGCAAAATTGCTTATTTGAGATACGATAGACTTATAGTTAAAGAAAATAGCTATGATACACAAAAGAGTAACGCCCATGGAAAAATAAAAGCTCATGAGATGGACCTGAAACTTACGCACAAAAAACGCGAGTTAGAAATCACTCCACCTAGTCACACAGGCAGTTCGTACTCTAATCCAAGGCTTTTGTCACCTACTCGTCAAATAACAAAGAGAACAAAAGTGAACAAAAATAAGAGTCAAAAAGGTCAAAGTTTAATGACGCCCTTCTTGAAAACCCCACTAAGTCAGAATACACCGACATATTCAACCGCTCTATCCTCGGAAGATTCAGAATAGCAATTCGCAAAGCCCCCCAACTGCAACAAAAACGATAAAAGAATTACATACACGAAAAGAAAAAATCACATACATCCACCCCCAGAACGGCTGGTCACCGCGGGGGCTATAGACCAAAACCCTCCAAATTATATAGGAACAAAAACAGATAAAATATACATAGCCACTTTCAACGTCAGATCACTGGCGAGTGAAGCAAGAATAATAGAATTAGAGCACGCGATTGCTTTGATTAAATGGGACATCATTGGCGTTTCCGAGGTAAGAAGGAAAGAAATAGCGATAGAAGATAGAGGCAGCTATAGACTTTACTATTACGGACAAACAAAAGGCCACAAAGGAGTTGGTTTCTTAGTGAAGAAACGAGAATACATAAAAGTCCAAGAGTTTATTACTTTTTCAGAAAGAGTGGTAACTCTACAAGTTGAAATATATGGCATACTCTACTATATAATACAAATTTATGCACCTACGGAATCAGCCAAGGAATCAGAAATACAACAATTCTACTCAAACTTAGAATCAGCTATCTCAAAATGCTCAGATAAAATAATTGTCATGGGTGACTTAAACGCTAAAATAGGTAAACAAAAACAAGGAGAACATATGATAATCGGCAATTACAGCTATGGAAACAGGAACAAAAGAGGACAATTGTTCGTAGATTTCTGTCACCAACACCAACTTAAAATCACTAACACAGTATTCAAAAAACCAGATAAACTAAGATGGACTTGGCAATCACCTGATGGAAAGACTAGGAATGAAATTGATTTTATTACCACAAACATGATTAAAAATGTTGAGAATGTAGAAGTACTAAGTAGGCTTCGCCACTTCAGTGATCACAGAATGGTGAGAATCACACTGAAACTACATACTGGAAAGAAACCACGAACTCATTATCGAAAATATCCTCAGGGCTGTATCAACTACGACATGTTTGAACGTGAAGTATCTACCGTTACAAACTCTGTTGAGAAAGATGTACAGATACTCTACAACAAAATAGAAACAGCCCTCATAAAAAGCTCTACCATTCCCAAGAAAGCCGCAAGCAAAAGGAACGAATTAATTATAACACCAGAAGTGATAGAGCTACAAGGACAAAGAAATAAATTAAAAAATAAACAAAAGAAAACGAAACAAGAAAAAAATACATTAACTAAGCTATACAGAAAAATAAACAGGACTATAAAAACTAATCTAAAAAACTACAGAAAAAATATCATACACTCATTTCTGGACAGGACTGGAGGTACAAAAAAGGCATATAGGAAACTCAATACCACTAAAAGATTGATGACAAACTTAAAGACAGACACTGGCTCCATTGTCTCCAACCGTCAAGATTTAGTAAACCTAGCTACGCAATTCTATAAAGAGCTCTATAGCAAAGCACACCAACACGAAAAGAACAATCAGACTAATTGGTTAGGAAATGAGGACCCTGTTTGCTTATTTTTAGAAAGAGAAATAGAGACATCAATAAAATATTTAAAAAAGGAAAAATGTCCGGGCCCAGACGGGTTGACCAATGAAATGCTATTGCATGGAGCAGAAAAACTCACGAGGCCAATCACCAAATTATTCAATTCAATTTTAGAACAAAAAAGAATACCTTCTCAATGGGAGTGTTCAGATATTTCACTTTTATACAAGAAAGGTGATCCAAAAATGATATCTAACTATAGACCTATTAGTTTAATGCCGTGCATATACAAAGTTTTCACAGCAACTCTACTTAGAAGAATTACAAAGATATTAGAGGAAAATCAACCAACCGAACAGGCCGGTTTTCGAAGCACATACTCCACAGTGGACCATATCCACACACTAAAGCAAATAATAGAAAAATATACAGAGTACGATAAAGGTCTCTACATGGTTTTCATAGATTATACGAAAGCATTCGATTCTTTATCACACGATGCCATATGGACAACCTTGAAAGAGCAAGGAGTTAACAACGAATATATAGATATAATAAAGGAGATTTACAGGAATAGTAAAGCGAGAGTAAAACTAGATATATTTGGACCAACATTTAAAATCGAAAGGGGTGTAAAACAAGGCGACCCCCTCTCCCCCAAACTTTTCATTGCTGTTCTGGAAAGTGTCTTCAGGAAGTTAGACTGGACTAATATGGGACTCGAAATAAACGGAAGGTGCCTCAACCATCTTAGATATGCAGATGATTTAGTTTTGCTATCGGAAAATCACCACGAACTACAAACTATGATTGAATCTCTCAATAAAGAAAGTCAGAATGTCGGTCTTGAAATTAACCGCGAGAAAACAAAGGTGATGACCAATAGAGAGGAGATCGATATAATTATTGACTCTACAGCACTACAATACGTAGAAGAGTATACTTACTTGGGGCATGTTATTTCGTTCAAGGGTTGCAACGATAAGGAAATAAAAATTAGAATAAAAAATACGTGGAACAAATATTGGGCTATGAAAGAAGTTTTTAAAAGCACGTTACCACCTAGGCTGAAAACTAAAGCTATGAATATCTGCTTATTACCGTGTCTCACATATGCAAGTCAAACGTGGACACTAACTAAAAAGCAACAACAAAAAATCAGAACATGTCAGCGAGGCATAGAAAGAAGTTTTATGAACATCAAACTCAAAGACCGTGTACGAACTACGCTGATAAGGAAAAGAACACAATCAAACGATGTAATTAAGCAGATATTCAAGCAAAAGTGGAGATGGGCAGGCCACATCCAGAGATTAGACCCACTTAGATGGGCTCAAGCGGTGACAAACTGGATACCCCTCAGCATGAAACGGAAACGGGGTAGACCATTCCAAAGATGGGACGACGACATCGTATCCACAGCTGGTAACATATGGGCGAGAACCGCCAAAAATCGAGAAAAGTGGAAGCATTTGGAGGAGGCTTTTACCGCTCTAGGCGGACCTTACTTAAAATACTCAAATTAACCTACTAAAACCAAATAATTAATTATAATACTAAAACACACAAATATACTAACTTAGATTAGATTTTCACAAGTAGTTATATATGATTAGTTATTGATGATGAAATGTAACTTGTAAGGAAATAAAAGCTTTTTATTTTTTTTTTTTATTTTTTTATTTTATTTTTATGGTAAATAAAAAGAACCTATTTATACCTATAGGAACCTTCTACCCGTGTGCGACGTTAATTGATCAAAATGTTTCAATGATGTATATTATCATTGAAACATTTTGATCAATTACTCGCACTCGTTATTATAATATGAGTATTCGACGCCTGATCATTATATTGTAGCAAGAAGTTGAATAAAGAGGTTGGATAACATATTTTGCGTCAGTGCGCATGCATTACGACTAGGGTTCATGATTTCTCGAGCTTTTCAATTTCTCGGGTCTCGAGAATTCTCGAGGCTGATTTCTCGGGACTCTCGGGTTGTCGAGAAATTTACATTTACGTACGTTTTCTCATATTATTTGGTTCCAATTGCGTCTAAAAATCAGTGGTTTTCCTCTCAAATAAAAGTATCAAATTAATTGTAAAACTTTCATCGATGTTATTCAAAAACATTAATCTTATAAATATTGTTTATTAAAATATTTGAGAAAAAATATTATTCCGGCTCATAATCATAATGACAGCACCATTTTTAGTTGGTTATTTAGAACCGTATCAGCCGTATCAATTATACGGGGCCCCCGGGGCGCCGGGGCCCCGCCGTGCGGAAGCAAAAATTAATAAAAACTTCCCAATTTTTTTTTTCTATTTCAGAGGCAGGAATATTAGAAAATCTAAAGTCATCATCAGCTAAAAATCATTTAATAAATCAGTTTGCCGAAAAAAAGGAATTTATTTTCTTTTGTGAGAAATGTTCGTTGGTTTTTTAACATAAACATATAACATAAACAAATGAAACATATGATTTATGGTCAAATACATTTTTATACGGGGCCCCACCAAGGCACGCTACGCCCCTGGTCTCTTCAGAATTCTTTAGGCAGTGTCAGGTTAACATCACGAGATTACTGCCAAAACCACTTGTCGCGGTATTTTGATCAGTAGTCCCAAAATTTCTATAGCAATGGGATCATGTCCCTACCTACAAGATGGCAAAAAGTTATCGAACAAAATGGTAGCTACATACTTTAGTTAAATGTAAATAAACGATTTCTTAAAAAATGCGACGAAACTTTTTCCCCAACCTATTATATTAACTTACATTACATTAGGATCACGGCACAATTTTGGGCTGGTTATTTAGAAAAAAAAAACAACTTAAATCTTGTAAACAAAATAGCTTCTATAAAACACGAAAGAAATCTTAAATATCTTTAACTCAGGTAGAAAGTAAATGTAAATTATAATTACATTACAATCATAGCACCATTTATGGCATGTTAATAGAATATAAACAAATTAAAACTCTGCAAGTTTATTTTCTACAAACGTACATGATTTCTCGAGTTCTCGACTTTTCTCGAGCTAGATTTCCCGGGAACAAAGACCAACGATTTCCCGGGAATTCTCGGCTCGAGAAGTCCCGGGAATGAACCCTAATTACGACCTCAAGAAAAAATGCATCAATATCATGCTCCCTTTTTTTGTACGCAATTTAAACACAGTTATCATTATGACTTGCTGACCATTTTATTACAAACAAACATTCAAGTTTTCTTTTTTATTTTTCTCATGTTTTGTTGTTGTAACTGAATTATTGTTATTTATTATTGTACCTACATGTTTTCCATTCTATTAAATTTGACTTTAGTAAATATGCTACAACTAATTTTAAGTATGTTGAGAAAAGATGTGCATTAATTTGGAGATATCAGTAGTAACAAAACGTTAAAGCAAGTAATATTTTGTGTAATTTCTTGTGGAATCAAGTAATTTCCTTGGAAAAGAAGACGTTGTTGATATTTACGAGTACTTGAGCAATGTATTTGTTCCTGGCACATAAAGAATATACTAGTTTTAGCACTTGGTTATTTACCATATTATTTTAACATTGCACAAATTAAATATTTGAATAGGAACGAACCAACATTATCATTATAACACTGATAAATCTTAAATTTATTATTGAGCTAGCATGCTTTAGAACGTTTGTTTTGTTATCAGTATCAAACTTCCACGTTCTGCATACATTTTAAACAAATGATGGGATTGAATTGCGATAGAAATTTGAAGGTACAGAATTCCTACCGCGCAGTACTGGTAGGCCTCCCAGACGATAGGCCGACGACCCGGTAAGATACGGGTTGCTCAAGACCGGCCGGAAGGCTTATGGCCATTAGTGGACTTATTTTGGTTGAAATGCAATTACAGTCATAATGACTGTAATTGCCTACACATAATGCTAATTTAGCCTTAAAATTCATTTGTTTACTTGTACATGCAAAATGCAGACTTAATTGCACTGGTCTGAAATTAATTACACATTGAAATTAAACTTTTTAACGGATTTATCGCGTGTAAATTACATTAACTTATTCCTGACGTTCTGAATACTTTGCAGCAGTCGTAGTCGTGCTTCTCTCGCGACCACGACAGCTCCTCCCGCGACCATAACCGTTAAAAAATGTTTAATTTCAATGTGTAATACTCGCGAAAACCTCCGATATCGTTCAAAGAGTTCGTACTTTCTACGTGGAGTATGTCGCATATATACATTGCTTGGTGAAATAATAAAAACTCAGTGTTTAGTAATAGACAGATGTGTTTTATTAGCTTGACGTCTTTTTTATATTCTCAAATAACTATTTACGACCACTAGTTATTTAAAATGGAAAGCTCCAGCCAGTGTTGACTCTGTAGATTCCAGCCCTGAAAAGAAAATAACGGTTTAGCTTTAAAAAAAACACAGTAGGTACTGCTGTTTTCCATTGAAGTGACCATCCGACACGATTAATCGGTTAAAATCTAAAGTCCTTGTGATAAAAGCCTGTCGCATACGTCCCGACATTGACACTATAGTATTATTGGTTAAAATATCACATTCAACAACCAATAGCACTTGGATCTTCTGTTTTTACTATTTTGAATAAGTAGGTTTGCGACCCTGACTTTAAATTTCAATTGTCCATGTTAACATGTAACGAGTGGCGACCGTGTTCCGGAAAGCACAGTGCTGGTAGGCCTCCCACACGCTGCACCGAAAACCTAGCAAAGGTGTTGGAAAACAATGGATTCGGACGTATTTTAGCTAAAACGTAATATGCTGGAAATCTAAAATTATTTACCTACATTTTACTTATATATAGTGTTTAAATTTGGAAATTTTGTCGGCCATTAATTTCACAGCTATTATTTCCTACTTTTTAAGTTAAAGGAAATCTGACTCAGCAGATGATTTTTAGTACCTACTTTAGCATAAGTACTGCTTTAGTACTTAGTATTAGCACTGCTTCACTTAATACTCACCCAAATTTGCTTAACTGAGTACCACCCAAAGGCACGCCCAGTCCACTACAAAGGTTCAGAGTTAACTGAACATTGGTAGAACAAGGCCTACCAATGAGGTTTGGATTCACCATCGAAGCAGCAAATAATTCATAGGCTCTTTCATGGAAACAGGCGTTGGAGAAGCAGCCAGGTTGATTAGTGCCCCCATTTGCGAAGAAATCGACGTTCCCAAGAGCGGTGCCTATGCCATTGGCAAGGATGCCAGTTCCATCAGTGTGAATGACCTCGACATAACTAGCGTCTCTGATGCGCAAGCGGGCTGAGCCAGTGCCCCATTGGCTTCCAGAGGGGTCCAAACCTGAAAAACAGTGAATGTGATTTTATTTTGCAGTAGTGACGCGGTGCGTGTGGTGATAGAGTCAGAATATATAATATAACCACACTATTCCTCCCTGAGGATGTCAAAGGAGCCGACAAAAGGAAGTTACAAGGATGAAAACATAGGATACTTAATACGAAACCTTTTTTGTCTTTTTTTTTTGTTTTGGATGGCGGATGTGGGCGTGTGGGACTCTCCCCCAGTAATACGAAACCCTGAGCCAACCCACCTGCCCACCGTAGCACAGTAAGCTAATTACCCTACATAAAACTGAAGCAGGCCGAATCAGCAGTGAGTAATTGATGGGTTCAGTAGTAGTATAGGTAAATTTAGTCACCAACCACTTACCAGTAATCCTCGCAACAGTGCCAACATTGTTCGCTTGGAGGAGCCTACCAGCAATGCCCACAGCGTGAGCACCAACATTGAATCCTACTAAATGAAGATTGTTTAAACGGATCTTTGCGCCATTAGCTGTGTCAACTGCAAGGGTTATGAAATTAGCCAGTTCCTCAGCTACAACGGGAACAGTGTCAACTGCTACTGAGTAGCTGAGGCGAGCATAGACGGACCAGTCTACCGCAATCACATTCACGTCTTCGGCAATCAGCAGTGCTGAAAATAAAGAATATAGTCTTTATCGCTATTAGCACTTTTTTTCTCACTGTGATCCTGATTGTAATATGATAGATGAGGACTTCTACATCTTCCCGCAACATATTACCATTATTTAACCTACGTGGCAGGAAACTTGACTATCCCACGGAATATTTTGAGGAGGCATATGAGATATTGAAAATCTTCTGGAAGTTTGTGATCATTTGCAATATAAATTAGATTAGTGTCTTATATTCAGATCTTGTTGTTGTTGTCTGCATCGCCCAAAGGTGGATTAGAAATAGTGCCTAAAGTAATAAAGTCCGCGTATGTTGTACATATTGCTGCATAAATAAAAGATAAATCGTTGCAGTGAACTGGTCCCCAAACTTGCTAATTCAATAGTTTCACAATCAACAATCAAAGTGCTTTTAATTGCCTATTTTGGCAATACTTATAGTGTCGGCTCGGGTAGTATGCCAAACGTTTTTGTCACAAGAATTAGGCATAAACTTTTGTATTTAGGAAATTAATGCTAGCAACTGCATCGTGTTGGGTGGGGACCACAATGGAAGAGCAGAATTGGGGATGCTGGTTCTTTCGATCGTCTCCATTCTGCCTCATGTCGGTTGAATCACATTAAATTACGCATATATGTATACACGGTATCAGAGGTATCGGTATCGGGTATCAGAGTCTCATGATGTTATTGAATGACAGAGTTATATTGGAAAACCAAAATCAATAAAGCTACCTACAGATAGACATGCTCTTTATTATCACGCCTGTGAGCATGCTTGTAAGTATGCTTAAAATGAGCATGAATTTGAACTGTTTACATTTGCTAGCAAAAGGCATCATAGTTTTAAGCCTGAAGAACTGCTCCGGACTCAAGAAAACAATCTGATACACTTGCTATTTAGTAACCATCATGAACAATTAAGTGGCAATCCGTACCGAACTCAACAATATCGTGGTACTGCTTGAGATTTGATTCACCCAAAACCATTTTATACACGACAGCGAAAAAGAAGAAATTGGCGTGTTGGGGTGCGATATTGGCTATCTAGAAGAGGAAACCTTGGAGCAAGTGATTCTTTGTTGGTAAAACACGGCCCGTTCCACCCGCGCTTGCTTGAAAATCGAACGGCTTTCGATTATTGAGCATGCTCGAAATTAACATGCCTATAGATAATCGTTTTATTTTTCTTTTGTTAAAGTTCCAGCGCCGCATGTTGCTTAGGTTGGTACATAATTTAGCATAGAAGCGAGACATAGTATACACATGTACCTTATACAAACAGAGATAGCAATTAAATGGCCAAGTTCAAGACGAAAGCGGCCGAAATGCGCTCGGCGCTTCCCGGTCACATACATATGACTCGGACAATCAAGCGGTCATCGATTTGTCATTGAGGAATAAAAATGCTCACCATTGATAACTATTGGATTTAAGGACGTAAATGCGCTTCCAGTGTGGCCGTGAACCAGAATAACAGTTGGTTTGGTGGCATCGATTGCAGAGGTTTCAATCGACGTTGCAGCTTGGAGCACACTCAGTGGCTGATTCGGGTTTGATCTAAAAAATAATTTCAGAAGTTTTACTTGTGATCTAACTTAAATAAGGCCAATCTTTATATTTGCTGTGTATGTTAATACCCACAAATAGCATAAATTTATTTATTTAAATATGTCATCGTTTGTTGTTCCAGCCCATAAATGACCCACTACTGAGTTTGGCTTTCTCCCAATTCATGAAGGGAAATTAGCCTACTGGGCCACGTTGGCAAAACGTGTTGGCGCATTTTGTATTATGTATGTAGTCTCCCTTCTCCTGTTGCTAGGTGGCTTATGACACTCTCAGGATGCTATGGGCTGGTGACTTATAGACAACCAGGAAATCTTTTAATGTTTTCACTCACAATGGGAAATTATAATGTGAGAAGCTGTCATTCAAGAATTGTTATTATCGCAATGTTCAAATCAAATTGTGTACGCATTCGTCAATATGAACTACATTTTGCAACCAAATATTTACGTACCGTGTATACAAGTAATATTGGTTAGGTTGAATGCTCCTGGTCACATAACCGCTACTTCCTGGAATAAACATTGTACGTATACATAAACACACTCTTAGAAAATGTAACATAAATACAATTGTAACATGGATACAAGGAATTTAAATATGCCTTGTTGGTTGCATATGTATATGCGCCACCGCCTTTAAATCTCGGGTTCTTGGTTCGATTCAGAAGCTGTGTCTTTATATACTTTCTCTTGGTGTGCGTGTCATTTGTCTTTATGAATTATATATTTGCTTAGAAACCTCGCGATTCAGTTATTCTTAGAAGGTACATGCAATTTGTCCTAATGAAAAGATTATTTTTATTTACAACTATGTAAATAAAAAGTCAAAGTATATGTACATTCATAACTTCCGAACGCCTGCGCCAATTTGTATAATTGGTTTAGTGTTTGTTATTGTCGGGACAAGATTTGTTTAAAGAAAATAAAACATACACACAGAAAAGTGTGAAAAAGTTTCAAGTTTAAAGTAAAAAGAAAAATATGTTCAATGTGTTTACTCTGTTTATGTTTACTCTTATTATACCCCATACGTGCAACACGTATTTTCTCGGGTGTATTGGTTAACTTTAGACACGGATCAATAACGACCAAGACCTTATTCCTCTTAAAATTCCAGAAATCAATGCTCAATGAGTTACTCGTTGAAATCAACTAATTTAAAACAATATTCTGAAGTGAATAAAGTCACTGAATGAAGTGTAAACATTATAATTACAAGATCAAAATTCCTCATTAGTTATGACAAATTTGCATGTTTAAAGGAATTACTGTGCTATGGTATCTTTCAAATGATGTATCAATACGTTAATTAATGTTAATTTAAATAAAAATATACTAATAACTTTGTATTCTAATCCATCTTTACAAAACTTTCTAACAGAAATAAATGATACAGCAATTTAAAATTAAATCATCGTATTTTATATGAAAAATCCATGACATAATGATTTTATAAATTCATGATCTAACGTACCTGCGATAAACACAGCAAAAATTATTATTATTTTGGACATTTTGGCCAACCCAAAGTGTGCCTCCACTCTTGACAATTTTCAATCACAGCAATTTTACGAAGTTCTGATCATTATAACTGCTTACACAATCTGATAAGGGCTTTGTAATGATAGAAAAAAAGTCCCACTTAAAGTAGGGTGACCATTCGATTGTACTTTTCGAATTAGTAAACGTAATTCTACTAATTCTAATACTATAATACTAATTCTAGTAGAAGTAGAATTAGTTTTATAATACTAATTCTACTTCTTGCTACTTAGCAAGAAGTAGAATTAGTAAACATAATTCGAAAAGTAACATAAAACGACTAAGTAGTCGTAGAAGTTAATGTCTAACAGATAAGTCAGGGATAAAAACAGTAAATAAAAATACAAACTATTGATGATTTAATTAAAATGAAATGTTATTTTTATATATTTCATTAAAATTATGTACATATTCATACAAATTCTTCTTTAGAGCTTATCTATAAAATGAAAAAGCTTTATAGGTAAGCTCTAAAGTCTGTAAATAAATGATGTCATCAAAATGGATAGGACGTAGGATGGGAAAACACGCCACCGAAGATGAACATTTACTATCCCACAATTACCCACAATAAGATGACAAATATCAGAGAGATTTAAAATATTAACTAGAATTGAACTCGAACCATATAAACAAAAGAAAATACTTGAAAACCGGTGCCAACTTATCTCGTCATTTTGGTGCCGTAAAGTAATTTGCTTACTCCGAATTGATTTGTTGTTGTTGTGTGAATTTGGCTAACTACCTGTATTTACACCAAGCGATTGCAACGCATCGAGTGGGAACACTGGTAATTATGATGTAAGACCAGATGTCAGTTTTTGCGCTACTGACTACGTGTAACGACTGCCATAGTGGTCGAATGGCAGCCAGTACGATGTGCCTTCCAAAGCACGGAGGAGGCTAGATATTACACACAGGGCACCCACCCAACTCAAACTCAAAACAAACTTTATTTACGTAGTTTTTATCACAAAACTTTTATAAATCGTCATATAAATAATAAGCAATATCATCTTACGGCACCTGTCCCACGGTAGGTGGTAGTCTCCACACACACCTATCAGTCGTCATAACTACATTCACACCTTTCATACACAAATTCCTCACTCCTACAATCCATCCATCTCCCTTGATCACCCACAAAACCTACGTCCGCCCACATTCATGCTGAAGCTACCACCGGTTCGGAAAGGATCCAGGAGATCCAGACGTTACTCAACCTGCAGATTGATTGTGTTACGCTCTGTCCTCTATGGGGCTTGTATGTTGATTTTATAATGTACTGTAGATCTATGTCCCGTGTTTAAAGTAAACACACGTAGTCACCCTAGCGAAATTGACAAATCGACACTATCATGGAATGATCAAAAGCGAATTTGATTTGCCGACAGATTTCATATGTTTCTTTTAAATTATAGGCCATTGATAAGATAGCGATTACAAGCAAATTGGTTATTCCTGTTATTTTGCATGAAAGGTTACAATTCAAGGATTGCTTAATTGTCGCACTGTTGTAGATAACGCGCGTGAGTAAATACTAAGTTTTTTAAGGTAACAATCAAACATACGTACATTAATAATACCATTTAAGATAATACCATGATGTTATTTTTTATTTACAATACAAGTAGCTTTAGTTGCTCTCATTGTTTAGCAAGTAGGTTTAATTATTAATCAATGCTTAAACCTATGTAATGCCTATATCTTAATTAACATCGGTGCCAATCTCAGTTGGCACAAACTTCAAATGGTTTTAGGTGGTTAATTTGTTTTGATTTTGAAGGGGGCTCACATTTATAGCTTAAAAGCTTTATTTTTATTTTAGGCACAGCTAGTTACTAGCTAGTCTTCCAAACTATCAAAATTTGCAGTTCCACCAGTGGCGTAGCTAGGTAACCAAGGGCCCTGGGGCAAATTAAAAAATGGGGCCCCACTGCTATGTAAACTGATTAGGTCTTATCAAATAAAATTATGAAATATACAAATACTTTAAAAATGCTAGTAAGCTACATAGGCTCTTTTTGTGCACTGCAGGGCAGGTAATATAAAAATATTAAACAGTAACAACATAAATTACAATTAATGCTTGGTGTAGGTTTGGCTAATAAAGCGAACCTTGAAAGATGATTCAAGTGTTTATTATATAAAGGTTGTGCCTACCAACCCAGCAAGTTTTCGCTAAAGTATCAATGACTTCGTTTAAATCCATGCTTGATGCGGTTTTGTTTTCAATTGCTATTAGCGATAAATGTCGGAGTCGAGTTTGGCCCATATTATTTCTTCAATAATTTTTAATATTTTTAATTTGCTAAATGACTTTTCAGCTGCTGCAGAGGTGACAGGAATTGTAAAGAATAATAACATTGCTGTATCACTCCATATTTGCTCATTATTTCCTTACATAATTGGTGAACAGTACATGCTTGAGTTAGTTGAGGTAAAACTAGGTGGCAAATATTAATAAATTGAAGTGAAACACTAAGGCCTATTATATCTGAATATTTTCTTTGGAATTCGTCACACTTTTGCAATAAAGTTGCTTCATCAACATGTAATAAAAATGATGGTGTTAGAAAATCGAATAAATGACAGACTGCAATGCAGTCATGACAATAAAATGTGTATCTAATTGAGACATTACTGTGTCTAGTACATTATTAAAAATCTCAATTTTAAATCATTTCAATCAATTCATCAAAATATTTTTTAACTTTTCTTTGCTTTTTTTCTTGAAAATGTATCAATACCTTATTTTCTTGCAGTTTCACTGGCTTTGAATAATACGAAATAATTTCAATAAATTAGCAACTTTGCTTTGGGCTCTGCTAAAACTTTACTTGCCTCGTCGAAATTGATGTCGCAATTTGTAAAGTTTTGGATTTTTCAACCAACACTGCAGTTACCACATTATTTGAGTCACTATCAATAAAAATATTTTGGCCATGTGTATTTGCAGAAGGTTGACTAAAAAACTTGTCAATTTCTGGCAATTTTTATTTACTATCTTCTTTCTCTCTTTCTTGGCGTTGTTTGCGTTTAAATACACTACTGGGTTTCTTCTTTATAACAATAATTTTAATTTACTAATTTATTTAAACAATACAATATTAGATTGTATTGTTAGGATGTAATATCCCCGAAACTGTTCGCAAGCGCTTTGGAGGATGTGTTTAAGACGCTGGACTGGAAAGATAAGGGCATTAACATAAATGGCCAGTACATCTCACACTTGAGATTTGCAGATGACATAGTCCTAATGGCGGAGTCGCTGGAGGAGCTACAACAGATGCTGACCAGCTTAGCATCAGCCTCGCGACGGGTGGGTCTCGGCATGAATTTGGATAAAACCAAAATCATGATGAATGACCACATTCATCCGAGACCTATCGTCGTAAATGGTCATCTTGTTGAAGCTGTTCCAGAATATATATACCTCGGGCAAATTTTGCAAGTAGGTAGGAACAGCTTCGATAGGGAGGCCAAGAGGAGAATCCAGCTGGGCCGGGCAGCATTTGGAAAACTTCGTCGAGTCTTCTCGTCGCCCATCCCGCAGAGCTTGAAAACGAAAGTTTTCGATCAGTGCGTCCTACCCGTCATGACCTACGGTGCCGAGACGTGGACACTCACGGTGAGACTAGTCCACCAGCTTAAAGTCGCTCAGCGTGCTATGGAGCGAGCTATGTTGGGAGTTTCTCTGAAAGATAGGCTCCGTAACGAGATTATCCGACAGAGAACCAAAGTCACCGACATAGCTCAGAGAATTAGCAGACTGAAGTGGCAGTGGGCTGGTCATATCTGTAGAAGAACCGACAACCGCTGGGGTAGACGAGTTCTTGAGTGGAGACCGCGAATAGGCAAGCGTAGTGTAGGACGACCCTCTGCTAGATGGAGCGACGATCTGCGAAAGGCTGCGGGCAGCGGCTGGATGCGTCAAGCCGAGGACAGGGCGCTATGGCGCTCTTTAGGGGAGGCCTATGTCCAGCAGTGGACTAATGTGGGCTGATGATGATGATGATGATGATATTAGATTGTGCTCGACTATGTAGGTACTCACTGTTCATTGACGACGTTAAAAGTAAAATAAAAGGTAATGATGACAATGATACGCTACAAGTGGGGAAACTCCGGAAAAGAATTATCACCGTTAGTGTTACCACATTTATCGGTGGAGACCATGACCGATCTCCTGCCTGCGGGAATTAACGTATCAACTGCAGGTGACTTCCATTTTTTCACGAGATTTCGCGTTATACAATGAGTTGTAGCTAAAATCTATAGATTTGACACGATTTATTGACCTAATGGACATCAATATGAGTGATAAAATCTAATTAATTTTAACCATTATATTGACCAGTACAAAAAAGTTTATTGACATTAGCTTACTTACTCCGTTCCTGATACACAGTGCCGGATTAAGCAAAAGCGGGGCCCGTAGCAAATTCTTTCAAAGAGCCCTTGATCTGCTATGGGTGATAGTGGTAAAAATACAATTCAATACTCAATCAGTTTATTTGCTATCTATAAGTTACAAATACGCTCAGGCAGAGATGAGTGGGTTTAAATATGCGGGGCCCCCTTTCGCGCGGGGCCCGTTGCAATTGCTACTCTTGCTACGTAGTTAATCCGGCACTGCTGATACAGCATTAATTTTTAAACCGTTCTCGAAAAATATCTTAACTCGAATTAACAATAAAACGCACGTCGATGAATAATAAAACGCGCATATCACTATCCGTCAAATTGACAACACTGCCAACCTACAGGAATTTAGGGGAATCCCTTGGCATAACTTTTGAATTTCTGTCAACTGAGTTGTCATGATTAAAGTGGGGCTGCAACCTGTCATATTTATTTTGAAAATTCGATCGAGATTTCTGATAAGGATTCGAGGGCCCCCTGAGCTTGAGGGCCCCGGGGCACTGCCCCGCCTAGCCACTTGGTAGCTACGCTACACTAATAGTTCTGCTCACTTATTTCAAGTTCTTTAATTACTTAACCAATTTTATAAAAAAAAAACTATGGGAGGATATCCAAATCAGTTTATAAATTACGAAATTAAACAGTAACACACATACAAAAAAACACACAGAAGAATTAAGAGTGTCTTCCCATAAAAAAGGTAACATTTAAAAAAAGGGTGTCTCCCACTAATGAAGGTGATCCAATACTGTGCTTGCAAAAATATCCCGTATTTTACTCCAACGATGCAATAGAACACTGCAGTCTGCCAAGTAATATGAGGCCACCAAGTAAGGGGCCCTCATAACTTATACCAGTTGGAAGAGATGTACAGACCGTCTGCCAAGTTTCTTGCCATATACACCACTGACAGCTGAAGCATCCTAAAGCTACGTTGATATAGTTACATTTACTGCGTACATTAAAGTGGTAGTTAAATTAAAGGGGTTTAAGTGAGGCAATTTCAAGTGAAGGCTATTGGTTTCCCATTAATGTGGGTGACGTCACTAAGTGATATTGGGTAATCAATTATGTCACGTACGTACATAATTCGTAATAAAGTAGACCCACCAATAGAACCAGCGGCCAGACCTCTTGGCACCTGGCATACAGATCCTCTTGTACACATGTCTTTTTTTATTTTAGTTTATATTCTGTGCACGCGGTAGCTATTTGCCAAACTAATGTTTTCTCTGTCTTTAGAAAACCTTGACATACCACTACTCAGCTCATAAATGACCCTCTGCTGGGTCGGGCCTCTTCTCACCACAGAAGTGTAATTACCCTACTGTGCCACGCTGGCCAGACGAGATGTCATAGGATTTCGTATCAAGTTTTTCTTTTCTTTCGGCTAGGTTTTCAGTCTTATTATTTTCTTTTGTCGGCTCTTACGAAACCCTCAAGACGGAATGGGGTGTTGACACTGTGAATTCTAAATCTGACACACACTGGCACAGTAGGCTAATTTCCCCCACCAAATTGGAAAAAGTCCGACGCAATAGCAAGTCCCTATGTCAATATAATTTGGTCATTGACTTCAAATGGTTGTTTTTTTTTGTCTATAGGGTCAAGTAATTCATAATTTTGTTTTTTTTTATATTTATGCAAAACTTATATAAATTTTTACATAGGCACCGCCTGCAAATGATTGTTCTTACTTCCTTCTCAGCCCATACACGACCCACTGCTGAGTCAGGCCTCCTCCAACTACATGGAGGGTGATTAGCCTAATAAGCCACGCTGGCTAGACGGGATGGCACAGGGTTTCAAGATTTCCTTCTCTTGCAGCCAGGTTTACTGCTTTAACATTTCCTTTTGTCGGCTCTTACGACACCCTCAGGATGAAATGGGATGGTGACTCTATGTATTCTAAATCCTTCACCACATGGAATGGGAGTTCATTACTTATTATTCATTTTTTAATTGTTTTTGAAGTCGGTTTACATCCATGAAATATACCTAGCGAAAGGTGTGGAATGCGATTGACTCGAAGCATAAGCGCTTCTGGCTCTAATGGACCCTGGATGGGTCGTTCGTTGTTTCAGCCCTTAAACCAATAGAGTGTCGCGCTTGAATGCAAGACCCCGCTTTTTCCCTTTTTTTTGTTCCCTATGTAGGCAGTAATACTCAGCCCATAAATGACCACTGCTGACTCGGGCCTCCTCCATTCACATGGAGGGTATACACCGTACTGTGCCACGCTGGCCAGACGGGATGGCACAGAGTATCATATCCTTTACAGAGTTTGACTGCCTCGTTGGTCTAGTGGTCAGATGTGCCGCCTTTGGATCAACGGGTCCCGGGTTCGATTCCGGGGTCGGGCAAGTGTCTTTGTCTAAACCAGAGGCACTGGCTCGGAGTCTGGGTATCATTTCTATCTATAATATGTATGTATTTACAAAATAAATGTATATAAGTAGTTTATCATCCATCTCGTTACCATAACACAAGCATTAAGTTGCTTAACTTGGGACGAGATGGCGTTGTGTGAAATGTCCAAGGATATTTATTATATCAAGTTTTCCTTCTCTTGCAGGAAGGTGATCTGGTGAGTTCTTTTTGTCGGCTCTTACGTCACCCTCAAGATGGAATGGGGTGGTGACAGCATTCTAAATCCGTCACTACGCGGACAAACAAAAGACTCTTTGGCGTTATATGGAGGTACTGCAATGTACATCTCACAGACTAACCTTTTGTTTTCGTCGAAATTCTTCATAGATCCGTTGGGGACTAGCCGGGGTATGGGCGGGGCCCGGAAAGCTGATAATTAGAGCCCCGACCAAACCACTAAAATCTACGGCGTTCCTCAACTGCCGCTTCAGGAGCTCGGGGCTTGGGGCTCCATTAATCGAGTCGGGCCCCTTCACTAGCCTCCGTTAGTGATCCACTGATCTTACAAGACACCTGGCGTTTAAGAATTATTCTTCTTCTCACATTTGTGCACCTTGTATTATATGTATAGTATAGTAATACAAAGTATACACGTAAAGAGTGCCCAACCCTCTTCGCGAGGGCCATCAATAACGTAGACATTATGACATGTAGGTTTTGCAATGACTTCACGCGCAAATATTATTGAAACCAACACATTAGCCTAAATAAATATTTAGGTTGCCGCCCAGCAGACCGCTTGGCTAGACAGAGAGACGGGGAGGCTACATGCAGAACCCATGACCTAGCATTTAAATTCCATGCAATTGCTTTAAAAACTGACCGTATGGTGACGGATTTAGAATACACAATGTCACCAACCCATACTATCTTTAGATTGTCGTAAGAGGCGACTAAAACAACACAAGAGACACCCGTCTTGCCAGCGTGGCACAGAAGGCTAATTACCCTCCATAAATTTGGAGGAGGCCTGACCCAGTAGTGGGTCATTTATGGGCTGTAACGACTTTAAAAACACCTATATGTCTCAATTTTGAGTACTTAAGGGCATTGCGTTGTCCATTAGTGATTCGTCAGATAATAAGCCATACTTAGGATGAGACCTATACGTGTGGTGACGGATTTGAAGTATGGTGTCACCACCCCGTTCCATCCGGAGGGTATCGTTAGAGCCGACAAAAGGAAATGACAAAGCTGATAACCTAGCCGTAGGTGTAGGAAATCTTCTTATGATACCCTGTGCCAACCCGTCTGGTCAGAGTGGCACTGTAGGTTAATTACCCTCCATGTAATGAGAGGAGGCCCAACTCAGCAGTGGAGTTGAGTAGTCCATCATCATCATTTCAGCCAAAAGACTTCCACTGCTGGACATAGGCCTCCCCCAAGGATCTCCACAAAGGCCGGTCCTGGGCCGCCCGCATCCAATGCTTTCCAGCGACCTTAACCAGGTCGTCGGTCCACCGTGTGGCAGCACAAGCACTGCGCCTTCCGGAACACGGTCGCCACTCGAGGACTTTTCTGCCCCATCGGGCGTCGGTCCTGCGAGCTATGTGCCCAGCCCACTGCCACTTAAGTTTGGCAATCCGGTGGGCTATGTCGGTGAGCTTGGTTTTCCTGCGTCTCTCCTCATTTCAGATTCGATCTCGCAGGGAAACTCCGAGCATAGCCCTCTCCATTGCCCTTTGGGTGACTTTGAGCCTTCTGATGGAGCCCATAGTGAGCGACCACGTCTCTGTTCCATATATCATCACTGGCAACACACATTGGTTGAAGACTTTTGTCTTCAGACACTGCGGTATTGTGGACGAGAAGATCTTTCGCATTTCGAGTACTATTTAATCTAATTTTCATTTATTTAAATGATTCTAAACTACTTGAACTATAAACATAACTCAGTAGTGAGTCATTTAAGTGCCTAAATGAATGAATGATTAAACGAAAATATTTATATTTACTCCATATCATACTCCAGTTTCACATTTTAAAGTCACTACTACTACAATTTTGTCCGCGTGGTGACGGATTTAGAATACACAATGTCACCAACCCACACAATCTTAAGGGGCGACTAAAAGACCGCACGAGGCGGATCACCTAGCTGCAAGAGAAGGAAAACTTGAAACAAACCCTGTGCTAAACCGTCTTGCCAGCGTGGCATAATAGGCTAATTTCCCTCCATGAATTTGGAGGAGGCGTGACTCAGTAGTGGGTCATTTATGGGCTGAAACGACTACTACAATTTAGGTCATAAATGACCACAGCTGAGTCTGGGCTGAGATCGAATCAGAAATGAGAAGATACGCAGGAAAGCCAGGGTCACCGACACAGCCCACCGGATTGCCAAACTTAAGTGGCAGTGGGCAGAACACATAGCTCGCAGGACCGACACCCGATGGGACAGAAAAGTCCTCGAGTGGCGACCGCGTTCCGTAAGGCGCAGTGCTGGTAGGCCTGCCACACGGTGGACCGACGACCTGGTGAAGGTCGCCGGAAAGCAGTGGATGCGGGCGGCCCAGGACCGGCCTTTGTGGAGATCCTTGGCAGAGGCCTATGTCCAGCAGTGGATGTCTTTTGGCTGAAATGATGATGATGAGTCTGGGCCCCTCCAATTACATAGGGGATCCTACTGTGCTACGCTGGCCAGACCGGTTGGCACAGGGTTTCAGGTCTCTTACGGCTAGTTTATCGGCCTTGTCATTTCATTTTGTCGACTCTGACGACACCCTCGGGATGGAATAGGGTGGTGACCTTATGTATTATAAATCCGTTACCACACGACCTCACTGAACTACTCGTTACGTCACAGATTACACTTAATCATAGGTCAAAAGTTTCATAGAGGTTTTAATAAGCGGCGTCATTCGACCGCGCGTGCGCGTTCAGAGGTCCTCGGTTAATGCTGTCGCTTCTTCAATGACTACAGCAGTTCACGTTGGAGTCTGTACGCAGTCTGTCGTCCTCTTCCGTACTCCCTCGCCCGCGTAAAAGTTTCCTTTGAAACAAGTTGCGTAGCCGCGTTTTTTGGCCCGTTCCTAATTTATGCAGTGTTTGTGAGTTTGATTGGACAACATGCGGTCGTCTTGGACGGCAGTGGTCGTTTTCGCCGTGATTTGGACAGGTATGCTAAAAATTTAACAGTATTGAAGGCTTCGATTAAAAGGAAAAAAAAACATATAAAATAGTATCAACATTTAAGATTCAAAAAATTTTTTTCATATACATAATTTATTTTGGAAGGAAAGTGTGGCTGTGTATGTACCTGCATTTATTATTTAATGACTGTTTCAAGGGACTAAATGGTCGATTCTGACTGCTGAATTTTTAATTATATATGTAGGTACTAAGCATTATATAAATCTTTTACTGGTAAATAAAAAGAAATAAACTCTTTAGTAATAAACTTTATATACAAAAATAAGGTAATAAGTACCATTCATACCATCCAATTAAATGTGTGGCCAGAACTCTGCACTGGGTTGACTATGAGCTGAGATGATGATGATGATAAGACTTATACTATTAGCATAAAAAGTAAATAAAAAAAATGGATTTAACCTAATTATATACCCACTGTTGGGTCAAGTCTCCTCCAGTTACTTGGAGGGTAATTAGCCTACAGTGCCACGCTGACGGGTTGGCACAGGGCCAACTTTAATTTTTTCCTTCTCTTGCGGCTAAACTCAAACTCAAAACTCAAACTCAAATTATTTATTTCAATTGAACCTATTTACAGGTGTTTTTTGAAAAGTCGAAAGTCATGTTAGGAATCTAGGTGCTTCTAGTTGCTTGTACCAAAAAGTAGATCCTATGGAGAAGAACAAGCAAGAAACTCCATGGACACTCTTTTTATCATATTTTCTGTTACAAGCATCTGATTGGGTTACATTGATTTCGTTTTTATTAAAATAAGCGAAGATGTGAGGACAATGTAACATATTTCACAACATGGGCTAGGTTATCGACCATGTAATTTCCCTTAGTCATATGACATCCTCAGGATGTAATGGGGCGGTGACCCTATGTATTCTAACTCCGTCACCGTATGGAATAGTAAATAATCTCCAAATAAAGGTAAAAGAATAAAAGGTTATCTGTTGAAAAAAATGAAATTCACGTGGAAGAAAATCTGTATGTGTTCAATTTCCGGTAAGATTCGTGTCACGTATGTTTGCAGAGGAACCTTTCTCTTATCTCCATCAGGATCGAGTTACTCTCAAAATTATACAGACGACGGTGCGATTGTACTTCAAATATACCTTATTTCTTTTACGCTGTCAATGGCAAAAAGGTTTCTGCTATGTATTTTGAAATTAATTGTTTTAAAAGCGTACATAAACTAACGTAAGTTGTAGATAGGCCAATTGTTTAATAAATCTCGTGATTAGATACGTATTTCAGGCTTTAATTTAAAAACTTTGTAACATTTGAACAATATAAATTATTTTATTTTTACGAACTTACCAATCTGCCCTCGCATGAGTGAACAAATGAACGTCAATCTGCCAGTTAATTATTTTTGAAGATCCCCTTTTTTGCTTTTACTTTACAATTGGCACGGTTGGCGCAGCAGTCGATCGCTCGCGATCGCGGGTTCCATTCCCGCACGGAAGAAATATTTGTACGACCTACAAGTATTTGTTCCGGGTCTGGGTGTTTTCTATCTATAATATGTATGTATTTACAAAAAAAAAATGTATATAAGTAGTTTATCATCCATCTCGTTACCATAACACAAGCATTAAGTTGCTTAGCTTGGGACGAGATGGTGTTGAGTGAAATGTCCAAGGATATTTATTTATTTATTATTTATTAAACCCGATTTGTTAACTTTATTTACCGATTATTTTTAAATCTGTTTTTTTTAAAACGGATACAAATAAATAACTTAATCTTTCGGCTTTTGATGCAGCGGTTCTGGAGCATATAGCAGATACGTGTGCACTTAGCATTGATATTTATTTTTGAAGATTGATTTGGAAGGCTTAACGCTTGTATTTCACATATTTTTATATTATCATTAATTTAATTGCTTTAACGTGGACGTTCACAAAGATTTCCTCAGGCTACCTATTTTAATGCTTTTCCTTTTTTGTAAATAAAGTTCACACAATCAATTCGGTGTCATCATAAACCAATCAAATGAAATATACATGTATAAAAGTGTGTTGAGTGTAAATTTAACAACTATTGTGTCGCCAATATTATAATTAATTATATGTTTAACATTTTATACATAAAAAGTGATAGTGAAAAGAACGAATGAAAAGAGTAGGTTTTTATTAAATAATTCATTGTAATTTATTAAACAAAAGAACAAAATATATAAAAATTGCTATTTTAACATTGGTAATAAATTAATCAATTTATCATTGTAGCTCCATGCAATTCGTAAAAGAAATTTATCACCATCGTACCAATTATTATACCAATATCTTTTAATGGGTACCAGAGTTCCTTAAGATTACAACGGCATTCATCATCATCATTTCAGCCAAAGGACGTCCACTGCTGGACATAGGCCTCCCCCAAGGATTTCCACAAAGGCCGGTCCTGGGCCGCCCGCATCCACTGCTTTCCGGCGATCTTAACCAGGTCGTCGGTCCACCGTGTGGGAGGCCTACCAGCACTGCGCCTTCCGGAACGCGGTCGCCACTCGAGGACTTTTCTGCCCCATCGGACGTCGGTCCTGCGAGCTATGTGCCCTGCCCACTGCCACTTAAGTTTGACAATCCGGTGGGCTATGTCGGTGACCCTGGTTTTCCTGCGTATCTCCTCATTTCTGATTCGATCTCGCAGGGAAACTCCGAGCATGGCCCTCTCCATTGCCCTTTGGGTGACTTTGAGCCTTCTGATGGAGCCCATAGTGAGCGACCACGTCTCAGTTCCATATGTCATCACTGGCAACACACATTGGTTGAAGACTTTTGTCTTCAGACACTGCGGTATTGTGGACGAGAAGATCTTTCGCAGCTTCCCGAACGCTGCCCAGCCAAGTTGGATCCGACGATTGACCTCTTTCTCGAAGTTGGACTTACCTAACTGGACAGTGTGTCCCAGGTAAATGTAATGGTCAACAACTTCGAGGGTAGAACCTCCGATGTTAACAGGAGTGGCTTGAACATGGATATTAGACATGATCTTCGTCTTCTCCATGTTCATCTTAAGGCCGACTCGTTCGGAGGCTCCACAGAGGCCATCGAGCATCGTAGTGAGGCCCTCCATGGTCTCAGCCATTACGACTATGTCGTCAGCGAATCGAAGGTGAGTGATGTACTCGCCGTTCACGTTAATGCCCAGCCCTTTCCAGTCCAGAACCTTGAAAACATCTTCCAGTGCAGCGGAGAACAGTTTCGGAGAGATAACGTCTCCCTGTCTAACACCTCGCTGCAACTGGATCGGTTTCGAGGTCTGGTCCTGGAGTCGGACTGACATGGTGGCGTTTTCATACAAGCACTTCAACACTTCGATATACCGATAGTCGACTTGGCACCTCTGGAGAGCCTGCAATACTACCCACGTCTCGATCGAATCGAAGGCTTTCTCGTAGTCCACGAACGCCAGACAAAGGGGCAGGTTATACTCCTCGGTCTTCTGTATAACCTGCCGTAGCGTTAAAATATGGTCTACGGTACTGAAGCCTTTTCGGAAACCGGCTTGTTCGGGAGGCTGGGAATCGTCAAGCCTGCACGCGAGTCGATTCGTGATGACCCTCGAGAACAACTTGTAGACATGGCTCAGACATTATTGAAGAACTACAGATGGGTCTGTAGTTCTTCAATAAGGTGTTATCTCCCTTCTTGAAGAACAGCACTACCACACTTCTGTTCCATGCCTTTGGCGTTCGTCCTTCGAGTATGACGGAATTGAATAACTTCTGAAGGGCCCTAAGGATCGGTTCTCCACCCGCCTTCAGAAGTTCTGCGGTAATTCCGTCATCACCCGCCGCCTTGTTGTTTTTAAGTTGCTCGAGAGCCATCCCGATCTCACACAGGCTGACGTCCGGGAGGTCTTCTGTGTAGTGCCGGGTTAATCTAGCTCGTGGGTCGTCTGCTAGATTTATGACGGGTTCCTGTGTAGACGTGTACAGTTGTCCATAGAAACTCTCGACAACGGCATTATCGCAGACTATTATTATGTCTTATTTTTATGTATACCTACCTACAGTCGATGTAACTACTCTGATGAAATAAACGTTTTTTTTATCTAAATAATAAACGATGGACATATATTAAAGTAATACGCATTGTCGTTTGACAGTTAGGTATTCTACCAGGAGTTGTATAATTGTTGGTACTACATAAAGTACAACTCATAATACGAGTTCAGTGTCACACACGGTAATAAACTACAATTATCCGTGGTACCAATTGTAAATTTAGACAATTAGCATCACCACATGATAAAAGTGTGCTTTGATATTTCAAGGAGGTTAGACAGACATAAAGAAGGTAAATTGAAATACGCCCGAGGATATTAAAATGGTACCTCGACAAATTCTTTTGATAAACGCCGCAAGCATATTATGGAGTTTCCTCCCCCTGTTCAGTAACCGTACGCTTAAGAGACACTAACTGACTGATAAAAGTCGCCAATTATTTTATTTTTAATATAACTGTGTCGCCCAGCGGTCGAAATACAACCGTAATTAATATAGTTTTGTAGTTTTATGTGTATGTGTGGTTAACGATTTAGAATACAAATTGTCACCAACCCATACCTCCCTGAGTGTGTCGTAAGAGGTGACTAAAGGAACCCAAGAGGCAGATCAGCTAGCCGCAAGAGATGGAAAACTTGATACAAACCCGGAGCCAACCCGTCTTGCCAGCATGGCACAGTAGGCTAACTTCCCTCCTTTTACTTGGAGGCGGCCCGACTCAGTAGTGGGACATTTATGGTCTGAAATGATTATAGTTTTATAATATTGTAAATATAGTTTAAATCGTTGCCTATACTATGATAAAGTATCCTTTAACTTATTTAAGTTAAGTAATTGAGATATTATTTAAATTACATTGCATCATTACTTTTGGCTGATACAATCTTAAGAAAATATTTGGGAATGGCGCTGTTTGCTGAAATACAGGGATACCTAGTTCGGCGACAGAGGTCATTAATATTATATAAGACAATCTAGCCGTAAAGGGTAAATTTACTTTTTATGTGTAAATTCACTCAATTGTATTTTGGCATATTAATAAATATTACTATTATTATTATAGTCCTATTTTCAATTTGAACACAGACTAACAATAAACAAAAGAGTGTGTGTGCTTTTTTTTATTGATTTAATTCTGATGGAAACTGGAGTAATGCTAGTTAACTTTTATTGACACCTCCCACTTTTCAGGATCCCTTAACTTCTGAGGTTTCCACATTGTTAAATAGATTATAACAGCTAGTCATAATATTATTATTATTTATTTTCTTACCAAAAACAAAGACAAATTAAATGGAACTTACATTGCTAAAACTTCTGAATGAATTCATATCGAAAACCCACGTCGTGGTACATTTCAGAGAGAGCGTCGTAATGCGTGGCTGATGCGCTCGTTTAATTGTCAGGTCAGGCAGTGTGTCAATTATAGTTCGTTCAACTAATGAGGTTACGCACCAATAAAATTCATGGTGAATGACGCGACCGGCCTATAAATACGACACCCATGCTATAGTCACGCTTTTATTGCAAATGCAAAATAGCCATTATTAATGTTGACAATGCTTTAAAAATCTAGTTTCATGGCTATGAGATAACTAAAAAGTGAAAGTGGCCGTAATACAGCAGATTGAAAAAGTGTCTTATAGTCAAGTAGCGACCCGCCCCGGCTTCGCACGGGTGCAATGATGAACGTCTAAATTTATCAGTGTTTCTCTACAAAACTATGGATGTACTATGCATATAAACCTTCCTCTTGAACACTCTATCTATTTAAAAAAACCGCTTCAAAATCCGTTGCATAGTTTTTAAGATTTAAACATACATAGGGACGGACAGACGACAGCGACTTTGTTTTATAATATGTAGTGATAGTGATGATAGTGATGATTGATTATCTTTTATTGATATGTCAGTGTCAAATCTTTCGTCTGGCTAACTTCTCTGACTTTGCAGTTTAGTCCTTTTTTTTTATAAACAAGACCGATAATTTGAAAAAAAAGTAACTACAGAGTTTGCCGGCTTTTCTCTGCAGCGTAGCTCACCGGTAGTTTCAATATGAATATGTGTGGACGCTAAGGTTGTGGGAGATCAAAAGAGATAGATTTATTGAGAGATTGAGGAAATATGTATGAAAGGTGTCAATGCAGATATGATGACTGATGGGTGTGTGTAGAGACCACCTAGTGTGGGACAAGTGCCACAAGATGATATTCATAATGACGATATATGAGAGTTTAACAAAAAGCGATTTATAAGAGATTAACAACATTGGGACACCCTGTATATTCGAAACATCGCAACACGAAATACAAGTGTTTTCTTTTTTGTAAATAAATTATTGCCTTGTCGGTTGGGGTTGGATGTGCCGCCTTTGGATCATACAGGTCTGCGGTTCGATTCCGGGGTGAATGTCTTTGAGTAAACCAAATGCACTTGCTCTGAGTCTGGGTGTCATTTGTTTTTGTGAATTACATATTTGTAAATTAAACCTGCGATATAGTTTTATCCTTTTCTTAAAACAAAACTTTGTAAGTGTACTCGAGTATGTAAATGTATGTTGTAAAACTTTATTTGAAAATGTGTTCTATAGGTAGGTACTACTTCCACACATACAGATTCAGGTAATAAATAATGTTATATCCGAAAGTCACTAATATAGCCAGCAACACGCTTTGTCATGGCTGACGTCATCATACATCACGTTAAGTGACATATTCAGTTTTGCACCGTTCGTAGTCGTGCGGATTTATTATGGGATTCATCATTTTGTGATTTTCATACAATAACACAAACGTGTAATGAACTTTATTTTACAGAAGATTGGCGAAAGTATGCAATAATACAAAAATACCATTAAAATGAACTGTAGTGTCCAAATTTTAATATTAGGAGATTTGAGAAGATGCAGAAAATGGGTAGGAGACGTAAATATCTATATATTATAGAACTTACAATTGAATTAAACTTGAGTTAATTTGCAAGTAATATAACTACTACTCAGCCCATAAATGACCCACTGCTGAGTCGGGCCTCCCCTTATTACATCCCTCCTTTGTTTTTTTTGTTCGCTTGGGGTAAAATCCTTTATGGACTTCCTCGCCGGCCACGGGGTTGGCCAGCGAGGGGAGTGTGGGACTCTCCCCCATAGTGGGGGCCTACCCACTAAACCTCCCCGGGGTGCTCCAACTCGCGTCCTGTTGCGGCATTGTGGGATCTGATGCAGAACCACGCCGCCGCAGACGAGGAGGCGCTCCTCCTCTCCTCAGGCTCCCTCAGGGTGAAATGGGGTGACGACACTATGTATTCTTAATCCAACACCACACGGAAGAAATATAACACTGACTCTGAATCCGTGTGGTGAAGGATTTAGGACATAGCTTCACAGCCCATACTATCCTAAATAGGACGAGTCAGAGCCGACAAAAGGAAATGACAAGGCCTAGCCGCAAGGGAAAGAAAATTTGAAACGGAACCCGGTGCCAACTCATCATTAAGATCGCCTTTGTACACGCTATGCGCAAAAAGTTTAAATAAATATATAAAACCCGTCTGGCCAAGCTCATCACCATGGAAGAGGCTCAAATTAGCATGGGTCAATTTTGAACGAAAATTACATAGATGACATTTGTAATTTTGAACGAAAAAGGTTATATTTCTAAAAAGGTTATTTTAATAGCTGAAAAGATTGAAGTAAAACTACATCGACACCAGGTGACATAAAAAAGATAAGATAAAGAATCATTTCTTAATGCGTAACGTACCATCACAGTTTGGCCTGGTTATTTTATTACTTTTTAATTAAAAATTAAATAAATTATAAGTATAACCTGTATCGTGGGTTCAGTTTCATCATCATCATCATTATCATCATTTATGATGATGATAACCTGTATCGTGGGTTCAGTTTACAAACATGTAATTCACAAACAAAATATATTCTTTTTGATCATGGAATTAGCGTTCCTGAAAGGATCCTTAATCTATACTGTAATCCAAGGAAATAAACTTAAATATTTAGACACAGACCGTTCATAATATTAGTGTAATAAAAAACACTTTATTAAAAGTAAGGGAAACATAATTACAGAAAGTGATATTTTATGTTATAACTCATGGACTGGCTCTATGACCGACTATAAACGTGAAAGTCACAAAATTCGTAATCAGGTCACAATAAAAGGACATAAAACGCCTTTAGATCGGGATAAGAACGTTTATCACATTGTTTCATAACGTTTCAGCAAGACTTTGGGGGAATTGCTGGACATGATATTTCCCCATCAGTTGTGGGTGTGGCCATGGCCGAGCCCCCAAACAGCTATTACAGTCCGACAGGTCAACGTAACTATGTACCTCGTAATTACCATTAGGGCAATAAAGTTTCACTGTGTCGCAAAAAAAAACTGCCCGGTCCTATACGCTGGTTTCTTTACAGTATAGGTGTAAAACAGTGGTTTTTTTTAATGAAACGCCGCCGCCGGGGGCGTTAGGGTCGGGTCACATCTGATGGAAAATGCGTCGCGTATGATCGGTTGCGTAACGCCAAAACAGACAAATGTATACTAAGGGCCTCCGCGCATTATGCGACCAGGCCGCGCGGCCAAGTCGCTGCGGCCAACTAATTCTTCTACGATGTATATAGCTGCGCGCATTACGCGGCCAACGAAAAACATCGCGTCACATACGCGGCCAGGCCGCCTAAATGCGCGGGGACCCTAAGATAATACCCGACGTATTTTTATTTAATTTTATGTTTCTTTAAACCTTTATTACAGGGGCAGTTTACAAATATCTAATTCACGAATACACCCAGACTCAGAGCAAATGCCTCTAGATTACACAAAGACATTTGCCCAACCCCGGAATCGAACCAATGACTTATGATCCAAAGGCGGCACTTCCAACCTCTAGACCAACAAAGCATAAATAAATGCTGCTCGCAGCTATGCTCACATGGGTACAATATAAATCTTGCGTATTGCAGAAAGTCATAAAACCGCCCTTTAAAATTACGGTGACCATATTCACGATAGCTACAACCCGAAGCCATTAAATCCAACTTCCTACTTTATTAAGAGATGTCTCTTGTATGAAATTAAAACTCGACGTCAGAATTTACAGGGTATAACAAAAACTCTATAGCCATAACGAAAGGATCGATAGAACTTCTGATATACTTCGTGCAGAAGTTCAGATAAAACATACACGCTTTTTCTTGTGTTTTTGCTCAGTAGCTGGTGACTATAAGTGTCTCAACTAGATAAATAAGCAGAGGAAACCCACGAAACAATACGAAACATGCTAGTTGCTTGCTTTCCGTAGAATCCATGATTGGTAATAAAAGTCAGCTTAATTAAAAAGAGGATTTACTTCAAGATATAAAATAATTGTAAACATAGAACTACTTCTTTAAACTAACTCTATATAATATAATATCCTTGGACATAAGACACAACGCCATCTCGTCCCAAGCTACGCAACTTAATGCTTGTGTTATGGTAACGAGATGGATGTCAAACTACACTCGAGAGCAATGAATCCGGGTCACTTAAAGAATGTTAAAAATCTCGGAAACTAAAAATGATAGGTTAATGCAATAAATTGTATTTAATAGACAACGTAATACTCCTTAAATGAAAGTAAAAAAAATATGAGTCACCATACATTTTATTAACACAAAATTACATAAAGAAAAAAACTGCTGATCTCTCCTTAAAACAAAAATAGGAAACATGAAATTTTTGAACTTTATTACGATTTTCTTGAATTTTAATACTTCGTATTGCTCGTGCGTCCATTACTGCGTTGGTTTGGCATGCTGTACACCAAGTTCCTTATACGATTTTGGGGAATATTCTCCCATTTCTCTGTGAGAGCAATTTTGAGCTCACGAAGCGTGATTGGGGGAGGGTTTCGTTGTTTTACGCATCTGCCTAGCTCTTCCCAAGCATGCTCGATCGGGTTGATATCCGGGCTGCGCGCTGGCCACTTCATACGAGTAATGTTCATCTCTTGAAGGTAGTCATTCACAATCCTACCTGTATGAGGTCGGGCATTGTCATGCATAAATATAGCATCCTCACCTAAATGGACCAACGTGATCATTGAGGATTTCTTCCACATATCTTACGCTAGTTAAAGAGCCGTTTTCTATGATCACCAGCTCTGTGCGACTTTCAGAAGAAATTCCGGCCCACACAAGTACAGACCCACCACCGTAGGCTACTTTTTCTTCGATGCATGCTTGCTTGAATCTTTCCCCTGGTCTTCGATACACTCTGTGTCTTCCATCGTGCTTGTAGAGCATACATTTTGATTCGTCGGAGAACATAACTTTTGACCAATCTTCAATACTCCAATTTACGTGGCTCTGGGCATATCTTAGTCTTGAAATACGATGCCCACGCTCCAGTTTAGGGCCGATTGCAGGTTTAAGGGGTTTTAAGTTAGATTCAGCAAGCCGACGTCTTACTGTCCATGCACTTGGGTTACTTCCTCCGAGGCGTCGAAATTGATTTGTGGGTTCAGTTCCTGTGAGAAAGCGATTTCGAAGCATGGTGTTCACTAAGTATCGGTCTTCTCGTGCTGTGGTACACCTGGTTCTGCCCGTTCCTGGTCTGCGTAGGTTAGAACCAGTTTCTTCGTAACGTCGGAGAACTCTTTGTACTGTTGACAGCGACACACCGACAGTCCTGGCTGTATCACGCTGACTCCGGTCGGTTTCCAGCATTGTAAGTATTCTGGTGCATTCTTCAGGCGTAAGCGACATAATTTCAGCTTGAATAATGAATATAGAGCACTATCAACATGGTTTATGTACCCACATAAATGACAGATTACAAACAAAAGCAAAACCAAATGCTGTAATTTCGTAGTTCTATCTTCGAAAGTGGCCCTTTTTCAAGTTTGATTTTTTTATGATATAACTTTACAATAACTAAGAAGTTTTAATACCTTCATTTAAGGAGTATTACATTGTCTATTAAATACGATTTATTGCACTAACCTAGCATTTTTAGTTTCCGAGATTTTTAGGATTCTTTAAGTGACCCGGATTCATTGCTCTCGAGTGTACTTATATACATTTTTTTTAAATTCATAGGTACATATTATAGATAGAAAACGCCCAGACCCGGAACAAATACTTGTAGGTCGTACAAATATTTCTTGCGTGCGGGGATCGAACCCGCGACATGCTGTACAGCAGTCGATCGCTCAACCACTGCGCTAACCGTGTCGTCAACTCTATGTATTCTCCTTGCTTCGGAATTAAGTCGTAAGTATAATTAAGGAATAATTCCTCCAGGAATAATTAAGAAATGAGTCTTTGAACCGTCACTTTAAAATGTATAGACTGAGTCTCACCTGCCACTTAAATTTAATAATGTCGGATAATGTTCATACATGGTACCATTTTTAGTCAGCTCGAAATGTAATACAGGGTTGATTATAGTCCAGTAAACTTGATATGATCGATACAGGTAGATTATAAAGTAATTAATAACTTTGTACGGAAATTATTCGTTAAAATAAGTCGTTTAATCACGTAAAATGATGACTATAATGATCCTTTCATTCACTATATTGCTTCTTTTGTCTTAAAAAGAACTGTGCCAGGTAAAATAAGTTTTAGGGAAAAAAGGATATGTTTAACCTACCTTTTTGTAGCGGGATAAAGTATTAAAATCTTACATAAAACGAAGGCGAGTTAATTTCATAAGATATAATAGTACCTACCTAAGTAAACAAGCTTATAATAATCTGATTATTCAATTAAGGTTTAATTACAGTTATTAAATTTTGACGGCAGTCACTCGAGAACTTAATATAGGAGTGAAAATATTACATTTCTCAGGTCGTAAAACACGCACAGCTGAATCCACTGCGCCACGCTGCCCAGACGGGTTGGCACAGGGTTACGTATCAAGTTTTACTCGTCTTGCGGCTAGGATGTCTACCTTATCATTTTTATTTGTCGGCTCATAAGACACTCTCAGGATGTCTAGATCCTCTCAGGATGCAATGGTTAGTGAAACTAGGTATCTGTAACTAAATCCGTCCGTCTAAAACTATACGGACTATTGTTTTTTTTTATTTAAGTTCAAAAAACATATCGCAGAGTTTATTCAATAATATAAAACTAAAACCAAAGAAGCCTTTGATGGCTTATATATGGCTAGTGAGTTCGGAAATTTATGTTTCTATTTTAATACTAAGAAGCAATTAGGCCTAAATGGCCTAATTGCTTCTTAGTATTATATGTATTTAGTATTATAGTATTTATCTTAGCCTCATAAACTTAAAAGACGCTATTTTAGTGAAGGAAAAAATCGACTTTATCATTAACTTTTTATGAATAAGAGTGTTAAATCTGAGTAAGTTTTACATTTAAAGAGATATGTTAACTTATAATACCCATTACAATAATATCACACTCAAGGAGATTGCAAGTACTTGTATCTAACTAAAGTACATAATCATAGTTTGTGATTTGCAGATAATGCTTTTTAATAAACTTTTTGCTTTTTTATAGGTATTTATTTTGTATGTCCGCAGGCAGTTCATTTATTATTTTTGGTACTATGTAGGTGTATGTTCTCATACCATACGTATTGTTGCATCTAGACAGGGTAAAGGTTTGTAAAGTGTAAGTTGTAAAGTGTAATTATGTAAAGTTCTTAATGTATGATGACGTGTTCTCCTAATAAGATTGTTTATATTGATGTTTTCGTCTTTTAATATTGAAAGTCTGGTCATGTTTTGTATTGGCAAAATGTTCCAATAGTGAAATAGTTCAGAGTAATCATTTTGGTATTTCGTTGGTGGTACAATATTTTTAAGTTTAAGTTGTTGTAATTGGTAAATTTTATCTAGATTAGTTTTATATGTTCTCCCATAGCTACTAAGACCATAGCGAATTATGGAGTCAGCTAGGGCTAGGTATAATAGTCTTAAGGTATTATAAGGCATTTTATGTTTAAGTAAAAATATTTTAAATAATTTTTGATGGTTATGGTAATGGTTGATCAGATTCAAATCCGGGATCGTCATCATCATTATTTAAGCGTCTTATTACGTGAAGGGAAATCAGCCTACTGTACCCCTCTGATCAGACTGTTTGTCACCAGGTTTTGTAACTGGTTTTAGGGGTAATGAAATAATTATATATACTATACTAATCGGTATAGTATTATATTACATTATATATATATATATATGTCGGAGATAGCGACGGCTGAGCGATATAGTCGTCATCATCTTGACTTGGTACGAGGTTTATTACTTGTAACTTTATAATTCACAATATTAACCACAGTATAAATAACAATGTTCAGTTAACACACTTAGATAGACAAACCGACAGGTTCGCAACGGAGAAGTGTCTCGGTCCGTGTCCCAACGTCGACTAACTGATCGAGCCAACCTCACTTCCCATTACGACTCTGTCCACGTGCCGCCATTGCAAAACAACTGACGTCACCGCGTTTGCCGCACTACTGTGTTAACAATCAATTGAGAAACTTAATAAAACGATATCGTTATCCACGACACGGCCAGCCTGACGAAGCACACGTCCTCGTGTGTACTTGTAACAAAATAACCAACTGAGGCACATTTTCACGTTCGGCCAACCTGACGGTAATGTTCCGTAATCGTATCTTAAGAATCAAGTTAACAGAGATCACGTTAGCATACAAATAATTTTAACAACTTTAACACGAAAGATTCCTCTAAGCCCATAATCTTTAAATCTCAATACTGATACTTTAAAACAGTAGGTTTAAAGTAATAATTACACAACACATGGCCCAGCTGTCCCAGCAGCTAGTGACAATTCACATGTCACCCATATCGTCATCGCTCCAAGCGATACGACCAGCACTTTAACTAGAGTTCACGACCCAGTACACAGGACCATACAAATAGTCTCTCCGAGACCCGGGTCCCCGCCACACCACTAGCTGCCCATCGCGCTCTGTACAACTCCCAGAGTTGCAGTTACGACTACAGACTAGTGCGTGTAGTGCGACCTAGCCAAGGTATGTGTTCTTATTTACTGTTGGAGGCAACCTCCTCACCATCTTCATCAGACAAATTTAACTCAACGGGCACACTGCTTAGTGGAATCTCCTTATACAGTCGTGAGCGTATTTTTATGTTCTATTACCGGTCAAAGATTTCAGCAAATAACGATCACCATCAAGTAACTCCACAATTTTTAACGGTCCCTTGTATTTCGCGTCTAATTTAGTTTGGTTTCTCTTCGTTCTGAATTTAAACTAAATTACCAACATCAAACTTTACCACTTTAACTTGTAGTTTTATCAAATTTTACTTTTTCGTAAACGGCACTATTGTCTATGTATGTGGCCGCTTGCTCTCTTACTAATGTCTACTGCCGGTCCGGAATCATTCAAAGTTAATAGGTTAAATGGTCTAGCTAAAGGTCCTATCAGAAACTCGAGTGGACTCGCTTGTATTACACGGTGGACAGAGGAATTCAAAACTAATTGCACGTCTTCTAACGCTTCATGCCGGGACCTATCAGACGCTTCTATCGCGGTCAGCATACTTTTTAACGCGCTCATTGTTCTTTCTACTTGGCAATTAGCGCGACTTGAACCCGTAGCTATCAAACGTAATGAAACTGACAAAAAAACTTTGAATTCTTTGTTGGCAAAGCATCGTCCCAGATCTGCAATTACTTACTGGAGCTCCAACTAAAGACGCTTGATTTAAGGGATTTAATTGTTCTAGCCAAATCTATTCTCAGGGTATGATACAAGGGAACAAATTTTGTGACCGCATCAATTAAAACTATGACGTACTCCTTGCAATCGCTTTTCCACTTAATTTGCCAGTTAAGTCAACGTGCACAGTATGCCACGGGATACTAATCTTAGGAATTGGATGAAGTCCCGCTTGTGGGCGACCTGATTGCGATTGAGATAGTTTACAAGTAATACAACCATAGACAAACTTACGAACGCACTTAGCCATGTGCTCGAACCAATAGTGATCAACCCTGTATATTTGGCCACCTCGCCCTTTATAGTTCACAGAGCCACCTCGCCCTTGACTGTATATTTGGCCACCTCGCCCTTTATAGTTCATAGAGCCACCTCGCCCTTGACTGTATATTTGGACTAACTTCTACAACAGTCAACATATTTTTGAGGGTGCTCATAACTCTTTCCACTTGGCTTCGGCGCAACACAATGTTTGATGAGAGAGCACTCTGCACCAGAATCAGAATAAAATGGATACGACTCACAAGCGTTCATCAGCGCACCGCTGGGATTGCTAACATAGCAAGCTTCCACATCCTCTCGTTACTCGCCGCCGCCGCAGGCGCCGCTCCGAACCGCCTGCGCCTACCGCCGCGCCAGCTCCTCCGCTGTTGCCACGTTGTTGCCACGTGGACATCTCGCTGCCAAATGTCCGGCGCTGCCGCACCTGAAACAGACTAAGTCCGACCGCGGCCGCGGCCCCGCAGAGCCTGACGCTGAAGTGTGCAGTGGCAGCACTAGCTGCCTTGCCTTTCACCGCCAATTTGATGCTCGGTGACCCATTCCACCGCAGCTGTGACATTCCACAGTTGCCGACCGAAAACCCGATCGCTTGAAATCTGGATCTGCTGTCCTATCGCCTCACGTTTAGGCTACCTTACCGATGCAAATCAAGGCATACAATGGCTCCATAATCTTGGAAAACTTTGCTATAAACTGGCGAAAATACGACGCCAGACCGATGAACCGTCAAGCTAAACAAGCACAGCAATCTAAACTTCGTATCGCAAGTAATTAACAGGTAAACACGCAAAAGAACCTCAAATAATATTTTCTTACACCGGTCAAAATCACACTATCGTAAATTCGTATACCATACAATATACCCGAGTAATAAAATGGAAACTGCTCACCGGAGTGACGTAAAATTGCAGCTGGTGCGCTTACTACAGATCCACTCACTATTCTTTGACCTGGCTGACCGCAGTACTGTTGCTCGCCTTCCTGCTGCTCCGCTCAGGGCAGTTAGACCCATAGTGTCCTTGTCCATCACAATGAAAGCAAGTGATCCCCACTTAGTTAATCGCCGCACTATGACTGCAGCTTGTGATCTTCAGTTTAGAACAATCTTCATGTAGCTTAATGTCTCCTTTATAGTGACAATGAATCGCCATTATCGGTTATTTCCATCGCGTACAGAAGCACACACATTATCACTACACTGTTTTCTCCACGTGGGCTGACTGAGTTACATACCACTTCTGATGTCGGAGATAGCGACGGCTGAGCGATATAGTCGTCATCATCTTGACTTGGTACGAGGTTTATTACTTGTAACTTTATAATTCACAATATTAACCACAGTATAAATAACAATGTTCAGTTAACACACTTAGATAGACAAACCGACAGGTTCGCAACGGAGAAGTGTCTCGGTCCGTGTCCCAACGTCGACTAACTGATCGAGCCAACCTCACTTCCCATTACGACTCTGTCCACGTGCCGCCATTGCAAAACAACTGACGTCACCGCGTTTGCCGCACTACTGTGTTAACAATCAATTGAGAAACTTAATAAAACGATATCGTTATCCACGACATATATATATATATTATATACCTATTAGCAAAATATATAATATACGTAGCACAGGAGACACAAAATAAGCAGTATAGCTTAAAAAAGCGAGCTACATGAAAAATTTCATAGAAATAAATTCGAAGCTCTTTATGATAAAATCTATTAATCTGAAGCTACGCGTGCACGAAGTCTCGAATATCAACGCTGTATTTTATGCTCTATTATTTTGAGTTTCCTTTTACAGCAATACGTTAACTTTTACGGCAGCGCTCTCGATATTTTTACTCTTTTATCTGCAGTTTATGGAACAGTTAGTATTGCTCTTGCATCGAATATTTTACTGGCATATTGCGTCAAGAATCATTTGATATGCTATCAAATAAGAAAATATTATTTCCGAATTATTATTTTCCGATTTCACAAAGGCTTTTACTCTATAAATACCCGATTGAGAATTCGTTTGACTCGAGTACCGAAAATTCCGTGGACCAAACGAAATGATAAGGCCGGAACCCTAGCCTTCTCTTAGAAGGAAAACTTGAAACGAAACCCTGTGCCAACCCGTCCGTTTGGCCAGCGTGGCACAGTAGGCTAATTACGCTCCATGTAAATCAGCCTCAGCAGTGGCTCATTTATGGATTAGAAGAAGAAATAGATTGAGAATAACTGCAGAATGGAAATAGCTAAGCATATGTGGAAGTTACCGGATTCGGTTCAGTAGATGGAAAGCTTTAAGATAGAGAGTAGATGGAACTTTATTTTTGTAAGTTTTATCAGAAAACTCTTATAAATCGTCATGTTTAAAACTACTCCATCGCTAGGTAGTCTCCTATAGACGTCTTATCCACATGCATGTTTTTATTCACGCAATCCATCCATACATTTACCCACAACCCTTACATCCATCCACATTCATACTAAAACGGCCACACCGTTTCGGAATCCTGCTCCACCCGAATGGCGTTTGTTATATTATGACGTTCAACTACAATCAAATCCGGTTTGAGGGCTGTTATAAAAGCAACGCAAAATATTTTGTAGGTACTTAATACATAGTTACGTATTGCGTGTAGTGGGCGAATTTAATCCATTCCAGTGGCGGTTCTCTTAATTGATGATGTCGTGTCCGCGCATGTTTTCACAGTCTCATTGTTTGCCAGGAATTTAATGAAAATAGTTTTTTACTCCGAATTTATTATTTTTAGCGTCTATAAGGAGTTATTTTTACCAATTAAAAGTAACTTCAAAAGTACGATCCGAGACTTCAAACAGTTTATTTGAAGGATTTCCTCCCTAGCCCTAATGAAATTAATTTTAGCTTTATATTCTTGTAAAAAAATATTGAACTAAAGGAATCATAAAACTTGTAGGTTTTTAACCCCCGACGCAAAAAGAGGGGTGTTATAAGTTTCACGTGTCTGTCTGTCTGTCGGTCTGTCTGTCTGTCTGTGGCACCGTAGCTCGCGAATGGATGAAGCGATTTCAATGAAGTTTTTTTTTGTATGAAAGGTGAGTTACGGGCG
Organism: Clostera curtula; assembly: GCA_905475355.2. Lineage (NCBI taxonomy): Eukaryota > Metazoa > Arthropoda > Insecta > Lepidoptera > Notodontidae > Clostera > Clostera curtula. The sequence goes on along the minus strand of FR997800.1, from coordinate 12,898,567 downwards.
AGTGTTCTTAGACATGTTTGATGAAAATCGGGTGAGCCGTTTACAAGTTATGAGGGGGGAAAGTGGGGAAGAATTACCGAATGTCTGCAAATATAATCGAGTGGGGTCTCAAATGAAAGCGCATCACGTGCAATTTAACAAAATCTACATTATAATAAGTATGTACCTATAAAAAGTATAAAATAAAAATTAAATTAAAAATGTAAATAAACCCCCGACACAATAACCTTTAAAAAGTAAAAAATAAAAATAAATACTTCGCGTTGGGGGACCAGGGGTCAGGTAATAAATAAGTAGGAGTGGTCCCCCAACGCGAAGTATTTATTTTTATTTTTTACTTTTTAAAGGTTATTGTGTCGGGGGTTTATTTAAATTTTTAATTTATTTTTTTTATCTTATTAGCCGTCTTTTTGCCGAAACTGGTATATTGGCTTGAAATAATTATCGATAAGAGGTTTCATAATCATCATCATTTCAGCCCATAAGCTGAATCGGTCCTCCTCCAAGCGCAAGGAGGGATGTTAGCCTACTGTGCCACGCTGGCAAGACGGGTTGGCACAGGGTTTTTATCAAGCATGCTCCCGCAATGGGAGTGAATCCCGTGAACCTTGTTTGGGTAGTCGAGGATCGTCGTCGGTTTTAGTAGGTAGGTCGGAGTGCAATTTACCATGTCTACGCGCCCCGGAGATGGTAAATTTTCAACATGATTTCCTTCTCTTGCGGTAAGGATTTCTGCTTTTTGCGTACCATATTTCGCCTCTTATGATAGGAGTATGCAATTACCCATAGTTACTTATAGTTTAGAGAACTGGTACAAAAAGCCAATATTTAAAAAAAATGCATACAAAAATACAATAAAAAAATACACAGACTACTAATTCACTACCAATCTATTTGACACACACACACACGCATAAATTCTCTTTTGTTTATTGTTAGAGACTGTGAAATTAAAAATAGAACTATCATTTATATTAATTATGGTCGAATGTCGACAGTTGCGCGACCAAGTGTAGAGAAATTTGCCTGCTGTGCGCACTATACAAATTGGCATATAACGTTGGCGAGTCATTATCATCATCATTTCAGCCAAAAGACGTCGACTGCTGGACATAGGCCTCCCCCAATGATCTCTATAAAGGCCGGTCCTGGCCCGCCCGCATCCACTGCTTCCCGGCGACCTTAACCAGGTCGTCAGTCCACCGTGTGGGAGGCCTACCAGCATTGCGCCTTTCGGAACGCGGTCGCCACTCGAGGACTTTTCTGCCCCATCGGGCGTCGGTATTTGAACGTTATTCGTTCCTGAATCAATTTTTTTACCATGTTGACCATTCTCTAAGAAGGATCTAACTTAGGTTTTACCGGTAATTATCTGATCACCGTGATGGGCAATAATTTGGTTAGACCAGGTGTCACTTTTCGTGTGGTGACGGATTTATAATACAGTGTCACCACCTCATTTTATCCTGAGGGTTTGTAGGAGTCGAAAAAAGGAAATGTCAAGGCTGGTAACCTAGCCGCAACAGAAGGAAAAGCTAATTGCCCTCCACGTAACTGGAGGAGGCCCGACTCAGCGGTGGGTCACCTATGGGCTGAGTAGTAGTGTCACTTTTCAGTTTGTTAAAATGGCAGCGAAGACCGACGGCTTTATACATATAGCTGTGCCCGCGACTTGTGTGCGTCTAATTGTGTCTTCACATTTTAACATACAACCTTTTTTCCCATTTAAAAAGTAGTCTTTGTGATTTCTAAGGCTCTAGATAATCTGTATACCAAATTTCATTAAAATCGGTACTGTAGTTTTTACGTGAAAGCGCGACAGACATAGTCACTTTCACATTTTTAATGTTAGTATGGATGTGCTAAGAGGTGTAATCACAATTTAAATGTCAAATAATCTCAAAAGTTCCAAGTTCTGTACAAATTTTATGATTGATTATACATGCGCCATAACTTTTTCGCGTATTTCTCCACGCTCATTTATCTTACTGCTAGATTTGCCGCTATACCTACCTACTCTACAGAGAAGTCAACAATCCAGAATCCAGATATATGTCTGGCGTTTCTTTGCTATGGTTCGCTTCATCAATCACAGCTAAATTCCATTTATTATTTCGCTCTAAGCTATGTTTGTCTGCGAATGTTCTAATGGAAATTTTATTTTATATCTTGATTTAAACTAAAGGTCACTGGGCACTTGTGGATAATGTTTGTATCTTGTCATGATCTGCCTGGTCTAAGTAAAAGAGCGGTCGTCAAAGATTAGTACTAGATAAATCTGAGTTATAAACATTATCTTATTCCATGAAGATTACTCTGCTTAGTCGGACTTCCTCCAATGACATAAATGAATAAAATAATAAATAAATATCCTTGGACATTTCACACAACGCCATCTCGTCCCAAGCTAAGCAACTTAATGCTTGTGTTATGGTAACGAGATGGATGATAAACTACTTCATCATCATCATCAGCCCACATTAGTCCACTGCTGGACATAGGCCTCCCCTAAAGAGCGCCATAGCGCCCTGTCTTCAGCTTGACGCATCCAGCTGCTGCCCGCAACCTTTCGATAAACTACTTATATAATTTTTTTTTTGTAAATACATACATATTATATATAGAAATGACACCCAAACTCCGAGCCAGTGCCTCTGGTTTACACAAAGACACTTGGCCGTCCCCGGAATCGAACCCGGGACCCGTTGATCCAAAGGCGGCACATCTAACCACTAGACCAACGAGGCAGGAAAATTAGCGTAGGTACTGTGTTACGCTGGTTAGACGGTTTGGGCCAAGGTTTCGTGTCAGGTTTTGCTTCTATTACGGCGAGATTTTTGCGAGAAGGATAATCAATTTGGGTCATTAGATGTATTTTGACCAGTCAAACAAAAAAAAATTACCTATTAAAATTGAAAAAATACCTTATACCACTGGTTCGGAATGCAGCTGTACAGAGCCGGCAGGAAACTCTCGTTCTCTTTTTAGTTTGCCATTTTTAGGTACAAGGCCGGGATAATACTGATTTGTGAACTCTCGCAATAGTCGCAAAAGGCCAAATATACGAAACATCTGATAAAAAATTATAAGTTTTAATGTCTGAGGCTGAGATGAGAGGGAAGACTTCAATGCCGTTAACAAGCGAAAAAAAACAAACACTATGTTGGTGTTGCCAACATCATAATCATCACCAACAGCCCACATTAGTCCTCTACACTCAGCATTGGGTGGTAAAAGGTTGAAAAAGAAGAAGAGAGACTCTATTTACTTTTTCCACAGTATATCCTCGTCCACCTTTACAAACCCAAAAATAATAAAAAATCTAATTGCTCATCGATACAATTTACTAGTTACTTAATTTTCACTTCTTGTCTTTGGGGACTGCCCCGCATTTATAGTAGACATCGTAAAGACTACATTTAATATTATATTATTATTTTCATAGAAGTACATAAAGATACCAATTATGTTATACAAGTCTGTTTAAAGATCTGTGTAATCCAATCAGTTTAATATACTCTAGTACGAGAGCTTACGCGATTATAACGCAAGCACAACTAACAGTGTCATTAGCACTGAAACTGTGGCTTCTTCATGTGTTATCTTGAGAATGTCTAGCTCATTATTAAAGTTGGGTTATTACGAGTAAGGTTTAAATTGAGGCATTTAGTTTCATGTTTTGCTGTGTTTTCACTTACATATATATGTATACAGAATTTAGCTATCGTTGGTAGGTGAGACAAATCGATTAACATAAATATGTTTAAATGTCGAAAATATTAAAAACCTTAACAAAATTTTCTATTTGGACACGGTGAGACTACTCTACCAGCTTAAAGTCGCTCAGCGTGCTATGGAGCGAGCTATGCTTGGAGTTTCCCTGAAAGATAGGCTCCGTAAACAGACTATCCGACAGAGAACCAAAGTCACCGACATATCTCAGAGAATTCGCAGACTGAAGTGGCAGTGGGCTGGTCATATCTGTAGAAGAACTGACAACCGCTGGGCTAGACGAGTTCTTGAGTGGAGACCGCGAATCGGCAAGCGTAGTGTGGGACGGTCCTCTGCTAGGAGTGCTGGAGCGACGATCTGCGAAAGGTTGCGGGCAGCAGCTGAATGCGTCAAGCTCTTTAGGGGAGCTAATGTGGGCTAATGATGATAATTTCTATACACGACACTTCTGCACCGCGCAAGAGGCGATACATCACTTAAATCGTACAGGGCTCAGTCGCCAAACGGCTATCATCGCGTCAATACCGTGTTTTATATTATATGTTGCACACCCCTTACAAAAGGTTCTGAACCAGTGACCTATGGATCTACAGTCCACCGTTTTTCGTTGCAAATCACTGCCCAAATCACAACACGCGCTAATCGGGCTTTTTACAAACAAACATATAATTTTCAACCACTCAGACACCTTAACTGCCTAAACACAGATCAAGTGTCTCTGGTTAACAAAATGATCCCATCCCGACCCCCAAAATCCAACCAAAAGCGACGCAGGTTACATACGCATACCTATAATTCATTTTCTTTCAAAATTGTTTAGTTTCCCCTTATAATTGTTATAATTGTTTAATCTTCTTCTTGAAATGATAACTACATATCCTTTAGGATTAACTGTTTTTTTTGACTTAGGCATCTAACATTTCAGGTCAAAGCAAAGCAAAAGGTTCAGTGTTTCCCTGTATAGATTTCCCTGTCATGAAACATGGGAGAAAAGATATAGAAAGATAAGAGATGTGTTTTTCTAAACCTATTTTGTTTATTACATAATAAAGACAAGTTTTTGCTATAAAGACATAAACTAAAATAGTTATTACCAGTGATAATAAATCAAAGAGCAGAAAAAAGATTAGGCTAAATTAGGCAAAGTTATAATATTATTATCTTACTAGCGACCCGCCCCGGCTTCGCACGGGTGCAATTATGCATGTAATATACATTTAAACCTTCCTCTTGAATCACTATATCTATTAAAAAAACGCTTCTAAATCCGTTGCGCAGTTTAAAAGATTTAAGCATACATAGGGACGGACAGACGACAGCGACTTTGTTTTATACTATGTAGTGATTTAAACGTCGCAATTTTTATGACCCTTAGGCTTTAGAGCACACTTGAGCTTTCATAATTATCTCCCTAAACAAAACTCGAGCCGAAGTCAAATAAAAGTTTTGGAAGATAAACAATGTACTAGGCGGATATACGCAAGATTTTCGAGTTTTACGACTATTGTTTTGGGGTGAACGATTATTTCACAGTTTTTGGCAAAGTTCCGGGATGCCAGAGGAATTAATAGGCTCTGCCTTTGACACTTCGCACCATAATTTAGGGTTTTATTTGTCGTGGCAAGTACATGACTGTCATCAACTTATGTTAAATTACATTTTTGTCAATGGTCTACAAATTATTATCCTACTAATGTAATTAATTTATGACCCTTTATTGCACTGTAAAACAAAAAAAGATACAGAAAATAAAATATTCTTACAGTATTATAAGCGCGCGAGTTCATGTCCATCGGGTTCTAAATAAGTAATTACTTATCACATTTATTTTATTATATAATTTGCAAAATTACCATCGATTACAATAAACCAAATTGACAGCTGTTGAATAAATCGGTAGTTAACTATTATCGACATTACTATAACTAATTAGATCACAGCATTCAGCATTTCTCAGGATAGACATGAACTCACGCGCCTATTGTGAAGTGTACATTGGGCGATCTTTTCTATGCAATTTTGAATTTTCTTTTCTAACCAAACAACTATTCATTCCATCTAATACAACAATTTGTAAATTCTATAGCTTTCCATTAGTCAGCTCTTACGACACCCTCAGGGTGGAATGGGGTTGTTGTCTAAGCAATTCTATCTAACGATGTGTATCCTAAATCCGTCACGACACGGATAAATGTTTTTTGGTAAAAGTAAAATGTTTCTACAAACAGATTTAATACAAGGACTTAGGATAACATAACAAATGTATTTTGCCGTCGTTGTTCAACTAAGTTCTTTGTTACAGCTCGTTAGACCACCCTCGATTCAGAAGAGAGTAATCAGTAACTTATTTCAAGGAATAAGTTGGTTCTTTAAATTCAATTACTTAATACTAGCTTACCGGGCTTTTGATCTCTAACTAGCCGTTACCCGCGACTTCGTTCGCATGGTATTTAACAATGTGGAAATCTCAGTAACTATGGGCTCCCAGCATGTCCGTGTGGTGACGGATTTAGAATACAAAATGTCACCAACCCGTACCATCCTGAGGGTATCGTAAGAGGCGACTAAAGGAACGTGACAGGCAGATCAACTAGCCGCAAAAGAAGGAAACCTTGGAACAAACCCTGTGCCAACCCATCTTGCCAGCGTGGCTCAGTGGGCTAAATTCCCTCAACGAATTTGGAGGAGGCCCGACTCAGTAGTGGGTCATTTATGGGCTGAAACGACGAAGTGGGATGATGAGGTTTTAAATTGAAATAATAATAACAAACTGCGGTGACATTATTGGAACAGTGTTTGCGTAATTCCAAGCCCTGGGTGATTTGGGGTATTTCATTAAATGTCGGAACAATTTTTCATTTAACTGACTGTCGCTTTTTTTTTGCCTAACGAAGATTGTGATGTACATTTTTTAGTCTACGGTTGTATGTTCTATAAAAAAAATGTGCCCAACAATATTGATACCGTGTTTATACCACTTCATCCGTGTGGGGACGGATTTAGAATTTATAGTGTCACCACCCTATTCTATCCTGAGGGTGTGGTACGAGGCGACAAAAGGAAATGACTGCTGAAAACTTAGCCGCAAGGGAAGAAACACTTGGTACCAAACCCTTTTTTTTGTTGTCGCTGGGGAAATGCTTTATGCATACCACCCCGGGGGACAGGTCGGTGATTATGTGAGACTCCGACAAGGGTCGTCCAAACCTTTTTTTTTTTTTGTTCGCCCGGGGTAAAATCCTTTATGGACTATTCCCGTCAGCCACGGGGGGCGTGTGGGACTCTCCCTCAGAGTTGGGGCTTACCCACTAAACATCCCCGGTGTGCTCCCTACTCGCGTCCTGTTGCGGCATTGTGGGATCTGGTACAGAACCACGCCGCCGCAGACGAGGAGGCCCACCTCCACACCTCAGGCTCGCTGAACGAGCAATCGACGTCCTGTCGTGAGCACCCAACAGGACGTCGCATCTCCACAGATCCCATATGGGGCGAGGGCATCCCCGTGCCCTGCCCCGGGGTAGTCCAAACCCTTTTTTTTTTTTTTTTTTTTTTTTGGTTTCGCTGGGGAAATGCTTTATGCATACCACCGCACCCCGGGGGAAAGGTCGGTGATTATGTGGGACTCCGACAAGGGTCGTCTACCCAAGAGTCGTTTACCCACTAAAACCCCAGCGGCATACCCTCACACGACGCGCTTGGGGCGCCACAAGTTCGCGTAAACGCATTCTACTGTGACGCCCCGGCGTGGTGCCCGCAACGCGGGCAAGCGACTATCAGAGAGGGCGTCCCGGTATACTGGGACGCCCTCAGTCATCGAGGCTTTCGTCGGTGGTGGCTCCCCCGAACCACCACCGGCCTCCTAGGCGAGGGCAGAAGGGGCCCGCATCGTCACGAACCCCCCTCCACCCCCGCCTCCGTCCGCGGCGCGGGTCACCCGGAGCTCCCTCCCTTGCGACCCGCCCCGCTGCCCCCTTCTGCGACATCGGCCCCGCAGAAGGAGGCCCGTCAGCCCTCGGGCCGGCGCCAACCAGAGGACACCGGCGCACCGCAGCCGTCCAGGGCCCGCAGGGAAACCCTTAGAACAGGGTCCACCGTCTACCCAGGTCCCCGGAGCCCCCGTCCAGGGCTCGCAGCGAGACACTGGGGACAGGGTCCCCATCCACCCAAGTCCCCGCAGCCCCAATCTACCGCAGCGCACCAGCGATCCGTCCCGCAGCCCGTCAGCCCTCGGCCGGCGCCAACCTGAGGACGTTGAGTGAGGACTCGGTTTGACGGCCAACTAAGTTGAGCGCCAACCCGAGGACCTCATGGTGCGCCGCAGCGATTTACGACTCCCAAGGCAGCTCTGAGGACAGAGGAGTCCCCGGAGCCGCAACCCGCCATGACGCTGGGTGCCGCTCTTCGTCTCACCTCTCCCCGTGGGCCCGCCCGGCATGGGAGGCCCTGGCCGGTATGGCCCCACGGATCATTGAGGCACTCAAGCCCCCTCACCACAGCAAGGTGGCAGCACAGTCGAGGGGGGGGGGGTAGTCCAAACCCTGTGCCAACCCGTCTGGACAGCGTGGTACACTAGACCAATTACCCTCCACGTAACTGGGGGAGGCCGGAATCAGCAGTGGATCATATACGGGCTGAGCAGTAGTAGTATTTTATCTTGATGTCGACCTCCAGTCCCAAGTGGAGCCGCGGCCCCTAGCCAGTAATTGAATAAGCTGCACCATTCTGTCTTACGATACTTTAACTAGTTAAGTCATACTAGTCTGTCTTTAATGCCGCTTAATGGAATTCCCGTCTCGCTAACTTTATTACAATGGGTCGCGAGGTTAAATGGCCGATCTCCTCAGTTATTATGAACTGGAGGCGAAATTATCTGTCGCCATCTTGCTTTTAATTATTCGAATGCATACGCTCTTACTAATGCAACGTACGAGTATTATAAAAATGTTCCTTTAATGTAATACTTTAAGGTCTATATTCGGATGAGAAATCCCTATATTGTCGACTGCAATAACATGTTTTATTATCTTGATTAAAGAAATAAGTTTCGTTCATTTGTGTTTGCTAAATTACTTGTTTTAATTACACTTGCATTTGACGTCTGAGTGACCTTATAAGTCAATGACATGTTTAAAAAGAGTGTCTGATATATATGAATAGCTGGTGACTGGTTTTCATCATCACTTCCCATATTAAAAATAAGATACACTCGTCAGGTCAGTTGGTACAGAGATTCGTAATTTTTTTTCATTATTATTAGGCTAGTTTTTCTGTCCTGTCATCATTAACACCCTGTGATGTGTTAAAAAAATTAAAAATAGATATTTTTATTGTTTCAGGTAAAAGCTACACAATTCAAGTGTGTATTAAATGTAGAGGTACAGTATAACTGCAAATTGTATTAATAACAAAAAAAAGGATCATATCAAGTATTATATTTGATTTAAATATCGTGTCACATGCGTAGACAGAGACACCATAGCGTCGTCGCATATTCCACGCACTGCGAAAAGGGCTGGCAGTGCCGCGGATTCTGCTGAATCCCTCAAGCGGAGCAAATATAGTCAGCTCGATTCAAGTTACATGTTTCTTGCCGCTTGGGGTGGAAACTTTCGGTCCGTGGGGCACGGAATTCAAATTGTTTTACAAAGAATTGTCCAGGCGTCTATTGACTTTAACAGATGTCCAGAAGGCTGGTTATTACTTCGCGAATTAGCATTGTCATACAACGTGGCATACTACTAGCCTTCTTGGCACCGTACCCGGTGACAGCGATCTGGCGCAAATAACATTTTTATAATTTTAGTTACTAGCGACCCGCTCCGGCTTCGCACGGGTGCATGTATTATACATAATATAAACCTTCTTCTTGAATCACTCTATCTAATAAAAAAAAACCGCTTCAAGATCCGTTGCGTAGTTTTAAAGATTTAAGCATAACTTCATAGGGACGGACAGACGACAGCGACTGTTTTTATAATAAGCAGTGAGTGTGATGATATGTAATGTTACGAGAACTTGCGGATAAAAAAGCTGCACTTTGTGTCCAGTATTAAGGCCCCTAAAATAATCATTGATAGGTAGTGACCAACTAGTTAGAACTGCCGTCCACGTATGGAACTCTGCCTTACAGTCAAATCATTTATTTTGTACAGCGAACCGTCCCGGCTTCGCACGGGTGCAATGATGAACGTCTAAAATCAGTGTTTCTCTACAATATTATGCATGTATTATAGATATAAATAAACCTTCCTCTTTAATCACTCTATCTAAGAAAAAAACCGATTCAAAATCCGTTTAGGGTTTCTTTTTAAGTTACTATGTATGTTTAATATCTTTTTACTATTTACTAAATAAAATTTAAATTTCATTGTTAGCTAAAATGGTAGGTACTTTATAAAAAGATCCTAAAATATTTGTATAAAAATATTGCAATTTTAACTTTCGAATACGTTTCAATGATAGCTGTGGTGAGTGGTGACGAATTGACAATGGTCCATCATCATCCTGTTTTCTTTGTAAGGACAGCTGGCATAGCTTTATACGAAACCTTGCGCCATTCCATCTGGCCAAGATGACTTGACTAATTTATATAGTCTTCATACATTTGAGGAGCATCTGTGTCAACAGTTGATCATCCTTAAAGACGATGTTTAATAAAAAAATACTCTTAAGACAACTGAAATCTACATCGTAACGAAATACCGCACTAAATTGAGAAATGTCAACGTTGCGTACCCTTCCGTTAAAACCTTGCATATAATAACAATATCACTAAAACTTAACGTAGCTAAAGCGATTTCTTTATGGCGCCACATCCACTTAACTCCTAAAAAAACTTGCTGGTAAAATAACAGAGGAAGCCATCCATACTGGCAATCGCTTATAGTTTTTATGTGAAAAAATCCCCTGAATCTGTAAACAGGCTATTAGGGTCGTGTGCGGAACTTAGGCAGAGTTTGTCGTCTTGGCCAGATGTCGCCAAATCCGTGACTACAGATGTTGTCGATAGTAATAAAAACGTGATGATTTGTCGTTCCGTGGATTCGCATTAGCGAGAAACAAGTTTATATCAAGGCAGTGTTATCAGATGTTTTACCATAGAAATAGTATGCTTAGAAACAGTCGGGTTTACTGAGGGAAGACACTTTAAGTAAACCTAAGGCGCCGTCCTATTGCCATCGCTGGTCCGATGTCGCGATGCGAATTTAACGTGCGATGAAATCGATCGTGCGATGAGAAAACATTTGTCCTATTACGGTTGTACGATGATTAATAATAATATTGTAAGTTTTATCAATCAATAATAATATTGTAAGTTTTATTAAAAGATTTTCACATAATCTACTTATTTTATTCAAATTCATTGCAATAATTGCCCACTCTTCGTCATTTTTAAGCCTGTTTTTATAGTCTTCACTCCATTTATTCTAAACAATGGGATGAGCACGCATTTTATTAATTAAGTTCTCTTCAAATATCATCTTACGAATCCATGGAATCGAACCATATGATATTTAGTAGATATCAGAATATTTGAACACACAGTCGTCCGATCAATACGATGCGTTTAAACAATTTGTTCGCATTGCATGATCGCACTACGTTCATTAGGACATTTAGTAGAAATTAGTATGTTTGATCGCACGGTCACACGATTATTTTTTGTCGGACGGACGCATCATCGCGCGAGCGATGGCAATAGGACGCATAAAGAATTGCTCCTTCCTGAACTAGTATAGACGAATTAATTTAGAGATATATGGGGTATAGGTATACCCCATGATCTTAAATACAAAAATATAACACGAGCACGAGTATCTTAATACGTAGGTACTTATTTTAAATAGAAATTTGTTCCTCAATTTGATTTTACATCATGCTGCTACCCGTCTTGGCCCGTGTGGTATAAAACAATGTGAAAAACTCAGTAACATAATAATCAATAAAATTAGCGTAAGTAATTCCTTGTTACATTAGTTGTTTGTCAGTAAAAGTCCCGTCAAAATCGGTCCTGCCATTTCAGAGGTTAGCATGTAGGTATAATATATGTAGGTACCCTATATACATGCAAATGCACTTAGTAAAAAGCGGTTATTTTAATATTACAAACAAACACTCTAATTTTGTTTATTTGTATACAGAGTTGATATGACAGAGGGGCATTAAATTATACTACGTATACTATATGTGATTAATATGAATTCGAAACGGTAAAAAAAAATACACGTGATTTTTAATGGGGGTGGAGGGGTAGTCTAAAACTCACCAGGTATCACCAAGGGGGAGGGAGGGCTTAAAAAATTTAAAAAAAACATCACGTGATTTATGGACAGCCCCTAAGGTTAATAAACGATGCGTTAGGCATAAACATCTGTTAGGAAAGATACATCATGTTCAAATGAGGCAAAAATTTTAAAAATTATTTGCGTCTAAACTATTGCTCCAATTTAATTGATTTTTGGTACAGAGCCTGGAAATGAAAATGCCCCTATGTCAACTCTGAATATGGTCACGTTCACAAAAGCTAGCATACATAGTTATAAAATAACTACACAAGTCACCAATATACCACTGACCTTTCCTAAGTCATGTATTTACACCTGGCATTATGTTAGCGGCATGGCATCCAACTAACAGTATTCTGTCCAGAATAGTTCGTAAATTGAAGTCACTGGTGACCCGTTTTCAATCAGAGTGTTGATGGCAGTGCATTCATTGGAAGGCTTGTAGGTCTGTTTGTGAGAGCAACCTTTTAGTAAATAACATACTAGGCGCTTAGAGAGTAGTAACAAATATTCTGAAACTCTTCGTCTATTTTCTGTTTTGAAGCCTATTATTGAAGTAAATCTTTTTAACGCACGCTTGACTTTGGGAGTAAGCGTCACGAGAGCGTTACGAAAAGTGTGATTGGGAGAGCCGAACGGAAGTTGAGAGGAAGATACAAGTTAGTGAAGATAGAAAGAGAGAGAGTGTTACGTTTTGTATATTACTATTGGGACAAGAGAGAGAAATGCTAGCTAACATTATAGTTATTATAGTGCCAGCTACATAGGCTATATATGTATACTAGTGGCCCGCCCCGGCTTCGCCCGTGCAAAGTGGGGGTGGGTTATACATATAAACCTTCCCCTTGAATCACTCTATCTATTAAAAAAAACTGCTTCAAAATCCGTTGCGTAGTTTTAAAGATTTATGCATACATAGGGACGGACAGAAGAATGCGACTTTGTTTTATACTATGTAGTGATAGGCATATAGATGAAGCTAAAGAAGCTTTACTTCAGTCGTGTGGTCTAATTATTTTTAATTTTGAGAGATGTATTAATATGTTTATTCTTAGATTGAAAAATATGCCTTCTAATTTCATAACTATCCCTTTTTATTTGTCTACCATAATTTTCTCTGCATTCGCCCAGAGGTTGGCTAGCATTAAAGTCCTAGTTTTAGACCCCGGAATCGAACCCAGGACCCGTTGATCCAAAGGCAGCACATCCAACCCCTAGATAGCTATTCATATAAATAGCTTATTTGTTACTTATGAGAAAGTCGTATTTTAGTGGATAGTGTGGAATGCGACTGATGTGCAGGTTAAACAGCGTCTGTCTGACGCGATTGTTGGATGGGTCTCCGCCTAATTCACGGGGAGAAATAAGTCTACTGCGTTATGCTGCCAAGGAAGCTTGGCACGGGGCTTGTATCAAGTTTTCCTTCTCATGCAGCTGAGTGCTCAGCCTCATACGGTACCATCAGGAAGGTATTGTGTTGGTGACATTGTCACTATCACTACATAGTTTAAAACAAAGTCGCATTCTTCTGTCCGTCCCTATGTATGCATAAAACTACGCAACGGATTTTGAAGCGGTTTTTTTTAATAGATAGCGTGATTCAAGGGGAAGGTTTTTAAGTATAACCCACCCCCGCTTTGCACGGGCGAAGCCGGGGCGGACCACTAGTGTATTATACTCGTAAATCGATACACACACACACCACACGCACAATCATTTTTAATACAAGGTATTGCTAGTCCATGTGATTTGTTAGTAACATGTGGGTTGATTTTCGAAGTAAAGAAAGCCATAGTTTTCGTGACCTCAATAATATTGTGACGTCACAATTTGTCATTGTCAATAATGAATTTCGTAACTAAGTTATGTTTTGTTCCAACTCACGCGATGAAGTCACTTGTATAACTGTCATGGCACTATATGTTTAAGCTTATGTGTAATAGTTTCTGTTAGCTTTAAGGCTCTTTATTTATGAACATAGTACTTAAAGAGACATTAGTAGAAGTCGAGCTTTCCCACAAAATATGACGTGACGTGAATATGACGACGTGTTAGTATAATTATAACTTTATTGTGCACTTATCATAAACTATATGACATTATCGTGGTACTATTTTATTCAAAGATCCTAGAAAAAGAAACTAGAAAAGAATTGACTGATTTTGTATTTCTTGGGCCCATAAAAGAGGTTAAGAATGAAGGGAAGATCTTAGAATATATTTTATGATTTACGGTGAATATTTCTACGGCGAATATTCTTGCCCTTTGTTATTAATGTCCACATTTACTTAATAAGGTTATATACATGAACTAGCGATCCGCCCCGGCTTCGCACGGGTGCAATGATGAACATCTAAATTTATCACAATATTATGCATGTCTTTATACATACAAACCTTCATCTTGAATAACTCTATCTATTGAAAAAAACCGTTTCAAAATCCGTTGCGTAGTTTTAAAGATTTAAGCATACATAGGGACGGACAGACGACAGCGACTTTGTTTTATACTATGTAGTGATAGTGATATAGCTTGAGTTTGTTTCTTCTTCTTTAATATATGGACTCGATTATTATTTTGTGTTGTACTGTAAGCATATGTACCTGTATCCTGCGGGCGATGGAACTGAGAATTCTGTCACTCGCGCAAGGCATGTCCCGGGTGGGAGGCCGATTCGGAACGTGGATACGGGTGGGCTGCAAATCCCCTTGTTACAGGAGAAACTGGTCTCGCGACTCGAAGCTTCATTAGTAGAGACAGGCTAAGGCCCCCAAGGTTGCGGACCATCTTCCTCATTTGGGGAGCACAAGCCATGGCCCTGAAGCGGGTAGCGGCAGTCGGAGAACGCGACAACAGTCGAGCAACAGTCGAGGAACGCCCGTTGGTTTATTGGGTCGAGGCCCAATTTTCGCGTCCTGGAGCCGCACAGTCCCACATACCCCGGTTAGTTCCCGGCAGGCTATTTTGCCTCCATTCCACGGGGCCCTACTTAGTATGATGATAATAATGCATAATTAATTTCTTGTAGGTACCACTCATTTTTGTGTTATAAAGCGCCATCTCCCGAAGTTTTAATGTTATAATATACGCAGTGTTAAGAACATACACGTGTGAGTTCTATAAATTTTGTTCTATTTTGTGTTTAGAATAAAATAACACTGATGAAAACTACAGCTATATTATTTCGATAATTTCATTTCAAGATTTTCATCCAATTTGTAAAAAAGCTACTTGCTTCTCTTTAAAAACATTAGAAGGGCTAAATGGTATATAGACAGATGATGCGCTCGCAGATAACATTATATTTGATTCGCTGGTTGCATGTTAAAATGTAATTTTTCACTAACAATAAGTAATGAAATTTTAATGTGACATTTTGGATTATATAGATAGATGAACGCTTTATTGTACACAAGAGTAATATACAGAACACACCATAAGCAACAATTTGTACAACTGGCGGTCTTATCGCTAAATGACAATCAACCAAACAGTCCTAGGGACCTATGTTCCTGATCGTGACATAACTTGTATTGTCTGCTATTATTGAAAGTAAGTTTTATACGTTTACATTTGTATCTACTACTACTCAGCCCATAAATGACCCACTGCTGAGTCGGGCCTCCTCCCAGCACAGGGGAGGGGGGGGGGGGTAATTAGCCTACTGTGCCTCGCTGGCTAGATGGGTTGGAACAGGGTTTTGTTTCAAGATTTCCTTCTCTTGTGGCTAGGTTCTTGGCCTTGTCATTTCATTTTGTCGGCTCTTACGACACCCTCAGTATGGATTGGGTTGGTGACACTATATATTCTAAATCCGTCATCAACTACTTAGCCAACAGATGACAATAATGACTGATCACCTATCCGCAAGAGAAGAAAACTTGATACGATACCCTGTGCCGACCCATCTGGCCAGCGTGGCACAGTAGGCTAATTACCCTCCATTTGACTGGAGCAGGCCGGACCCAGCTGTGGGTCATCTATGGGCTGATTAGTAGTAGTAGTAAAATCTACTAAGTACTACTAATACGACATAAGAATTTCTTACAAAAAAGTACAATAGAGAAGGAAATTATTAAGAAATCTGGCCTTTTTTATAATCTATATATTTGGCGCGGGTTCGGTTTACGTACAGGCAAATTTTTAGCATCTGAAAACTATCCTAACTATTTAAGAAATATCTTGGATAAATAATTATAATACCTACCTATAGGTAACGGTTTTACACAAAATATCTCATATCAAACATTTTTACAATCATACAAGTAAAAGATCAAAGTGTCTGGGCAAGACAACCTATAAACTATCAAAACGACAGACGGCCTAGTGTAAACAAGGCCATAAATATCTTACATTTACTTTCAGGACTCTTATGTTTTTGCGAAAGGTCCAACTCTTCACGGCGAATAAATATAACGCTTCGTTTTTCAATGTCATTCATCATAACGATTATTTTTTTAGCAATGCTAGTTTTATCACCATGTTTGTATATTTTCACACACACATACACACACATGTTGTTATAAAGTGTGCATGGAATGAAAGGTCAGGACATCTTAATCACAGTATTAAGATTTTTTGTCAAAATAAATACTTAAATACTAATTAGGGTTCATGGTTTCTCGAGCTTTTCAATTTCTCGGGTCCAAGAATTCTCAAGGATAATTTCTCGAGGCTTCTCGGGTTGTTGAGAAATTTACATTTACGTACGTTTTCTCATATTATTTGGTTCCAATTACGTCAATATCAGTGGTTATCCTCTCAAATTAAAGTATCAAATTAATTATAAAACTTTCATCGATTTTATTCAAAAACATTAATCATATGAATACTTTTTTATAAAAATACTGAAAAAAATATTATTCAGACTCATAACTATAATGACAGCACCATTTCTGTCTGGTTATTCAGAACAGAGTCAGAACTTATAAGCAAAAGTAGCTGCTAAAATAGCAGCCTATTAAACTGAACAAAAAATCAACATGAAAGAAAACGTTAATATCTTAACACAGAATAATAAAAATCATAGCACCATTTATGGCATGTTCATTAGAATTTAAACATATTAAAACTCTGCAAGTTTATTTTCTACAAACGTACATGATTGCTACAGTTCTCGACTTTTCTCGAGCTTGATTTCCCGGGAACGAAGCCCAAAGATTTCTCGGGAATTCTCGAGCCGAGAAGAGAATGAACCTTATTACTAATGTGTAGTGTCACCGCCCCGTGTCATCCTGAGGCTGACGCTACTACTACTCGTCCCTGAGCTAATGAGCTGAGATGATGATGATGATTCATATGACGTATATTATTTGCATAAAAAGCAAATAAATAAACATGATATATCCTAGTTACGTATCTGTTGTTAGGCCCTTTGCGACTATAGCGCGAGTTTGCTCTCAGAAATCTATCTTAACACGGCCTTATATGTAACTAAAAATGGCGATCTAAAAAGAGCAACTACAGGGTTTCTTGCCGGCTCTTCTCTGTAGAGCTGCATTCCGAACCGGTGGTAGATGGTAAATTTTAAATTTTATTTTAGTGTTTGTCTTGTTAAATGAGCTCTAATGAGCCAACTTGATCAAATGAGTTTTGAATTTGAATTTGATATACCCACTGCTGTCTTCGGGCCTCCTCCAGTTACGTGGATGGTAATAATCCTACTGTGCCACTCTCTCAGGGTATCGTATCAAGTTTTCCTAATCTTGCGGCTTGATGATCTACCTCTTGTAGGCTCTTACGACACCCTCAGGATGGAATGGGGTGGTGATAGTAAGTATTCTTAATGCGTCACCACAAAAAAATACTACAAATATGAAATTTTAAACGGTTACTTTTATATTCCTATCGATATTAGACCCTTAACTAAACTCGAACTTTTATCCGCGGCGAAGAGCGCTCTCGAAACTACGAACTTTATCACAACTTAACCTATTCGACCTGTATAAAGGTTTTGTGAAACTTATCCAATAAGACCCTAACTTCCCTCTCTCGCTTTTTACTTTTATTGAAATACTGAAGCCATATTCTATTTTCGAAAATCCGAACTTAATATTATAATTGCGAAGTTACTCTACATATCTGGTTGGCTGTTACGCGATATCGTGTAATTTTGGTTTAGAGTTTCATTATATTATCTTGGAAAAGTAAACGTGCTAGCTTTTCTTGTTAAATATATGGTACGAGACATGATAAAAGCTTGTACACAAGACGTACGGTGTGAACATTGGAGTATAACAGTTTAGAAATTTCGTAGAGTAAGAAGATGATTGCACCAGAAAATATTTTTTATATGCTGTGCTGGATTAAGGGCCTGATACGAAAAGCTGTCATTCTAGATTCGGGAAGGATTGTGAGGAGGTTCCTTTTTTGGTTTTCACTGGGAAAATTCTTAATGCATACTCCTGCCGCTCGGGGAGTGGTCAGCGGTTATGTGGGACTCCGGAACACTCGAATACCCACTAAAACCCCAGCGGTATCCCCTCACACGTCTTGTTTGAGACGCCACAGGTTCGCGAGAACGCATACTACTGTGGCGCCTCGACTGGTTACGACTTTCGAAGGTCATCCTGGGTTCCTCTCTCTAGAGCCCTGAACCGTCGGTAGCATAGGTCATCGACCTCGTTGTCAACGGGTCCTCTATTATTATATTACTAAACAAAATCTTAAGAAATATAGAGATATTTGAATACTTAATCTTTGTACTACTAATAGTATTTTAAGTATATTACCTTGATTCCATGTAGTACCTAAGCACTACATAGAATCAAGGTAATAAAGACCACGGAGTTTTAAGTGGCGTCTTCGTGACGCGACTGTCAGGCGCTGTGCCCGTGACGTCAGGGGAAAGTCGTTTGGAGGTCACTGGAACAACAAGAGATCTAGAAGCAATTCAAGGTTCACTAGAAACTTCGTTGCAATTATACCAAGTATGGGGAACCCACAGAATGTATATAACTAGAGCATGAAATTTGTTAATTGTAGTAAAGAAACTGATATCCAATATTTTAAATGTTCTATACGGATGCACGAAAGTAAATTCAATGACATTACATAAATGTTAATATGATCATTTATAAATACATGCGTAATTCCGTCTCAAATAATTTGGTAAATCTCATATATGTCGGACTAAGAATACATGGTGTCACCACCCCATTCCATCCTTAGGGCGTCGTAAGAGTTGACAAATGGAAATTGCAGATCGTCTCTTTTTTAAATTCAGTTGAAAACCACGTGACCGCCCCTTGTATTATTGTGTAATTTCATACTATAATGGAAAAAGGAAAATTAGGTACCTACTTGAAATTCTATACAAATTTAGGTATATTATGTTTGTACAAATAAATTTAGATACATTGTTTAAGTCGAGGCCAAGAAAAATCATCCCTTCTAGTGGGATGCTCAGCCTCGTATATGGGGTGCGGTGGCGACTCAGTGGCGGGACTCGCCGTCGCCCGTGACGTCACTCCCAGGATCGATGCCGACCCAGATGATCACCCATACATTAAGTTCTTGGAATGAATTCAGTTGGCAACTGTATCACACTGTAGATGCTCAAATCTTTTTGCCTACTAGTTGTTGTTGGGTAATTCATGCTGGCTTTAAGCGGTCCTTTTAGCTGGTCCTAAGTTCTTGCTGCAGACTGGCTAGTGCATTTGGGTAGTTGAAATATAAATGGTTAGTTATAATTATGACGACACGGTTAGCGCAGTGGTTGAGCGATCGACTGCTGCACAGCATGTCGCGGGTTCGATCCCCGCACGGAAGAAATATTTGTACGACCTACAAGTACTTGTTCCGGGTCCGGGTGTTTTCTATCTATAATATGTATGTATTTACAAAAAAAAATGTATATAAGTAGTTTATCATCCATCTCGTTACCATAATACAAGCATTAAGTTGCTTAGCTTGGGACGAGGTGGCGTTGTGTGAAATGTCCAATGATATTTATTTATTTATTTATGTAAAATCCATGTGGCGATGGATTTAGAATACATAGTGCAAACACTCTAAAAAAATAAAAAAAAAATTTTATAAAAAAACTCAAAAAACTATTAATATCGTCTAGATCTATTTCCACACTGGTCTCATACCGTTGAAGTTCGTTTTCTAAATACCCTGTACTCTTAACTTAATCCCAAAATGTGCTGCGGACTGTGTGGAGGTTGCTGCGGTGGCGGCTGCTACGGATGCGGCTGTCCGTGTATCACCATCTACACGTGCTGCACGAAGATCTGCTAGCACTTATCCATTTATGGAGCTACGGTGTTCGTCGGCTGCGTTCACCGTGTTTTCTCCCGATATCGTACAGTGCCGTTATGTGGAAATAAACTAAATAAATATAAATATCCTTGGACATTTCACACAACGCCATCTCGTCCCAAGTTAAGCAAATTAATGCTTGTGTTATGGTAACGAGATGGATGATAAACTACTTATATACATTTTTTTTTGTAAATACATACATATTATAGATAGAAATGACACCCAGACTCCGAGCCAGTGCCTCTGGTTCAGACAAAGACACTTGCCCGACCCCGGAATCGAACCCGGGACCCGTTGATCCAAAGGCGGCACATCTAACCACTAGACCAACGAGACAGTCACTAGACCAACGAGGCAGTCAAATAAACTCTATACTGAGGACCAACAACCAACAAAAGGAAATTACCTACATAGCTGAAAACCTAGCTGTAAGAAAAGGAAAATTTTATATACACCCTGTGCCAATCCATCTTGCCAGCATGGCACCATATGCTTATTTCCCTCAATGAATTTGGAGGAGGCCTGAGATCAGTTATGGGTCATTAGCCCACAGGATTTAACTTAAGTGGCAGTAGGCAGGGCACATAGCTCGCAGGACCGACGCCCGATACGCAGAAAAGTCCACTATAGAGGCTGATACGATCGAGGATCGATATTTATGCTATAGAAGACTATCACAATAGATAGATAAATAGATAGATAGATAACTCTTTATTGTACAAATAACAAAAACAAAAGAAAAAAAAGTACACAGTAGGAAAAACTTACGACAGTATACATTTTATGTCAATTGCACAATAGGCGGCCTTATCGCTAAAGAGCAATCTCTTCCAGGCAACCCAGAAAATAATCAGCATATCACAGTCCACCGCTGGATTAAGGCCTCAACACTGAACTCGATTCAGTATTTTAAAAACTTATACTAATACATAAACAAAACACTTAAAATAATCAAATTATTTATACTAGCTCAAATTGCCACATAAAGTCGAGTGATTAAAGTGAATGCACATTAGAGCGATTTCCATACATCTGCTTAATATTAGTACCACGCTGTTGGGTGCGTCATGTTCTGATAATGTGTTTATTACGGAAGTAAAAATTAGAAGCACTTTAAAATACTAGGAAAGAGGCGTAAGTAAATATACAGGATGAAACAAAATACTTACCTTGCCTAAAGATATTCCTTATATTAATATATTTAAGTATATTTTTTTATTTAGTTTTACGCTCATTGGTATTTTTAAGTATTTATAGTAGAACTAGCTTTTGCGCGCGGCTTCGCCCGCGTGGGCTTCGAACCCGTAAATATTTTTTATGAACATGAAATCGGTTATTGTGACTAAACTATGATAGTTAGATATGTGCTCTCGCGGACTTTTTTGTAGATCTTTATAAGACCTACAAACCCGTAGTACATCATTTTGTTCTATTGTCAATAGTTTTTGCAGCGCACGCATAAATAGGTTTTCGATTTTACACCTTGGTTTATAAAATCGCAATTTTCATACGGATCCCTAATTCTTTTGAAAATAAAATATAGCCTATAACCTTCCTCGATAAATGGACTATCTAACACTGAAAGATTTTTTGAAATCGGACCAGTAGTTCCTGAGATTAGCGCGTTCAAACAAACAAACAAACAAACAAACTCTGCAGCTTTATATATTAGTATAGATTATCAGTAGAAATGTGATGAGCTATTAAATAAATTGTTTTTATAAAGATGTTTATAAAAAAAATTATGTACGTAGGTATGTAACGACAGACAAGATAAATTTATGTAACTATAGGGACACTGTGTTAACAGTTTCAGTGGTTCATGCTCGGAACTAGTAAATCAGCCAGGACTACCCAAATTTGCCTTCCGAAAAATGGTTTTGTCCACTTAGTTCAAGTTTTATAGCCTTTCAATGGCAAAAAAAAATAGCAAATATGTTCGTCTAAGACCAAAATGAAAGAAGTAAATGAAACCATATTGGGTTAATTTTGGCAGCCTCAGGATTATTCGCATTTTACGATAAATAGTCTAAGTTCTTTACTACTCGGATATAATTTTTAATAATTGTACGTAAATACCACCCACCACCCACAAATAAAGGATTTACATTAATGTTAACTATAAGAAAATGAAATAATAATAAAGTTTCAATACCATACTTTATATTAGCTCGTTTGGTAATATAAGATCAAATTGAGCCAACACTGATTAATATTAAAATTATTTCATTACTGTTCAATCATTCGTTGGTTAAATAGACATACTTGAATAAGCACACACAATTAATTTTACTTAAATTAATGAACAAAACGTGTTTCTGTCATAATAGTAATGTGCTACGGTTTTTTGAGTAGTCAAAAACTCAACCTGTATTTCAGTAACAATTATAAAAGTAAGGGGATTCGTCAGCACCTTCCAAATTTGAATACGTAATTGATTAATGTTTCTTAGCAGCAATAGATACAATAATACGATTGAGACACGGTGGAGACACTTGCCTGGGGGAGTGTTACGTTTGCCAAGTCGTATGGAGTTCATTTACTGCTGTATATTCTGTTTCACATAACAAACGTTACGGTATTCCTTTTATATGAAAACTAGCGACCGGCCCGGCTCCGCAAGGGTGCAATTATGCATATAATCCTACTAATATTATAAACGTGAAAGTTTGTAAGTATGTATGGATGGATGGATGGATGGATGGATGGATGGATGGATGGATGTTTGTTACTCTTTCACGTAAAAACGACTGAATGGATTTCAATGAAACTTTATAATAATATAGCTTATACATCAGAATAACACATAGGCTACAATTTAAAAAGATATTGTGTGTAAATTAATAGAGATATTAATTTAAATTTTAATTTCTAATTGTCAAATTTTCAGCCATATTTAAATAATAGACAACATAAGATTTTGCTGTCAGTTGCACCACGTAGGTATTATATCACATTCTACGGGAACGGGATAAAAATCTTAGGTATCCTATGTCCGACTTTCTTTTATATATATAGATGTTGGACAATTCACAAAAACATACTAAATATTATAAACGTGAAAGTGTAAATGTGTGTAATCCCGTTCCGTGATATAAAACATCGTTTATCAAAATGCAACTGCTGGAATAACAATACGTCACCGACAGCTAAACTTTATGTTGTCTATAGTTTGACAAATTTGACAATTAGAAATTTTGAAGTTGACCGGTTGATGTATTTCTTTCGAGTAAATATTAGCTTATTGTGCCGAACAATGAAGAAGAACTAAATAATGCAGGTGAAGATCGCCGCATTAGTATGGCTTGAATCCGTGCTTCTCAATCACAAGAGCAAATCGAGGCTGCCCGTGAAACGGATCGATTGGGAATGCAAAATCGTCGAGCAAATTTAAGAGATCAACAACTAGATATTTCGAGGCACAAGAATAATTCTATAAATTAGGTACTACATAATTTGGATCGAGCAACGTTTCGATACGGTGGCAGCACTAATTACTGCTTGCATACTTGCGTCCGCATTGGACCAATAGATGCCATGTAATATTACAAAACACTCCTCAGCGGCTAAAGTTTTATTAACATGGAAAATCGTCACCTGGGACGGATGTACAATAGCGTATACACGTGCATTGGAAGCACTTATCCGATCCGACCGAACACCTACGCAATGACTCGAGACGTGTGGATTGATGTGAGTGGATTGATTTTATTTTCTCAGAATTTCCGTTCATCGAAGGACGAACTCACAAACACAAAAATAATGAATGGTTGACTAAGCGAGCTGTTTTGGCGGCTAAGAATAAATATGAAGATGATATAAAGTAACTAACATAATTCAGAATGAAATCATTGGTGCACTGCATTAATTCAAATATAATAACTGTGTAAAAAAAGACTCCTTGGATGTGCCTGGCTTACCACCGCACAATTTACGACTAAAGGTTGGCTAAGTACTAAATTTGCTTCCAAATATAAACCAAAACCACCAAACCTGTGCAACGGAACGCGTTTAGTGGTAAGTGAATTGATGAACAATGGAATATACTCAAAGTAAAGTTGGAAGGTGAGGAAGTTCTCATCCGAGGATCCCGACGATATCAACTGATATACCGTTTTAAATTAATGATTTCCGATCCGTCGTGCATTCGCCGTGAACATTAATAAATCACAGGGCCAATCCTGGAAAGTTTGTGGCCTAAATCTAGAAAATTCATGTATTTCCTAAGATCAATTATATGTGGCATGTTCCGGGTCAGAAGACCATCTGTGTTATTTGTTCATGCGCCTGATAATAAACCGAAAAATGTCGTCTGTCACAAGGTGATTCACTGAAAAGTGCAGTTACTAAAATAGATGGCCAATAAAGTATAATTAAAATCATAGATTTTTTATTTATATTCATCCTGATAAAAAATTGAAGTTAATAAAATCAAAAATCTGCTCATTTATTGCCTTTAAGGCGAAACAAAGTTCGCCGGGTCAGCTAGTATACATATAAACCTTCCTCTCGAATCACTCTATCTATTAAAAAAACGCTTCAAAATCCTACTACCGACTAAAACAGTGATGAGGGCTTGATGGTGAATTCTGGTGTACGGAAAAACCAAACTTGGTTTATGATACACTGTTTAAGTTATATTGTAAGGCTCCCGTGTAATGCTCAATAAATAAATAAATAAAAAATAAAAATCCGTGGCGTAGTTTTAAAGATTTAAGCATACATAGGGACGGACAGACGACATCGACTTTGTTTTATACTATGTAGTGATATTGTGTGTGTAATGAGTAGTAGCATTACAGTTTTGGAATATTGCAAGATGTTTCCCAAACGTTATTCAAACCAACAATATTTGTTCCCTAAACCCAGAGATAAGTAAGTAAAATTAATGTTTGACACACATTTATAATTCCATAATTAAATGCAAAACAGGCTGAATACGTAAATTTATGAGCGTATTGTGGGAAATACCGCGCACGGGTGGCGTTGTCATAGGATGTTGGCAATTATATTTGCTCTTCATTACTGTTAATTTATTTACTTACACTTCAGAGAGATAACATAGCAAGAGGACGACGTATTTAAATGTACTAACCACCAACAAATCAATCATAAGCATAACAGATTTTATATCCGTTTATAGCATGTGATATGCTTCTGAACAGGTGCCGCTGTTCGGGATTAGTCGGCTCACTGGGTTAAAGACTTATTATTCCATTTTTAATTGTCTTATTCAATAATATTATTATTATTTTCATATTTCAGTTAGGCGCTTTTGACAACTTTTTGGGAATTCCTTTAAATTTCTTTATATAATTTAAGGAAATTAATTAATATTGAACATACTCTTATGCATAAGCGCAGTGCTCGTAGGCCTCCCACACGGTGGACCGATGACCTGGTTAAGGTCGCTGGAAAACGATATGGATGCGGGCGGCCCAGGACCGGCCTCTGTGGAAATCCTTGGGGGAGGCCTATGTCCAGCAGTGGACGTATTTTGACTGCAATGATGATGATGATGATGATGATACTCTCATGTAAGACTTATAAAATAAATATTACTACTATGTTATAATTTTCAAAGGCATTTGGTTATTAATAAAAGTCCAAGCCATAAAATCGATTCTTCAACTAAAAAATAATTATAAGGATTCTCTGATTTAAGTTTTCTCATAATATATTGATTATTCATGTTTTTGTACAATATGCATAGAAATACAAAACAATATTTAAAGCCAAAAGGAAAACATGTACTAAATGTCATTTAAAAATCAGCAAACACGTATACCGAACTTAAATACCGCATACGAATGGCGTGGACGAGTAGCCAGTGCTATGTTCCACAAACATCCAAGTTATAATGTTGTAACCAAGTTTAACCAAGTATTGTTCTGTGTGCTTTGCTGAATAAATGTGTTTTCTTTCTTTATTTCATATATGATTGAATTGCAGTCGGGAACGACGGCTTTATAAGCGTGCCTTCCTAAGCGTGTGGAGGTGTAATAAATAATAGACATGCATATTTTATTAAACTGACCAGCGGTTGCCCTCTATCTCACCTGATGGTAAGTGACGATGAGGCCGACGGTGTAACCCGCTGGGATAGTAAAAGCTGATTCACTCCTGACTGAAGGCATCCAAGTCATATTTACTTGGAAATACAGACGAATGAAGCGAATTCCATCAGAATAATCGATTCAATAGAAAATCGATTCTAAAATATACAGAAGGGTCAATCAGAATGCTACATTACTCATTTTAAACGGAACGCTCCTGTCAGATTCAATTTAGGAGCCATCCACCAAACGCCTGTATTCCTGCCGTGTAGCATGACTACATCGAACATGACTTAAATATGCAACACCGCTTCCGTGAAATAGCCACATTTGGATCTGTGACGTTAATCTCGTGCGGGCTGTAGTCTACGCTATCGGAGAAACGTCAAAGCTGTGGATGCAAATGTGCCGAACGCTCATAGAATTGCACAGATGACGCGCTAAAGACAGACGCAGGCAAATGTTTACTTTGCACACTAAAACTTAAAATAATGTTCTGGATGAAGATGGATTTTGACAGTAAGATAAAATATCATGATGTGCATTCAATGGGACCTGGAGTTCGTCACATAGTTTTCATTCAACCATATTCTTACCTTGCAGTTTACTTTATCCGTGTGATGACAGATTTAGAATAGATAGTGTCACCCCATTCCATCCTGAAGGTGCCGCAGGAGTCGACAAACGACAAGACTGAAAACCTACTTGCAAGAAATCAAAATTTGTGCCAACCTATCTAGCCAGCGTTGCAAAATAGGCTTATTACCCTCTATGTCTTTGGAGGAGGCCCAACTCAGCAGTGGGTCTGTTAATGGCGGAGTATTCATTTAGTAGGCTTTTACGATACTAGTGGGACGGTGACACTACTCAAATATTTAATTTTTTCGTTGATTATTCCACCTCTATGAAATATACGCAGTGACATACATATTGTCATAAGTAAATAATGATTTCGATAAACGTGAATAATGGATTGAAAAATTATTTATTCCATAAACACTAACTTAAGTAATATGTACTTACAAAACACTAACTTAAGTAATAAAACAAGACTAAAAATACCAATTAACCTAAAACTTAAATCCTACTAATATTATAAACGTGAAAGTTTGTAAGTATGTATGGATGGATGGATGGATGGATGGATG
The DNA here is from genome assembly GCA_905475355.2 of Clostera curtula. Lineage (NCBI taxonomy): Eukaryota > Metazoa > Arthropoda > Insecta > Lepidoptera > Notodontidae > Clostera > Clostera curtula. The sequence goes on along the minus strand of FR997800.1, from coordinate 12,871,078 downwards.
GATGGATGGATGGATGTTTGTTACTCTTTCACGTAAAAACGACTGAATGGATTTCAATGAAACTTTATAATAATATAGCTTATACATCAGAATAACACATAGGCTACAATTTAAAAAGATATTGTGTGTAAATTAATAGAGATATTAATTTAAATTTTAATTTCTAATTGTCAAATTTTCAGCCATATTTAAATAATAGACAACATAAGATTTTGCTGTCAGTTGCACCACGTAGGTATTATATCACATTCTACGGGAACGGGATAAAAATCTTAGGTATCCTATGTCCGACTTTCTTTTATATATATAGATGTTGGACAATTCACAAAAACATACTAAATATTATAAACGTGAAAGTGTAAATGTGTGTAATCCCGTTCCGTGATATAAAACATCGTTTATCAAAATGCAACTGCTGGAATAACAATACGTCACCGACAGCTAAACTTTATGTTGTCTATAGTTTGACAAATTTGACAATTAGAAATTTTGAAGTTGACCGGTTGATGTATTTCTTTCGAGTAAATATTAGCTTATTGTGCCGAACAATGAAGAAGAACTAAATAATGCAGGTGAAGATCGCCGCATTAGTATGGCTTGAATCCGTGCTTCTCAATCACAAGAGCAAATCGAGGCTGCCCGTGAAACGGATCGATTGGGAATGCAAAATCGTCGAGCAAATTTAAGAGATCAACAACAAGATATTTCGAGGCACAAGAATAATTCTATAAATTAGGTACTACATAATTTGGATCGAGCAACGTTTCGATACGGTGGCAGCACTAATTACTGCTTGCATACTTGCGTCCGCATTGGACCAATAGATGCCATGTAATATTACAAAACACTCCTCAGCGGCTAAAGTTTTATTAACATGGAAAATCGTCACCTGGGACGGATGTACAATAGCGTATACACGTGCATTGGAAGCACTTATCCGATCCGACCGAACACCTACGCAATGACTCGAGACGTGTGGATTGATGTGAGTGGATTGATTTTATTTTCTCAGAATTTCCGTTCATCGAAGGACGAACTCACAAACACAAAAATAATGAATGGTTGACTAAGCGAGCTGTTTTGGCGGCTAAGAATAAATATGAAGATGATATAAAGTAACTAACATAATTCAGAATGAAATCATTGGTGCACTGCATTAATTCAAATATAATAACTGTGTAAAAAAAGACTCCTTGGATGTGCCTGGCTTACCACCGCACAATTTACGACTAAAGGTTGGCTAAGTACTAAATTTGCTTCCAAATATAAACCAAAACCACCAAACCTGTGCAACGGAACGCGTTTAGTGGTAAGTGAATTGATGAACAATGGAATATACTCAAAGTAAAGTTGGAAGGTGAGGAAGTTCTCATCCGAGGATCCCGACGATATCAACTGATATACCGTTTTAAATTAATGATTTCCGATCCGTCGTGCATTCGCCGTGAACATTAATAAATCACAGGGCCAATCCTGGAAAGTTTGTGGCCTAAATCTAGAAAATTCATGTATTTCCTAAGATCAATTATATGTGGCATGTTCCGGGTCAGAAGACCATCTGTGTTATTTGTTCATGCGCCTGATAATAAACCGAAAAATGTCGTCTGTCACAAGGTGATTCACTGAAAAGTGCAGTTACTAAAATAGATGGCCAATAAAGTATAATTAAAATCATAGATTTTTTATTTATATTCATCCTGATAAAAAATTGAAGTTAATAAAATCAAAAATCTGCTCATTTATTGCCTTTAAGGCGAAACAAAGTTCGCCGGGTCAGCTAGTACTAAAATATATTATTTAAAGGAGTCCCTTTAGGCAAGGTTCCGAAGATAATTATGTCAACGGTGTTTGATAAAATTGCTACATTGACCTTCGTGATATATTCGTATTTATTCGATCAATAAATAGGAATGAGTTTATTGCAAACATTTCTCAGCTATACAGGGTGTAACAAAAACGCTCCGCGGTGAGGACATGGAGGTAATTAGCATGACGAGGTTGGTGTGTTTAAATATATAATAATAATAATAGCAAGAAATCAACGTATTTTTATACCAAATTTTTATTACAAAATATAGGTTTGAACTAACGTTATAGTTTCGTTATCGATACAGCGTTTTTGTTACATCCTGTATCTATATCTCTACATCCTGTCTCGATATGTCAATTAAAAATGTACTACTAAAAGAACTAGATTTAAAAAGCACTATATGTGTATTGTTTTTTATCCACCTCATCGTGTGTAATAAATTGGATTAAGCGAACCACATAAATTAATAATTTATACAATTTAGACAGATTATCATATCGCTCTAATTAAGAAATACAAAATGTTTAAAATATCCATGTAGATTAGATGTTATAACTGATTATTTATAGTAAAATTACAATCAGATAATTGATGATACATCCTACTAATATTATAAACGTGAAAGTTTGTAAGTATGTATGGATGGATGGATGGATGGATGGATGGATGGATGGATGGATGTTTGTTACTCTTTCACGTAAAAACGACTGAATGGATTTCAATGAAACTTTATAATAATATAGCTTATACATCAGAATAACACATAGGCTACAATTTAAAAAGATATTGTGTGTAAATTAATAGAGATATTAATTTAAATTTTAATTTCTAATTGTCAAATTTTCAGCCATATTTAAATAATAGACAACATAAGATTTTGCTGTCAGTTGCACCACGTAGGTATTATATCACATTCTACGGGAACGGGATAAAAATCTTAGGTATCCTATGTCCGACTTTCTTTTATATATATAGATGTTGGACAATTCACAAAAACATACTAAATATTATAAACGTGAAAGTGTAAATGTGTGTAATCCCGTTCCGTGATATAAAACATCGTTTATCAAAATGCAACTGCTGGAATAACAATACGTCACCGACAGCTAAACTTTATGTTGTCTATAGTTTGACAAATTTGACAATTAGAAATTTTGAAGTTGACCGGTTGATGTATTTCTTTCGAGTAAATATTAGCTTATTGTGCCGAACAATGAAGAAGAACTAAATAATGCAGGTGAAGATCGCCGCATTAGTATGGCTTGAATCCGTGCTTCTCAATCACAAGAGCAAATCGAGGCTGCCCGTGAAACGGATCGATTGGGAATGCAAAATCGTCGAGCAAATTTAAGAGATCAACAACAAGATATTTCGAGGCACAAGAATAATTCTATAAATTAGGTACTACATAATTTGGATCGAGCAACGTTTCGATACGGTGGCAGCACTAATTACTGCTTGCATACTTGCGTCCGCATTGGACCAATAGATGCCATGTAATATTACAAAACACTCCTCAGCGGCTAAAGTTTTATTAACATGGAAAATCGTCACCTGGGACGGATGTACAATAGCGTATACACGTGCATTGGAAGCACTTATCCGATCCGACCGAACACCTACGCAATGACTCGAGACGTGTGGATTGATGTGAGTGGATTGATTTTATTTTCTCAGAATTTCCGTTCATCGAAGGACGAACTCACAAACACAAAAATAATGAATGGTTGACTAAGCGAGCTGTTTTGGCGGCTAAGAATAAATATGAAGATGATATAAAGTAACTAACATAATTCAGAATGAAATCATTGGTGCACTGCATTAATTCAAATATAATAACTGTGTAAAAAAAGACTCCTTGGATGTGCCTGGCTTACCACCGCACAATTTACGACTAAAGGTTGGCTAAGTACTAAATTTGCTTCCAAATATAAACCAAAACCACCAAACCTGTGCAACGGAACGCGTTTAGTGGTAAGTGAATTGATGAACAATGGAATATACTCAAAGTAAAGTTGGAAGGTGAGGAAGTTCTCATCCGAGGATCCCGACGATATCAACTGATATACCGTTTTAAATTAATGATTTCCGATCCGTCGTGCATTCGCCGTGAACATTAATAAATCACAGGGCCAATCCTGGAAAGTTTGTGGCCTAAATCTAGAAAATTCATGTATTTCCTAAGATCAATTATATGTGGCATGTTCCGGGTCAGAAGACCATCTGTGTTATTTGTTCATGCGCCTGATAATAAACCGAAAAATGTCGTCTGTCACAAGGTGATTCACTGAAAAGTGCAGTTACTAAAATAGATGGCCAATAAAGTATAATTAAAATCATAGATTTTTTATTTATATTCATCCTGATAAAAAATTGAAGTTAATAAAATCAAAAATCTGCTCATTTATTGCCTTTAAGGCGAAACAAAGTTCGCCGGGTCAGCTAGTACTTTTATAATTATTTACTTGAATATTTACATTCTTTAAGTTTATTCTGTATCTAACTCACGACGAGGAAGCGAGGTCTTATACTAATATATTTTGAATCACAATTGCAGAATAGCCTAGTACATTTTTTTAATTCTGTTCAGGTAGTCAATAATTATTTTATTCTATTCTTTTCTTTTGCTGTTTTTAAATAATTGACATTATTTAATCTAGTTTTGACCTCCCCTAGTGAGGGCCTTTGGCTTATACCATCGAGCAGTTTGGAAAATGGGCCGATGGTGATCCAGATTTAGCATTTGCATATTGATATGAGCCAGTTATATTTTCAGAGCAGGCAACATCCTTGTGGTATGGGTGATTTTAGACAGTGTTCGTGGATAACGCATACATACGTCACTCAATTGCCACCCAGTGCTTTAAACAAGACATATCTATTTATCAATGTTAATAAATATCTAAAAGTTAAAAACGAAATATAGTTACGGAGAAAAAGCTAAATATATTTATCCATGAAAGATTCTTATTTCACGACAAGCAAATTGACAAGATGATAAATAAAAATCTATTTTATATAGTTTTGTAATTATGGAAAAGCATATTGATATTTGTACCGTTATTGCATATGTATAAATGTTATATAGCAATACGAATGAATATATCTTTTTCCAAAATATTGATATATCATATAGCATTCTATCAACATCCCCATATATCGTATCGTATTAGGCATTAATGTAGATTAGATTTCAGACCAGTCCAGAACTAATAAACTTCTTGAAAATTTAATGTATATTGTAGTGACGGCATTGGAGTAAGTGGCACCACTGGTTCGTTTGGATTTTCGAAGTTAGATCTGTAAACTACTACTACTATTTAACTCATAGATGCACCGCTACTGAGCCTGGCCTCTCCTAGTTAAATGGAGGGTTATTAACCTACTGTGCCATTCTGGCCTGACGGGTTGGTACAGGGTTTCGTATCAAGTTTTCCTTCTCTTGTGGCTAAGTTATCGGCCTTGTCATTTTCTTTTGTCGGCTCTTACGACACCCTTATGCTGGAATGGGGTGGTGACACTATGTATTGTAAATCCGCACCACACGGATAAAGATCTGTAAACACCAAATGGAACATATGTATAATCTATAATTATATTCATTTAAAACATGGTTCCATTATCAATGACGTTTTCATCAATAATAAAATAAAAAAATAAATATCTGATGCTTAACGTCCGTCTGAAATGTCGAAAATTTCACAAAGCGTACCAGCATTGTTCCAGAAACGATGTTCGAAATACGTTGAACGCAAAGTTACATTGAACGCAAACCGATGCATTTGCCAGAGAACAACCTCCGTCAGGATTCCATCCTATATCAAACCTAACATTCAGCTTTGAAGTCGCAATAGTTCCGAGGCGCAATGTAATGTACCTACGTGCGAATTCAAAATGTTCTTTGAATGTGTCGTAGCTTCGATGTTGTTAGAACTTGATGAAAGTGGAAATTATAATTGCGATGTACTCAATCCAATAGTTCCATGTGGTGGCTGATTTAGAATGCATAATTTCACCACTCTATTCCATACTGAGTGTGTTGCAAGAGCCAACTAATAGAATTAACAAGGCAGATAACCTAGCCGCTAGAGAAGGAAAACTTGAAACGAAACCTTGTGCTAATCTGTCTGACCAGCGTGGGTTTCACGCTGGTCTCCTCACTAATTTCTTTCTCGAAATAAGGGGAAGGCGCATCTAAGCAGTGGATCGGGTGGAATAAGATTTGATATTACCGGATATCATTAATTAGGAATAAAGATTTGATATTACCGGATATCATTAATTAGGAATAAGATTTGATATTACCGGATATCATTAATGATGAGTTAATAAACTTGAGCTCACCGTAACAGTCTAAGATTTCTGAGGTATTAAATAGCACCTTTTGTAATGGATTTCTAGGTGTTAATTTCGATTTCATCCATATATTTTAAATTTGTACTTTTGTGTACACCACATAAAATATACACATTAATTTCGACAACAGTTTCTAAATATAAGTATGTTAATTTTTTTTGTGAGGTTTCCTTTTATTTATCAAATGAAGATTGAAGCACCCGATATTATCATACCTAATTAATTACTTACTAAAGTTATATCATAAACATCTATCTTGCACACAACACTAATGCCGAGCGCAGGACAAATTAATTGGGCATTATGTAATATCGATTTAATAAAACACTATTTAATTATTTGTGCTGATGTACTAAATCTATACAACGCCACATCTTCCGATTCACTAAACCCCAGTAACTGAATTAAAAAAAGCCTTCCAGCGGTGCGTGTTGCCAACGAAGACCTATGGATTTGAGATGACGTCGTTTATGACGTCGTCATAAACGATAAACTATCGTCGTTTATGATGACATATTTATGTTTGGAGTTACTCTGCTTGATACAATCAGAAATTAGGAAATCCGCAGAACCAGAGCGGCTGACATTATTCGAAGGATTGTACAGTTGACGTGGCAGCGTGGCTCAAAAAACGGATGGCCGTTGGAGCAGAGCTGTATGGCCTAGCTAATTTTTGGAAGACCAGAGTAGGTGGACGTGTAAATGTTGCAGGGATCCGAACTGCACAAGCTATTGGGGATGTTTTTTTATTTTATTCTTTAGCGACAACGTCCTCTCTCACAAATTCACCCGAGCTTTTGAATTTTGAGAGCTCATTTTATGCAATTTAAGTCGCTGTAGTGTAAAAGAACAACCGTACTTTCATTAACGCTACGGGCAGAAAGGAAAAAACATAGTAAAAACGATTTATTTCTTGCGCTGACGAGCACAAATTCAACTTTATTTCTAGCTCCACTTTTCTGTTCACGTGATATTCTCTTATTGAGATATATCCGTATCTACATTGTACTAGAAAAACCAATTCCGTTTCACAAAGGCGGTCAATTTATGACCGCGCGCGAGTGATTCTCGTCGGAACAAATCGACCTATTTCTAAACTCCAAATTAATTTCAAGATGCGAAAATAAATCAGCGACGCCTCCGCGTCAATATGGAATTAATATTTCCGCAAATTGTGTTTCCTTGTATGGCTGTCAAATATAAATCCGTTTTTTTTTTACAATGATATCAGCATCCATTGCTTAAGCGGAGCGATTGACATAGCGATTCGACCATGTCGATAGTAGTTCAGCGGCGGTTGCGTAAGATGTAAAAAGTAGAAGATTTTATAATTTCGTTTTGTCAAAATGTTGTTATTTGAACCACTTAAACTCGTAAGCTGATAATTTCTTTCATGTAAATTTGTCGCCTGTGAGCATTTGCGCTGTAGCAGAACGCAAGCTGCGAAATGGTAAAGCAGGTTCCTTCCACTGTACCTACACACCATTATGAGTTCTGCATATCTTGAGTAGTCGGAGATGTCAAAAATATATTGTTGTCATTTTACAACATTCAAATGTATTATGATTTAATGCACCATGCCAAATCGCCCTCTCTTATGCACCATAGCCAAGCCCTTACACCAGTCGATATTCACGTCAACGTCAGAGAGTGGCGTTGGATTGAGTCGGGTCGCGTCACATTACAACGTGACTCGTTCCAACACTATTAGGAGTTTTATTAGCTGTCAATTTGCTTCTTTTTTGGAAAACTCGACCGTAGTGAGAATCACCGTTAATTGAGTTCTTTGTAGTGGACCGTACTTCGAATGGAGGAAGATATAAGTTGGAATCACTTTACGTGTTTGACGCTTAGAATGTAGATTTTGTCATCATCATTACCATTTCTGCCAAAAGAATCTTTATGTCATTTAGGTCCCATAAGCCTCTCCCGAAGATGTCCACAAAAGCCGGTCATAACCCACCCGCATGAATCGGTTTTTCGGAGACCTTAACTAGATCGTCTTAACTAGCCTACCCGCACTGCGCTTTCCAGTACGTGGTCTCCAATCAAGGAACTATCATCGTTCGTCCGTCCTGCGAGCTATGTGTCCTGCCCACTACCACTTCAATTTGACAATAAATAAATAATAATAAATATCCTTGGACATTTCACACAACGCCATCTCGTCCCAAGCTAAGCAACTTAATACTTTGTGTTATGGTAACGAGATGGATGATAAACTACATAAACACATTTTTTTTTGTAAATACATACATATTATAGATAGAAATGACACCCAGACTCCGAGCCAGTGCCTCTGGTTTAGACAAAGACTTGCCCGACCCCGGAATCGAACCCGGGACCCGTTGATCCAAAGGCGGCACATCTAACCACTAATCTTGTAAGCTATATCGGTAACCCTGGTTTTTCAACGTATCTCCTCGTTTTGGAGCATAGTCCTATCAATTACCCTTAGGGTGACTTTATGCCTGAAGTAAGCCGCTACGCCTCTATAACTATATTTTTTTTTATTATTTTATAATACGGTTTAAACTTCGTTCTTGTCCATTTTATTGGGATCGGCAACAGTCTATCCCAACTTTGAATACCTACTAAATCATTTTGTTCATAATCTTCTGACCCCGTAAAAGACCCACTGCTGTGTCAGTCCTCCTACAATTACAAGAAGAAAACACACAATGTCACCAATCCGCTTTTCTGGAACCTGCTTTTCCATTTCGCAGCTCGCGGCTAGGTGTTCCAACTTGTAATTTCCTTACAACCTTAGGATGGAATGGGGTGGTGACATTATTCTAAAACCATCACCGCATGGCTATCTGCTTAAGCTAGTGTTTAGACTTAGGGTTCGCCGTCTACTCTCCAAGACCCACATTTGGTCAAAGTACAGCCCTGCACTGATCGCATTTACCGATTCCCAGTGTATTGCAAATCCTTCTCGTCTTTCGTTCCTGTAGTTTTAGTTGTTATTTAGGTCTATGAATTCTTTTATCTTTTTTATCGCCAAGACCACCAGTCCTGACACCACTGATAAAGTAGTATAGTTATATGATTAGATACGCTATACGCTATAGTAGGTACTTAGGGCCTCCGAGCATTATGCGGCCAATTAATTCTTTTACGATGTATATAGCTGCGCGCTTTACGCGGCCAGCCGCGCGGCCAACGAAAAACATCGCGTCACATACGCGGCCTATTGGCCGCCGCGACCAATCTGCCTAAATGCGCGGGGGCCCTAATGCGAGGATTGGTCGCGGCGGCCAATAGGCCGCGTATGTGATGTTTTTCGTTGGCCGCACGACCAAAACTTGGCCGCGTAATGCGTGCAGCTATATACATCGTAGCAGAATTAGTTGGCCGCAGCGACTTGGCCGCGCGGCCTGGCCGCATAATGCGCGGAGACCCTTAGTGTTAGAGTTGATTAGGGTCGTTACCAGTCTAACCTGATTTGGTTGACTATCGGTATTAACTACTACTCAGCGAATACATCACCCACTGCTGAGTCGGGCCTCCTCCCATTATATGGTGGAACAAACAAGTCTGACAGATTAGTGAAAGTAATTCCACACATAAACATGTAGAATAGCCAGAAGCCAAAAGCCAAACGAAGCTTTATCATCGTAAGCATTATGTTGCCTCCCAAATGGCCCACTACTGAGTTCGCCCTCCTCCAAATCCGTGGAGGGAAAGCCCATTGTGCCACGCTGGCAAGATGAGTTGGCACAGGGTTTATTCAGGTACTCTTGCGGCTAGGTGGTCAGCCTCTTGACTTCCTGCAGGATAGTGTGGATTGGTGACATTATGTATTCCTAATTCGTCATCACACGAATATGTGCGTAGTTGCTATAGTTTAAAACAGTTAGTACGTTCCTACCACGAGTATTACATACATTTAGGAATATATCTCAAATACAGGAGGATGTGGCGACGAGATCAGACGACGGTGCGCCATTACCAGGTCGGCAGTGGAACGGCTGGGAAAGATTTGGAAAGACAGGAGAATTACCAAGAATACGAAAATCAGATTGATGAAATGCCTTGTATTTCCAATCTTTCTCTATGGAGCCGAAACTTGGTCTCTGAGATTGCAGGATCGCCGTAAAATCGATGCTCTGGAGATGTGGTGCTGGAGACGCCTCCTAAAGATCCCGTGGACGGCATTCCGCAGCAATGCATCCATCCTCAAAGAACTCCACATCAAAGACCGCCTCTCGTCAACTGTGCTGCTACGAGTTTTGAAGTTCTTTGGCCATATCTCCAGAAAGGAGGACGCGATAGAGAGACTGGTGATTCAGGGCCAAGTGGAAGGCAAAAGATCACGCGGCCGATCACCAACCCGCTGGACTGACATAATAACCAAAGCGACTGAGTCCACCATAGTCCAATGTACGCGGAACGCTTTAAATCGTCAGAATTGGAAGCGCATCGCCAGGAATGCCTCTTCATGTGCCTCATCAGTGCAACCACGACCGCTCTGACAAGAGTGTCCGACTCAGAAGAGGAATATACATAGGATGTCAAATGTCGTTTAATAGTGAACATTATATGGTTTTCAAATACTAATGTTAATGTTCTAAATTAAAATTAAATTTTCATAGAGTATTACAGTTTTTCATATATCATTGCAGGTAGAAAGCAAATAAACTATTCGAATAAACTAGAACAATTGCAGAAACAATTCTGTTAGCACAAATCCAATATCGGCTATTCCCTTGTCCGTTTATAGTTGCTCTTGGTTACGAGGTATTCCATTATTAACGAGGTCAACACTCAGGAGGGACGAAATCAAATTAATATAATTATCGACGAAAAGGACACGCTAGTGCGCTTGTAATAAAGCACAGATTAAATTAACTATTACGGATTAAGACACGTGCCTAATCGGAACCGTTTATGACACTCGTCTGAAATTGCTTGACTTTAGGTTGGGTACCTACTGCAACGGAGATATTTTTTTTTCCTAAAAATCTTTGAAACCCGTTTTCGTGTTTATGAACATGTACCTAATACCGAACATAAATGACATCCATACTCAGAGCAAGTGCCTCTGGTTTACACACAGGCACTTCCCCGACCCGAGAATCAAACTGAGACCCAGAAGCGGCGGATCAAATCCTTTGACCCCCAAAATTTTTGTGTAGTATCAGTCTGACCTCCATGCATCGGAGGGCACGTATCGCCGGCTGCCTTTACGTAGATGATTACCGTATGATTACCGGATACTAGAAAAGTTGGTGTAAACACTGGTAGTTAGCAAAGTTTTTTTTTTTTTTATCGGCTACATTTCGGCGAGTGTGCTGAGGTTTTGCATAACCTAATACCCCCTTCCCCTTTCCATCACCGAACGACTAGACACGGCGCTGACCTCATTGAAATGGTGATGAAGGCGAGGGAGAATGAGACTATACCACAGTATTAATTTCTATATCATATTTCTTCTTCTTATTGTCTCAGTTCCTAAATTACTCACTACTGCAGTCCGGCTTCATACAAAATCATGAACCCGTCTGGTCTGCGTGTTACCCTCCATGTAACTGGAGGAGGCCCGACTCAGCAGTGGGTAATCTATGGACTGAGTAGTAGTAGAAGATAAAAGTTTCGTTTGAGTTTGATGCTTGTATCAGAAAATATGATAAAAAGAGTGTCCATGGAGTTTCTTGCCTGTTCTTCTCCATAGGATCTACATTTTGGAACATGCAACTAGATTCCTAACTTCACTTTTGACTTTTCAAAAACACCAGTAAATAGGTTCAATTGAAATAAATGATTTGAGTTTTTGAGTTTGAGTTTGCAGTTCCATCGTTTTTGTATGGAAATCATAACACACATTTTAGCCCATAGATGACCCACTCTTGAGTAGGACCTCCTCCAGCTACATGGATGTTTATTAGCCAACTGTGCCACGCTGGCCGGACGGATTGGCACCGGGTTTATATCAAGTTTTTCTTCTCCTGCGGCTATGTATCCTAAATCCGTCACCACACGTACACGAGCTTATAATACTTTTTTTTTTATTAATTTGGCTTATTGTAGTTTGAAATATATGGAGTGGAATTTATCAGCAACAGGAGATTACTCTTTTTTTTTTGAAGACTGAAGACGTAGAAATTATTTTAGAGAGGGTGTTGAATGTAGTATCTGGTTTATAACTGGAATTTTATATTCCAGTTATAAACCAGAGTTTCCTTTACGTGGAATCCGAGTTATTTCAGTAGGTCGTCATTTCCAAATTAATTTTTAGGCTAGTTCCGTTCCGTTCTCTGAAATACGAGGACGCCAGTTCTCTGGAATTAAATAAGTATTTAATTTTTATGGTATAACAGGTTACTGAGAAATACCACAGACGAAGATTTTTTTTAAATAAGTTGTGAATGTAAAAAAAACTTTTCTAGCGGAAATACTTTGACAGAAAGCTTAAAAGCCAATTCAAAAAAAAAAAATTATATTTAATGAAATTATATCTAGGATCCATAGAAGCCACCAAAGACTATTTTGTGTAATCAAGTAACAATTTTTTATAGAAGTACTTAATTATATACTCGTTATACAAAAATAAATGCCACTTTTCGTTGTAATTTTTGTAACTCAAGAACGGCTGAACCGATTTGAATGTATTTTTGTAAGCGTTTGGGTGGCACCGAGGATGGTTTAGATTCACAAATCAGCCCGACAGATGGCGCTGCAGTCAGTAAACGAATATCATGCAGGACAACGTCTGCCCGGTCAGCCAGTATTATTTAAACAGAACATAAGCGATACCATTAAATTGAATTTTGCTCCAATATAACAATTATTAATGGTCTTACTTATTTCATACTTATTTCAAGCATATTTATGTATGTGTAATTTGTGTTCGTGAATTTCATGTTAGTAAACAGTAAACATAAAATTAGTGACGGGGTCTCGTTTAAAAAAGGGTATATACAGTCTGCACCAATCTGTATGGCCGGTCTGAATCTAGCTACATTATGCTCCGCACAAAACAAAATCAGGTATCAGCGGGACGTACGCGGGGCGGTGAGCCAGGGCACGCCCGCGCGCGCCGTTTTTCACCCGCAAGCGTCCTCGCCACCCGCGTGTTAGCGCCTGTACTCACTAGCGGTTGAACCGCCTAGGCGGCTAGCCGCGCGGCCTACCGCTTTTCTAATTTAATATGCAACCGCTTATGTCTGTACGCACTGGCGGTTTAGTTGGCCGCGCGGCTCGCCGCCTAGGCGGCCACCCGCGAGGGCGTACAGAGGCTTAGTGTGAGTGAGCTATGTTCGTATTGGTAATTAAATTTTTTATTTATTTATTTATTTATTTATTTATAATTACGTAACTAACACCTTAACAGCTATAACGCCAATGCGATGTTACTACTACAGTACAAATAATTGAAACACTACTAAATTAAAAAAAAAACACACTTAAAAATACATTTTAAATACCTAAAATTAAACCACTTAAGTACAATTAAAAATAAACTAATCATCCCAGTCTTTCAATACACTGCAGTGCTACTCCTGTGAACTTTATCAGGCTACAGTGAAATATATCAACCTCCTCTGAAATAATATTTAGTAGTCTTATGGCACGTGACAAGGGGGCAAACTTGTTAAGGTTGGTCCTAGAGTATGGCTCCAGTAGCGTGGGCGTGGGGCGACGCGCGCCTCCGCAACCCGGCGGCGCGCGCAGCCCCAGCTCCGCTAACATATGCGGGTGGTGTAGCCAGCCGCGCAGCACACGAAACATGTAGCTACACAGAGCGACGTCTCTGCGCACTGCCAGCCTACTGTACCCTACCATCCCTAATACGAAAAGACTCGGGTACATGAGCGGGAAGAAGGGATAGACGCCGTACTGTTTAAAAAACAAAAAACGAGTGAATTTGTTTTGGATTCTTTCCACCATGACACTGTATTTAGCCTCATGGGGGTTCCAAACCATCGCACTCGTTTCCAGATGACTCCGTACCAGCGCATTGTACATGATTCGAACCACTGCCGTATTATGAAAGTCATTGCACTGTCTGAGTATAAATCCAAGATTTCGGAAGGACTTGTTGCATATGTCTATAATGTGCTCCCGGAACATTAATTCTGGGACCATCCCCACCCCCAGGTCCCGCACATGCGTGACTCGCGACATGACTGCGGCTTCCATCTCATACTGATGTAGCAGTGGTTCCCGCGCGCGAGTGTAGCTCATTATACTGCATTTAGAAACATTAAAACCTAACTTATTATCTAAACTCCATTGCACTACCCTATCAATATCCTGTTGAAGCCTCTCACAGTCCGAAGTATCTGCCACCGATAGGAACAACTTGAGGTCATCCGCGAATAGCAAACACTTCGCTTCCTTCACAACTTCAGGAAGATCATTCACCATCAGAATGAAGCCTAATGGACCGATATTGCTACCCTGACTCACGCCCGAGAACGTGAAATAAGGCCTGGAGACGTATCCCCCGTATTCAACGTACTGCTGGCGATTGCCAAGGTAGTTCGCGAAGAATTGCAGAAGGTGCGGTGTGAAACCAAATGCCGCAAACTTAGCCAACAGCACGTCGTTGTCGACGGTGTCGAACGCCTTCCGAAAGTCGAAGTACGCAGTGTCCACCTGCCCCCCAGCGTCAACAGCCGGCGCCAGGTATGTCACGAAAGACAGCAAGTTACTTCCCGTACCTCGACCAGTCCGGAAACCGTGTTGAGCGTCGTTCAGGCGAGAAGTTACTTGATCTAAAATACATTTGTGCAACGCCGACTCAAACACCTTAGCAAAAGCCGACAGCACTGCTACCGGTCGGTAGCCACTAACATCAGTTCCCGACCCTCCCTTCGGGACTGGTATCACTCTGGTGATCTTCCATTGGTTCGGATATAGACCTACCTTTAAAAATAAATTTAAAATGTGCAGTAATGGCTTTTCAAACACCGCGCTACAGTCTTTAACGATATAAGGTGGTATCCCGTCTGGTCCCTCCGAATACTTTGGTTTGAGGCGGCGGAGCGAGGCGCGAAGCTCGCGCAGCTTGAGCTGGCCAACGTGCACGCGCGCCGCACCCGCGCTCGCGCCCGCCGCGCGCTCCGCCTCCGTGGTGTCCAGCGCCGGGCGCACCTCGTTATACACCGAATGAAAGTATGAAGCCAAACATTCCGCACACTCTTCGTCACTCAACTCCTTTCCATCTTTCGTGACTCGAGTTTTGTTGCGTCTAGCACGCTTGCTTCTAACAAAATTCCAAAAAGATTTAGGATCGTTTTTAATATTTGCCTGTAGCCTACGCTGGTAATTCTCATAAGTTGACTTTAATTTATATTTAACTTGGGTTCGATAGTAAGAAAAGCATTCATAGTCGTTAATGGAACCAGTTATCTTAAATAATTTATGATACCTCCACTTTGTTTTGATATCGCGTATCAAATCAGAAGTGTACCAGGTTGGATACATATATTTGCATTTGTTCCCACTTTTTTTTTTCGTAGGTGTACATTCCCTAATTACTTCATTAACTACGTTATAAAAAAACGTCAATGCCTTGTCAGGGTCCAAAATCTCATACAATGCCTCCCAATCTATTGATAGTAAAATACGATATAGTCTAGAAAAGTCACATTTGGTAAAATTCCATTCCGGTGCGCTATAGAGGGATTCTTTCTCGCAAACCGAATTCGGTTTGGTTTCCGCCAATGGGTCATTGAAATGCCCTCCTAACTTCGCTGCTGCTATCAGCGGAGGATGCTGAACGTCAATATCCACCAACGGTTCATCCGACAGTTGTACCTCCACCTCACTCGCCAAAAACGTAGTCAATATTAAGTCCAAAGTACGATTATTTATATTACAAACATTGTTTACCTGATGAAATCCACAGAATGCGTTTACATATTCCAAGTAACTATGCACTTCCACTGCTGCAGATGGCATATTAAAATCACCCAACACTAATACATTCTCATAATTAACACATATAGTTTCAAAAATATTAAACAATCGCATGTATTCATTACTGTCACATTTCGGTGGAATATAAACTACACAACATAAAAACAAACAATTATTACTCAGGTGCACGGTAGCGCATACAATTTCAAATAAGGCTGAGTCCACATTAGCGATTGGAACGCGCTTTAAATCAAAACGCGGTGATGTTGCTAAAAACACTCCTCCTTGTTTGCGCCCATCTGCTCGATCACACCGTACTATTTTATAATCCGGTGGAATAAGTTCGCCATCATGAATTGAATCATTAAGGCCCGACTCTGTGATGGCAAAAAGGTCGTAAGAGGATGCTAATAGATTTGTAAAGAAAGTCTTAGTTTTTGTTCGCAAACCTCGAACGTTCTGGTAATACTCTCGAATACATTTATTCCTGGCTTTGGTTGCCTTGTGTTGATTTACGGGAGTTCCGAAACCACACCCATTGGTTGAATTGGGCGTTAAGTGGCCAGCTATCAACATTATTCACCTTTTCAAAAAGTGATTCTGGGACTCCAATCATAAATGAAGCATAGTCCCTTTTGCTTTTCGGGATTATTTTCTGGACTTTAATATCGTCAGTACCACATATTCCTGCCACGTGTTCGCATATCGCCTTCTCAGTTGTATCTGGATGTAGTGACCATACATGTAAAAACCTCTTGCTCTGAACGGCTCGAATTGCAGCAATTTGTGCATTTCCTCCCTTTTTTATGGCATTATCAACAACTTTCTTCGCCTTGTTTTTGTTATTGACTACTTTCCATTCTTCAGATGAGAGGTCTTTCTCCAAAGCAATGTCAGGAGTTTCCACCAAACACTCGCTGTTTTTCTGTGGTATGGACGCAGCCTTATTCTTAGCTCGCTCAGTCGCACGGCGCGCACGTTCCGTCTCCTTTCTTTGCGGTTCTTTGGCATCAGTCGCGACACTTGTCTCGCTCACCCGCTGCGTAGTTGGTGTGACGCTAAGTTTATCCATCTCACTCATCGATGTATTTGTAGACATTAAAACTTCAAGCTTTTCAATTTTGGTGGATAAAGTTGCGATTACCCTCGACTGTTCGGCAATAATGTCGAAATATTTTGTTATCTTCTGCTGTTGATCATCTATTTTCTGGTTTTGCGACTCAATCACAGCTGTTTGAGTCGTGATTTGTACCGTCAACGCTGCCACTTTCTTTAATAAATCGTTGAAAGCCGTTTCCACGTTAAACTTGGACATTTTTACCGGTGAACGGAATAAAAAAACACGGACTAAATTTAAACGTGCCAAAAATCAATGAGTGATTTCCATAACTCTAAATGTACCTACGAGGCGCAAGTTAGTACCCACGGCTACATTCAGAGCGGCCGTAAAGATTGGTGCGGACTGTAGGCACTTGTATGAAGCTGCGTGCAACTTAAAATGTTCAGTTACATCTGGGCCACAATTAAGCAATTTTCCAGTGAAGTGACATCAACACGATAAAACTGCAAGCCTGTTAAAATTCGGCAAAATTCAAAAGTTCCTGCCAAATATTGGATCAAAGCGCGTAAAATACACACGAGACAGAATATCAACAAGTTACCCCTTACGGAATAAATTATCTTTGTTTTCTAAGCCACGTGCGTTATACGAGTTCAGAATTTACTTTTAGATTTTCACATTTTCTCCCTCGTGACTATGGCGCAAATGGCTTTACCTTTTTGAAGTCATATAAAGTCTTTCCTTTTGTTTTTAAAATGTACGAATTAACTATTCACGTATTTCATCTTCAACTAAACACAAAGGATTCTTTTTTTATTATTCTGATCTTTACAAGGGTTCGTCTAGATTTCTAAGAGACCTATAATACTTCTTGTAAGTTGTTAGTAAATATAGGAAATGGATACATCATGACTATTTAAATATCATCTAAGTCATATTAATAACTAGCGACCTGCCCCGGCTTCGCACGGGTGTAATTATGCATGTATTATACATATAAACCCTCCTCTTGAATCTATCTAGTAAAAAAAACCGCTTCAAAATCCGTTGCGTAGTTGTAAAGATTTAAGCATACATAGGGACGGACAGACGACAGCGACTTCATTTTATACTATGTAGTGGTAGTGATATTCTACATATTAATATTTTTTATTAATAATACTTACGTATTAAGGCGACATACATATTAAGCCATGTGATGACAGATTTAGAATACTACTGTCACCAACATATACCCTCCTGAGGGTGTCGTAAGAAGCGACTAAAGGAACGCAAGAGGGATCACCTAGCCGTAAGAGAAGGAAAACCTGGTACAAACTCTGCGCCGACCCGTCTTGCCATCGTGGTAAAGTAGGCTAATTTCTTTCATTTAATTGGGTAAGTCCCGACTCAGTAGTGGGAAATTTATAGGTTTTAATGTCCATGATGATGATGACATAAGTATTGTTTTTCTCTGTCAATGGATTTTATATCAAGTATGCTTAAAAGGATAATGTATTCAAAAATTAAAAAAACAGATACCATATAATGTTTTTTATAAGACGGAAGGTCGCTGTTCGGTGATGGGATCCGAGCGCAGCTGTCTTCGGTAATATTGGTAAAAAGCAGTCGCTTTTAATTAAATTTCCCCGTGGGAAACCATACATATTGTGGTCTAATTAATCGCGTTCAATGTGCGTTTAGCACTCAAAACACTTTTGTAAACAGGGGAGGAATATATCATATTGAAGTGATCGTGTGGATATCCGTATATATACATATATCGCCATCATAATATTATTAATCACTATCACTACATATTATAAAACAAAGTCGCTGTCGTCTGTCCGTCCCTATGTATGCCTATATCTTTAAAACTGCGCAACGGATTTTGAAACGGTGTTTATTAATAGATAGAGTGTATCAAGAGGAAGGTTTAGTGCACCCGTGCGGAGCCGGGGCCGGTCGCTAGTATATAATAAATATAGAATATTATTAATATGACTTACATCACGGATGCTCTTTCCAGACCTATAATTAATGATAAGCACATCACATGACATGACAGAACTTATATAATATATAATGGTATATAGTATATAACTATATACCATTATATATTATATAAGTTATAGTATATAACTATATACCATTATGCAATATCCATTATATATAGTAAGATGAACTATATACCATTATACTCGTATAATATCCATTACTCGTAGTTATAATGCTCTCCTGCATGCTGTTGCGTTTCTTTAGTCGCCTCTTACGACCCCCTCAGGAGGGAGTGGGGTGGTGACACTATGTATTCTAAATCCGTCACCACATGGACAATGGTCACCTTATTATCTACTACTACTCAGCCCATAGATGACCCACTGCTAAGTCGAGCTGAAACAGTAATAAAAATTCTGTGCCACGCTGGCTAGTCGGGTTGGCACAAAAAAAAAGGTTTCTTATCAAGTCTTCTTTCTCTTGCTGCTAGGTTATTGGCCTTGTAACTTCCTTTGACCCTCTCATTCGACACTCTCATATTGGGATGCGGTGGTAATCCATTAACAGACAATAACTAAAAAATGATAACTAAATAAATTTTTATCACAAGATGAACTTAACTAACCGTACTTGATTTGACCTTTGGCCTTCGACTAAAGGCTCTCCATTCAAAATTTAATTACTGACCGTTCTTGCTTCATTTATCTTTCGGAGACGAAACTTTGTAAAGTATCAGAACAGGTAAGACAAAAACAAGAGTACTTTTATTAATGACTAGCGACCCGCCCCGGCTTCGCAAGGGTGCAATGATCAACCTCTAAATGTATCAATGTTTCTCTACAATATTGTGAATGTATTATACTTAAAAACCTTCCTCTTGAATCACTCTATCTATTAAAAACCGCTTCAAAATCCGTTGCGTAGTTTTAAATACACTCGAGAGCAATGAATCCGGGTCACTTAAAGAATGTTATGCCGTTATGTGTGCCGGTCGCGATGAGATAGTGATTGCCCCTGGTTTACCCACTAAAACACCACCCACCATTTGCCTGCGCGGGCTATCTGTTGTTTGGCAAGCTTCATAAACGATCCATTCGACAGTGGCTAGGTAAAGGCACCTACGTTGACCAGTGGGCAACAGTTTCTGATTGACAAATGGATTAAACTCAAACCTTGATTTCCTGATATTTTGGCATGGGTCAACCACCACGCCTTGATCATGGAGGAGTACTCATATTAAATCTTACAATCCAATGAGCGCCACTTTGGCTTATTCGCCACGCTCGCCAGATAGGTTGGCAAAGGGTTTCATATGTTTTTTATTGTAGTGAGGCTATATGTTCTGATGAACCACCAAACCATAATTTACATTCCTCTTAGAGCACCCTCGGGATGATGTACGGGTTAGTGACAGTCCAAACCCATTACGAAACACTAAATAAACAATACCTAAACGTCTTCAATACATTATAACTTTATCAAATAATTAAATGGCCACAGTTTTTTTTTTTTACATGGGATGTCCACATCGGTTCCTCATCGGTAATGCATGAGCCGGGTTATGTGGGACTCCAGAGTGCAGACCTACCCAATAATACTAACGGTGATCCTCGACTTCGCAAACCAGAGCCACGGGATTTACTCCCCGATGGTGGTACAAGCTCAGCAACTCTATGTTTTACGTTGAAAGTCTTTATGGATACCCGACCGCTAAAAACCACCACGCCACGGCTCAGAGTCAAAATCCACCACGCCTCTGTGTGGCTCCTCGTCTGGCCTCTCCCCGTGGGCCCGCCCGGCATGGGTGACCCTAAGCCGGTATGGCCCCGACGGATTCTAAAGGCACACAAGCGCCCTCACCACAACAAGGTGGCAGCACGGTCTAGGGGAACATGCTCTGCAACCCTCGGATTTTTGGTCTGCAAAGCCCCAAGTTTCTATTCGCGAAGTATTAATTTAATTCTACCCATTTCGTGGATAATATAAGAGCCAATTTACTGATACGAAACCAAACTAATCAATCAAAATATCGGGACAGTATTTCAGCTATTTCTCGTCTAAAATCGGCTTTCGTCTAGTTTAATCATAGCTCGCAATTTAAACGTTCTAAATATCAGTAAAGTAATATCAGACAACAATGACGGGCAACGTTGACGTAAATAGGTTTAGCTTGAAAACACTGCAAGTGCTTCATCCGATTATAAAGGAGATGCCTTCAATGAACGGAGACAAAAGACACAAGGTACGTTTCTTACTACAAAAATATGCTGAATGTAATATTCATTAGTTCTTTCAGCTTGCGAGGCCCACTGCAGAGACGAGTCTCCAATTCATAAGCATCATCACAAGCCATAAGACCCATTAAGCTTCCTCCAGTTACATGGAGGGAAATTAGTCTACTATGCCAGAGTTTCGTATCAAGTATTCCATTTCTTACAGTCTTGTCATTTCCTCTTGCCGGCTCTTACGACACGCGCAGTACAGAATGGGGTGGTGACACTGTGTACTAAATATCCTTCACCACACGGATGTTTTATACCTAGTGGTAGAATTGCATGGAGGTTAATTAATGTGATATTTACACACAATATGTGAGAGCATCCTAACGCGTTATTAGTAACTTTTTGAAATGTTCAATTCCTTGGTGCTCGAGTTATCATGCTCACTTTAAGACTCATGGCAGTGGTGGCGTCGTGCGGCGGGTCGTTCTCTTCCCTGCAATATGGTTGAGGAGGGCGATGGTTGCAGCATGTGTCATGCTTGTGACCAGGTGCCGTTGCTGGGGGTCGGTTGGCTCGGGCATTAGAAGGTTACTATTGTTGACTACATCTGGCTGATGTTTGGCCCTTTACGACTATTTCGCAAGTTTGCTCTCACAAATCTGTCTTATATCCAGTCTTGTACCCAAAAATTGCGATCTAAAAAGAGCAACTACAGAGTTTCTTGCCGGCTCTTCTCTGTAGATATGCATTCCGAACCGGTGGTAGGTGGTAAATAATTAATTTTAAATGGTAAATTTTATTTTATTGTTTGACTTGTCAAAAGAGCTCTAATGAGCCAACCTGATTAAATGAGTTTAGATTTTGATTGGAGCCTACTATGCCACGCTGTCCACCATTACCCTAGAATCTGGCCACCTTTTGTACTTCCGCGAAGGACAGCAGAAATCGCAGGGTGGCATAGGGTTTCTTGTCAATAAAGCCCTCTCTAACAATGTTGAAGAAATCTCCAGTGTGTCGACGAGGGTAGCGTACCTGATTTTTCGGCTATCGAAACGATATAGCATGAAGATCATACAGGTTTACGCACCGACCTCGGCACATTCGGATGATGAAGTTGAGAATATGTTTGAGGACATCTCAAGGGCCTTACACAACACCACCAAGGCCCACTTTAACATTGTTATGGGGGACTTTAACGGCAAGGTAGGTGCTCAGATTGGTGGTGAATCTCGAGTGGGACCCCATGGTTATGGGAGTAGGAATCACAGGGGGCAAATGCTTGTCGACTTCCTAGAGAAAGAGGGGCTCTACTTGATGAACTCTTTCTTCAAGAAGAAGCCCCACAGGAAGTGGACTTGGCAAAGCCCCGATACTGTGACCAAAAACGAGATCGACTTCATCATGACGGACAGGAAGCACATATTCAGAGACGTCTCGGTGATCAACAGGTTTAATACAGGATCTGATCACCGACTTGTCTGAGGCTCTCTGAATATCGACTTAAAGCTTGAAAGAAACCGTCTGATGAAGTCCACGCTCCGAACGGACCTACTCCAAATCGTGGCAGGAACCGAATCGTTCCAGAACATACTGGAGGCTAGATTTGCTGCCATAGAGCCTACCGATGACATCGACGAGACCCTGCAAAACATCCTGGATACACTAAGGGGTGAGGGCATTAAATTTTATAGAACGCAG
Organism: Clostera curtula; assembly: GCA_905475355.2. Lineage (NCBI taxonomy): Eukaryota > Metazoa > Arthropoda > Insecta > Lepidoptera > Notodontidae > Clostera > Clostera curtula. Next base: position 12,848,085 of record FR997800.1, on the reverse strand, counting down.
CGTAAAGGCACGAATTCTAGACTCTCGGACGAGACTCTGCGGCTTATGGCAAAAAGACGGGAAGCTACACATGCCACTTCGTCAGACAAGGCAAAATGCTAAAATGACACGACGTGACCTTCGGAGCTCCAATACCCGCCTCATATTAGAGGCAATTGAGCGAAACCGAGGGTCCAAGGTGTTCATTAAGCAGCTTGGGAGGAGCCACCTGGCGAAGCTCACAACACGCGATGGCAGAACCGTTTTGTCTAAGCCGGAGATTCTTGCCGAGATCGAAGATTTCTATGGCCGGCTTTATGCTGCACATGCTACTCGCCCTCAACGTTCTATCCAGGATGGAAGAGCCACCCTGGTCCGCCACTATACCGACGAACTGCCGAAATCAGCCAAGACGAAATCGTGCTGGCTCTTAAACATCTTAAAAATGGAAAGGTCCCCGGTGAAGACGGAGTTACTTCAGAACTTCTGAAGGCAGGAGGGATTCCTGTCATACAGGAACTACAAAAACTCTTTAACTCCGTCATTCACTGCGGGAGAACTCCTAAGGCGTGGAGCAGGAGTTTGGTGGTACTGTTTTTTAAGAAGGGTGATACCACCCTTCCTAAAAATTACAGGCCCATCTCACTCCTGAGCCACGTCTATAAGTTGTTTTCAAGAGTCATTGCGAACCGTCTCGCCATAAGGCTCGATGAATTTCAGCCTCCGGAACAGGCCGGGTTTCGTAGGGGTTATAGCACCATAGACCACATCCACACAGTGAGGCAAATTATACAGAAGTCCGAAGAGTATAATCGGCCCCTGTGTCTAGCTTTTGTGGACTATGAGAAAGCTTTTGACTCCGTCGAAGCCTGGGCTGTTCTTGAATCCCTTCAGCGATGCCAAGTGGACTATCGTTACATCCAAGTGTTGAGATGTCTGTACGATGAGGCCTCTATGTGTGTCCAAGTACAGGACCAGCGTACTAAACCTATCCAACTGCGCCGAGGAGTGAGACAGGGGGATGTCATATCCCCGAAACTGTTCGCAAGCGCTTTGGAGGATGTGTTTAAGACGCTGGACTGGAAAGACAAGGGCATTAACATAAATGGCCAGTACATCTCACACTTGATATTTGCAGATGACATAGTCCTAATGGCGGAATCGCTGGAGGAGCTGCAACAGATGCTGACCAGCTTAGCATCAGCCTCGCGACGGGTGGGTCTCGGCATGAATTTGGATAAAACCAAAATCATGATGAATGATCACATTCATCCGAGACCTATCCTTGTGAATGGCCGTCTTGTTGAAGCTGTTTCAGAATACACATACCTCGGGCACATTTTGCAATTAGGTAGAAGCAGCTTCGACAGGGAGGCCAAGAGGAGGATCCAGCTGGGCTGGGCAGCATTTGGAAAACTTCGTCGGGTATTCTCGTCGCCAATCCCGCAGAGTTCGAAAACTAAAGTTTTCGACCAGTGCGTCCTACCCGTCATGACCTACGGTGCAGAGACGTGGACACTCACGGTGAGACTAGTCCACCAGTTTAAAGTCGCTCAGCGTGCTATGGAGCGAGCTATGCTTGGAGTTTCTCTGAAGGATAGGCTCCGTAATGAGATTATCCGGCAGAGAACCAAAGTCACCGACATAGCTCAGAGAATTAGCAGACTGAAGTGGCAGTGGGCTGGTCATATCTGTAGAAGAACCGACAACCGCTGGGGTAGACGAGTTCTTGAGTGGAGACCGCGAATCGGCAAGCGTAGTGTGGGACGGCCCTCTGCTAGATGGAGCGACGATCTGCGAAAGGTTGCGGGCAGCAGCTGGATGCGTCAAGCTGAAGACAGGGCGCTCTTTAGGGGAGGCCTATGTCCAGCAGTGGATTAATGTGGGCTGATGATGATGATGCCACGCTGTCCAGACGGGTTGGCATAGGGCTTTGTCTCAAATGTCGCAGAAGGGGGCTGCGGGGTGGGTCGCAAAGGAGGGAGCTCCGGGTGACCCTCGCCGTGGACGGAGGCAGGGGTGGAGGGGGGTTCGTGACGATGGGGACCCCTTCTGCCCTCGCCTAAGAGGTCGGTGGTGGGAACCGCCACCGACAAAAGCCTCGTTGACTGAGAGGGCGCCCCAGATGCCTTCTCTGACAGTCGCTTGCCCGCGTTGCGGGCACCACGCCGGGGCGTCACAGAAGCGCCGTGTGAGGGTATACCGCTGGGGTTTTAGTGGGTAGACGACCCTTGTCGGAGTCCCAAGGGTTTCGTATCAAGTTGTCCTTCTTTTACGGCTAGGTTATCGGCCTTGTCATTTCCTTTTGACGGCTCTTACGACACCCTCACGACCGAATGGGGTGGTGACACCCTGTATTCTAAATACTCTCTGTATACTGGAATTAAGAATCTTTGGATTTTCCTATAAACTACTACGACTCAGATTGATGACCCACTGCTGAGTCGGGCCTCCTCCAGTTACATAGAGGGTCATTCGCCTACTGCGCCTACACGCGGACCAACCGTGTTTGCTTCTTATGACACGTATTCTAAATCATGACATGTATTCTACCTTCTACCACAATCTAAATATGCAGAAAGTATACGGAGTGAAAACGTTTGTTTTATTAAGCGTATGAGGGTTTGTTAAGGCGGATCATACTGCATACATTAAGGCGCAGTACTCAGTCAAACCCATGTCAAAATAAACAAATTAAGCGTTAATATTGCAAGATTACTTAGCTACGCTTGCCTTTCAACGCTTGCCTTAACATGAAGCCAAAACAATCTAAATTTAGTCCTACGATACAAAATTTGTTTTATTTTATACTAGCGACCCGCCCCGGCTTCGCACGGTTGCAATGATGAACGTCTAAATTTATCAGTGTTTCTCTACAAAATTATGGATGTACTATACATATAAACCTTCCTCTTGAATCACTCTATCTATTAAAAAAACCGCTTCAAAATCCGTTGCGTAGTTTTAAAGATTTAAGCATACATAGGGACGGACAGACGACAGCGACTTTGTTTTATACTATGTAGTGATTTATAACTAGCGTCCCGCCCCGGCTTCGCACGGGTGCAATGATGAACCTCGAAATTTATCAGTGTTTCTCTACAAAATTATGGATGTACTATACATATAAACCTTCCTCTTGAATCACTCTATCTATTAAAAAAACCGCTTCAAAATCCGTTGCGTAGTTTTAAAGATTTAAGCATACATAGGGACGGACAGACGACAGCGACTTTGTTTTATAATATGTAGTGATAGTGATAGTGATGATTTATAACTAGCGACCTTTGATTTATAACTAGCGTCCCGCCCCGGCTTCGCACGGGTGCAATGATGAACCTCTAAATTTATCAGTGTTTCTCTACAATATTATGGATGTATTATACATGTAAAGCTTCCTCTTGAATCATTATATCTATTAAAAGCAGGTTTCGTTTTCACTATCACTACATAGTATAAAACAAAGTCGCTGTCGTATGTCCGTCCCTATGTATGCTTAAATCTTTAAAACTAGCATCGGATTTTGAAGCGGTTTCATATCAATTTTATGCAGCTAGGGCATCGGCCTTGTCATCACCTCTTGTCGGCTCCTACGACACCCTCAGGACTTCTTTTTCTGCCTGGCGTTAATCCCGGCTATTGCCAGGGTCCGCCTTCCGACTGAGCTTCCTCCACTTTTCCCGATCTTCTACGTCCATTCCGGAATGGGGTGGTGACAATATAAATAAATAAATATAAATATCCTTGGACATTTCACACAACGCCATCTCGTCCCAAGCTAAGCAACTAAATGCTTGTGTTTTGGTAACGAGATGGATGATAAACTACTTAAATAATTTTTTTTTTGTAAATACATACTTATTATAGATAGAAATGACACCCAGACTCCGATCCAGTGCCTCTGGTCTAGACAAAGACACTTGCCCGACCCCGGAATCGAACCCGGGACCCGTTGATCCAAAGGCGGCACATCTAACCACTAGACCAACGAGGCTATGTATTCTACTTTCGTCATCACACGGATGTAAATGGTTTTCTTATAAAATCTAGGTGTTATTCTAAAGCAATAAGCCGTATTTTTGCGACAGCAGGTGCAGTCTTCGCTTCGGTTCTATGCATAATGTGCTTTTTTGCTTTCCTACGCTTACTCTCGGGCATTTAACTCCACCCGAGAGCATTTTTAAGGTAATATTTCAATGATTTATTCCATTTACAGCCCTCGTTTTTATTCTTTAATGTTTCAGTTCTATTTTTAATTGCTTTCAATGAAATATTACAGTCGTTTAGTTTTTTGTTTTATATTTTTTTACGTATATTTTTCCTGTAATTATATTTTAGCATAGACAATGCAGTGTTGTTCCTGTGGTGACGGATTTAGAATACACAATGTCACCAACTCAAAGCATCTTTAGGGTGTTGTAAGAGGCGACTAAAAGAACTCTTGGGGCTAGGAGATCAAGAAAATTTGATACAAACCCTGTGCCACCCCTGTTGCCAGCGTTGCACAGTAGGCTAGTTTCCCTCCATGAATTTGGAGGAGGCCCTACACAGTAGTGGGCCATTTATGGGCTTAAACGAGAAACGAGAATGCAAAGTTATTGTTACGACGGAACACACTTCGCTCGGCTATCCGTTGATTTTAGTTAAAATTCAGGCATACACGATTGCGTTTCGCCTGATAGTGAGTGATCACCACCGCCCATGTACACCTGGAACAACAAACGCTTGAGGAATCATTTTCATTTTTACCAAAGAAATAAAACATTCTTTTATGTACAGTTCGACTACCTCATTGGTTTAGAGGTTGGATGTGTCGCCTTTGGATCAACGGGTCCCGGGTTCGATTCCAGCGTCGGGCAAGTGTCTTTGTTTAAACCAGAGGCACTTGCTCTGAGCCTGGGTGTTGTCTTCGTGAATTACATGTTTGTAAACTGCCCCCGCGATGCCTAATGCAGGTTTTTATTTTAATTTTTAATAGCGAGCTACCCCGGCTTCGCACGGGTGCAATGATTAACTTATAAATTTATCAGTGTTTCTCTACAATATTATGGATGTATTATACTTAAAAACCTTCCTCTTGAATCACTCTATCTATTTAAAAAAACGCTTCAAAATCCGTTGCGTAGTTTTAAAGATTTAAGCATACATAGGGACGGACAGACGACAGCGACTTTGTTTTATAATATGTAGTGATAGTGATGATAAAACAAGTCTTGCACACACCAGAATTTTAGATCACACTACATCCCCAATCTTATAAAAACCTCTCGCCTTTCTTAAAGAACCCACTCTGCGGTCTCGTGGGAAAACCTGGGCGGGGAGTTCTTTTTTATAAAGACGACTCCTCTACACTAAGGTATAACCTTGTATCGCGGGTGTATAAATGTATTGTACATACATAATATAATCCACGAACTCTTTGACGCCCAGACCCAGAGCAAGTGTCTCTAATTTACACAAAGAAACTTGCTCTGTCACGGAATCGGCCAGCGATTCTTGAACAAAGGTGCTATTACAGTTTAAGTGTAACGCCGGAGAAAGTATCTGTGTTTAGTGTAAAGATGAAGTTCAAAATGTATGGACGACAGGTCGGAACAATAGCCTTAAATCAAAAATCCTTAAAGATATTTAATAATAATAAACTGCACTGCACTGCACTAGTGCTGAGCTGCACCTGTATCACGGAGGCAGTTCACAAACATGATAATATCATGTTTGATTCACGAATACACATGACACTCAGACTCAAAGCAAGTGCCCCTGGTTTACACAAAGACACTTGCCCGGAAACGGAATCGAACCAGGGACCCCGTGATCCAAAGGTGGCACACACAACCCCTAGACCAACAAGGCAGTCAATTATCACTATCACTACATATATATATGTACCTATATATCGCTACATAGTATAAAACAGAGTCGCTGTCCTCTGTCCGTCCCTATGTATGCTTAAATCTTAAAAACTACGCAACGGATTTTGAAGCGGTTTTTTTAATAGATATAGTGATTCAAGAGGAAGGTTTATATGTATAACACATGCATAATTGCACCCGTGCGAAGCCGGGCGGGTCGCTAGTTATCAATTTAATGTGTTTGTCACAAAAAAATTCATTGTCATGACAAATTGGTGCTATGTCCTCACTATTCATATAGTAGCGAAATGGAAATACAGACAATCACGACGAACTCTACCAATAATATGTGGAATATAAATTCAGGAAACGAATGACAGTTCGCCCCTAAAATTGTGAAATATTACCATTTATATATTGAAGTATAGGGGGAAATGCCATTTATTTAATAAATACTCACACAGTATCGTAAAAGAACACGTAATGCATAAATATCATTTCACACAAATGTTTACAGTCTACTACATGTCTACTACCTATCTACTACTTATTTATTCTTTTTAGCTCTTATATAATAATAAATAAATAAATAAATATCCTTGGACATTTCACACAACACTAGCTTGTCCCAAGCTAAACAACTTAATGCTTGTGTTATGGTAACGAGATGGATGATAAACTACTTATATACTTTTTTTTCGTAAATACATACATATTGTAGATAGAAAACACCCAGACCCGGGACAAATACTTGTAGGTCGTACAAATATTTATTTCGTGCGGGAACCGAGCCCGCGACATGCTGCGCGGCAGTCGATCGCTCAATGACCTACTACTGAGTCGAGTCTCCTCCAACTACATGGAAGGTAATGAGCCTGCTGTGCACAGCGACCAGACGGGTTCGCCTATGCGAACCCTTCTTGTCAACTCAACTCAACAACTTGTTAAGAAACCCTATGGTTTCTTAACAAGTTTTCCTTCTCTTGCGGCTAGCTTTCTATTTTTTCATTTAGTCGGCTCTTACGACACTCTGGGGATGAAATAGCGTGGCAACACTGTGTATTCTAATTCCGCCACCAAACAGAATACACAAAAACTTAATGCTTCCTGCACATGACAACACAATTGGACTTGCAACTGTTTGAAAAAAAATTAGACAATCTTTGGGAAACACAAGTCTGGGTGTCATTTGTGTTCATGAGTTACATGTTTGTAAACTGCCTAGCCCTGGGTACAATCCTTTATGGACTTTCCCAGCCAGCCTGGGGATGCGTAGCAGGGTGTGTGTGGGAGTCCCCTCCGCCTGAGTGAGGAGACGGAGGTCATCCCCGGGGTTTATCGTCCACGAGGACAGCGTGCGCTGGGGGAACGGTCAGAACCGTTCAACCCCATTTAGTCTACAAGCTCCTTCTGGAGCATCCTTCTCAGGAGATACAGGTTATACCTAGTGCATAGAAAATGCATACAAATAAGTAACAATAAGACGGTCTTGATGTAAAGACGGGTTTAAAATCTTCATTATTTCAGCCCACTTATGGAGGGAAATTAGCCTACGGTGTTATTCCGTGTGGTAACAGCTTTAGAATAGCCGCGTACTGACTTAGCGAGGCAGCCTCGGACGTTTGCTTCGCAACGTTTGCCACGCGAGGCAACCTCGGACGTTTGCTTCGCAACGTTTGCCGCGCGAGGCAGCCTCGGACGTTTGCTTCGCAACGTTTGCCGCGCGAGGCAGCCTCGGTCTGCATTAATACAGACAGAGGCTGCCTCGCGCGGCACAGCCGAGCCGGAGCGAGGCTGAGCCAGAGTGGAATGATTCGAACGTTCAGTTACTCACAACTCGTACAGAAGATACGCGAGCGTAGCGCATATTTAGTTCTGCTCCTATATGATCCTAACAAAGACTCCATATTTTTGTTAAACTAGTTATTAGAATGTTCATTTCTCGGTTTATGTTTCTCCACGCACCTTCTTCCAGTCCTCTGTTTGTATAATCAGGACATTGCGCGTCCCATAGTAGTCTATATTCGCTATTTTAAATTGATTTTTATCTTCTATCTATCATTATCCATGATTCCGTGTTCGTTAAACAAGCGAGGCAAAACACTACCGTCTTGAGTGAGCGCGGCAAACCTACCGAGGCACCATTGAGCATGGACAAAAACCGACAACGCTCGGCTCGGGCGAGGCAGCGCGTGCGTTTGCCTCGGGCGAGGCACGTCCTGACATACCGAGTTATTGCCTCGCGCGGCTGCCTCGCTAAGTCAGTACGCGGCTAATACCTGTAACCTCCCTATTCCATCCTGAGGGCATCGTAAGAGTCGACGTATAGAAATGACAAGGCTAACCTAACCTAGCATCAAGAGAAGGAATACTTCTTCTGAAATCAACCCGACTGGCCAGCGTGGCACAGTTGTCTTATCCCTCTAATTGATTGTAGGAGGCCGGACTCATTATTGGGTCATCTGTGGGCCAGGTAGTTTTTTTTTAAACGCGCGCAAGTTACGCAAGTAAGACGGGTTGTCATAGAGATCGTATAAATTTTTCGGTTAAGAGTAAATGTATGTTTATACGTGGCACGTCGAGGTAAGATATGACTTGATGCGACGTGTCTATGCTCTCACCGCGGCCTACTAAACTAATAACAGTGTCCGGGACCAAGTTTCTAAGGGATTAATCTCAGAAATGTCGGCCTTACTTCATTCTCCCTAAAGCATATCTTGAGTTGTTTCGGCTGTTCGGCTACCGAGATATAATTTAGTAATTCGTTGTAAAGAAAATTAATGTTTTATTAAACTGTTTATAGCTTGCTTTCTCTAATTTGTTTGTACGGCCATCATTGTAGCTTTTTTATTTAAATGAGCAACTATATAGTTTCTTGCTGGCTCTTCGCGGTGTGGCAAACTAAACCAAAGGACAAACTTAGTACTTCTTGAGTTTTTTTTATTAGTTGTTTTATTATATTTTCTCTAAAGAAAAACGTAACTTTAACCGCTGTTCTAGGTACTCGTATATTAACCTGTATCTAATAATAATAATAAGTTTATTGGCACAAAAAAGGCATACAAACAATTATTCTTAAATTAACACATTTGTAACACATCGCTTGTATACCCCATGGCTGCGCCAAACGGAAACAAATTCAGCATATGCCAGACAATTAGTAGTCTGGCGCTGGTTTTCAATTGTTCCACGTTTGCCAATAAGAGCAATTACTATCTCGGGGGCTGCTTACTACCAATCAGCCAATAGATTGACCTCTGCTGAGTTACATCTCCTTCCCCAGGGCTTGTGCCATGTTGGCCAGACACAGGGTTTCGTATCAAGTTATGCTTCTCTTGCTAGGTTATCAGCCATGGCATTTCCCTTTATCTGTCGGCCAGCTCTTACGACAGCCTCAGGGTCGAATGGGGTGGTGAAACCATGAATTCTTAAGTCGTTACCCAACGCAAAAATATCATAGTAATATTATGAAAAAACCCTATAATGCCTACTGTTTTGTCCCAATTTGTGTGTTGCACTTTGCTCACCGTAATCACATTAAGAGTGTATGTTTACATTGTTTTTTAAGTTGACTTATTTATAAATTTGTGAATAAATTGTACGTCCTACCACTACGCGTGCTTGAATAATTAATGTGAATGGATACTCCTTTCAGTGGAACTCAAGTTTCTTTCAAGTTTTAAAATAGCTTCACTCCGTGAAACCCTTTCGGCTTTGTAGCCTTTTACTGATATGTTACATACTTATTACTTAGTCGGTGTGGTGACGGATTTAGAATTCACAAGGTCACCAACCCATGCCATCCGTCAAGTGTCGTAAGAGGCAACTGAAGGAACTCTAGTGGCCGATCACCTAGCCGCAAGAGAAGGAAAACTTGACACGAAGCCCTGTGCCAATCCGTCTCGCCAGCGTGGCGCAGTAGGCTAATTACCCTCCATGTAATTGGAGGAGGCCCGACTCAGCAGTGGGTCATCTATAGGCTGAGTAGTAGTAGTAGTAGTAGTGCCGTGCCGCCTTTGGATCAACGGGTCCCGGGTTCGATTCCGGGGTCGGGCAAGTGTCTTTGTCTAAACCAGAGGCACTGGCTCGGAGTCTGGGTGTTATTTCTATCTATAACATGTATGTATTTACAAAAAAAAATATGTATATAAGTAGTTTATCATCCATCTCGTTACCATAACACAAGCATTAAGTTGCTTAGCTTGGGACGAGATGGCGTTGTGTGAAATGTCCAAGGATATTTATTTATTTATTAAATACTACATACTTACTTATTTATGTATATATGTATACTGTACTTATTTATGTGATGAATAAACCATTGTTAGGCAGAAGAATTATTTTTAAATTTTAAATGTATAAACGGACGGAAAATATTACATTCTAAAATGTCACGGTAGAATTGAATGTTGTTATTAAATATAACGTTCCTGGCGCAGGTGTGTCGTCGATATTACGATGTACGTCTTCGATTTGAAATACACATTCAATATAGACGTGAACCAAGAACTTAAAAATTTAAAAATAACCGGCATTTCTTGTTCCATAAAAGAGAGAGAGAAAAAAAAGAGTAAATATTAAAGAGCCAGTTGGTTCTCCTCTAATTGCATAGGATTCTTTGCCTACTGTGGCTAGACAAGTTGCCATATAGTTTCATGTCAAGTTTCCCTTCCCTTACGGCACCCTCAGGCTGGATTAGTGAGGTGAAACTTCTGGAATAAGACATTTATTCTGCAAAAGAATATAATACTTATATTGGGAATACACTATGAAACTTAAAAATATATTTATACTAATTTATCGGCCCAGGACCGGCCTCTGTAGACATCCTTGGGGGAGGCCTATGTCCAGCAGTGGACAACTATTGGCTGAAACGATGATGATGATGATTATGAATCTATCAGCGTAATTTGACGGCGATAACACTTAGTAGGTACTCTAAATATGTCACGACATATTTTGTTTCGTGTTTTCTTAACTAGGAGTTTTATTGCAGGAAATGATGTCTACACGGTTATGATCGTTTTATTTTATTCTTTAAAGTGTCTGAAACGTTGGGAATAAAATAAAATAAAACGATCATAACCGTGAAGACATCATTTCCTGCAATGTGTAAAGATCGTGACAACCAAAGACATCATTAGGAGTTTTATTTTAGAATCATTTTGTGAAGATATTTTTGTTTCCGAGATTGCCGAAACTTGGGTTATGGGTAGAGGGTCTGAAATATGAGAAAAATAATGTAACGAGAAATGGAATATCATCCATTATCACAGAATTATGTTTTCTTTTGATCAAAATTTCAATTGTTTTCCTACGTCGTTAATGGAGGAAAACTAACTCTTAACTGTTCATTCATAGCTCTTTTTTCACAATGCTCCCTACTCCTGTTAAAATTACACGTTCAACATTCTTCCGTCGCTATTAACACATGGATTTTAGCACCAATATCGATCACTATATTGTCGTTGCAATATTTGTACGACCTACAAGTATTTGTTCCGGGTCTGGGTGTTTTCTATCTATAATATGTATATATTTACAAAAAAAAATTTATAATAAGTAGTTTATCATCCATATCGTTACCATAACACAAGCATTAAGTTGCTTAGCTTGGGACGAGATGGCGTTGTGTGAAATGTCCAAGGATATTTATTTATTTATTAATTAATATCATAATATAGATCTTAATGCCGCATGGCATTAAGTCCGCCTGTGTTTGTACATAAAGAGTAAATAAATAAATATAGTCGATTAAGTAAGAGCCGACGCGAGAAAATGACAAGGCCGAAATCCTACCCGCAAGAGAAGGAATACTTGAAACGGAACCCTATGCCTACCTGTCTGGCTTATTACTCTTCCATTGAGAGACAGTCGGGGCCTACGAGCCAGGCGGAGTGGGACGGTGCACCGGGGGGATGTTTAGTGGGTATGGGGACGCCGTTCATATCACTGATTCGGGGACCAGAGTCCTAAAAACCCCACACCGGCTTTTCCCTAAGCCGGTGTGAACAGTCCACAAAGGACCCCCTGAAAAAATGCTAATTACACGTTAAGTAACTGGAGGAGTAGTGGTATTTGGTTGTATGTATTGTTTATATTACTGTTCGCTGCTGATGTAGAGCTGAAACGTGGCAGCAAAAAACACAGATACAAAATGTAAAGTAACACTAAGTGAAACCCACTTAATAAAAGGTTTATTTCAGCTTAAGACATTTCAGTATGACAACCTACTGAAATGATAATTAGCAAACGTTTACTAACTTGAAATACGAATGAAAGCAATTTAATTTATTAAATACTATCTGCTTTAGATGAAGCTATAAATGGTGTTTCAATAGAATCTACATTCAAAGCGCAACTTGTTTCATTAGAATGCTTTGAGTTACAAGGTGTAGGTAAAGTGAAATACAAAGTTATTAAAACTTAACGAGGAATTCCTATAAAGTTGAATCGTAACTGGAGAAAATTTAATAATTTCAAGAATTGTATTCTTGTTATTGAAACAAGCTATGGGTGATGGTTGAAAATTGTCTTAAATACGTTTTGATTCGATAAATCGAGAAGACAAGAAATCGATAATGTTTTAAATTATTCGGATAGAATCGAGAGGAATCACTAGTGAAGATTATTTTCTGCTTCGACTTGGAGCTTAATTGCTCTGATGTAAAGCCTTGGGCTTTGGCGAATGATTATATTGCTTGAAGGCCGTATTCTGTTTCTTTAATCGGAATATTTCGGGGGCAGCTGTTTCATCCTTATCTGGCCTCGTAACGGCAACGACAGCGTCCCTATCTTAATAATGGTTACGATAAAATGTAATTTTTAAAAGATCCCTTAAGATTTTCTGGAATATTCGATCTATTTAATTGCATTTTATAAGTCTCTAATACACGTGTATCTCGGAAAATATGTCCTTCATCTGTTGTTTACAGGGAACAAATACATCTCCTTCGACTGTGCTGCCACCTTGTTGTGGTGAGGGGTCTTCCTTGCCTTAAGGATCCGTTGGCTCCATACCGGCTCAGGGTCACCGCTCCGGGCTGGCCAAGGCCCCATCAGGGTAACGGAGCATGCTCCCCATTGTGGAGGAGTGAAACCCGTGGCCCTGTTTCGGGCAGTTGAGGGACACCGTTGGTTTTAGTGGGTAGTTGGGGTGCAATTACCATCTTTTCGCGCCTCGGAGTCCCACATAACCCGACTGGTGTTTAGCGGTCGGGTATCTATGACGATTTCCAACGTGAAAAAAAGGGAACAAACGAATATGGATGCCGATTTTAGGAAAAAAAAAACATAAGGACGTCTTTAAATACACGCGATAGTTAAATCCGTGCCCACTGCCACTTAAGTTTGGCATCCGGCAATATGTTACATACTACTTACTTACTCTTAGTCGGTGTGGTGACGGATTTAGAATACGCAGTGTCACCAACCCATACCATCCCGAGGGTGTCGTAAGAGGCGACTAAGGGAACGCATGAGGCCAAACACCTAGCCGCAAGAGAAGGAAAACTTGATACAAACCCTGTGCCAACCCGTCTTGCCAGCGTGGCACAGTAGGCTAATTTCCCTCCATGAATTTGGAGGTGGCCCGACTCAGTACACGCGATAGTTAAATCCGATTTTTATTGGATTGGACATAGTTTGTAAATATGTGTTTTTAATTTTATGAATATATTCACAGTGTAAGATACAAATAATGGGGTAGTATCATTATATTTATCCTCTGTACTGCCACCAAAACTCAATTTTAAAAGTACGCCATAGACGTGTAAATACTGTGGTGCTGCCACTATGTAAATTTTACTTACTTCCTCAAATAAAATATACCTTATAAAAGTATAGTATTTATCATATTACCTAAGGTACTTATTTTATCGTTAACTTAAATGTCAAGATAATATCTTCAGATATAGGTTAACCCCAGATAGAGTCGCGCAATCAATCCTTGGGTGTTTTTTTATAATAATGTATCATCAGATAAACGTAGATAGACATTTATACTTTGAAGATTACAAATAGCAACAGTATGTTTACAAAATGTAACAAAGACTCTACATAAAATTGAAATTAGGACCAAAAATATCACACAGAGAATAATAGGATTCTGCCCGATTTCCCGTCTCCAATTTTGCAGAAGCAATTGTGGTTTGTACGAGTAAAGTCAATAATGTCAAAAGATAATTTATTTAGGCTTGATATTCTGGCATTACGACGTTTCTATCATATCTATATCAATTTATCTTATTCTGTTTTAATAGTTACGCTTAAAATAAATACACTTGCTTTCTCTTTGTTACTTGATGCCACATCATGTACTATATAATAAGTAGTCATTTTTTTTCTTTTTTATCAGTGGCTTGAATGCCTTTGACCCTAGGCTTGCGAGATGGAAAGCAATGCCAGGGACTAAGATAATAAATAAATATCTTTGGACATTTCACACAACGCCATCTCGTCCCAAGTTAAGCAACTTAATGCTTGTGTTATGGTAACAAGATGGATGATAAACTACTTATATACATTTTTTTTTTGTAAATACATACATATTATAGATAGAAATGACACCCAGACTCCGAGCAAGTGCCTCTGGTTTAGACAAAGACACTTGCCCAACCCCGGAATCGAACCCGGGACCCGTTGATCCAAAGGCGGCACATCTAACCACTAGACCAACGAGGCAGTCAAAAACAGATGGAGCAGGCAATTCAAGGAAATGCGCTGTCGGGCACCGGCTCTCGCATATACACGACGGAACACAGTAAAACTGCTTGGCGGACTTAGATGTTAGGTAGCTAGCCGGGCGGACCATTCGATCCTACCACCAAGCGTGCTGGGTTTGGTTGACTTATGCATTACACAACACGCGTTATTTCCCAGCGTGCGGTAGGGAAGTTTTATATTATGACCCGTCCCCACACGGAGAAACTAGTTATACTACTTGTCAGCTCATAAATTTCTCACTGCTGAGTTGATCCTCCTCCAACTACATGGAAGGTATAGGTTACAATGCCACGTTGGCTAATTTGGTTGGCATAGAATTTCGTATCAAGCTTTCCTTCTCTTGCGACTCAGTAACCTAGCCTTATCATTTCCTTTTGCCAGTTCTTACGACACCTTCAGTATGAAGTGAGGTGGCGACAATATGTATTCGAAATCCGTCACTATACTAATAGTCATATTAAGGTGGATGCTCCAAGGTAGCCAGCGAAATTCAATTTTCTTACGTTTTTTGCAATTTGCAGGCCAGTGCTAAGTTGTATGATGATGAACATTTGATTCGCGGCTGTAAGACGTATGTAGTTACAGAGTTATAATCATCAAACTCATCAATACAACCCTCCATGCTCATAAAGGTGCATGAATGACTTTAACGTTGAAAAAGTTTTTTCTTGCACCTTTATAAGCTTGGAGGGTTGTATTGATGATTTTGATGATTATAATTCTATAACTACATACGTCTTACAGCCGCGAATAACATTTTAATCAACATACAACCTAGCACTGACCTGCAAATTGCAAAAAACGTAAGAAAATTTGAATTTCGCGGGCTACCCTGGAACATTCACCTTATAGGAATAATTTAAAATATTGATTAATTTTAGAACACATACGGTAACTAACCCATACACTGTCCTGGGCGTGTCGTAAAAGACGATTAAAGACACGCAAGGTTCAAATCACCTAGCCGCAAGAGAAGAAATACTTATAACAGACACTGTGCCAACCCGTCTGGCCAGCGTGGCACATCAGACTAACTTTCCTCCATGAATTTGGATCATTTGTTGGCTAATGTGACTGATTTAGAATACATACTGTCACCACCCCATTACATCCTGAGGGTGTCGTAAGAGCTGACAAAAGGACAAGGCCAAAACCTAGCCTTAAGCGAAGGATAACTTGATACAAAACCCTCTGCCATCCCGTCTGGCCAGCGTGGCAATACCCTCAAGACTATGGACAAGGTATGGGTTGGTGACATTGTGTATTCTAAGTCCGTCACCACACGGACACATCGAAGGATTATAAATATAAATATCCTTGGACATTTCACACAACGCCATCTCGTCCCAAGCTAAGCAACTTAATGCTTGTGTTATGGTAACGAGATGGATGATAAACTACTTTTATACATTTTTAGATAGATAGATAGATATTATAGATAGAAATGGCACCCAGACTCCGAGCCAGTGCCTCTGGTTAAGACAAAGACACTTGCCCGACCCGGGAATCGAACCCGGGACCCGTTGATCCAAAGGCGGTCACATCTAACCACTAGACCAACGAGGCAGATTACATAGTTGCAATGGCAGTAGCACCAGGAACCAGGACAAACATACATGATCACTGAAGTAGTGAAACCTTGGGCTAGCAACCTTATAAAGGCCGCTGGGAGTCGGTGAGTGCGTAATACCGTACTTTGTTTTGATTTATGAAATAGGGTTTATGAGTCCCAAGTGCGAATTATCCCAAGTTTTGAACTCATAACTTAAAGATTTTGTAATATTACGGAAATCTTCTAAGTACTACTAATTGGTATGGGAAACTACTCTCTACGTCACTACCTAAGTCGAAGTCGAAAGTGTACACCACCTTGGTGTGACGCAGCTTCTTTTATGCTCTGTTTTTTTTATTTATATAAAAATATTTTTTGTTTTATTTTTAACTAGTGGCCCGCCCCGGCTTCGCCCGTGCAAAGCGGGGGTGGGTTATACATAAAAACCATCCCCTTGAATCACTTTATCTATTAAAAAAAACCGCTACAAAATCCGTTGCGTAGTTTTAAAGATTTATGCATACATAGGGACGAACAGAAGAATGCGACTTTGTTTTATACTATGTAGTGACTTGTTTCTTATTTACTTCTCAGCCCATAAATGACGCACTGCTGAGTCGAGACTCCTCCAACTACAAGGAGGGTATTTAGCCTACTGTGCCACGCTGGCCAGATGGGTTGGCATAGGATTTCGTTTTTGGCGGTATCAATACCTTTTGTCGGCTCTTACAACACCCTCAGTATGAAATGGAGTGGCACTATGTATTCTAAATCCGTCAGCACACGGAATCATTTTATAATATGTTTTTATTATTTATAAGTTTTTAAAATTCTTTATTATTTTTGATATTGAGCTCTATTATTTTGCCTATCAAGGTAAATGCTAAATAAATTTAATATATTAAGGTTTAACATTTTCAACTCATGGGCCTTGGCAACGTTTGCCTCAATAGACACATCTGCGACTAATATTCACAGATAGTTTAACTATTATTTTTAACATATAGTTACATTGCATTACTAGATCTGACTGATGTTTGGCCCTTTTGCGACTATTGCGCGAGTTTGCTCTCACAAATCTGTCTTAAATCCAGTCTTGTAACAAAAAATGGCGATCTAAAAAGAGCAACTACAGAGTTTCTTGTCGGCTCTTCTCTGTAGAGGTGCATTCCGAACCGGTGGTAGATGGTAAATTTTTAATTTTATTTTAGTGTTTGACTTGTCAAAAGAGCTCTAATGGGCCAACTTGATTAAATGAGTTTTGATATTGATTAATAATTTGCAGAGGAAGAGTTTGTCTAATTTGGCTGCCTTGTTAGTCTTGGGGTAAGATTTGCCGCTTTTGGATCACAGGTCCCTGGATCAATTCCGGGGTCAGGCAAGTGTCTTTGTATACACCAGGGCAAGTTTCGAGTTTGGGTGTAAATGGTGTACTGCCCTCGCGATACAGTTTATACATAGACTAGCGACACCAATTATGCATGTATTATACATAATATATAAACCATACTCTTGAATCACTCTATCCATTAAAAAAACCGCTTCAAAATCCGTTGCGTAGTATTAAAGATTTAAGCATACATAGGGACGGACAGACGACAGCGACTTTGTTTTATACTATGTAGTGATAGTGATGATGTAGTGATAGTGATAGTGATAAGGTGTTTTGTTGTTTTTTTTAATTAAATGTTATTTAAGTATGTATGTGTCTAACGAATACACTAAAAAACAACGGTACCAACTTCAAAAGTGTTCGATGCCCACGCGGGTCAAGCCGCGCCCAATAGCTAGTATTTTATATAAAACAACATTTGATAATGTCTACAAAAAAGGTTTTGCTATCGAATGTCAAACTTTGTGGTGATATTTGGTCTCTCGTGCATTCATATCATTGATATCGGCATATATTGCCAAAAACTTTTAACAGTTTACTTACTCCCAACTTTATCTACTTTCACATATTATTTCGAATTCAGGAAATATAAGAGGATGTAAGTAAGTTTTATGTGAAAATATGAGAGTGCTTTACGTTCGTAAATTATTTATCTATACTATAATTAAGTTACAAATATAAAAAAGAAGAGTGGCAAAACTCAATAACTACTGGAGCGATTTATTACATTATTTTAGGATTAGACTGCTTCAATATCTCTGTTTAGCATAGGTTATAAGCGTAGCCGAAATAATCACGGATACAAAGCCCATGCCAGCAAAGCCGCTTAAGCTACTACTATTAAGCCCATAAATGACCCACTGCTCAGTGGGGCCTCCTCCAACTAAATGGAGGGTAAAAAACCTACTATGCCACGCTGGCCAGACCGGTGCCAACCCGGCACAGGGTTTCGTATCAAGTGTTCCGTCTCTTGCAGCTAGGCTTTATCATTTCCTTTTGTCAGCTCTTACGACACCCTCAGGATGAAATAGGGTGATGACATCATGTATTCTAAATCCATCACCAAACGGTCATATACTAGTAGTGAAAAGGCACTAGGCCAATTACCCTCTAAGTACTAGTAGGAGGCCAGACTCACCGGCGGCTGACTGGTAAATCCTCATGGCTACTGCGGCCGCTGGGGTCTAGTCGGGTTATGAGGTCCCACATACAGGCACCGAAAAGATTTGCGCCCCAGTCTACCCTAATGGAACAAACAGCGATCGTCGAGTCTCCAAACCAAGGCCACGGGTTTTTTTTCTCCAATAGAGAAACATCTACCGCGACTCTTTTTTAGACAGTGGGGAAACCCAATTTCTTTGGTTACCCTGGGAGCCTAGCCCGTATAGTTAGTAAAAACCTGAAAGGTCTGGTTAGCCTGGTTTGCTCAGAATCTGTGATACTATTGATTAGAAGAGTTTTTAAATTAGGTCATATTTCTATTGTAATTTTTAGTGGCTCAAAATATTACTTGTGTCAATATATAATGCCATAATTGCGACAGACTTACAAACCCTTCCTCCCCGCGCACCCTTAAAACTCAACCAGCGTAAGTAATCATGATCAAATTTTAATGATTATTCACGCTGATTGAATGGATGAAAATCAAAGAACGTTGTGGGGTGCTAACTTTCTGAAATTTCTTTCTTTTAATCTCTTATATTCAACCGATTTTAAAAAGCAGGAAGTTCTCAATTCTGTTGTATGTTGGTTATTATGTTTGTTAGCGCATAACCCCATCATTAGTAAGCCGATTCGATTTCTTACAGTACTTTAAAAAGCTTATGATTATAAGTCAAGTAAAATCATTTATTATGCATAGGGCACAATGGACACTTACAAAATTACTTTGCGGACAAGACATCATTACTTTGCGGTCCTATTTTATAATGTATTATTATATATAATATATATTTACCCAGCAAATTCCATATGAAAAACTGTTCTTTTAGATCTGTAATTTTTATTCGATTCGAATCGACAGACCTATTGGTATGGTAATGACTAATTGGTATGGGAAACTACTCTCTACCTCACTACTTAAGTCGAAGTCGAAAGTGTACACCACCTTGATGTGACGCAGCCTCTTTTATGCTCTGTTTTTTTTTATTTTTATATCATATTTTTGCACTGCACCACAATATTGGTATTTATTTTTATAAAAATATTTTTTGTTTTATTTTTAACTTGTTTCTTGTTTATCGTTGAGACTTATTTGTATTATTCGTTGAGACATTTTGTTTAATTCCGTAATGGCATTGTAATGTTGTGTTTTATATATATTTAAAACATTATTATGATTTTGGATAATTATGAATTCTATGGGCTGGCCACATCTGTCGTAGAACCGACGGCCGCTGGGGCAAACAGGTGCTACAGTGGAGACCACGTACTGGCAAACGTAGGGTGGGACGCCCCCCTGTAGATGGAGCGACGATCTGCGACGGGCAGCCGGCAGCAACTGGATGCATAGAACCGAAGACCGGGTTCAGTGGCGAGCCATGGGGGAGGCCTACGTCCAGCAGTGGACTGAGATAGGCTGATGATGATGATGAATTCTAATGATTCATCACAGATTTCAAATGAGTTTTGTGATAAAACCTACGTAAAGAAAGTTCCTTTTGAGTAGGCTAATTACCTTCCATGTAACTGGAGGAGCCCGACCCAACAGTGGGTAATTTATGGGCTGAATAGTAGTAGTAGTAGAAGTTAATTGAAATTATGAAACTCAACAAAATTGCTATAACAATTATTTATTCGTTCGTGAAATACACATATACATAAACGCCTCTAGGGATGTGATGTCTGTCTGTCACTGTCAGCGTAATCCTCGCACAGAGCACGCACTGGCCTACTGAGATAAGCGCACTACCAAGCTCGTTTGTTAATAAATATAATACAGGCCTTATTGGTGTAACAAAAACCCTATATCCATAACTAGAATATCTATATGGGTAGTGCCTACTACTCATATAAATACTCTCTTCACTTCAACAACAACTTCAAAATATTTTTTGTTTTATTTTTAACTAGTGGCCCGCCCCGGCTTCGCCCGTGCAAAGCGGGGGTGGGTTATACATAAAAACCATCCCCTTGAATCACTTTATCTATTAAAAAAAACCGCTACAAAATCCGTTGCGTAGTTTTAAAGATTTATGCATACATAGGGACGAACAGAAGAATGCGACTTTGTTTTATACTATGTAGTGACTTGTTTCTTATTTACTTCTCAGCCCACAAATGACGCACTGCTGAGTCGAGACTCCTCCAACTACAAGGAGGGTATTTAGCCTACTGTGCCACGCTGGCCAGATGGGTTGGCATAGGATTTCGTTTTTGGCGGTATCAATACCTTTTGTCGGCTCTTACAACACCCTCAGTATGAAATGGAGTGGCACTATGTATTCTAAATCCGTCAGCACACGGAATCATTTTATAATATGTTTTTATTATTTATAAGTTTTTAAAATTCTTTATTATTTTTGATATTGAGCTCTATTATTTTGCCTATCAGGGAAGATGCTAAATAACTTTAATATAATATGGTTTAACATTTTCAATTCATGAGCCTTGGCAACGTTTGCCTCAATAGACACATCTGCGACTAATATTCACAGATAGTTTAACTATTATTTTTAACATATACTTTGCATTACTAGATCTGACTGATGTTTGGCCCTTTGCGACTATTGCGCGAGTTTGCTCTCACAAATCTGTCTTAAATCCAGTCTTGTAACAAAAAATGGCGATCTAAAAAGAGCAACTACAGAGTTTCTTGTCGGCTCTTCTCTGTAGAGGTGCATTCCGAACCGGTGGTAGATGGTAAATTTTTAATTTTATTTTAGAGTTTGACTTGTCAAAAGAGCTCTAATGGGCCAACTTGATTAAATGAGTTTTGATATTGATTAATAATTTGCAGAGGAAGAGTTTGTCTAATTTGGCTGCCTTGTTAGTCTTGGGGTAAGATTTGCCGCTTTTGGATCACAGGTCCCTGGATCAATTCCGGGGTCAGGCAAGTGTCTTTGTATACACCAGGGCAAGTTTCGAGTTTGGGTGTAAATGGTGTACTGCCCTCGCGATACAGTTTATACATAGACTAGCGACACCAATTATGCATGTATTATACATATATAAACCATACTCTTGAATCACTCTATCCATTAAAAAAAACCGCTTCAAAATCCGTTGCGTAGTATTAAAGATTTAAGCATACATAGGGACGGACAGACGACAGCGACTTTGTTTTATACTATGTAGTGATAGTGATGATGTAGTGATAGTGATAGTGATAAGGTGTTTTGTTGTTTTTTTTAATTAAATGTTATTTAAGTATGTATGTGTCTAACGAATACACTAAAAAACAACGGTACCAACTTCAAAAGTGTTCGATGCCCACGCGGGTCAAGCCGCGCCCAATAGCTAGTATTTTATATAAAACAACATTTGATAATGTCTACAAAAAAGGTTTTGCTATCGAATGTCAAACTTTGTGGTGATATTTGGTCTCTCGTGCATTCATATCATTGATATCGGCATATATTGCCAAAAACTTTTAACAGTTTACTTACTCCCAACTTTATCTACTTTCACATATTATTTCGAATTCAGGAAATATAAGAGGATGTAAGTAAGTTTTATGTGAAAATATGAGAGTGCTTTACGTTCGTAAATTATTTATCTATACTATAATTAAGTTACAAATATAAAAAAGAAGAGTGGCAAAACTCAATAACTACTGGAGCGATTTATTACATTATTTTAGGATTAGACTGCTTCAATATCTCTGTTTAGCATAGGTTATAAGCGTAGCCGAAATAATCACGGATACAAAGCCCATGCCAGCAAAGCCGCTTAAGCTACTACTATTAAGCCCATAAATGACCCACTGCTCAGTGGGGCCTCCTCCAACTAAATGGAGGGTAAAAAACCTACTATGCCACGCTGGCCAGACCGGTGCCAACCCGGCACAGGGTTTCGTATCAAGTGTTCCGTCTCTTGCAGCTAGGCTTTATCATTTCCTTTTGTCAGCTCTTACGACACCCTCAGGATGAAATAGGGTGATGACATCATGTATTCTAAATCCATCACCAAACGGTCATATACTAGTAGTGAAAAGGCACTAGGCCAATTACCCTCTAAGTACTAGTAGGAGGCCAGACTCACCGGCGGCTGACTGGTAAATCCTCATGGCTACTGCGGCCGCTGGGGTCTAGTCGGGTTATGAGGTCCCACATACAGGCACCGAAAAGATTTGCGCCCCAGTCTACCCTAATGGAACAAACAGCGATCGTCGAGTCTCCAAACCAAGGCCACGGGTTTTTTTTCTCCAATAGAGAAACATCTACCGCGACTCTTTTTTAGACAGTGGGGAAACCCAATTTCTTTGGTTACCCTGGGAGCCTAGCCCGTATAGTTAGTAAAAACCTGAAAGGTCTGGTTAGCCTGGTTTGCTCAGAATCTGTGATACTATTGATTAGAAGAGTTTTTAAATTAGGTCATATTTCTATTGTAATTTTTAGTGGCTCAAAATATTACTTGTGTCAATATATAATGCCATAATTGCGACAGACTTACAAACCCTTCCTCCCCGCGCACCCTTAAAACTCAACCAGCGTAAGTAATCATGATCAAATTTTAATGATTATTCACGCTGATTGAATGGATGAAAATCAAAGAACGTTGTGGGGTGCTAACTTTCTGAAATTTCTTTCTTTTAATCTCTTATATTCAACCGATTTTAAAAAGCAGGAAGTTCTCAATTCTGTTGTATGTTGGTTATTATGTTTGTTAGCGCATAACCCCATCATTAGTAAGCCGATTCGATTTCTTACAGTACTTTAAAAAGCTTATGATTATAAGTCAAGTAAAATCATTTATTATGCATAGGGCACAATGGACACTTACAAAATTACTTTGCGGACAAGACATCATTACTTTGCGGTCCTATTTTATAATGTATTATTATATATAATATATATTTACCCAGCAAATTCCATATGAAAAACTGTTCTTTTAGATCTGTAATTTTTATTCGATTCGAATCGACAGACCTATTGGTATGGTAATGACTAATTGGTATGGGAAACTACTCTCTACCTCACTACTTAAGTCGAAGTCGAAAGTGTACACCACCTTGATGTGACGCAGCCTCTTTTATGCTCTGTTTTTTTTTATTTTTATATCATATTTTTGCACTGCACCACAATATTGGTATTTATTTTTATAAAAATATTTTTTGTTTTATTTTTAACTTGTTTCTTGTTTATCGTTGAGACTTATTTGTATTATTCGTTGAGACATTTTGTTTAATTCCGTAATGGCATTGTAATGTTGTGTTTTATATATATTTAAAACATTAATATGATTTTGGATAATTATGAATTCTATGGGCTGGCCACATCTGTCGTAGAACCGACGGACGGCCGCTGGGGCAAACAGGTGCTACAGTGGAGACCACGTACTGGCAAACGTAGGGTGGGACGCCCCCCTGTAGATGGAGCGACGATCTGCGACGGGCAGCCGGCAGCAACTGGATGCATAGAACCGAAGACCGGGTTCAGTGGCGAGCCATGGGGGAGGCCTACGTCCAGCAGTGGACTGAGATAGGCTGATGATGATGATGAATTCTAATGATTCATCACAGATTTCAAATGAGTTTTGTGATAAAACCTACGTAAAGAAAGTTCCTTTTGAGTAGGCTAATTACCTTCCATGTAACTGGAGGAGCCCGACCCAACAGTGGGTAATTTATGGGCTGAATAGTAGTAGTAGTAGAAGTTAATTGAAATTATGAAACTCAACAAAATTGCTATAACAATTATTTATTCGTTCGTGAAATACACATATACATAAACGCCTCTAGGGATGTGATGTCTGTCTGTCACTGTCAGCGTAATCCTCGCACAGAGCACGCACTGGCCTACTGAGATAAGCGCACTACCAAGCTCGTTTGTTAATAAATATAATACAGGCCTTATTGGTGTAACAAAAACCCTATATCCATAACTAGAATATCTATATGGGTAGTGCCTACTACTCATATAGATACTCTCTTCACAATTTCAGGATAAAATAAGCAATTATTATTTAACCGAAATTTGGTGTCAATGGTATTAACTAGATCAATAAATACAGACGCCCCAAGGAACATTGTGGAAGATGGCTTAACTAGATATTATTAATCTTGAGTTTACTAACTAATCCGATGCTTTACTTATGACAAACATGTTATTCACTAACACAAACGGCACCCAGATTCAGAACCAGAGCTAATTCCGTGTATAATGTTTCGTCGTGTGTATATGAACTGGCACCCGACAGGGCATTTCCTTGAATTGCCTGCTCCATCTTAGAGCCTGGCGTCACTTTCCATCAAGCCAGCCTAGGGTCAAAGGCAATCAAGTCACTGATAAAAAAAAACCGTGTGATAAAGAATTTTGAATAACTATGTATTCTAAATTCAGTCAGTAACCCATTCCATCCTGAGGGTGTCGTAAGAACCGACAAAAGATAATCACAAGGCCAATGACCTAGCTGTAAGAGAAGAAAAACTTGATACGAAACCCTGTGCCAACCCGTCTGGCCAACCGGGTACATTTGGCCAATTATCCTCCATGTACCCTCATAGGAGGAGGCACAACTTAGCAGTGGGCTGAGTAGTAGTAGTATTAAATACAGAAGCTCTTTCTCTGTGGCATCGTAGATCTTAAACGAATGGATCTTTTTAACCCCGACGCAAAAAGAGGGGTGTTATAAGTCTGACGTGTCTGTCTGTGGCTCCGTAGCTCGCGAACGCTCTCGTTACGGGTGAGTGTTCTTAGACATGTTTGATGAAAATCGGGTGAGCCGTTTAAAAGTTATAGGGGGTGAAATTGGGGAAGAATTACCGAATGTCTGCAAATATAATCGAATGGGGTCTCAAATGAAAGCGCATTACGTGCTCATTACAAAATAATATGTAGCATGAAAATCAGTTGAGCCCTGAAAAAACTCTGGGGGTAAAAGGGGGGGGGGGAATACCCAATATCTATAAATATATGTGGTGGGGAGAAAATGAGGTTGCGAAAAGAATCTATGTATTAACAACTTAACAAAATCTACATTATAATAAGTGTGTACCTATAAAAAATATAAAATAAAAATTAAATTAAAAATGTAAAAAAACCCCCGACACAATATCCTTTAATAAAAGTAAAAAATAAATACATCGCGTTGGGGGACCAGGGGTCAGGTAATAAATAAGTAGGAGCGGTCCCCCAACGCGATGTATTTTTTTTTTACTTTTTAAAGTATATTGTGTCGGGGGTTTTATTAAATTTTTAATTTGATTTTTATTGTTAAAAAGCTTCCATGAAGCCGTTAAATGGTTAAGTAGTTGTAATATTTGGAAGCCAAATCCCTAGGACTACGTAGTATGAAATAATGTTTAAGATGTTGCTTGAATATGTAAATGAGTGGAGTATTTTCGTTCTCCAAATGTAATCCCTGTAAAAGGTTGTGGATATAATCTTTCTGGAACAATCTTTTGGCATGAAATTACGGTCACGTTTTGTTTCCTAAGATATTCGTAAATAATCATAAGAAACAATGTTCCATATTTCTTTTTACATATTCATTCAATATTTGCTTGGCGCTATTATAAATTTGATTAGTTGTGTGTTACGTTTGAGAAATATGTCACACTTATTACGCATTTTCCTAATTTAAGTATAATAAATAAAATTGATGATAACATGAACCCCTTTAAAGCAGCTAGAAAAAAAACTGATGAACTTGGAAAGGCTGTACCGACTTTGGTGACTACTACTTCTATTACTTCTCCACCAATAAATGTCCCACCGCTAAGTCAGGCCTCTTCCCATTACAAATAAGGAAATTAGTAACGGTGCCACGATGGCCAGACGGGTTTCAAGTTTCTTGCGGCTAGTCATTTCCTTATATCGGCTCTTACGACACCTTCAGGACGGCATGGGGTGGTGACACAATGTATTTTAAATCCATCACCGCACGGACTTTGATAAAACACTTCTAAAACCCACCACTAGAAAAACTTGCTTTCAAATAAAACAACTCATAATAATCAGTCCATTCGTTTAGGAACTGAAGTGCCACGGACTTACACACAGACCTGTACTTAATACACTCCACTTTTGTCGCGTGTTAAAAACATATACCGAAACTTCTCCTTTTTGAATTCGGTGGCTAATATCAAAAACGTAGCTACAACAAAAAAGCAGTGTTTCATTTCTCCAAATTAACAGACTAGGCAAGTCATTACATGCGTTATGACGTAAAATATTGTCAGGCATTAAATCAAGCTCAAAAATTACTCATGTTGTGAGGTAATTGGATATAGCAGCTCATGTGAGTGCATTAATGTAAGCAGCGTCATTATGAATGACGTTAATATGAAACGTGATTCTAGTCTCTTCACAGAAGTAGTCTTTATCCCAACGAGTTTTACGTGGATGTTAGTTAGAATATAATTAATACGCTGTGTTTTAATATAGGTTAAAAAAATACGGATTGCGGGTTTACGGCAGATTATAATAATAATAAATAAATATGCTTGGACATTTCACACAACGCCATCTCCTCCACAAGCTAAGCAACTTAATGCTTGTATGGTAACGAGATGGATGATAAACTACTTATATACATTTTTTTTTGTAAATACATACTACTACTCTGCTCAGATATGACCCACTGCTGGGTCAGGCCTCCCCCAACAACATGGAGGGTAATTAGCCTATTGTGCCTTGCTGCTCTCCTTCTCTTACAGCTATTGGCCTTGTCATTTTCTTCTGTCGGCTCTTACGCCACCCTCGAGATAGAAAGTGGTGGTAATATTATGTATTCTAGAATAACCATTCCATTCTAATAGTGTCGTATGAGGTGACTAATAGAAATAGATATGCAGAAAACCTTATCACATGTTAAGGAGAAAAGGGTATTTAACATTTAAAGTAAGATTTTGCACTTTGTAATGAACAAGTTCTTATGATTTATTACAGTTTTGCACAAAGTTAGAAGTATTTTAAGAAATATAAACTGAGCTTAGTAATCACCCGCTAGTTTCATTTATAGAGCTCATCAGAAATAAAGTCAGAGTTAAAAATTAATATCTGGTTGCCGGAGAAAAATTCAATTCAACAAAATGAAACTTGCGAAGTTTTCGCTAAAATTAGTCTGTGTAATCTAGTTGCTCTTTTCAGCAAAACTAACATTTTCACAAGTATACTTTAATTCTATACGATCTGACATTTTACTAGGGCTATGCTTTGTCGTGACCTTTAGTTGGCTCATGAGATGGAATGACCTCATGATGGAATGTGGTGACCCTATGTATTCAAAATAATTTATTATATTTTTATACTTAATATTTATGAATAATATCAAAACTTTTTTTTACATAATACATATATATCATGACATCCCTAATGCGCGCCATCTCAAGTAAAACTACTACGTCTACGTCTCAAGTACCTATACAACGATCAGAATAATACTGGTTGTCTAATCATTTATTTAATTACTAGCGACCCGCCCGGCTTCGCACGGGTGCAATAATGACATAGATAAAAACATTCATCTTGAAACACTCTTCCTATTAAAAAAATACCGCTTCAAAATCCGTTGCGTAGTTTTAAAGATTTAAGCATACATAGGGACGGACAGACGACAGCGACTTTGTTTTATACTATGTAGTGATAGTGATTAATAGACCAAGAAAACAGGTAACAACTACTACGCAGCCCACATAAAACTCACTGCTAAATCGGATATGTTACAGTTGTAATTAGCCTGCTGTGGTGTTTTCATATGTGTTGTGCTGTAGCGGCTAGGTTGTAGCGCTTGTCATTTCTTTTTGTCGGCTTTTATACAACGTTAGGGTGGAATGGGTTGATGACATCATGTATTCTAAATCTGTCAGTACTTGAAAAGCCAATCATCAGTAATTCTATTAGACTGTTCTGATCTAGGTTCAATCCTGACATATGTTGACACATCACGTCATCGGACTACATAATCACTACATAGTCGCTGTCGTCTGTACGTCCTATGTATGCATAAATCTTTAAAACTACGCAAAGGATTTCGAAGCGGTTTTTTTTAATAGATAGTAATTCAAGAGGAAGGTTTATGTGTATTAGATATCCATCATTGCACCCGTGCGGAGCCGGGGCGGGTCGCTAGTTTAATAATAAATGCTACCGAAGTGGTTTAATTATAGGGGTATTTTTAAAATGTACTATGTATCTCGTCGTTTCAGCCCATAAGTGACCCATAACTGAGTTCTTGGACCCACAACTGAAATTCTTGGAGTGAAATTAGCCTACTGTGGCACGCTGGCGAGACGGGATCAACTTGTCCTTCTCTTGCGGCTAGGTGATCTGACTCTTGCGATTCTTTAGTCGCCTCTTACGACACCCTCAGGCTGAGAGTTGGTGACATTGTTTATTCTTAATCTATCACCGCACGGATAATCTCTGTTTCTATCTACCTATATTAGTTATGACATGTAATATTACATTGCCTCGTTGGTCTAGTGGTTAGATGTGCCGCCTTTGGATCAACGGGTCCCGGGTTCGATTCCGGGGTCGGGCAAGTGTCTTTGTCTAAACCAGAGGCACTGGCTCGGAGTCTGGGTGTCATTTCTATCTATAATATGTATGTATTTACAAAAAAAAATGTATATAAGTAGTTTATCATCCATCTCGTTACCATAACACAAGCATTAAGTTGCTTAACTTGGGATGAGATGGAGTTGTGTGAAATGTCCAAGGATATTTATTTATTTATTTATTACCTAGGTGTCATTTTCGTACCAGTGGTTGTCTAGGTAAATTTCAACAAGATCATCACTTAACTCATATTAGAACAGAGTATTTGTAATGAGAGCAAGTGTGCTGAATGTTAAAATAGGATTCTTTTGTTCCGCCCGGTTGTGGGTTTGACTGCCGCGGGCACTGCTCGCTCAGACCTTTGTAATTGCGAAACAGTTTCAAATGTTCTTTGTGACAAGATTGAAACTCTCTTTGTTACACTAGCAAAATAATGTATTGATGCTCAAATCTTCTGTCATTTCAGCCCTTAAGCGCTCGTACACACGAACGGCACGTTGTCAACGGCACAGACAACTGCAGCCGTCGACGCGTCAGCGGCAATCGGCGGCAGTTGTCTGTGCCGTTCGTGTCTATGAGCGCTAATCGATACAATACTGACACTAGCCTCCTCCGAATTCGTAGAAGGAAAAAGCCTACTGTGCTATACTGGTAAGACGGGTTGGCGCAGCGTTTGTATCAAGTTTTCCTTCTCTTGCGGCTAGGTGATCTACTAACTCAGGACTTTATTGGTTGGTGAGATTGTGTATTCTACTGATAACTGACACATCTGTAACACTAATTAAATAACTACCGCCTGTCTTGCGCTGTATAATATGCTTATTATAGGCAGGTTAGTTATAGCAGGTCAAGTTGGGAAAAGGCCGAGGTTGAATACATTTTGTATTTTTTTACTTTTATCCGTCGTTTCAATCCATAAAAAGACACTTTTAAGAATTGAAACGAAACTTTTATCTTTAAATATAAATAAATATCCTTGGACATTTCACACAACGCCATCTCGTCCCAAGCTAAGCAACTTAATGCTTGTGTTATGGTAACGAGATGGATGATAAACTACTTATATACTTTTTTTTTGTAAATACATACATATTACAGATAGAAATGACACCCAGACTCATAGCCAGTGCCTCTGGTTTAGACAAAGACACTTGCCCGACCCTGGAATCGAACCGGGTACCCGTTGATCCAAGGCGGCACATCTAACCACTAGACCAACGAGGCAGTCAAAGTCTTTGACACAGACCTAAATGTCTTCAGCCCATCAGGTGTTCAGAGACCTGTCACGTAGGTTGGTCGATACTTCTAGTGACCAGAGGGCTGGCACGTATCTTGCGCAAAGGATTAGCATAGCTATCCAGCGCGGGAACGCTGTTAGCCTTCTGGTTACTTTGCCATGTGGCAGCGATTGGTCACAATTAAACTTTTTATATATTTTTTTTAAACTTATCCCTGCTCTACATATATCATATATCGCGGGGGCAGTTTACAAACATGTAATTTACAAACAAGTGCCTCTGGTTTGGACAAAGACACTTGCCCGACCCCGGAATCGAACCCGGGGCCCGTTGATCCAAACTTATTATACTCGTAATTAGTTGTTTCTCTAAAATTAATTTAAATACTACATGGTCAACTATTTAGAATACCTACCTCATATGGAGGTTCGGAGCCGAAGACTTGGGAATCAGTTTACACAGTTGAGCTTTATTGCTGAGTTTAAAAATGTCGAATGTGTGTTCGAAATGAATTTTGAAAACCGCGGCCCACATTTTTGAATGTTTCTACTTCAACTTGGCAATGAGTTATTATGAGTGACGGTTATGAGCTTTTTTTAGTTTTGTGGGTTGAGTTGAGATTGGTATCTGTAACCGGGTTAACTGAATGAAACTGCAAACAACAAACAACAAAAATATTCTTATAGCTACATTGTCATTTGCATCCCATCCACATCCATCAAGTAGTAATGGAAGGTACACTACGTCACCAACCCATATCATACTGTGGGTGTCTTAAGAGTCTTCTACAGGCTAAACGCTAGATAGGACAAAGAAAACCATCAGGCCAGCGAGCAATTCCTTTCCATGAAAGAAATCACGTGTTACGAATTTTGGAATCACGTGACTCTTTGTCTATAAAAACAAATTGAAAATCCCCTTTTTTTAAAGGAGGTGAATCTCAATATGTTTTTATGTTTGTGACCATTTTGTCAGTAATATAATAGTATAGGAAAAAAAGGTTACGTAATGGGTACTCCTCTATTAAAAAGTAAAAGAAAATTACGTAGTTCTGTATTTGCGTGAACCATAATGTCAATCGCAAACATTTGCGTAGGGCGTGTTTGAATGACGTCATTCTGACCCGTTTGGTGTGTACATCTGTAGGTTAGAAATTCAGCGATATCGGTTGAATAAACATATTTGTGGCAATTGGTTGTGGAATGACATTTGAATTGTAAGCCTCAGTAATTTTATACTAGCAGAGGAGATCATACCCACTGTGCCACGCTGGCCAGACGGGTTGGCTCAAGGTTTGTATCAAGTTTTCCTTCTCTTGCGGCTAGGTGAATTGCCCCTTGCGTTCCCTTAGTCGCCTCTTAGGACACCCTCGGGATGGTATGGTTTGGTGACACTGTCAGGGGCGTAGCTACCGCCGTATCAACCGTATCAATTATACGGGCCCCCGAGCCACGGGGGCCCCCCGTGCGTAGGCAAAAATTAATAAAATCTTCCCAAATTTGTTACTATTTCAGAGGCAGAAACTTTAGAAAAACTAAAGTCATCATTTATTCAATCAGTTTGCCGAAAAAAGGCAAGGAGAGTGTATATCACTACATAGTATAAAACAAAGTCGCTGTCGTCTGTCCGTCCCTATGTATGCTTAAATCTTTAAAACTACGCAACTGATTCTGAAGCGCTTTATTTTAAAGATATATTGTAATTCAAGAGGAAGGTTTATATGTATAATATAATTGCACCCGTGCAAAGCGGAGGCGGGTCGCTAGTGTAATATAAATTGTTTGAAAAAATTTTGGAAGATTTTTTTTTCTTTAGTGAGGCGGCCCTTCTTATGGGCCCGCAAATATTTTTTTATACGGGGCCCCACCAAGGCACGATACGCCCCTGGACACTGTATTCGAAAGTGTCCATGTGGTGAAGGATTTAGAAAGTGTCACCACCCCATTCCAACCAAAAGGTATCGCAAGAGCTGACATAATAAATGTTAATCCGATATCCAAGCCGCAAGAGCAGGAAAACATGATACAAAACTTGTGCCATCACATCTGGCCAGCGTGACACCGTATGCTAATTACCCTTGACGTAATTGGAGGAGGCCCGACTTAACATTGGGTTGTCAATGGCGTGAGTAGTGCTAGTAGTGCAACCATTTTGACCTTGCCTGAATGAATATTACTCTGAATATATTTTTTCACAGAACTCATCTCTGAATACGTTCCATGTTAACAATGGCTTCCATTGCAACGTCACAAACTAGAGTTATACTGTCAATTGTGAAATGCAGCACAGCTCGTTAGGTTATACCACCTTGCATCCAACGGCTCTCCATGCGAACATAACATGGCACTTCTGCACAGAAATGTAGCTCAGCATAAAAATAGAATTCTTCCCTGCAGGAGAAACTGCGTTTTGAATTTTTGGACAATATTACGTCACAAGATTTAACTTTTTCAAATGACTTTAAAAAGGATAATTATTATCTATTCGGATGTATATTTTTTTTATGTTTGTTACGTTTTATGTTATATAGCTCTGTCAGTTAGAAACCTATTTGAAAGATTATATTTTCCAGACTGGGCCAATAGAAATCGAATGAATTACATTGCATATCATTTAATTTCATAGTGTTGGTAATTTTCAAATCGGTTTACATTGTTTGCTAAAATTTGCATTTATTTTGATATTAGCATTAGCACTTATATTAGAAAAAAACGTCACAGTGCTTTAGGGGAGGAGTTGTCTGAAGATGATACTGATGATTTATATTTGAACATAAAATAATTTCTGTTTGTTCCACAGAACCGTATATCCGTGTGATGATTTTTTTACACAGATCACATGGCATCTTTCGTTTTTTACTTAGGGTCTTGTACGAGACGACTAAAAGTTCTAGGCAAGAAAATCTAACCAAAAGAGAATCGATATAAAAACCTGTGTAAAGCCACCTGTCGTAATTTCCTTCCATTAAAGATTTGAAACAGTAGTGGGTCATTTTGACCTGATATGACAGAACCAGTTTAATCCAGCAACCTAGACTTGACTTTTTTTCTTTCTTATATTCATAGTCTATTTGCTATCGTTCTCGTATAAAGTAGGCTTTCCTCTAGAGGATTTCTAAAGCCATACTGCTCTATAAACAATATTGAAAGTTTTTGTTACGAAAGAAGCTATTTTCACGGAAATACAAAAGTTTTGAACAACAGTCCTAGAAGTGTATTCAATGGCAGTATTTCAGTGTGCAAAATATTGCAATCCTGGCTGATAGTCATTCTGATTTGGAATGGAATGAAAATGGTACGGAATCGAATACATAGTGTCGCGAACCCATTTCATCCTGAGGATGGAGCTGACAGAAGGCAATGATAAGCTCAAAACGTAGCAGCCAGATAAGGAAAACTTGAAACGAACCCTGTGCCAACCCGCCTGGTCAACATGGCACAGTAGGTAATTAACCATTGTGTCATTTATGGGCTGACAAGTAAGAAGTAAATTATTGCAACAGTGCATATTTTTTACCAGAACCTCCTTGTGTGTATCAAAAGAAGTAAAAACAATCTGATAGCTTTTAATAACTCTCTGCCTATTTATAAAACATAATTAATAAAAAATATCTAGATTAAATAGAACTGTGGGTATACAATATAGGAGATCTCAATAGTCACATGCTACAACCCACACACGCCTCTCTGTGGGTTTGGGGAGTGTCTAGAGCTGCCCATCAAAGCGTGGGGCATGCTAAAAGGCGCGCCAAGGCTTATCAAGGCCGCGGAGCATGATGGTGGGTAGGTTGGGGCGTAAGTTACCATTTTTCCAAGCCCGGTGGTCTCAGGCCAAAAATGACCCACTACTGAGTCAGACCTCCTCCAAATTCATGTAAGGAAATTAGTCTACTGTAGCTCGCTGCCAAGGCAGGTGGGCACAGGGCTTGTATCAAGCTTTCCTTCTTTGTAGGTAGGTGATCTGCCGCTTGCGTTCCTTTAGTTGCATCTTACGACACCCTCATGATAGTATGGGTTGGTGACATTGTGTATTCTAATTCCGGAGTCCTACACAATCCGGCTTGCGGTCAGTGGTCGCGTATCCATGAGGATTTATTGTGGATGCGTGGATTTAGAAAGAACAAATAAGACCTACAGTTGTTTTAATAACAGTCTGCCGATTTCGATTTCTGAATAAAAATTAAAAACATCACCTCCATGGTTTTCTTATAATAGAAAAAAAGAAAACGATTTCATCAAAAAAATATTGAAGAATAGCGTTGTCTGAGACATTTTATTAATCAACTGGAACCCTTAGGAATAAAGAAATAAATGTTTTCGTCGTATTGACGTGGTCCCAGTTTTTCGGGAAGCCAACAAATGAAATTCACTAAAACCACCAATTTCATTACACGTTGTTCTACCTAAGGCGCCTCTCAAAATAACCTTCTGGTTTTTAATATTGGGAAGAGACAAGGAAACGTAAAGCTGCTAACGTATTTTATTATTTGTACATTATCATAATACCCTATCCACTTAGTGATATATTTAGAACACACAGTGTCACCACCCCACCCCATTCAACCCTGAGGGTGTCGTAAGAGCCGACAAAAGGAAATGACAAGTCTGAAAATCTAACCGCAAGAGAAGGAAATCTTGACTCAAAACCCTTTTTTTTGTTTTTTGGTCACCCGGGGTATTATCCTTTATGGACTTCCTCGCGAACGACGCGACGGGGATGGCCAGCGAGGGGAGTGTGGGACTCTCCCCCATAGTGGGGGCCTACCCACTAAACCTCCCCGGGGTGCTCCAACTCGGGTCCTGTTGCGGCATTGTGGGATCTGATGCAGAACCACGCCTGATTCGAAACTCTGTGCTAACCCGTCTGGCCAGCGTGGCACAGTAGGCTAATTACCCTCCCTGTGATGAGAGGAGGCTCGACTCAGCAGTGGATCATTTATGGGCTGAGTAGTAGAAGACACCAATAACATTTCAGAAACTTGTAAACGACAAAAGAATAGACGATGCTGATTAAATTGCATAGAAAAAGACAAAGCATTCTCATGCTGTAAAATGTACCGTTAAAATATTAAAATTGAGCAAAAAGCATTTTCTTCACTTAAAAGTTACTCAAGTTATTTAAGTGAAGAAGTGTTTCCTTTCTTCACAAAAGTCGCGTCTCGTAGGAGCAGGAAGCTGAAAAACTACGCCAAGTTTTCAGATCTTTTTGTATCCCTCGGTTTCGACAAAACTAAAGCAGTCCAGTGTACTTTGTGTAAACAACATGTCGTTGAACTTTTGCGTTAGAGTAAGTTTACCGTGGTTTTTGCCACATTTTCTCTTTGTCGTAATTCAAATTAATGAAAGTGAAGAAAGTTACTACATTAATTAGATTATTAGATTATTAGAATAAACAGACATACAGACAGACAAAAATAAAAATAAATGTTATTTTGGTCTATGTACTGCGTATACATACTTACGCATTTAGTAAAAAAAAATTATATTATTAATACAAACAGGCACTCCAATTTTATTTATTTTTATGTACTTATACGTATAGATTTATATTATTTAAAAAAAAAATCAAGTAGCCTAAATCAGTTACCAGGTACTCGTCACTGAAAATTAAAATTGAATTGCATATACACAATACTAGTTGTTGAGACAGTACATATTACAATGTTTCACTTAATTCTAACTTCCTAGTACAAAACATGTCAAATGAAGAAAAAACTATCGCATTAAAACCCGATATAATAAGTATTTCAAATAGCTGGATATGAACATATGACGTACTGTCACTTTCAAATCTTCCTTTAGATAAAAAAATGTTGGCTGTATGTGCTTTAAAGAATCGTAAACTATGCATTTGATTATGTGGTGATCTTCAGCAAAAGTGTTTTGCAAGAGCCCAGGAAGGACTCTGAACAAAAAAAATTAAAATTAGTCTAATGTTTTTCGTGGCGTACCAACACGAGCAGGGTACAGCTATTTAATAATAAAAAAAATCAAAGGATTTTGAGTATTTTGTCGAGCAAAAGACAAACATCACAATACACTTGCCACGGGACTGAAAACGAGCCGAAGCATGTCGCGGGTTCGATCCCCGCACGGAAGATATATTTGTACGACCTACAAGTATTTGTTCCGGGTCTGGGTGTTTTCTATCTATAATATGAATGTATTTACAAAAAAAAATGTATATAAGTAGTTTATCATCCATCTCGTTACCATAACACAAGCATTAAGTGACGAGATGGCGTTGTGTGAAATTTCCAAGGATATTTGATATTTTTAATGTTGTAATTCTAACCCTCAATAAGAAATGGGTTGTTGAAACTATGTGTAGTAAATCCGTCAATATACGACATCACAGGAGACCGAAGAGCTGGTAGCTACCTCGGACAAAGAATCAGTCTAGCGATTCAAAGGGACTCGTTTAAATAATATATTTTAGTATTTAAGTTTTAGGTTAATTGGTATTTTTAGTCTTGTTTTATTACTTAAGTTAGTGTTAATTGCAAGTAAAATAACAGGGAAACAGTGCAATCGTGCAATGTATTCGTTTTTTCTTATTTAAATATTCTCCCTGTATAGAAAAAAAATATGATTAAAGACGTTTTACTTTACTAACTACTAGTACTCAGTATGAGTATACTGAGCCCATGGTGCCTCGCTGGCCAAACGGGCCAGACGGGTCTTTCGTGACTAGAATTCCGGCCTTGTAATTTAGAATAGAATAGAATAGAAAAAGTTTTATTTGTAACAAATACACTCATGAGTCATGCATGACATACAGTTACAAAAACAGTAAAAAACGAAGGAGATAAACTATCGTAAAAAACGAAGAATTTCCTTTTGTCGGGTCTAACCCTCAATAAGAAATGGGTTGTTGAAACTATGTGTAGTAAATCCGTCAATATACGAATTTATTTGGTTTATTTTTACCGTATTTCATGCAAATATTTTCTGAAATCACCGAAGTTATTGGTAGGATCTTAAATTAAGTAAAACTTTAGAACCAAGTTCTGCTAGTGACAGGAACTTCAAGAACTATATTTATAAGATTTTTAATATTGATAAAGTTTTGTACGGTTATATTTCTCTCACCTTTTCCCCAATTTCTTTGGGTTTTGTGTCAGTCTAACCTAATATGAATTCACGTAACATTAACCGTCTGCTATCGGCGATTCATCTGGTGGGACCGCCAGTAATTATATGGTTGCACCAGCTGCCAGTTTTCACGCTTCTGACTACGTGTTACGGCTGCCATAGATAGTAGAATCGCAGCCGGGACCGACGGCTTTACGTGCCCTCCGAATTACGGAGGAAGTCGGATATTACACACAAATGATGGACACGATGTACACCCCTCTAAAATCTAGCAGGACTAGACGTTGCTTAGTCTCCACATAGATTTTTCTTCATAATCGTCATCATTTCTCGACATAAGCCTCCTCTAAGGATTTCATTCAGCCTGAGCTACCCGCATCCATCGGTTTCCGGTGACCTTAACTAGGTCGTCGGGAATTGATACTAAAGTATAGTAGTAGTCGAATCTGGATTTAAAGCTTTCAACTAATTGATGCTCGGTATTTCTTCTTCTTTATTCTTTTCTTGCAACTAAGTTTTCTTCCTAATGTGTACATTAAGTAGCTTCGTACTACATGCTTGTAACTTCAGTGGCAGCGGGCAGGGCACATAGCGCGCAGGACCGACTCCCGATGGGGCAGAAAACTCCTCGAATTGCGACCGCGTTCCGGAAAGCGCAGTGCTGGTAGGCCTCCCACACGGTGGACCGATGACCTGATTAAGGTCACCGGAAAACGATGGATGCGGGCGGCCCAGGACCGGCATTTGTGGAAGGAAATCCTTGGGGGAGGCCTATGTCCAGCAGTGGACGTCATTTGGCTGAAATGATGATGATGACATGCTTACAATACTAGTACTACTTTAGTACTTAGCCCTTACATGACCCACTGTAGAAAGTTCCAAAAAGCCCCGTAGAATAGCCCAGGTACTTATAGCTCTAGCTAAAGAAAATACCCGGTACAGGACGAATTATATATATTATCATCATCATCATCATCATCATTTCAGCCAAAGGACGTCCACTGCTGGACATAGGCCTCCCCCAAGGATTTCCACAAAGGCCGGTCCTGGGCCGCCCGCATCCACTGCTTTCCGGCGATCTTAACCAGGTCGTCGGTCCACCGTGTGGGAGGCCTACCAGCACTGCGCCTTCCGGAACGCGGTCGCCACTCGAGGACTTTTCTGCCCCATCGGGCGTCGGTCCTGCGAGCTATGTGCCCTGCCCACTGCCACTTAAGTTTGGCAATCCGGTGGGCTATGTCGGTGACCCTGGTTTTCCTGCGTATCTCCTCATTTCTGATTCGATCTCGCAGGGAAACTCCGAGCATAGCCCTCTCCATTGCCCTTTGGGTGACTTTGAGCCTTCTGATGGAGCCCATAGTGAGCGACCACGTCTCTGTTCCATATGTCATCACTGGCAACACACATTGGTTGAAGACTTTTGTCTTCAGACACTGCGGTATTGTGGACGAGAAGATCTTTCGCAGCTTCCCGAACGCTGCCCAGCCGAGTTGGATCCGACGATTGACCTCTTTCTCGAAGTTGGACTTACCTAACTGGACAGTGTGTCCCAGGTAAATGTAATGGTCAACAACTTCGAGGGTAGAACCTCCGATGTTAACAGGAGTGGCTTGAACATGGATATTAGACATGATCTTCGTCTTCTCCATGTTCATCTTAAGGCCGACTCGTTCGGAGGCTCCACAGAGGCCATCGAGCATCGTAGTGAGGCCCTCCATGGTCTCAGCCATTACGACTATGTCGTCAGCGAATCGAAGGTGAGTGATGTACTCGCCGTTCACGTTAATGCCCAGCCCTTTCCAGTCCAGAACCTTGAAAACATCTTCCAGTGCAGCGGAGAACAGTTTCGGAGAGATAACGTCTCCCTGTCTAACACCTCGCTGCAACTGGATCGGTTTCGAGGTCTGGTCCTGGAGTCGGACTGACATGGTGGCGTTTTCATACAAGCACTTCAACACTTCGATGTACCGATAGTCGACTTGGCACCTCTGGAGAGCCTGCAATACTGCCCACGTCTCGATCGAATCGAAGGCTTTCTCGTAGTCCACGAACGCCAGACAAAGTGGCAGGTTATACTCCTCGGTCTTCTGTATAACCTGCCGTAGCGTTAAAATATGGTCTACGGTACTGAAGCCTTTTCGGAAACCGGCTTGTTCGGGAGGCTGGGAATCGTCAAGCCTGCACGCGAGTCGATTCGTGATGACCCTCGAGAACAACTTGTAGACATGGCTCAGAAGTGAGATGGGTCTG
The DNA here is from genome assembly GCA_905475355.2 of Clostera curtula. Taxonomy (NCBI): domain Eukaryota; kingdom Metazoa; phylum Arthropoda; class Insecta; order Lepidoptera; family Notodontidae; genus Clostera; species Clostera curtula. Next base: position 12,808,340 of record FR997800.1, on the reverse strand, counting down.
TAGTTCTTCAATAAGGTGTTATCTCCCTTCTTGAAGAACAGCACCACCACACTTCTGTTCCATGCCTTTGGCGTTCGTCCTTCGAGTATGACGGAATTGAATAACTTCTGAAGGGCCCTAAGGATCGGTTCTCCACCCGCCTTCAGAAGTTCTGCGGTAATTCCGTCATCACCCGCCGCCTTGTTGTTTTTAAGTTGCTCGAGAGCCATCCCGATCTCACACAGGCTGACGTCCGGGAGGTCTTCTGTGTAGTGCCGGGTTAATCTAGCTCGTGGGTCGTCTGCTAGATTTATGACGGGTTCCTGTGTAGACTTGTACAGTTGTCCATAGAAACTCTCGACCTCACCCAAAATCTCGGACTTCGACGTGACGATCCTGCCGTCATCAGTCTTCAGCCTGACGAGCTGGCTTTGCCCAATAGACAGATCCCTGGCAAAAACCTTGGAGCCCCTGTTACGTTCAATAGCCTCTTCAACACGATTCGTGTTGAATCGGCGTATATCACGCTTCAGGGACTTTGATATCTGTCTATTGAGCATCCGAAGCTGCGTCGCATCATCTGTAGACTGCAGAACCATTTTCCGTCGCTCGTCCATGAGATTTAGGGTGAGGTCCGAGAGCTTTTTGGCCGTTTTCAGGCGTTGGGTCTCACAGAACTTCGACCCAACTTTGCGGACAGTCTCCACGAACCCGTCATTATAATCGTCCACGTCAACGCCTAGGCTTATAAAGCGGTTTTGCAGTTCGAGCTGAAAGCTCTCCGGGTTTTGAATTTGAACTGGCACGGGACGCAGCGTAGACCTCACCAGGCGCGACCTTTCAAGCTTAACGTCGATATTCAGTGTGCCTCGTACTAAGCGGTGATCGCTTCCGGTTTTGACCATATTGATCACGGAGACATCATTGAATATGTGCTTTTCCGTCGACATGATGAAGTCTATCTCGTTTTTTGTGGTGCCATCCGGACTCAACCAGGTCCATTTCCTCTGTTCTGGTTTTTTGTAAAAGGAATTCATCATATAGAGTCCCTCCTTCTCCAGAAAACCAGCCAAAGTCTGGCCCCGTTGGTTCCGGTGTCCAAACCCAAATTGCCCCACTTGCAGCTCATCTCCGCTCCGCTTGCCCAGTTTCGCGTTAAAATCCCCCATGACAACGGTGTAATGCGTTCTAGAGCCATGTATGGCCGAGGAAATGTCCTCATACATTGTCTCCACCGCTTCGTCGGGGTGTGCCGAGGTCGGTGCGTATACCTGTATGACCTTCAGCGAATAACGCTTGGTTATTCTGAGTATAAGGTACGCCACCCTGGTCGACACACTCTCGATTTTAACAACGTTGTTCACAAGGGACTTGTGGACGATAAACCCAACACCACCTTGGGACTGTTGGTCGCCCTCCCGGAAGTAGAGCAAGTTGCCGGATTTGAGGGTTATCGTGTCCTCTCCCTCTCTTCGGACTTCAGACAACCCCACTATATCCCATCGCAACTTGCTCAACTCTTCCTCGAGTTCTACGATCTTCTCGTCAGTCCGCAGTGTCCGTGTGTTATATGTTGCCAGGTGCAGCCGTCGTTTTTTGTGGTAGCTGGATCTCTGCCGGAGATTGTTCGCACCCACTGCCCCACCGTTACCTTGGCTGCTACCGTGGCCGAAGGAATAGTGGGGCTGCCGGGGACTGGGGGCCGTTTTCCTGTTTGTATCCATTCATTTATGGGGGGGGTTTGCCATAATCGCCACGCTTGGCAGGCGGGTTGGCGATCGCAGTGATGGATGGTGTGTTTTGAACAGAGCGTCGCTGCTGCCCAACGTCTGTTGTCCCTTAGTCGCCTTCTACGACACCCACGGGAAGATATGGGGTGGTAGTATTCTTACTCCGCTACCACACAGATAGATATATATTATGTCGATTTGTTATTTAGAATAACCTGTGTAAATTTCTATATCGAGTACAGATTCAGCTTAGCGACATCTATCCGCTTTACATAGAACTAAATTATAACTGAACACCCATTGTTAAGACGTGCCTCCTCCAGTTACATGAAGGGTAATTTGAGCCTATTGTACCACGCTGGCCAGAGGGGTGGGTACATACTTACGCTATAGCTTTGTAAAAATATAATCCGTCTTCACTACATAGTATAAAACAAAGTCGCTGTCGTCTGTCCGTCCCTATGTATGCTTATATCTTTAAAACTACGCAACGGATTTTGATACGGTTTTTTTTTAATAGATAGAGAGATACAAGAGGAAGGTTTATATGTATAACCCACCCCCGCTTGGCACGGGCGAAGCCGGGGCGGGCCACTAGTTCTTTTAATAAAACCTTCAGGCTTCCTTCAATAGCATACATAGGGACGGACAGACGACATCGACTTTGTTTTATAATATGTAGTGATAGTGAAGTGATAACATATCTACTCCGTTAACCTACGGTTAGTACGTATCCGAAAGCCGTTATTACACACAACAGTATTTATGATACTTATATCTAGCAACATCTATTCAGCAAGTTTAATTCCATGGATTTAATTAGACATATTTTCTGGAAGCACAGCCTTGTTTCAAACTCGGTTTGAGTTACGCTGTATTACAAATTCAATTAAAACCACACAATGTTAATAATTTGCATTTGAACACTTCATGCCTTGGCTTTGCCACCTCAATAATTTAATCTGAGATATCATGAGTTGGCAATTAAAACATTATTCGGCAACCATTTTGGAATTCTCTGCATGTTGACGGTAATAAATCATTAGCTGTAGATAGTCTGTTTTACATACGTGGAGCTTCTAAACAAGCGGTTTCAAGTCGACTAATATTACGAACGTGCAAGTTTGTAAGAAATGGATGTATGTTGTTAGCCTTTCACACAAAAACTACTTTAAGGATTTTGGTGAAACTTTACAATAATATAGCTTACACATCAGAATAACGCATTACTTATAGAGATATACTATCGATAATTACTTATAGTAATTATCGATAGTATATAATTATCGATACGATAAGTGTGTCACCTGCGTGGTGATGGAAAATTGTGATAGTGATGATAGAAAATATATAAAAAAAATCGTCTCATTCTTTTCCTACTTACTTGACACTTATCGTTACTTTTTTGGATAATTCACCCTACGAGATTATCTTCTATACTTCTATACTAATATATAAAGCTGCAGAGTTTGTTTGTTTGTTTGTTTGTTTGAACGCGCTAATCTCAGGAACTACTGGTCCGATTTCAAAAATTCTTTCAGTGGTAGATAGTCCATTTATCGAGGAAGGTTATGGGCTATATCTTATTTTCAAAGGAATTAGGGATCCGTATGAAAATTGCGATTTTGTAACCCAAGGTGTAAAATCGAAAACTTATTTACGCGTGCGCTGCAAAAACTATTGACAATAGAACAAAATGAAGTACTACGAGTTTGTAGGTCTTATTAAAATAGTTTAGTCACAATAACCACTTTTATATTCATAAAAAAAATGCATAGAGATAAGCACGGGTTCGAAGTCCACGCGAGCGAAGCCGCGCCCAAAAGCTAGTTATTAAATATAGCCTTTGTGTTATTCTGATGTGTAAGCTATATTATTGTAACGTTTCATCGAAATCCATTCAGTGGTTTTTGCGTGTAACAAACATGCATTCTTACAAACTTTCGCATTGATAGCATTGCAGGTAATAATTTTATGACGGTTTTGATCGTGTCGTGTCTGAAAAGTTGGGGAAAAGAACAAAGATCGTGAATGTATGCATGTGCAAAGATCGTGAAAACATAAGACATCATTAAATTATTCTAATAAACTCCATGGATAGACCAGGCAAGTCCAAATAACCCTACCTTAACCATTGCTCTAAGGCTCCGCTCTGCTTACATTCCAACGAATAAATTCGGATTTTAATGAAGAAAGTACCGTCTCCCAATTGCCCTAGTTGTAATGTCATCGAAGACATTCAGCATATATTGATGCAATGCCACAAAAATGTTGAAGAAAGGAGATCTGTTTTTGGCAACAGGGCATCTCATTATGATATAAGTTAGTGCAACAGCATTCTTGCTAACCCAGCATCGGTAGAAGCGAAGTTATTATATAAGTTAATTAGATAAGTGAAATTGTAACAACAAATGTACATACGTATGAGGTATGGTCGCTCAGCGATAAAGCCTCTAAAATAAATTAAAAAAAGAAATATATAATATACAAATGTGGCTTTACAAAAATATTCGTCAAAACACTTTTTGGTCAATATTACAGTTTAGTATTACATAGAATTGTCTAAGTAGCAAAATAATTTTATCGTTAATTTTATAGCCCGGTCCTCAAACGTCTGGTATAGCCTGTTCCGAAACTCCGTGTGTAGCCAGCATTTGATGTGGGAACTTAGTTGCTCCGCCAAGTAACAAATGGCGGTCCGTAACGGCGGTCAGATGTTTGCAATACTGCAGTAATTACATAAATAAGATAGCGCCAAATTACCTTCGTGTGTAACACTTGTTTTTTCCCTTCATGGGCTTGGGTTATTCTTATCGGTTGTGTAAACACTCGATGTGCTGAATTTGAGCTCCTGTTTATAGTCTTTGCTGTAAAAGTTTGAATGGCTCGAATAATGTTTATAGTCATAGCATAGATATTGCTATCACAGATCTGTCAGGCTTGTTTGTACCACCATCATTGTAGTCCTTTTATTTAGAAGAGCAACCATGAAGTTTCTTGCCGGCTCCCCTCTGTGGAATGGCATTCCGTACTGGTGGTAAAAACTAAACGATTAATTATCTTGAATTTTTCTTTTAAATTTATCTATAAGTTATTGAAAGCATTCTCAAGAATTAAAACTTTTTGAAAAACTTTTTGATTTTGATAGAAATAAATATAGGTGAAAAAGAAAAATGCTGATCTGGTGGGAATTCCTTTTATACCCACGTCAAAAAAGGTGGAGGTTCACAATTTTCCCGTATATTTTTTGTATCTGTAACACAGATACAAAAAATATTCATAATTCTTTTATTTATAAATCGATTTTGAAAATTGGTTCAAAACTTTGCTAGGAAACTATTTGTTGAAAGGCAGATTTGGATATTCTAGGACGACTTACAAGTTTCGGTTTCCGAGGACCTATAAAAATGTGTAATATCTTTCTTTTAAATTTATTTTATTTAGTGGAGTAGCAACGTTCTCAAGCTGTTATACGAAGTACTTACAGCTGGCAAGAAACTATCTAATTGCCGTTTCTAGATACTAAGACAGATAATGTCTATACGTGTTCTTTGATATTATCGATAATTTCAGTAACGAAATTACTCTGGTGTTCAAAATCAATAACAATCCGGTATTTGGAATCCGCGGGAGCTATCAAACTGAAAAAAAGCGTGTGCCTTTTTAATATTCAAAATTCGTATAAAGTATCGGTACACCGCCCATTAGAATAAAACACTCGTTATTGCGAAAAGAAACGTACAGTAATCGATTTCCTATACACGTGTTGAAACTTAAGCAACCTTAAACAATGTTTATTGAAAAGAAAAACGCCTTATTTGAGTTAACTCCGTGTGTGTGGTGTCCGAGTTGTGACGTATTTAGAATACACAATGTCACCAACCCATACCTTCTTGAGGTGACTAAAAGAACGCAAGAGGTAGATCACCTAGCCGCAAGAGAAGGAAAACTTTATACAAACCCTGTGCCAACTCGTCTCGCCAGCGCATTAGGCTGATTTCCCTTCATGAATTCGGAGGAGGCCCGACACTGTAGTGGGTCATTTATGAGTTGATAAAAAAATACATCGCGTTGGGGGACCGCTCCTATTTATTTATTACCTGACCCCTGGTCCCCCAACGCGATGTATTTTTTTTATCTTTTTACTTTTTATAGGATACTTAGGTCATGGTGTCGGGGGTTTATTTAAATTTTTAATTTAATTTTTATTTTTGCTTTTTATAGGTACACGCTTATTATGATGTTTGTAATGTGCACGTGATACGCTTTCATTTGAGACCCCACTCGATTATATTTCCAGACTTTCGGTTATTCTTCCCCACTTTCACCCCCCATAACTTTTAAACGACTCAACCGATTTCAATCAATTTCATCAAACATATCTAAGAACACTCGCTCGTAATTCACCTGTCATACAAAAAAAAACTGTATTGAAATCGCTTCATCCGTTCGCGAGCTACGGTGCCACAGACTGACAGACAGACACGTCAAACTTATAACACCCCTCGTTTTGCGTCGGGGGTTAAAAACGAGCCCCGGCACACTTGTATGTGCTAATTAATTTGTAAATTTCGCTATCGCTATTTGGGATGTTTGCATTTTGTTGCGATATTTCTATAAGCTGCTAGTTCAGAGATTTATGTATTCTGGCCGCAAGAACTGTCTTAGTAGTCCTTGGCTATAGACAAATATTGGAGGACACTCGACTCAGAAGTGGGTCCTCTAAAACGATGGTGATAAAAGAGGTTTCGCCACGCCCTTGGACACACGTATTTTTTGCTGAGAAATTCGAGTGACGTCACAT